>JARYZH020000002.1:11702927-12302927 GCA_030021035.2 Notholithocarpus densiflorus
CTTGAGACGAATCTATTCAGTGCAGCTACCTTACCGTTTAGACTTTGTACCTCCTTGATGTTTTTTGGCGGGGTCAGCTCCATTATGGCCTGTATTTTATCTAGGTTGACCTCAATACCTCTTTGGAACACCATAAACCCAAGGAATTTTCCAGCCGTCACTCCGAATGTGCATTTGCTCAAATTCCGTTTCATGTTATAAGAGCGAAAGGTATCAAAAGTTTCCTTGAGGTCGTTCAGATGGTCATCCTCCCGAATGCTTTTTACCAACATGTCGTCCACGTAGACTTGAACATTCCTCCCAATCTATCATGTGAACATCTTGTTCATCAGCCTTTGATATGTGGCTCACGCGTTCTTGAGTTTGAACGGCATTACTTTGTAGTAGAAGAGACCCTGGCTGATGACAGATGAAGTCTTCTCTTGATCAACCTCGGCTAGCTTGATCTAGTTATAACCAGAAAACGTGTCCATGAAGCTTAGCAGCTAGTGTCTCGCTGTCGAATCCACCAAGATGTCGATTCGTGGAAGTGGGTAGTTATCCTTAGGGCATGCCTTGTTCAAGCCTGTGTAGTTCATGCACATCCTCCACTTCCCGTTAGCTTTTTTGACCATTACTACGTTGGCCAACCAGTACGAGTAGTATACTTCTCGTATGAATCCTGCTTCTTGTAACTTGTGAACTTCTTCTGCTATGGCCTTGTCTCGCTCTTGCATGAATACTCGTTTCTTCTGACGGATGGAGGGAAAAGAGGGCGATACATTCAACTTGTGGACAATAACCGAAGGATCAATTCCAGGCATGTCTTCATGGCTCCAGGCGAAGACGTCCTGGTTCTCTCTCAGAAATGCAGTGAGCGCCTGTCGTACCAGTGGGCTGGCAAGAGTGCCGATCTTGGTCGTTCACTCGGGCCTAGAATTGTCAAGGAGCACCTCCTCCAGCCCTTCCATGGGTTCTGCCACTGTTCGCTGCTCCTCTATACACATTTTTTTGTATAGATCATCCATCTCCAGCATGGCAATGTAGCACTTGCGCGCCGCTACTTGATCTCTTCGTACCTCCCCCACTCCATACTCAATAGGGAATTTGATCATCAAGTGGTAAGTTGATGTTACGGCCTTCCACGAGTTAAGGGTTAGTCGACCCAAGATGGTGTTGTAGGCGGACGAACAATCAACAACTAGGAATGAGACATCTTTGGTGATCTGTTGAGGGTAATCACCGACCATCACGAGCAAAGTAACTGTGCCGAGGGGGTATACTCTCGTTCCTCCGAATCTAATGAGCGGTGCGTTGGTTGGAACCAATCGTTCTCTCTCAATCCTCATTTGCTGGAAGCCGGGTAGTAAAGGATATTAACAGAGCTCCCATTGTCCACAAGAACCCGGTGGGTGTTGTAGTCCCCCACCCGTATGCTCACTACGAGTGCATCGTCATGTGGGTGGTGGAGACGCCGGACATCTTCCTTTGTGAACCGGATTACAGGGTTGTCGATCCGTGCCATCTTTGGGATGAAGCTCGCCAGCTGGACATTCTGCACCATTTGTAGGGGGGTTTTGTGTGCCTTCTTAAACGAACTGGAAGCTGTGGATGCCCCTACGATCATCCTTATGTCTCCCAGATGGGGCCTAGGATGCTCGTTTTCATTCCGAGCAGCCTGCTCCTATGGTGGGTCCGTCCTCTCCTTGCTAATGAACCTTTGCAGTTTTCCTTGTCTAATAAAGGCTTCTATCTGCTGCTTTAAGTCGTAGCAATCGGACGTATCATGACCGTGATCATGGTGAAAATGGTAGTATTTGTCCCTAGGCCTCTTATTGGGATCTCCCTTCAGCTTACTAGGAAATGTTAAGGCTCCTTCGTCCTTGATCTGCATCAGGACTTAATCAATCGGAGCAGTTAGCGGGGTGAAACTTGTGAACCTCCCAGTGGGGAGTTTGGAGTGCCTGTCCTCCTGTCAGTCTCCGATTCTAGCCATCTTCCGTCCCTTATCTTGTCGTACATCCTCTTGTCTCTCCCTCTTCTTGGGCTTCTCTTCTCGGGCCAACAGCGCATCCTTCACGTTCATGTACTTGGTAGCCCTATAAAGTACTTTTGACATGGTTTTTGGGTCGTTTTTGTATAGAGAAAACAGAAACTTACCCTTCCATAACCCATTGGTAAATGCAGCCACTAGTATCTTGTCGTCAGCCTCATCAATTGAAAGGGCCTCCTTGTTAAAACGGGTTATATAGGATCTCAGCATTTTTTCCTCCCGCTGCTTGATGCTCATTAGGCACGCAATAGACTTCTTATACCTGTGCCCTCCTATAAAATGCGAAGCAAACTGCGCGCTCAGTTCCTTGAAGGTACTGATAGAGTTGGGCGTCAGCCTGTTGAACCATACCCTCGCAGGACCCTTCAGCGTAGTCGGGAAAGCCCGGCACATGATTTCGTCCGCAACGCCCTACAAGTGCATGAGGGTTTTGAACTATTCTAGATGATCCAAGGGATCCTTTGACCTGTCATAGGTTTCTACCTGTGGCATGCAGAACTTTGGTGGAAGGGGGAATGAAGTGACGGGTGCGATAAAAGGCGAGTTCGTCCGATGGACTAGCTCATCGAGGTCACTTGACACTTGTCCTTTAGGGGCGTTCATCATGAAGTCCATCCTATCCTTCATCATCTGCATCTCTGCGGCCATGTGCGGTGGAACAGCATCTGCAGCGGATGGACGGCTTGTATCCTGTCGCTCTTGTTTGCTTGGGGCGTTGCTGCCTTCTGGTCCCTCCTGGTTTTTTCTCTCAGCGCTGGTACCTTCTTGGTCGTCCTCCTGGGTGTTAAGCACTGCGTTCTTTTGGCGCAACTGCTCCTCTAGGTCATGATTCTGCTTGGTGAGGCATTCTACCGCTCCTGCGAGAGTTTGTACCTGTCTCTCAAGGGCGGTGGTGAGTGGTTTATCCCCTTGATGGTTATTGGTGGTTGCCATTGAGCGAGTAAGTACCATGCAACTTTTTGTCTGGTAAGCGATAGTATGGCTTTCTAATTTCCCACAGACGGCGCCAACTGATGATGTTGAAAATCATCAGTAAGCTGCACAGTCCTCACGTGCTCTAGACAAAACCTACACAACATAGGAAAAGGAGAAGACCTTACAGAGAGTACCGGTGTGGTATCGGCCAAATACCCTCCGAAGGTTAAGTTAGAGATATTTTACACAACTCTAGAGTGCCAGAGCTGGGGTCAATTATGCGTACCTTGTTTATGAGGGCTTGGTGGTTTTTATAGTAGTGTAGAACTAACTCTTGTTTCTTTGGCAAAATGATCTTTCCTTATAGAAAAGATCCTAATAAATGTATGTATTTTACGGGATTCTTTCCATATAGGGTCTCCATTGACTAGGGGCTATCGTAGGGCACAAGGTATTTCCATTTAGGATTCCTTGGAGTTCACTTAAGCCATGTGGGTGCCACGTGGCCTTGGTATCCGTCGGCCTCGGGCCCATGTACCTAGAATCTGTCCGTATAAGGGGACCATCTGTCACGTGATCTATCCATCTAGTACCTCAACTCATCGTCTTATTTTTTATAACCCATTAATTTCGTACCATTAAGTTTATTTGAATAGATCCGTCAACCTTAATTTTTATCCTCTTCATATAATAAGAAAGAAAAGAAGCTGATCTTGAAGAATTTCTATCATTTAGGAGAAGAGATTGAATTAAACACATTTGGTTAGCCTGAGTCTTTCTGTTCAAAGCATTGCTAGGGTGGAGAAATTGTTGGAACATCATTGGGGTGGCTGATTTAGGGGTTGCTTTTCAATAGGAGCAATGGTAAGTTGTCATATCATCATCGATTGAGGTGGTTGATTTTAAGACTCCACTAACTGGGGAGAGAGAATGTGTGTGTGCCAAGGGAAGAAATTTGATTTAAGAAAGAAAGAGGGGAAATGTTAACGGGCACTGTAAGGGTGTCCCGTTAAGAATGATTTATTGTAGGATTTACCTAATAAAAAATTAATATAAATTGACGAAATGACTGAAAATAGTACTAAAATGACAAGTGAAACTCAAAAAGTTGGTTTTATTGGCTTTACACCCTATAAAATTGTTTAAAAAATCTGACAAAAAGTTGACTTTACTGACATAAAGTTGTTTCTTAATGGGCACCACACGGTGCCCGTTAACACTACCTAAGAAAGAGATAGAGAAAAGGGGGAGATGGGCTATTGAAATTTTCTGAGTATAATGGTATTTTATTATTTAGTGATAACAATAATACTGTATACATGTTTTAAATTTATTGGGTAATTAAGAGTTTTGTAACTTAGGGTGTGTTTGTTTGGAAGTAAAATAGGGTGGATGGAAAATTTTTGGAGAGAAATAGGAAAGAAAACTTTTTTGGAGCGTGTTTGGTTGGGTGAGGAGGAAGGAAAATAAATGGTGGGGCCCGGGTGTTTTCTCCCCGGGTCCACCAAAAAGTTTTCTCTCCAAAATGGAGAGAAAACTGAGTTGATTTCTGAAAAATGTTACTTTAGCCATGCTTTTACACTTTTGCCCCTCTTTTAAATAGCAACCAACTATGCCACAGTGCTCCCATCACGCATCTTTTTTTTTCTCCCTTTCCACTATTTTCTAGTATTCCACAACTCTCTCTAGTCAAATCTTCCTTCTTCTTCTTTTCCTTTTTGTCTTTTTCTCTCTCTATAACGTGTTCAACTTTTTTTTCTTCCTTTTTTTCTTACACTCACACACATATAATATAATATAATATAATATAGTATAGTATAATAACAAGTAAAAATAATATAATATAATATGTATGATGTGTAAATTTTTTAAAATATTATTTTAATTAATAATAAGTAATATTCTTATTATTTAATGAGTATAATATAAATTATTTCTTACATATTATGTAATAAGGGTATAAGAGTAGATTTACATAAACTACATTTTCTATTCTCCCACTTTTCTCCTCAACTAAACAAAAGAGTTTTCCATCCTTCCATTTTTTCATCCCTCCAACCAAATACACAAGAGGGAAAATTAAATTTTTTCTATCCTCCCACTATTTTCTATCCTCTCACTTTTCCGTCTCCCCAACCAAATGAACCCTTAACGGCTACCTCTTGATTATTTTTAATGAAGTAAATATTCAGGGTTCAAATCCTCATTTTCCTACTATCAAAATATTTTTAAAATAATTAATCAATTCATGGGTGGTCTTATCAAATGGTGGTGTTAACATAAAGAGTATTCTTTATAAGACACTTTCTCTTTCTTATATAAAAAAATAGATTCTATTAATTTATTTCATAAAAGTGACTACCTTAAGGGTGATCACTGGCCGGTGTATGATTTCCTTAAATTTAAGGAGGTTGTTTTTGTTGTATATATAGGTATATACAAGGATAAGTTGTAATAATGATATAAGGTTGGGGAGTATTCATTTGTAAAATGAATAAAATGAAATTTCGAGATCTGGATTTTCTTTGTGAAAATTCAAGTTTCAAGATGTTCAATCGGTCGAAGCTTTTGCTCAATCGATTGAATTGATCAAGAAAATTGATCTGTAGCTTCTGCCTGACTTGATTGATGCTCGTTCCTATTTGATCGATCGAAAAGAGCCTTCGTTTGATGCTCGATTCCTCTCGATCGAACAAGACTTGTGAAAAACTGAATTTTGTAGAATTTTCTGATAACTGTTCTAAACGTTTGAAAATGTTTCAAGCCTTGTGAACGGTTTTATGAGGCATTGTAACTCTCTATACATACCTTTTGAAGGGTTATAACCCCATAGGTATAAATAGAGGTTAATGTTCACTTGTAGACAAGAAATCTTGTGGGTATTCCCCAAAATAGTAAGTTAAAAGAAACACAAGAAATTTTGTGGGTATTCTCCAAAATTACTATTTGAAGAACCCAATAAACTTGGTTGTATCTTGTAGACAAGTTTATAGAAATCCTTTAGCAACTTGCGTATGGGGGCAAATATTGTCTAAAGATAACATTCAATTGTTCCTTCAAGTCAATCACTAATTTCTATTTACTTGATATGTTCATTTTGTTCTTTCATTATTACTCCTTGATTTGGTGAAATCTCCAACAGTTTAAATCAAAACAAGGAAAATATGGTACAATTCAATTCATTAATCTCAAGGGAAGTCAAAATAATACCTCCCTAAAATTTTAAAAGAATGCTAAACTACGTACACACATCATTATAGTAACACAAGGCTGGCGTTGGTCTGTCAACAAATGTAACAATCAGTAAGCAATATATATACAGTTTATTGCCTTCAAAAAAATGTATAATCAAACATTAAGCAATACTTAAACAGAAGATGAATCGATCTATATTTGAATAATTGAGTAGCACAATAATATAAAACTCCTGATTTCTTATATTAATTATGCGAATCAGATAAGAAAGATCTTTAAAAAAAAACATTAAGCAACCATCGAGACACTAATTTTTCATAAAGAAAAATGAGAATTGAATCATGTGTTTCATTATATATAGTTTAGAATGGCATAAGGTCTTTGGCTACTTACATATTTACGGCAAGGGTATTATAACTGTCATATCATTCTCTTATATCCATGATGACCTTCAAATTTAATCTCATATAGGCCTCCATAAGGCGAGGAGTACTAGGGGAGTTAATTTTTGCATTAGGCTCTGGCTCAGGCTCATGCTCAGGCAAATCAGAATATGGCAGCAGGGCTTATAGCTATAGCTCACACCGTGGTCTGGTTCTAGGGGTTAATTAATCAGCTAATTAATCCTAGTTGACTAACAACTATATCAGAACAGATACGGAAAATAATTGATGATCAGGTTGATGAAGGGTTGAAGCTTAAGATTTTTCTCCAACCCTTACACATTAAATTGAGAACATGGTTGCCAATCCCTAGTATATATATATTTAGCTGTAATTAGTTCGATAATATTCTATATAAAGCGTGGCTGTCACGTACATAAACTTGGGTCTAAAACTTAGGTCATGCATCAAACGAACGTCTTACGCTGCGACTTAGAGCTATTCATGAACAACCAATTAAGTAGCAAGGATTGATACAAGCGAGGTATAACTCAATGCAAATTGTCACTATTCTTTTGCAATGACATTCTATCTACCATCATTTTTATTTTTGGAATGATAATAGATGGTACAAATGTGCAATATATAATTGTAGGTATTACAGAAAATGTGACTGCTAAATACTTAAGCCCTTTTTTTGGGAGCTTTTATATAAACTAATCTAAATATCTCAGGAAAAAATTCAAAAATTGATAATACCCTTCTATGTTCTTCTCAGCTTTGCATCACCTTTTCAAAAACAACCCAATATTGACTACAAAAATTTCGTTAATTACATGTATCAAGAAAACCAAACCAATATTGGAAGCACGAAGATAGTTTGTAAGACGTTCACTAGTTGATCCTATTAGGATCTTAATAGAGTTGAGGCTTGATACTAAATTATAACTGAATCCACATGAGAGAAAGTCTTAATTATAATCCATATTTAGGCTACTCAAACACTAGAAAGTATCTCTTGTGTCCGCTCTATGAAGCGGGCTTGTCACAAGAATGTTGGTCACATGCCTATGAGGATCATGTGCCTGTAAGAGACCTGCTAAAACTAGATAATTTTCTTTTAGACACACTCAAATAGGGTTTTTCTACGCCCCTTACTTTTTCTCAAGAAGACAAAAAATTGTATATATCTGGAAAGAGAAAAATCAAAGCCAAGTCAAAGAGGCCCTAAGCTTGCATGCTGGAGACGACCTCTAGTCAATGATGGAGATTATTCAAATTCTACGACGAATTAATCCGTACACTACCACGAAAGCCATGATGAGTGAATGATCCATATGAGGCACCACCTCCAAAGCCAACACATCCTCTCCCAGCACTACTCCAGAAGATGAATACTTTCGCTTTGCCTGCCCAAAACCAAAATTAACAAAATATAAAGTGAATCCCCGGCCAGTATAGGTTTTTTAGCTCTCTATGTGCTTGTAATTGCAGTTTCTCGGTGTATTAGCATGATGGTTATTAATTGTTTTAAAATATAAAAATTCATTTTATACACCAACACATGAACAGAGAAATAACTTAGCAAATAAATCAAATACTCACCTCAGCAACAACATCTCCATTGACGTCTACTATTCTAAATGCTGCTTTGTTAGCAAATCTAACTATCCAATATTTATCATACCCCACAGTAATTCGACAAGCTACATCTCTCATGAGCATTCTGCAATACTTTTTGACTTGAAACCACGGCTTCTCCTTGTTTATGCTAGAACCGCTCCATCTATAACCATTCCAACATCCAAAAGCTAGTAATTTCTGCAAAATTTGTCAAAATTTGAAAAGCACTATTAAGTATACTAGCTTAAAAAAATAATAATAAAAATAAAAACAACCGTACCTAGCTAGTGCACAAAGTTCTAACTATTAGAATCAACAACAAAAACTCCCACTTAATATAAAGTCCAATAAATTTTAAAAAACACAAAAATAAAAGCAAAACCAAACCAATCCAAAAGAAGCAGAAGCTAAAACTTAATTACTCAAGGAGTTGGCTAGCTATAGGGGCATAGAGTCTCAACACTCAATTCAAATCTTGCCAACCTAGCACAAAAACAAACTAAATGAAAATCATTATACTCATTATTTAAGTTAATTATATGTGCTTACCAATCATCAAAAAAAGAAACAAGTTGATTATGCTTACCTTTTGACGTATAGTAAAGAGGATTTCCCCCCGTAGATCCATGAGATGAACTTCGTTGCTACACTTGTTGTCATAGTTATCAACGCGATAAACAATCTCACCCTTGGAATTAAAGACAGTGCAACCATATGCATGGTATAAAAGCGATTTCATCCATATAGTAAATGTTTCTCCTTTTGAAGTCATGTAGGGAGAACCAGTGAGTATACGAGGATAGATCCTAGCCATTAATAGGAACATAATTTTGTGGGATTTAATTTGGAGATGAGATCATGTCTGAACTCTGGAAGAGATAATTTAGTTTCCAGATATTTGCTAGCTGACTTTCAAACTAATAAAATACAGTAACGTCAGAGTCATGGAGGCAAGTCTAATAATAAGTCATTAAAACCATCTGGATTGTGTTTTTTTTTTTTTTTTTTTTTTTCCTTTATGTGATTGGTTCATTTGCACCTTGACCTAGCTATATAGGTACCTCATTACTGTGTGTGGAGGAGCACTTTGATCTTGATTTAGTTAAGCCCTCCAGCAAAACTATAATACGTCTCTCGGTAACCATGAGGTGGCACAAGTGATGCAGAGAAGTGGGTCAACTCTACAAGAGTTTCTCTATAGTATACTAAATGCATGCAAGTGTTAGGCATGTTTCTTTGGACAATGTGTAATTTATTCTCCGGACAGCAGCCTCTAGATTTTTTTATTTTTTTATTTTTTTAAATGGTCTTCCCTGGTAATATTAGGGATACCATTTTTTTTTTTTTTTACAATTTAATAAAGTTATGATCAGTAGAGCGATACTTGACTCACCACTAATTTCACTTTCATGCAAAATTACAAAATGTTATTTCAAGTCCTCAACAATATTGAATTTTTTTTTTGTGTCGCTAGACTTTATTATTTACGTAATCAGTATTTATCTCAAAACAACTTAATTTAAAATAATAATAACAATATATTATGTGATTTTTTTTGTGTGTGGAAAATTTAAAATATTGATGATGTCATACAGAATAGAGGCAGCAGGCATGAGTTGTTTGTATATATGCTTATAGCCAGGGTGGAGCTACCAAAAATTTTAAAAATATTTTAATACTATATATAAATATTTAACATTTTAATTGTTAGGACATATGTGATTCAATGATAGGAACATATGTCACTATTTTATGTAATTGGCTAATCCTTTGACAAAACGCATTTTATTTGTAATTGGGTAGATCTAGGATGTGTTTAATGCTTCAAGAAACAAGGTTTTAAGTTCAAGTGTTAAAGCCATGCAAGTCTGTCCAAAAATCAAGTTAGGAAGTGCAAGATTTTAAATCTCGACAGCTAGCATCTATCAAGGTTTAAAGAGAGTTGTTTCAGCCCGAGGCTCGACAGCTGCTTGACAGATAAGGTATCTGTCGAGATTTATGAATATCTGATTTCTAGTTCTGATTTTCATCCAATCCGTGAATGTATGTTTGGGCTTTCTTTTCTCACAACCCTAAACATATATAATGATTATTTTAAGGGCCATAAAAGGTGACACAAGTTGCACAAGAGCACAATTCCATAATGTGAAGAACAGTGTGACCGGAAACCTAGTTTGCCCTAGTTCTTGAAGAAGCTATTGTGTTTGTACACCATAGGGTTTTGTGACCAAGCAACTTCATGATCTTCATCGTGTGATGAACTGAAGAACTTTGCAGCCAACATCCTTCTCAAGTTGGTGATTAAGTCGCGTACTAGGATCCGCGCAATTGGTTAGTCATGTACTGAGAGCCGTGCATTGAAAATGAGAGATTGTCACTACAGAACAAGTCCAATTGGGTATTGGGGTAAGGGTTCAACTGTAGGTTGGTATAAGGTATTGGGATTCCTTTACTTGTAACCGCTTGTTGTGATAATAGTGGATTCTCAGGAGTGGTGACCTTAAATTCACCCGGTGGAGTTTTGCCTCGATAGTTTTCCCCATTTGTAAACAAATCACCTGTGTCAAATTTATTTTCTGCTGCATTTAGTTTAATTGGTGATTTGTTTGTGCTACCACACTTATTGCATGTTAATTGAATTAATTAATTAACTTGGCTAAATCAATTGATTAATTTATTACAATGGGTCAATACGTTTTGGCCTATCATTAATTATTAGCCTACAAAAATGGGACTCCCCCCAATATTTGAGCTAGTCCAATGATGCTTTTAAAAAAATTGTCCAATTGATCTAGTAGTTATAGAGAATTTTTTTTCTCACATTTATTTTTTATTGTAAAATGTGTTCTTGTGTCTGTTAAAGTTTTGGATTGTAAAGTTGTGATTTACAACTATTTTATGTTGGCTTTAATTTCGTGCCAAATTTTATTGTAATTATGTTCAATCTTATATACCCTGTATTATTTGTGGGATTTCATTGTAAGGGTTGTGTGTGTGAGAGAGTGTGAAGACTCAAGGCAAAGTGAAGATCAAGAAGTTTTCGTGGGTAGCTCGCGAGAAGTTTTCCTGCAAAGTGAAGCATGTGCCCTGCACATGACTAGAATGCGAAGAGTCAGGACAGGATGGTGACAACTAGTTTTCGCGAGTGTCTCGCGGGTAAGGCCTTCCCGCGAGATACTCGCGAAACATTCTGTTTTGCCAATTTGTCCTATTTGATACACCCTGTCTCAACCCACACTCTATATATACCCACATTACCCACAAATGTTGAGGAGTGCTTCTGAGAGAAAACCCTAGCCACAACCTTTGAGAGTTAGAGAGTGTTATACCCATATTTCTCTACACAATCCATTGTAGTTTTTCCTCAAACTCCTACCTCTCCATTTTCATATCCTTGAAAGGTTGATAGCCCAAACACTTACCACACCCTTTCAGAGTGTCAAGTGAGGTTTTGGTGCTGCTGGGAAGCATTGGAAGAAGCTAAGCTTTGGCGGATGCAATCGGGCGTATTGTGGGATCCGAAGAGCTAGACAAGACACGGTTCCGAGAAGCCTTGTTGGAGTAGGAGCTTGGAGAGCTTAGGTGCATCGGGTAGATTAGACTTGAATGGTCTCTTGCTATTCATGTATCCCAACTGATTGTCTAGTGAATCGATTTACCGCTTGGAGGGCAGCGGAGAGGTTTTACGCCTAGTACTTCGGTTTCCTCTTCGATAACACATCGGTGTGTTATCTTGTGTTTGCATTCTTCTTCCCTACTTTTTACTGCTGTGTTTTAATGAATATGACTTAGAGTAGTTATATTGTTTATCCGCTCGCATTTACTCTATTCCGCACTTAGTATAAGTTAGAGTAAAATCAATCGAGCTGTAATTTTAAATTTGGGGGTCTAAACAGCTCTTGTGTTTTTAACACATTTTTTAGCTTTCAATTGGTATCAGAGCGGGTACACTTATTGTGGTTTTATTAGCTAAGTGTGATCCTAGACCCCTTTGTGATGGACCGATCACAATCGCTCAATGCTCCACCATTCTTTGATGGGAGCAACTATGCGTTTTGGAAAGTCCGTATAAGAGCATTCCTGTGTGCTATAGACGAGTCGGTATGGGACTCCGTCGAGAATAGGTATGTTAAACCCACGACAGCCAAATCCGAATGGGACAAGGCAGCTCTTACTTTGGCGAATGCCAATAGTAAAGAAATTAACGCTATCTTCTGTGGTGTGTCTACTGATGAATTTCACAGGATATTGCACGTGGAAACTGCCAAGGAAGCCTGGACAATTCTTAAGACTACCTATGAGGGTACCAAGAAAGTTAAGGACACAAAACTCCAGATGCTTACCACCAGATTTGAAGAGCTCAAGATGGGTGACGATGAGTCATTTGATTCATTCTATGGCAAGCTCAATGAAATCGTAATTGCTAAGCTCAATCTCGGAGAGAAGATTGAGGATGCTAAGGTGGTGAGAAAGATTTTGAGGTCCTTACCGAAGAGCTTCCGTGCAAAAGTCACAGCTATAGAGGAAAGTAAATATTTGGATGAGATCAAGATCAAAGAACTCATTGGATCTCTCCAAACATATGAGCTTAGACTGCCTTCCCACAAGTTGAGCAAATCACTTGCTCTCAAAACCATCACCGAGAGAATGGATGACTCCTCCGAAGAAGATGATGTAGAGAAGGAGGTAGCATTCCTTGCAAAGAACTTCTGCAAATTTCTGAAGATGAAAAACAGTGGGAAGTCGTTCAGCAGAGGAAAGTTTTCATCCCCTAAAGGTGACAGGAAGGAGTTCAAGAAGAAAGATAGGAAGGATTCTCAATCCCCTCAAGGAATCGTGTGCTACGAATGCAACGGTCATGGACATCTTTAAGAAGGAGTGTCCCAACTATTTGAGAGGGAAGGGTAAAGTGTTTGCCACTACCCTTAGCGATTCTGAAAGCTCAAATTCATATACAGAAGGAGAATGTGATAGTGAAGGAAATTATAGGGCCTTTATGACAATTTCCTTCGTTGATTCAAAGGATGATTTGAGCAATTTGTTTGATGAACTTGGTAATCTTTCCGAGGATGAGGAAGTTGAAGAATCGAAAGATGAAGACGTATGCCAAAATGAAGGCGAGAACAACCTTCAAGAAGTATATGATTCTCTGCTAGAAGATTGTGGCAAATACGCCAAAGTTGCGAACCTTGCTGTGAAAAAGATGAAAAAGGTTTAAGAAGAGCATAGGTGTACACTTGTGCAACTCAAGGTAGCAAGGTGTGAAGTAGAAGGACTCAAGGGAGAGTTGGTTGAAGCTTACTCTAAGATCAAGTTTCTTGAACTTGAAATTATTCAAGCTAATGTCAAAGTTGAGCGCATCTCCACCAAGAAACTTGACAACATGCTGTCCTCTCAAAAATCTTCACATGATAAGTCCGGTTTGGGCTATACCGGAGAAGGAAGTTCTAGCAGCGAACCCAAGAAGGAAGTAAGGTTCGTATCAGCCAAGAATGACGAGAAACTCAAAGAAGTGAAGCCTGAGGTTGAGACCCCTACTGCTGCAAAAAGAACCATTGAGTACAAGGGAACACAAGGCCGAATTGTTTCAAGCTTCATGCACTCAAGAAGGCTGACTCTATGCGTGGACAAGAAAGTTCATAGAGAAGACCTAAGGGAGATAGTAAGGGACATCTCATTGGAAACGTTATGAAAATGTTGAAGAACATATCACTGTGCCTTGCTAGCTTCACTCCGAGGTTTGAAAGTTATGTTGGTCGTACCCCGCCATCTAAGGCCCTCACCCAAAATACTCGTAAAGAGTGGGTGAAGAAGGGTACCTATGCATGATCACTCTCCATGCCCATGCATTAATTCTTCCGATGTTTAGGGTCATAGGTTCATGCATCATGACATACATAATCCTCTTGTGTCATTGCTTTCAGTTTATAGCATGTTTCTTTTACAAGTTTTGTTTTGTACTTGTTGTTTGTTGATCTTACTTTATATGTTCTGTTTTTGAGTGTGTTGAAAAATTCAAAAACCCATAAAAATTGAAAAATCTTCAAAAAGTTTGATCGCTTGTGTTGTGTTCATCACATGTGAGTTTGGCCTAGTACCTTCATACTAATGGCGTAGTGCATTTACGAGCTTAGCTTGTTATGTATGCACATCTATCTTTGTGGGAAAAATCTTGAAAACTATGTGTGATTGTTGTAAATCGATCTTCAAGTTTGTCATGAATGACTGGTCAATAGTCTTAATGGTCTTGATTCTTGCATAGACTTGTGCCTATATCTCTTCCCACTTTATTTTTATGTTTTTGCTTAAAGAGCTCAACAAATGTAAATCTCAAAATGAAAATAGATAATAAGCTGCAAAAGCCGTCGCACATACTAGTATTTGATTAGGAAAAAGGGAAAACAACTTTTTATTGAAATGTATGGTGCTCAAATAGCCAAAGGCTTATTCTAAATATTGAAATATCAAAAATTTCAAGCACCGATCTCAAAATGAGATGTATTGTTCAAAAATGATCAGGTGTTATGATTTGTAAAGAAGCCAATTGAAAAGCTTCAAAGATGTGTAATCATTTTTTTGTGGGAGGTCATATATGTTCATTTCTATAATTGAGATAGACTACTTGACTTAGTACTAGTTGTGTATGACTTGATTGAATTAATCATTGAAGCTTCATTCTGGTCTAAGCATTATTCCACATTTGATACTCACCCACAACACACAAGTTTTAGTTCAATTAATGCTTATTTCATTTGTGTAATTGTACATGATCAAATGTGATGTGTATGCTCAATTACTTGTCGATCAAACCCAAAAAGATTTTTGAGTATTATATATATTTTTGAAAGTTTTTTTATACTTTTGTGTTTTAAGTTTTTGTTCAAAATGCATTTTTGTGTTGTTCTTCAAAAACTTCTTCAGAGGCATTTTCGCGAGAAGCTCGCGACTAAGCTCTTCCCGCGAAAAGAGGTTAAGGCAAAAACTGGAAAACACAAAATTTAGACAGAGACTTTCGCGACTGTCTCATGACTGTTTCGCGACTAAAAGCTTCCCGCAAAAGGTTTTGTGCTTCAAATGTGTTTTTCGCGAGTAATTTCTCGAGTATCTAACCCGCGAAAAATGCGTGTTTTCAGTTTTATAGGGCTGATGTGACAGATTTTTAAAACACTCTTGAGTTCCCTTCCTTTGCCTCACTCGAACCTCTCTCAAACCCAAATTGATTTTCAATCAAAACCCATCATTTTCAAGTTCAAATCTCTGCAAAATCTCTTCAAAGGTATGTTTCTTAACAATCTTTTCACTCTTTTCTTAGATTATGCAAAAAAATTTCTAGGTTTGTCTTGAATTGAGGATTTTAGAAAAAGGGTTGGGTTGATTGATTTTGGGCAAAATGTTTTTCAAAATCTTGATTGGGCTTTGCCCCATTTGACTTGTTTGTATCTGTGTTGGCCCCTTATGGCAATTTGAACTTGTATTTAGGCATATTCTCATATGTTCATGCATTGCCCATATGTGTAGTGTAGTGTTGCATTCCATGTGTTTGATAAAATGCTCAAGTGGCATTTTTGAGTTGGTTTGGACTCCAATGAGTTCCAATTTTTGGGTTTACCTTTGATTGAACTTGTTTAACATGTTTTGATCTCTGGGTGTGTGTTTTACACACTTTGCCCAACTATGCCTCACCATGCCTTGCCATGCATCACCTAGGCACACACCATGCACACCTCATGCACACCACATGCACACTAGATGCACACACATGCACAGTTGCTATTTTTTATGCATTTTAATGCTATTTACATGTTTTAGCACTTAAAGCATGATCATTTGACACTGTTATGTTCTGATTTAAGTGTTGTGCTATTGTTTAAGACTAACTTGACACTAATCAAGTTTGTGTCCTGTTTTGTGTTTATTGCACTTGTTTTCTCTTGTTTTGTAATTATGTGTGTAGATGTCTCCATTCAAGACGTCAGCTGTGAAAGGAGGTAGCAGTAAAGGAAAAGAGCCTGTGATTGATGTTGATAACCTCTCACCAAGGCCAAAGAGGACTCGATCACCGATAGGAGTTTTTGATCTTGACAAGTTCAGATCCTATGCTGCATTTCAGAATTATGAGAACTATTTTAAAGAAGCTTCATTGTTGGTTGAAAGGGCTGTTAAGCAAGCGTCTCTTCTTGAAACAAGAATCCCTAACTGGTTTGCGACCAAGGATTGGAACTACCTACTTTCCAACCTTGATGATGCATACGAGAACATGGTGAAAGAGTTCTATGCTAATGCCATTGTTGAAGGAGTGGAGCTCAAATGTTGGGTTAAAGGAAAAAGGTTCTCAGTAACACCGGTTTATCTGGTGGAGATCCTACACATTAACCGGCCAATGTTTACTACACCACCGGTATATGATGATCTGAATCCGGATGAGGAGGTTCTTCAAGAGGCTTTAGGAGATAACTTGGAGTTCTCATCCAATGGGAAATCAGTAAGTGTGGCATCCTTATCTCCCGAATTAAGGATTCTCATGACGATCATGTTTCACAACCTCTATCATTTGTCAAGCACCGAGTACATGAATCTCGATCGAGCATTATTCCTGCATGATCTGATCACTGACGAGGAGATTGATGTATTTTCCACATCTTAGCAAAAACAACTGAACGGACTGCCTCAAGGAACTGTATTCCCTTCTGCCACCTTATCTCAAAGATCTTGAAGCTCAAAGGCGTGCATCCTTCGGAAGATGAGTACCCATACCCACTACCAAGTCCAATAAACATCCGCACTTTCCATGCCAGCATAAGTCACACCAAAAAGAGTACCAAGCAAGAGATTCATGCTACTTCGGGAAGTTCAAGCTCTACCTCCCATGATTATGATGAAAAGCTAGACGACATCACGGCCACTCTCCAAGAGATTAATACCAAAATATCTGGACTAGCTACCATCATGCACTCCCAACACATTCGCTTTGACACAAAGTTCACATCTCTCCAGACTCAGTTGGACCAAATTCAGAGGAAGCTAGAAGAAAATGGAGACTAGCTATTCCATGACAAAAAGGGGGAGATGGTCATTGATAGGGGAAGTGTAGTGATAGGGGGAGAAGGAGCTGGACTGAAAGGGAAGGAGTTTGAGTTTCTATTAGACACTATGTTTTCCACATCATTTGTTTATATTCTCATAGTTTATTGCTTTCCTTTAATGCTTAAGTACATTGGTTTTAATTTCAGTTTAATTTTCAATACTTGTGTTTATTTCATTGCTTTGTAGCATTTTTTTAGTACTTTTAGATGTTGCTAAACTATCTTGAGTTCTACGCACTTGTACCCTTATAGGATCTTGTATCCTTGATGCAAATACTTCGTGTATTTTGCATTGGTTGTGTGTTGGACATGCAATTGATCCTAGTGTTGGTCTTAATTGCATTGCGTGTCCGGATGATCACTTACTAGCTAAATGATCATTGTAGTCATTCTTTAATGACTGTTCTTGTATGATCAAGATTTGCTTAACTGTCTATATAGTGTTTATTACATTGATTGCATTTTACTTGCTCATATACGTACCATGTATTCAACTTGTCAAAAGCTTAATGAAATTTTTGTTTGTGTGCGAGTGTTTCAGGTTACAGGTATATACATGCAAGTGCTTTAAAGCTTCTAGATTAGGTGTGAGTGAGTTTTGCTACTGTTCCCAAACTCATGTTTAAGTCTAGAGTCTGTTTTAGAGGTTTTGTCACGGAATAGCCAAAAGGGTAGATTGTAAAGTTGTGATTTACAACTATTTTATGTTGGCTTTAATCCCGTGCCAAATTTTATTGTAATTATGTTCAATCTTATGTACCCTGTATTATTTTTGGGATTTCATTGTAAGGGTTGTGTGTGTGAGAGAGTGTGAAGACTTAAGGCAAAGTGAAGATCAAGAAGTTTTCGTGGGTAGCTTACGAGAAGCTTTCCTGCAAAATGAAGCATATGCCCTGCACATGACTGGAATGCGAAGAGTCAGGACAGGATGGTGACAGCTGGTTTTCGCGAGTGTCTCGCGGGTAAGGCCTTCCCGCGAGATACCCGCGAAACATTCTGTTTTGCCAATTTGTCCTATTTGATACACCCTGTCTCAACCCACACTATATATACCCACATTACCCACAGATGTTGAGGAGTGCTTCTGAGAGAAAACCCTAGCCACAACCCTTGAGAGTTAGAGAGTGTTATACCCACATTTCTCTACACAATCCATTGTGGTTTTTTCTCAAACTCCTACCTCTCCATTTTCATATTCTTGAGAGGTTGATAGCCCAAACACTTACCACACCCTTTCAGAGTGTCAAGTGAGGTTTTGGTGCTACTGGGAAGCGTTGGAAGAAGCCAAGCTTTGGCGGATGTAATCGGGCGTATTGCGGGATCCAGAGAGCTAGACAAGACACAGTTTCGAGAAGCCTTGTTAGAGTAGGAGCTTGGAGGGCTTAGGTGCATCGGGTAGATTAGGCTTGGAGGGTCTCTTGCTATTCATGTATCCCAACTGATTGTCTATTTGATTGAGTTACCACTTGGAGGGCAACGGAGAGGTTTTACGCCGAGTACTTCGGTTTACTCTTCGATAACACATCGGCGTGTTATCTTGTTTTTGCATTCTTCTTCCCTACTCTTTTAGCTTTCATTTTATTGCTGTGTTTTAATGAATATGGCTTAGAGTAGTTATATCGTTTATCCGCTTGCATTTACTCTATTCCGCACTTAGTATAAGTTAGAGTAAAATCAATCGAGCCGTAATTTTTAATTTGGGGGTCTAAACAACTCTTATGTTTTTAACACATTTTCGAGCTTTCATGGATCATTCATGTCTTTGAATACTTCATTAGTTCAATTGAAATTTTTTTACTCACTTTGGTAGAAATTTGGTAACTTATATTGAAAATGAAATCTTTAAGGATTCATTATGAAGGATGCTAAATTATGTATGAATAGATGTATGTGTTTGTGTATATTTATGAAAGTTTGTATAAGCTAATAAATTAGTATCATAAGTTGGCCCCCCAAACAAAAATTTCTGACTATGCCTCTGCTTATGGCAAAGCTTCAAAGAAGAAGGGAAAAAGAGAAATGAGCACGAACATTTTTTTTTTTTTTGGATAATGAGCACGAACATGAATATATCACCAATGTTGCATCTGTATTTATACAAGTAATAAAATAAATATTTTCCCTATAGGATTCTAAACCGGCTAATATGTACTTATGCTGTGTTTGGTTGAATGTAAAATATTTTCCGAGTGTAAAATATTTTCGGGAAAGGAAAATATTTTCAAGTGTTCGGTTGCATTTCAAAAAATGCTTTGGAAAATATTTTCTAGTGTTTGGTTGTGTTCTGAAAATGCTATTTTTCTACTAGTTTCTCACATTTTCTCAACCATTTTCTCAGCTTCCAAACAAATTTCATAATAGAAAATTTCAATATATAAACTTAAAACAAACAAAAATCAAAACAAAACCAAACAAAAATCAGAACAAAACATTTGTTAACACCAAAAACTCGGTCAAATGGAGAGAAGGAGGAAGAGAGAGTGATCGACAAGTGAGGGAAAGGGAGAGGTAGATCGAGAAAGAGAAAGATCGGGCATGGGTGGGTCATGTGGATCGAAGCTCATGTGGATCGGAGCTCATGGAGGAGGGATCGGAGATCATGGATGTGGATCGGAGCTCATGGAAGAAGGATCGGAGCTCTTGGATGTGGATTGATCTCGTCGGTGCTGGGGTGCTAGTGTGCGATCTCGGTGGTGCTTGGATGAACAGAGCATTCACCATCGCATGGAGGGGACGAGGATGGCGATCTGACCGGCGCGATTGTGGGTTTGACGGCGTGATCTCTCTCTCTCTTTCTCTCTCTCTCTTTGTGCGTCTGTGAGTCCTTCTTTCTCTCCCTCTCTCTCTTTGCACGTCTCTGGAAATGGTTTGAAGTGAAAATAACAACGGAAAATATTTTACGCCCCGTTGCCCTTATTTTACAGTCAATACTAAAAACATTTTCAGTTTGACCCAATTTTCAATAACAACCAAACACCCACTTTTACGGAAAAGCATTTCCGGAAGTGGTTTGAAGCCAAAACAAACGCACCCTTAAATCCTAATTGGTATTTATTATACATATACAAAGTAAATGGCAAAGCTCTTGATATGTTTGGAGTCTTATACTTCAACACACACTAAGAAAATAAGGGCAATACTTACATACTTTCAGAGCAGTGCTTTGAATTTTCACAAAGAGGGTGGGCCTCATGGTTGGTCCCACGTGTAGGGCCCACTCCCTTTGTGAGAGCCCAAAGCACTACTCAGGGGGTATGTAAGCTTTTTTTCAAGAAAATAGTATGTGACTCTATTATGTATAATGCACATAAATCATTTAACCACACTTAAGTAATTGTATATAATTATTTTAAATGAGTCATATGTATTGCACATAAGGACACATTATCTTTCTAGTATATATGGGTTAAAACCTAAGACTTCAAACATATTTTAAGTCAAAATTTGTCCTTATTGTAATGGATACAATTATATTTTGGATTTATAAAGTTTTTGGTCATCTAATAAAGAATTTGGTTTCGAATCCAATCTACACCAAAAACTAATCATCATCAACAACAACAACAACAACAAGAAGAAGTAAATAAGATAGTGTAAGAATAATTTTATCCAACAATTGATGCAACATACGCAATAAATTTCACAAATTTTTTCCCCGATTTGTTGAGATGGTAAATTGTAATTATTAAAATTTCATTTTCACATGGGACCATTATTAACATCACTTTTACTGCACACTAATCGTAACTTACCACCTCGACACTTTTGAAAAAAAAAATTGAAATTTATTGAATTTTGTTGGTGCCACATGGATATACCACCTCAACTAAATTGTACTTTCCTTTATAATTACGGTGCAACTACAATTAAACTATGATGTAGTTCTTGCTAGCTTCTCAACCCAACTCTCCATAAACCCCTATGCACTTATAGCTTGTTTGGATGGAGGGAAAGTAAGTTAAATTACATTGATTGGATGTTTTTTAAGGGAGAAGGGGGAGGGATTTGGAGGGGTTTGGAAGGGTTCTAACTACTTCTAACCCCTTATTTTTAATTCCCCTAAATTGGAGAGATTTGGAAGGAAAGTAAAGTATAGAAATGTTTGACCAAATGAATTACCAAAATTACCTTTACCATATTAACAAAATTACAAACTATGAAAATGCTAATTATTCCCCTCCCCCTTACTTAATTTTAAAAACATCTAAATAAGGAGAAGGATAACCATTTCCCTTTACTCTCCTCTCCCTTCAAACTTCCAAACATAGCATTAGTGTATAGAGAGTTACCACTTGGGCTAACTAGCCGGTCGATTGGTTACAATATCCTTTCTAAACTTCGGAAAAAAAGAGTAATATATTAATATTTCCCTTAATTCTACGACTCTACTTAAATTCACACTTTATAAGTAGATTCTTTTGAAAATATTTAGATTTTAGACAAATCTGAATTTTAGAGGAATTCCTGGGGCATTTTGGCTGGAAATATAAGTAGTATCTTACAAGGGTCAATGTCGGCGGCCTCCTCCTAATCATTGTAAATTGGGATATTTTTTCTATTTGGGTTAAAAGGTCCATGGTCATGCTTTGGATGCTGAAAGTTCTTCCGTCAGCCCAGAAAATAGGCATGTACCTCACGTACTATTATTGATCCTCCAGAACACCTTAGAAAAATTGACCTTATATATGATTACACATCTATGTTTGTGTTGGGCTGGCTTATTTCTACGTTTAGATCGATAATCATGTATTCAGCCAATAAAACGATGATCATATGTTTGTGACCCCCTTTTTTCTTTCCTTTTTTTTGTTTTTTTGCCCTTGCCAAGCCCTACTGTTGTGACCATTTTAAGAAAATATTGGCTCTACGGATTTATGGGAAGGGCAAGGGGAGGTGGCATTAAGGGTAGGAGGATTGGCGTAGGTGCCAAAATCCAAATCATTAAAAGTTTAGAAATACAAAATTAAAAAAAAAAAAAAAAAAATCATTACTACCGAGTACCGACATAACTTGTGATTGGATACATAATAAAAGTGCACTGAGCTTGATGTGAATATTAACATTCACATCAAGCTCAGTGCACTTTTAGTCAAATTTTATAATAAAAAACTCACATATGTTACTTTAACTGATGTATTATATATTCACAAACGACTACATCAGCCTCAATATTCTACCATTATTCTATTTAAAAAGTTGAGAGAGAGAGAAAAAAAATAAAAATAAAAATAAAAATAAACTTATTCTTTCTTATGTATTGAGTGAAAAATGTTAATCAGTGTTTTGAGCCCACTATTCATAATAGTTAAAAAATTTTGACAATATATTTGAGCCTAATGCATGAGGTCTTTGGATGAGTTTGATTAAAATTTTGGCTAAATGTAATTTTGAAGAGCCTTATGCTCAACTCTTTAATAAGCGGTAGAAAATAGTGACAAGTTTTCTCTCCACCATCCAAATATTGGGCTAAGAAACACCCCTAAGTTCAATAGGGTATAGGCCCAAAACTTTTAAAGTTTCACAATTCTGAAGCTTTCCAACCCAGATCACAAAGAATTTTTGTGGTGGTTGCCTGGGGCGGCTCAGCTTCATGGGCTCACGACCTTTTGTTAGACATAATATGGGCCAATTTTAATTTTAGCTTCAGTGCTCCTCCACAATAGGCCAAGTTCAGCCTTATTGTTGTGCCCACTCACACCAAAGTTGAGACTTGGGAGGTTTTTTTTTTTTTTTTTTTTTTTTTTTTTTTTTTTTTTTTTTAAGAGGGACTTGGGAGATTTAAGTGATTTTTTGGTTCAAAAACAATTTGGAGTCAAATTCCACCCCCCACCCGCCACCCTCCCAAAACAAAGAGAGTATACAAATTAGTTTAGAAGGGGAAATTGAAATGCATTTTTAAGAGATATCTCATATCCTTGTTTAATAGTTGTGTGGGAATGAATGGAATTATTAAGAGAGAGAATTCATCCCATTCAATGCACTATGTGCAAGGTTGTTAAAATCGGGATGCTACGTAAGATCGTAAGATCGGATCATGAATCGTAAGATCTTACATATTTTTAGATTTAAAGCAAAAAACACATTGATAATGACTTTGTATGTTGAATAATCATGTAAATTGTGATTTTATCCATAAAAAAACAAAGATTTGCATCATATGATGCAATTTGCGCGTCATACATCGCTACATCTATACTAACGAAACAAATATATTTAAGTTTTGACCCAATGTATCTAAAAAATTCAATAAATGTTTAATTAGCAACCAAATACCAAAATATTTATCAACACATACGAAAAAATTTTCCAAGTTCCAAGTTTAAAATCCAAAATAAGTTACCATATGGAAACTAGCTAACTAAAATATGAAATCCAAAAGCAAGATGAATATTAAGGTGAAGTGAACATTTAATTATTCTCATTCTAGGGTTCTTATAACCACCGTCCTAATCATCATCATCTAGTTTATCATCTATGTAGACATTGTATATTTGTATATTAGAGCTGCAAAAGAAATCAAAGTACAACTTCACACTCAACTATTTAAGTTATACCACTTAGCAACAATTATAAAGCATGCTTAAAAAAATCAATCAATCAATATATAATACAAGCGTACTAATAAAATTATATATAAGAAAATCATTTTAGTAATATTAGAATACAAATTAGTATATTGATCAAACAAATTTAACAACATTATAACTTAAAAAGTTGCAAAGCCAATATAAATTCTTCATTTAGAAATAATGAAGCATTCCTTCATTTTGATTACAAGTGAACTGTGAACTAGAAACTAGAAACTAGAAAACATTTGTTTAGGTTAACATAATTATATTTTAAAAAATAAAAAGTCATACATGTTTGTACCGCATACAAAACATACGCAGCGAAAAATTAACGGAT
The DNA here is from genome assembly GCA_030021035.2 of Notholithocarpus densiflorus. Classification (NCBI taxonomy): domain Eukaryota; kingdom Viridiplantae; phylum Streptophyta; class Magnoliopsida; order Fagales; family Fagaceae; genus Notholithocarpus; species Notholithocarpus densiflorus. Next base: position 11,727,065 of record JARYZH020000002.1, read on the forward strand.
CTACTTCATTTGCAATTGATAACATGTACTATGCAAATTTCAGAATATAAGAACAAGATAGTGTACCTTGGTGCGGTGAAATTCAAAAACAAAGATTAAAAGTACTTGGGAACACTTTTAATCTTCACTCCAATTCCACTTGTACCCAAGAAGTGTGGTCTCTCAATCAGTTTATATGTATGTGTTCAAGGGAGAATTAGAGAATGTCCTACACTCACATACAAATCATTTTATTCTCTTACAAAATTCTGTATGTTTCTCTCCTTATAACTGATTATCTAATTGGGCTAGCCTTTTGGGCCATTCCAATTGGACTTTAGTATGTGGCTTGGAGTGGGACAAAAATGGAAAAAATAAGACACTAGCTCTAATGGGTCTTGGGCTTTTCTGTCAACTCTTGACAAGTCCAAAGTTACCATTAATTATATTTAATACAACTATATAAATATAATTGCACTCTAGCCCTTATTAATAAATTATATCTCAAGACTTTATTATACATACAACCCCTTCATAAAATATTCGTAGTAATACAAAGTCATGAATGTAAATTGCCACTTTGAAGATTACTACATTTTAATCTTTGAGTACCCGGTTTAATCATTTAAGTTATTCATCATATATTTATGAAATCCGATTTCATAAATATATACTTTCGTAACTTCTTACTAAAATGGTTAGGCCTAACACTCTGAATAACCAAACTCATTAAACTTATCTCAAGGGAATATTTTATATTTCCATTAAGAGATTATGAATTCCATTTCGAGAATATATGTTCCATCAATACTAAATATGGCTGCTCAACATACTAAGGTTTTGATCGTGACTTTAGATCTCACTCCTGATATATCAAAGCAACCTATATTTCATGATTAGGTCTATTATTCTCTCAGGATTAAGAGTTCATGTAAATAGAAGTCGTAAGATTTATTATTCATTTGACAGTCGTTAGAAGAATAATAAATTTCACAGTGATCCAGTTCAATATGTTTTAACTCTTAAAACATATCAACATATCAACTAGAAGTCTCCACTTCCAAGATCAAGACAAATCATCTTAGTTGATATGTTATAGTTTTCGTAGATGAAATGCCCAATTTTATCACCGACTACGAACTAAAATTCTGAATTTATAAAGAATTTATGACTTATATCTTCTGTGACTAAATCACATACTATGCATCTCATGGACCATATGATAATGTCCAAATATTTATATTACCATTATTTTAGATAATAATAAAACAACTTAATTAATCACAACATTAAGTCATACATAATGTCATACATAGCATCATACAATATGATTTAAGGGCACTAATCCTAACAATATCATCACAACATAGAAAAATAAAAACCCTTAAAGTTTCAATAAATAAATAAAAAAATTATCCTTTAAAAAAAAAAAAAAAAAAAAAAAAAACCCCAAAAAACTGATGTTTTGGTAGGATCAGTAGGATCCCATATGATCCTACGATCCTATACGATCCTACACGATCTTACATACAATCCCACCATTTTTACGATCCTAGTGCGATCTTAAACGTTTTGGTGAGGTTGGATTGTAAAATCGTGTGCGATTCTACGATCTAGATTGCGATTTTGACAACCATGACTATGTGCATTTCTCCTAAAAGTTGAATGAACAATTCATTTCAGTCTTTAATTTAGGAAAATTACGTGATTTACTTTTTAAAGCACAAATAAAATAATAGCTATGATAACAAATGTATTTTTTTTTTCTTCTTTTGTAAACTCCTAAACACACTAACTGAAAAATATTCATTTCAATCATTTAAAGCAATAGCATTAGATGTGCTAAATTAGTATTTAGAACACCAAACACCAAAATCTAACCTCCACTAGATGTTGTTAGCTTCTAAGTACTTAGGAACTAATGTATTAGAACTCTAATTTGTATTGTTGGCAAACCATGATCAAAATAGATTTTTAGTCTTGTTTTAGAGTTGCTCAAAGTATGTGTTTTATGTAAAGTTGGAATCAAGCTACTACAGAATTCATTGTGCAATTTGGTCTGGCTCGATCGATCAAGAATTAGACTCGACCGATCGAAAGTCGGGTAGAATTTTTTTTTCTGTAGAATTTCCAACTCAGCCCTAAGCCCATATGACGTGTAGGGTTTTATGTTTTGCCCTAAGTATAAAAAGGAAACCCTAGCCACATTTTTGTAGAAGCTCTATTTGTTGTATGTGTGAATCTCTTGTGAGATCTGAGAGGTGGTTGCTTTCACACATGCCTAGGATTATCAAGAAGGAGATTTCATTGAGAGCTTGATGATCATTCAGTTGCTACACGAAAGAGCTTAAAGATACGCAAGCGGGAGTGCTTGTACTTGTTGGAGAATACAAGAAAGAAGGAGTCTGTGGTCTCGGAGCTTGCACGTGGTCGTGTCAGTAAGTTTTCTACATGAGGTAGCAATAGGATGTTAGTGGTCTAAGTCGCTATTGTAAAACTTCGATTCTTTTATAATGGATTCAGGTTTACCTTGAGGATAACTAGATTAAATCCTCCCCAGGTTTTTTACCGGTTTGGTTTTCCTAGGTCATCATATCTTTGTGTTCTTTATTTTCCGCACTGTACATTGATATGATATATTTGTGTTAACCTAGATCTGATAATTTGACTAAGTAATCACTTGGCTAATTAACTAGGTTAATCTGGTTGTGTTTTAAGGGGTCTAAAAACAAACAAGTGGTATCAGAGCAGGTAGCTCTCTTGTTGTAGATCTTTTGATCTCTGATCTGATCCTTAACCCCTGTTGTCATGGAACACGGACACTCTCTGGTTATTCCCCCTCACTTTGATGGGAATAATTGTGCTTATTGAAAAGTAAGGATGAAAGCATTCTTGAAATCCATTGATGAGAGAGTTTGGAACTCCGTTGAGTTCGGATGGGAGAAGCCCACTACTCTTGTGAGTGAGTGGATTACTGCTCAAAAAGAAGTAGCAGCCTTCAATAGCAAAGCTATGAATGCAATCTTTAATGCTGTTTCTATGAAGGAATTTAATAGAATCTCTAATGTTGTGGTTGCTCACATTGTGCACGAAGGCATAAAGGCTGTCAAAATTAATAAGTTGCAGCAATTAACATCTAGATTTAAGAGCATTAGGATGTCTGATGATGAATCATTTGATGAATTTTATGCTAAACTTAATGACATTGTTAATTCTGCATACAACTTGGGTGAAATCTATGATCAACCTAAAATTGTAAGAAAGATTCTTAAATCGTTAACTGAAGATTTTAGACCCAAAGTGACTGCCATCACTGAGAGCAAGGATGTGGACTCCATCCCTGTTGATGAACTTGTAGGATCTCTTCAGTCCTATGAGTTGGACCTACCCAAAACTAGCAAATCCAAATCAATGGCTCTTAAGTCAGTTGATGATGTTGATGTTGGTGGATTTAATGATGAGCTTTCTGCTACAGAGATTGCTTACCTTGCCAAGAACTTTAGGAATTTCCTAAGAAACAACAACAGAAGGGCAAAAGGTAAGAACACTGCTGAACCTAGAAACTTTAGGAAGAATGATCCCACTAAGGTTAACAACACTGAAAAACCTAGAGAAAAAGTAGGTCAATCTTCTAATAATTCTATGGGTCCTCAATGTTTTGGATGTCAAGGGTATGGTCACATGAAATCTGAATGTCCTACATACTTGATGTCTAAGGGTAAGACTATGGCTGTAACCCTTAGTGATAATGAAGTTTCCGATGATGAGTCTGGTTTTGACGAGAATGGAAATTTTATTGCTTTCACTGCTACTGCTGTAGTCAACGAAAGATTGTCTGTTGAAGAGAACTCTTCTAATAGGGAACTCTCTGAGGATGCAGATCTTCAAGAAGCCTACAATAAACTTTGCAAAGTTGCTGTAAAAGATGCTATAAGTGTTGAATTGGGCTTAAAGAAAATTGCATCTCTTGAGCTTGATAAGAAAAATTTGCTTGTGAATTTGTTTGATGCTACTGAACTTTTGAATAATGTGAAGACTGATAACATGCTTTTGCTTGATAAAGTTAAGAATTTGGAACTTGAATTATCTGTTGCTAGAGAACAAACTGATAGGTCTGCGAGCTCCAAACTTGATCACATCTTGAGTGTTCAAAAGTCTCCCTTTGACAAAAATGGCTTAGGTTTTGTAGAAAGCATCTCTATGCCTACACCCCATTCCACAAACTTTATTCCTTATTCTTCTTCCGAACCCCTTGTGAGTGAGGTTGTCAAACCCTCTGTAAGTGAGGCTAAATCTATAGAAGTTACACCTCCTAGGAAGATTAGGGTTAATCTTCATGAGTCTAAACCTAAGGCTCCTATCCCTCCTCAGGGCAAGATACACGATAAGCCTGCATGGGTTTGTCATTTTTGTGGAAAGTCTGAGCACATTCATCCAAACTATTACAAGCTGCAAGCTGCTAAGCGAGCAAACAAACCAAAAGTACCTGTGCCTCAAGCACAAGATCCTATGGTACTTATTGGTGAATTGGTAAAGGCTCTAAACCTTTATTCCAATCCTAGAGTTGGTAATCATTCTCATGTGAATAAGAACTCCAATGCTCGAGGTGCATCTAAAAAGTTTTGGATGCAAAAGGCTCAATCAAATTGAGTCTTTCTAACATGGTCCTTGTACTTCATTGTTCTACTCTTTGTGACCATTGTTCTTTGGTTTTTGTTTTCTCTGTTTCTAGGATTTGCATTGCATCACATTCATGTATTTCATTCTAGGTTTCTTTTTATTCTTTTCAAATAATAAAAAAACCAAAACAAAAAAAAACAAAAAAGAAAAAGGAAGTAAATTGTGTTTTGCATTTATTTTCTTGGCATTGAAAACAAGGTTGGTCAATTTATTTTCACATAACATGTCTTTGTACCTTGTTTAGCTTTGATGAGCTTATTTATTACACTTTGCTAGTTTGAGCTTTGTAGTGCATGTTGTGTGGGAAGATGTATATAGTTTTTGATCACATGATCTTAATCTTGAAGTCACATGCCTTTGATTGTCGGACTTGAACTTATTGAGAAAGGCATAAATAACCATCTCACCACTGTTTACTAGCCAATCATGAACACCTTAGTGCATATCGTAAGATTTTGTGTTCGAAAAAGTGTAGCACATGCACAAAAAGAAAATAACGTGTAGCCTCGGTTAAATTGCTTAAAATTGGTGTGTACATTATTGGACTTAAAGGTTAATCAATCAAATAAAATTGGTGTGTATATTATCCCGGCTATTTTAATAAGTTTTTGCTAAAGAAAAATTTGTGTGTACAATATGAGGCTAATCAAGAAATTTACATGATTGCAAGCTTATGATCTAGGAGATGTGAGAGTTATATGATGTAACTCTTTAGGTGATAATCTGTTTCAAACTCTATGTGATGAATTTTGTAGACTTTGTGTTTGATTTCTATTCACATATCACCTTACATGTATCTCAAGCTTTTGCTAGTTGCACACACTACACAAGTTACTCTTTGCTAAACTTTGTACATGTTATTGTGTGTGTTTTTGGTTTGACCAACCAAGTTTGAAAATTCCTTGAGTTTTATGCAAAACATATTTGGTGTTTGAGATTTTAAGAGAATGGATTGAAAATCTTAATTTTGAGAAAACTGGGTTCAAAACATGTGTTTTTGAAAAGCATTTCATCTCATACTCATGCATGTGATTCATAAAATTCAATGCTTTGAGGAGTTTCTGCAGTATTTTCTAGAATTTCGACCGATCGAAATTGCGATTAAAAATGTTTGTGAGTCTCTGTCTGTTTTGATCGGTGCTCGATTCGTGTTGGATCAATCGAAGCATTTTCGACCGATCGAATATGTTTTCTAATCGATCAAAAATCATGTAGAGAATTTTTTTTAAAACTGATTTTCACGTGTTCAAACTCACTTTTTCAAAAGTTTTTCAACTTTTTCTCTCTCTATATGACTTGGTCAAGGCACCAATCCGATTTTTTGTCGTTTTCCACCATTCTTTTTGCAAGGTTTTTCTCTCCCAAGGCCGGTAAGACCTTTATACCCTTCCTTTTGCATTTATTTTCACTTTTCATGCATAAAATCATGCATTATTTGGGAAATTTCGAACCTATGAAATTTTTGGGGTTTTTTGATAAATTAAGCCTTTTCTTTCACAATTGATCAATGGGTTTTTGTTGGGGGATGTTGTAAACATGATCTATGGTGTTTAATTTGATCAATTTGATGTATTGTGATAAATTTAAAATTCTAGGGCTTGAAACTACCCGATTTAGGGATTTTGTTCAAACTGAGTTTAATTGATGAAATTGGCTTGTTGGATTGATTAATTTGATCATTATGAACTGTTTTCTAACTTGTGTGATGATCAATTGGTCAATTTAGTACAAATTGAACAAGTAGTTTTTCAAAATTTTGGGGTTTTTGTTATAAACTCTATGCTTAAGCCAATTTTGTGATTCTAAACTTAAATTGAACTTGTTATCACTGCATTAGAGCATGTATCATGACATTTATCTGTTCATGCATCATATAGATTGTTATTTCTATATTTTTTTTGTGCTAACTTGCAATCTGCCCTTGGTGTTTTTTTTGTTCTTTCTCTTGTGTCTTTGTCCTTACCTTAGCATGATGCCTAGGAAGACTAGAGCCCATAGGACATCCTCCTCTTCTTCTGCTCCTTCCTCTGTGGGCACTTTGTTTCGGAGTGAGAAAAGCCGAGAGCTTTATGAGACACTAAATCTTAAGAGAAAGATTTGGGCTGAGTGTAAGGTTTTGTTAGATGAGCTAGATCCTGCTATTAGGGCAAACTTTGAGCGTCGGGGCTGGTTGCCACTTTTGGATATTGATTATCCTCCTTCAGCTACCCTGATTAGAGAGTTCTACTTGAACCTCTCTATCCACGTCTATGATTCCAACACTTTAGTAAAGAGTTGGATACGAGGTGTAAAGTTCACCATTACTCCTAGTGTAGTGGTTGATGCTCTTGGGGTACCTGTGGTCCAGCATCTTGTTTACCCTTATGATGAGTCTCCTCCCCTAGATGACATCATGTCATACATCACTGGTACTTCTATCCGGTGGGGTTCTGATCCTCGGATCACTTCTGCCGAGCTCACTAAGATTACCTATCTTTTCTTTAGGATAGCGTGTCATTCCTTGTGGCCTATCTCTCATCTGCACACCATTCCTTTGGAGCGATGTGCATTTTTGTATGCTCTTGTTACGGATGCTCCTATTAGTTTTCCTCATCTGTTTCTTTGTTCTTTGAACGAAGTTCATAGGAGTTCCTCTACTGCTCATGCTCTTTTTCATCTTGTTTTCATTCATAGGATTTTGTTGTTTTTAGGTTTAGATGACTTCCCCGCTTCTAAGCCCGTACACATTATTGCTCCCATAGGTGCCACTTTTCTTAGGCAGAAGGCTGCTCAAATGAGAGATAGCTCTAAACGCCTTCGAGTTGAGCCTTTTGGTACCGCACCCCCTCCTTCTTCTATAGGTCCCGCTTCTGGTGAGGCGTCTGCTGATCCTGTTGGTGCTGTTGCTGCTGCTGTTCCTCCACCATCTACTTCGGATGACTTTGACATTCGTCGTACATTGGAGACTGTCATGACCGTTCAGGCAGCTCATGGTCAGATTTTGGTGGACATGCTTGCTGAGCTCCGTGCTTTACGAGCAGATTTGACGCATCTTAGACGTTCGCCTTCGCCACCTCCTTTTGCTGATGATTTCTGATTGCCCTTTGATATTCCGTCACAAAAAGAGGGAGTACATTTGGACACTTATAGATGATTTTTTGTAGTTAGAGGGAGAGTTTTTGTTTGTTGGATCTTGTGGAGTTTAGATTGTATCTAGGTGCTTCATTGTGTATGTATCCTTTTTGGCTCTTGATGTATTTTTTTTGGGCTATTCGTGTTAGGGGGAGATACATTGTTATCTATATTTCTTGTTTCACTGCTCATTGATTTATATTTATGAGTTATTCATGATATATGTCTTTGTTTTATGTTTTGTGAAGTCAAGAATTTATTTTTGTTTTACTTGTATTTTCCACACATGCGTTTATACGTTTGTTGAGTATTTTAGGAAATATACAAGTTGATTCAGTCGTGCTGCTGTCTACACTTGCAACTGATGGATAGTAGTTAGGTTGGATCATTTTGTAATGGGCATTATTTTTGTAAAGGGCTTTTACTTGTAACTTTGAGCATTGTGTTTATGTTTTGTCACAGATTGCCAAAGGGGGAGTTTGTTAGGTTCTAAGTACTTAGGAACTAATGTATTAGAACTCTAATTTGTGTTGTTGGCAAACCATGATCAAAACAGGTTTTTAGTCTTGTTTTAAACTTGCTCAAAGTATGTGTTTTATGTAAAGTTTGAATCGAGCTACTACAGAATTCATTGTGCAATTCGGGCTGGCTCGATCGATCAAGAATTAGACTCGACCGATCGAAAGTCGGGCAGAATGATTTTTTTTGCAGAATTTCCAACTCAGCTCTAAGCCCATATGACATGTAGGGTTTTATGTTTTGCCCTAGGTATAAAAGGGAAACCCTAGTCACGTTTTTGTAGAAGCTCTATTTGCTGTATGTGTACATCTCTTGTGAGATCTTAGAAGTGGTTGCCTTCACACATGCTTAGGATTATCAAGAAGGAGATTTCATTGAGAGCTTGATGATCATTCAGTTGTTGCACGAAAAAGCTTGAAGATACGCAAGCGGGAGTGCTTGTACTTGCTGGAGAATCTAAGAAAGAAGGAGTCCGTGGTCTCGGAGCTTGTACGTGGTCGTGTTAGTAAGTTTTCTACATGAGGTAGCAATAGGATGTTAGTGGTCTAAGTCGCTATTGTAAAACTTCAATTCTTTCATAGTGGATTCAGGTTTACCTTGAGTATAGCTAGGTTAAATTCTCCCCAGGTTTTTTACCGGTTTGATTTTCTTGGGTCATCATATCTTTGTATTCTTTATTTTCCACACTTTACATTGATATAATATATTTGTGTTAACCTAGATCTGATAATTTGACTAAGTAATCACTTGGCTAATTAACTAGGTTAATCTGGTTGTGTTTTAAAGGGTCTAAAAACAAACAGATGTACAAAAAATTTTAAATAATTTCTCTCTCCTCTTTATTAATTCTCTCTCATTTATATCTCTCGCCTCTCTCCTCTCTCTCTCTCTCTCTCTCTTTATTTTTGGTTTTACTTTTTAAAAATAAAAAAAATAAAAGGTAGTGTGTTATTTTAGGTTATTTTAATGGGTGATGTGTTAATGTAAAAGATGAGATGTATGATGTTAAATTACATCATATTATGGTTTTTTTTTTAAGAGAATTTTAACCTTTGACGTCCGCTCTTGATGATAGTTCTTTATCATCAGACCAAGACACTAATCAGTTTTTGGTGCAGACGGGAATTGAACCACAAATCTCTTATTCAACCATCAGAGACTTTACCAGTTGAGCTAACTGGAACCCACACATCATATGATGTAATTTTATATTAAATACATAAAATAACTTTTTGTAATGATAAAATAGGATTTTTTAAAACAGTTGATGCTAATGCTGTAGATTATCCATTCCATTTTATCAATTTGAAAATTTTCCCTATTTGGTTTTTAATAATCCATTAGATAGTATCAGAGTATTCTGTCATGCTCTTCTCATCCAATGAATATTGGCTTTTCTGGATAAATTGAGCCATGAGAAAGGATGATCGAAAAGGAGATGATCATACCCCTCAATCTCATCATGACAAAAATTGCATCCTGGATGGTAGATTATTCCGAACCTCAAAGCAAGCAATAAAATCACAAGAAATTGAGGTCAACTAAACACTTGTCCACAAATTCATGGACCACTCAAAGATCTTCGGTTTGTGTCAAGAGCCATATAAATCAACTAATTGACACATTTTAGTATTTCCAATAGAGACATCTAGGGTTCAAATCCTTCAATTTCAACTTTAAAAAAAATTACTTTTCAGTTTTGAGAAGTTTGAAACAAGAAAATTGATCAATATGGTCCATTTGATTGGCAATCCAAATTAAAGTATCCTCCGAGTCCATGATGCTAATTTTTTAGGTGCAAACTACTGAATGCCATAAAGGAATCACAATAACATGAGCTGTGGTACCAAATAAAATTAGATTGGACAGACCTGATTTAAGGCAGGAGACAATTGTTACTCATTAGAAACGATTATTTCGTTTAAAAAAAAAAAAAAAAAAAAAAAATCCATTGAAGGCAAAGAAAGAAGAACATGATGTTTCTTTCCGGTTCCATATGGAAGAATTTTGGTGAAGTTTGTCTATGAAATGCTATGAAGCACGGGTGCGTTTCGGGACTCGGGTGCGGGTGCAGGTGCGGGACTCGACAATTTTTTAAAAAGGTGGGTGCGGGTGCGGCGGGACTTAGCGATTAAAAAATTATTAAAAATATTTTTATTTATATTTTAAATATATTGCTAAGCATACTTTTTTATATAATAATAATAATAATAATAATAAAATTTTTGACACTTGAATTATTGACAGAGGTATTAAAATAGATGAAGCTTCTCATAAATAATAAATAAATAAAAAGATGTGACTTAGCTCAAAAATAAAATAAAGGATATATGTAGTAAGTATTAAAATAGGTGTAGCTTCCTATTAAAAAAAAAGGGTAGATGTGGCTCTCACGTGTTTGGTCAGAGAGGTGTGAGAGCCACAAAGAACAAAATAAAGCTTTTAAGCTTTTAAAGTTGTTCTTATCAAAAGAAATAGAACTCTTCAAAAAAGAAAAGAAAAAAAAGAAACAGAACAGAACTCGAAGACGAAGCAAAGAAGAAGAAGAAGAAGAAAAGGAAAGGGGTTAAGGCCTGTGAGGAAGAAGACAAAGAACAGTGAGTTACAAATCGATACGGCCCGGAGAAGTCTTTGAATTTTGGCCTGAATCGGCAACAGAACAGAACGGCAACGCTGCGAAAAAAAAGGAAGAAGAAGACGAAGAAGCAAAAAAGAAGAAGAAGAAGAAGAAAGGGGTTAAGCCGGTGAAGACGGCGACAGCGGCATATCAAATCCACCGGTAATTTTTGGTTTTAAGTTTATTTTTTTTTCTTACCGGCCAATTTCCTTTTTCCGGCCGAAACACACCGATATTCGGCCGATACGATCTGATTCGGCCCGAGTCTGAGCCGCATCGGCGTGAGTCAGGGAAAAAAAAAAACACGTGGCAGGACGCGACTCGACGTGGCACCAACACGCGGTCAGCAGTGTCCCTCGCGCGTCGCGCCACGTCGGATGCAGGTGCGGCTCCTCTGGCGCCGCGTCTGTGCATCCCAGATGAAATGGTGCAAAAGATTTTTCAAAGGTTTTTCTCAACAACCATACCAATACCATTGAGGACATTAATTTTCTATTCTTGTGAAAGACTATGAATTTTCCATGTCTTTTCCGCTGAACTTTCGTGTATAATCCTATTTTTTTAGGAATCACAATCACCTGATTAAGACTCCTAGAAACTTTGACGCTGAAAGCAGAGTTTGGCCTGTGGTTCATTTGACAAAAGAGTAACAAAGTTTACCAAATATTAATTTTCCAAAAAGATGGTTATAAATTATAATTACCGTATACAAGGGACCTTTACTAGTGCTTGACAATTGGATTCTATGTTTGTCATCACTATCTAACTCTTCTATGCTTGGCAATGGCAATTCATTGGAGCTTTTCTAGATCAGTGACACACTGACAATTGAATTCACTTACTTTTGGAAAATATGGCTCAATCCCAGTCAGTTTCACATTGCCATCACTGTGGACCTTGATATATAACTACGTTTGAATTTATTAATTAACCCAATAAATTAATAATTCATGACATCATGTGAGATCCCACGCTTAAATATTAGATACTTCATAGTTTATAAAACCCACATAAAATATGATAGTGCATATGAACACCTCCAAATTCTCATATTCGATCACTCTAACAGGCCCATGTTTGCAGAGATTATTGCATTCTTTCCAAACCAATTAATTTCCATGTTTTTTATTTTATTTTTTTGTTGTGGTTTCAGTATGAATTGTTAAGTCATGTTGTCTATCTTTTTTCTTTTTCGTTTTTTGTCGGTAGTCATATTGTTTTTCAGGAAAAAAAAAAAAGTGTGATTAGTATTTATTATCTTAACCTTGCCTAGCTGCTATCAAAGAATCGTCTAGAACTGGATTAAGAATTGAGGAGGAAAAAAAAAAAAAAAAGACCGGAAGATTATTATTCTAAGGCTTCATTTGGAAGTTCTAAGGAATTTGAAAGGTATAATCATAAAGGAATGGAATAGAATGCAGTGCATTTAAGTAAGGGAAATGAATGAATAGAATATAAATAACCTTGTTTAGGAGTACCATAGAGGGAAATGAATAGAATAATTTCATGACAATATTTTAAAATAAAAGCTTGAATATATAGGGGTATTTTTAGGGTTTTAGTAAAAAAATTCAATAAATCTGATTCGATTTCCTCCAATTCCTCTCAATTTTTGGGGGAATGAAAATTTGAGATTTTAAGAGAATAGAAATAAACGAGTGTTTTCTCCTACTTAAATTAATTTTCCATTTCCTTCATCAAAAATCCCAAATAATGGAAGAAAAGAATATTCTAAAAATTACTCTTTTTATTCTTTTCTATTCTATCCTCTCCTTCCAAATGAGGGCTAAGTTGGAGGGGATACACTAATTATAAATTTCATAATCATCAAATTAATTTTTAGATGAGGATATGAAAGGCCATTTTCTTGCCAAGTAACATTGACATTATGTTCTAGAATCTACATCTCTTCCAACCAAATGAACAATCCCAAAATCATCCATCAAAAATTGTCACTAAGTTGGAGACATAGCAAGTTATTGTGTTAATAAAGTGCTTAGGCATCCTAGATGAGAGAAGAATTAAGAAGGTTAAATACTGGAAAAAAAAATTATAAATATTACTCAATAAGTGAACTCTGTAGTCTGCACTGATTAAAAAAAAAAGTGAACTCTGTAATTGGCTCTTTTATTTCTTTTCATCTTTGTTTTCTTCTTTCTCTTCCTCTTTCTCCTCTTCTTTATCAGGACCAACAGATACTACTTCTGTTTTTCCTATCTTCTTCAGTTTTTTAGCTATTGCAATTGCGTCCATCTCCCCTGTAATGGTCAGCAACTGCTCATTTAGATTAGCTTCTATTGAATTTACTCCTGTGGACCATGAAACCCAGTTGCAAATACGTTAGTAAATTAGAACAATGATGCTGATATTAGAGTTTCACAATGTAACGATCAACATTAATACAACCTTCATTAAGCAAATACTATAAGAAATCACCTATACCAAGAACTAGATTAAATTTTACAATTTATCCTCTAAATGGTTCAACTCTACCATCATTTCTTAAGGTTGAACTCTACCCAACTAGCTATTTCTATTATTAATATGGATGACGTGATAAATTTGAACAATATTCATATATTTAGTTTTTGTTTGGTTGTGGGTTCCAGTTAGCTCAATTGATAAAATTTGACATTATAAAGTTTGTAAAATAATTTGTGTTTTTAGCATTTGCTCACACTCATATGATTGAATAAATTGGAGTAAATATGTACTACAAATATCATTAAGGGACTTGAAGCAAATAAATGCTACAAGAAGAGGTTTTGACTACCATAAACATCAGCTACAGCCTGCATGGCTTTCTTCTTTGTCTTCTCATCATTCATAGTCATGATTTTGAAAACTATCTTCTACAAAATTTAAATGCAATTGAACAACATATCAGAACTGCAGTAACAGCAAATAAAACATAACAGCAAAATTTGGAAGAAGATCAAAGACTTGATTGACATTACCTGAGCCATTAGAAGAAGTCGTTAATAAGAAATTCAAAAAGGAACACGAGACTTAATTTGGAACACTTGCATTGCAGGTCATGATGAGTGGTAAGGGTCCATATTTATATAGCAGTCGTAGTGGCTTATGTAATTAACGCCGTATTGGCCACTACTTCAAATTGGTGTCTTTTTCTTGTTTCCATTAATTAGATTCTGCCATCAATTCATGATGGAGGAAAAAGATCCCACTTAGTCGATAACCTTTTCCTCCTCTGTATCCAAAAAAAAAATTGTTTGATTATAATACGCATCTAGTCATTTTCTTAAGCATAATTTTATATAAGTCATGTGATGGTGTGCCCTTAGAGCAAATGTTAATAAACTATATTAAAAAAGTTTTAACATTATTTTTATGGGAAATATTAAAAGCTATCAACAAAATTAATTGCTTTGTCATTTTCCCATAAAATATTTCTAAAAATAGTTCATAAATCAATACTTTTAGAACATTCATTAACATTTCCCTAATTTTATATACTTCTTCAGTCTAATGTTGTAATGCATCTTCAAGCGTGGCTAAACAACTATAAACAATAGGAAATATCTTCTCAAATAAAAAATAAACAATAGGAAATGTTAAAGGATGCTTTAAGGCATTAATTTAAAAATTATTTTTAGAAACATTTTATGAAAAAATAATAAAGTAATTAATTTTTTTAACAGTTTTTTTTATATTTCCAATAAAAGTTGTGTCAAAATTCTCCTAATATGGTTTATTAACAATTGTTCTAAGAATACCCATTAACATAACTCATAAACAATATAAGAAGTTATTATATGTATCATTCCCAATGAATTAGGGCCCGTTTGGTACTTTTGTTTAAACAACAATTTTTGTTGTTTAAACACCACAACACATATTTCCACAACGTTTTTTCACCCACACGTATTTCTACAACACTTAAAAAACGTTACTAGAAATCTCTTACCAAACGAATCCTAATTATTGGTTCCAAAAGATTTTGACAATCTTAATTTTTGTATTATTTTGCTGTGCGCCAAGTGGCAACAGTTTAGAGACTAGAATAGACCTTGGAAGATTTACCTTCTTAAAGCATTCCCATCTGGAAATTCTATCATATTCTATTTTACCATCTCAAAAAGCTACTTTAACAATTATACCATACCATTTTACAATACACCCAACACCCCATATTTTATTTTTTCATACAACATATTAAAATAATATAAATTACACAATAAAATAATATAAAAAATCTCTCTCTCTTCTCTCTTCATCTCTGTTCTCCGTCTCTCTATTTTTTCCTCTTTCTCATCCACCCACCACCAACCCAAACCCAGAACAACCACCCACCAATACACGCCTGCAACTTGAAAAAAGCCTTGATTTTTTTTTTTTTCTTTTCAATGCCAATTCAGCCATACTCACAAAGAAAGAAAGAGCAGAGATAAAATTCAGCCACCATCCATATCAAACCCATACCCAATTCAGCCATACCCACCTCTTCCTTTAGGCATCGGTCACGACAAGAAGAAGAAAAAAAAAAAAAAAAAACAACAACAACAACAGAACCCAGAAGAACCCAACGAAACCCATAACCACAAACCCGATGGCCGTACGGAATACCACCTTGGTGAACTATACAATAATAGTAACAGTAACCTATCAGATCAAATATTAGGAATCAGAAAAGTTCAATAATTAGAGATCCAACATCAGATCTAAAAAAAGAAGAGGTGGGTTTTGAATATGATTAGTGATTAGATAGAGATACCTTTGCAGTTGGATTTATGGCAGCGTTTGATGAGGCAGATGCTATCCTTGGCGAATTCTCTGAGTGGATCGAACACTGAGTCTATGGCTTGCATCTCTCCCTTCTTTTTCACTTTTGATATCTGTTAGGACATATGTGATTTGATGTTAGGAACATATGTCAACATTTTAATGTAATTGGCTAATCTTTTGACAAAACGCACTTTACTTGTAATTTGGTGATCTAGGATGTGTTTAATGCTTCTAGGAACAAGGTTTCAAGTTCAAGTGTTAAAGCCATGCAAGTCTGTCCAAGAATGAAGTGAGAAAGTGCAGGATTTTAAAGCTCGACAGCTAGCATCTACCGAGGTTTAAAAGCTGCTTAAGCCCGTGGCTCGACAACTATCTCGATAGATGGCTATCTATCGAAGTTTATGAAGTTTAGTTTTTCATGCTGATTTTCATCCAATTCGTAAATGTATGTTTGGGCTTTCTTTTCTCACAACCCTAAACATATATAAGGATTATTTTGAGGGCCGTAAAAGGTGACACAAATTGTACAAGAGCACAATTCCACAAGTGTGAAGAAAAGTGTGACCGGAAACCTAGTTTGCCCTAGTTCTTCTTTCTCTTGAAGGAGCTGCTATGTTTATACACCTTTGGGTTTTGTAACCAAGCAACTTCATGATCTTCATCTTTTGGATGAACTGAAGAACTTTGCAGCCAAAATCCTTCTCAAGTTGGTGATCAAGTCGCGTACTGGGATCCGCGCAATTGGTTAGTCATGTACTGGGAGCCGTGCATTGAAAATGAGAGATTGTCACTACAAAACAAGTCCAATTGGGTATTGGGTTAAGGGTTCAACTGTAGGTTGGTATAAGGTACTGGGATTCCTTTACTTGTAACCGCTTGTTGTGATAATAGTGGATTCCCGGGAGTGGTAACCTTAAAATCACCCGGTGGGGGTTTTTGCCGTGTAGGTTTTCCCTATTCGTAAACAAATCACCGTGTCAATTTAATTTTCGCTGCATACTTAGTTTAATTGGTGATTTGTTTGTGCTACCGCGCATCTTGCATGTTAATTTGATTAATTAATAAACTTGACTAATTAATCAATTAATTTATCATAAGGGGTCAATACATTCTTGGCCTATTAAGTGGTATCAGAGCAGGCACACTCTAATTAGGGTTAATCTTTGCTGTGTGATCCATTGACCCCTGTTTGTCATGGATAGAGGACAGTCTCTTATTATACCTTCTTTATTTGATGGCACTAATTATGCATACTAAAAAGTACGCATGAGAGTTTTCTTGCTGTCTTTAGATGAGAAAGTGTGGCAAGCTATAGAGATAGGCTGGACTAAGCCTATGGAAGCCCCGGCTGACTAGGATGATGCTAAGATCAAGGTGACAAACTTCAACAGCAGGGCATTGAATGCTCTATTCAGTGCAGTCACAAATGAGGAATTCAAGAAAATATCATCTACTAAAACTGCTAAGGAAGCATGGACCATCCTCTAGACAACCTATGAGGGAACCAAGGCTGTCAAGGATTCAAAACTTCAAAAGCTCACTACAAGCTTTGAAGAGATCAAGATGGAGGAGGATGAGTCGTTCGATGAGTTCTATGCCAAGCTCAAGGACATAGTGAACTCAGCTTTTAATCTTGGAGAAACCATTCTTGAACCCAAGATTGTGAAAAAGGTGCTCAGATCTCTACCTAAGAGATTCCATGCTAAGATTACTGTCATTGAGGAATCAAAGGACATCGACAAAATTCCTTTGACTGAGCTGGTTGGAAATCTATAGACCTATAAGTGGGGTTTGACGAGGATAGGGAAATCAAGCAAGAGCAAGAGCATGGCTTTGAAGGTCAAAAGCAGTGACATTAATGAGTCTTCAGACGATGAAGATTCTAAAATGAAGTCCTACATTACAAGGCAATTCAAGAAGTTCATGAAAAATGCCAATGGGAAGGGCTTCGACAAGGATCGTAGGCAATCCAGTTCCTCACAGTTCAAGAGCCAAGATAGAGGGAAAAAGGATGTTAGGGATAGCGGTCAGTACACTGTTCCCTCAGGACCAAAGTGCTTTGCGTATCAGGGTTTCGGTCATGAAACAAGAGTGCCCTACGTATCTCAAGACCATTGGGAAGAGTAAGACACTTGCTGCTACATTGAGCGATAATGAGCCTGAGGATGACTCCGATAATGAGGATGATGGAATTCTAAATGCCTTCACTGCCACTGTAAATCCTATTAAAGGGATTATTGAAGATGTGGATGAAAAAGAGGACTTGGTGGACTCTAAGTTCGAGAAAATGGATGATCAAGATGATATCCATACCGCCTATGAGAAATTGTACAAAGTCTCTAAAAAGTATGAGAAACTGTATAGGCTAGCCACCAAGAAGCTTAATGAAGTGGAGCTTGAGCGAGAAGAAATCTCTACAAAGTTTGATGAAGCTAATCAAACTATTGGAGTACTGAGATTTGAGAACAATTTCTTGGCTGAGAAGACCAAGCTTGAGGCAAAACTGTTCCATGTCAGAGCTCAACTGGAAAGGACTTCAAGTGCTAAGCTCGATAAGATGCTCAATCTTCAGAAATCGACTTCCAATCGAACCGGTTTAGGGTATGATTTCTCTTCTCCTAGTATTGCTTCTGCTAGTACTACTGTTTTTATTCCTCCTGCTAATAATATTGAAACTAAGAATAATAATGTTAAAAATGAATTAGCTAGTGAAAACATAGACAATGGTAAATCTATCTTAGGAGCACTCCCTAAGCTTAATAAGAAAAAGATTAAAAACCCTAGGGCTAAGAAGGGAAACACTCAAAAGCCTAAGCAGAAGAAGCAGCATATCTGTCATCATTGTGGCGTAGCTAGACATACTCGACCTAATTGTTGTAAGTGGTTAGCCACTGAACAGAGCAACAGCATGATCGCGTCGAGAAACCAGAATAAGTTTTCATCCTCTTTTGCTCCTCTTGGAGATTTTCTCAAAGCCCTTATGTTCCTTTCAAACTTGAACGGTTTTAATTCTTCCCACTCAACGCCGGTTCAAGGGTTTGCTAAACAGAAAGGTTCTTCCAAGGTGTGGAAGGAAAAGGGCTCCAAGTAATTCCATCACTTATTCTCTCTCCCCCTTTCTTGTTTTTGTTTGCATTGCTTGTATGTTATTGCTTTACTGTTTTGAGTCAGTCTAGTTTTATGCATTGCTTTGTTTAACTTGTTTTTGTTTGTTCTCTTTTCAGTTTTGGTTAATTTTTTTTTCATATAAAAGTAAAAAAAAATTGAAAAAATCAAAAAAATACAAAAATAGTGTGTGTTTGTGTACATTGGTACTTGTGTACCTTGGATGGCCATTGAAACAAAGTTTTCTAAACTTTGTAGCTTAGATGAGCATCTTTATGCACAACTAAGTAAGTGAGCTTTGTGGCTTGTGTTTGTGATGAGTAAGATTAAGTGATCTCTTGTACTTAACATTTGTATCACTCTTTTTGACGGGAAGGACTAGAAAATCCTAAGAGAAAGGCATAAATAACCATCTCACCACTGTTGCCCGCCAATCATGAAATGACATTTGTATGTTTCGGCATAGCAGAAGTGGAATGTCAAATGCTTAACATAATTGGGTATTTCTTTTCTCTCTCTTATATGCCCATACATGATTTGCTTAAAAGAAAAATATGCAAAGAAAAATAAAAGCAAAAAGATCAAAATCCTTTATATATGATTGCAAGCGTGTCTTCTAGGAGATGTGGGAGTTATAGGATGTACCTCGAAGGTGATAGTCCCCATCAAACAGTTATGATTGTGTGTGAGTTAAAGTGATTTTCTCATATCTCAAATCGTCATAACATGTAGACACTTATGCAATCTTGCGATGTTTTTCACACACAACACGCAATATTCTTTGCTACTTTTGATACATGTGCAGGTACAATGTGATTTGGCCATAACAAGGAACACTTGTGTTAATGTATGCTCACTAAACTGTCTTAACTTGTTTTTGAAATATAAAATTGGTTAGACCTGTTTAGTGTGTGTGTGTGTGTGTGTTTTGGGATCTATGTGCTTAACATTTTTCATGTTGAGAGATGTTTTTGAGAACTTAAAATGTTGATTGGATCTTTAGTTGAGTAGCATGGTTGATTGCATGCATATCTGTGTTTTTCTCTTCTTTGAAAAACTGTTTTTAAGCAATCTCGATAGCTCCTCGATAGCTCTCGATAGCTAGGCTATCTATCGAGACCCTTCAGTTGCTTTTTATCACATTCTTGATAGCTCTCGATAGCTAGTTCGATCAATCGAGAAACTTTCTATCTCCTCGATAGCTTCTCGATAGCTACCTCGATCCATCGAGCTTCTTTGTGTTGAAAACTTCTCGTTAGATCCTCAATAGCAGGTTCGACAGCTGGAACACGCGTTTTAAACTTCGATAGCTGCTCAACAGCTCTCGATCGATCGAGATTTATGAGATTTCTATATAAGGAGGCATCGCGATTTTCGACAAATTTCAAGCTTTTCACCTCCCAAACTCACTTTTCTCTCTCTAAACCTTCACTCCACGTGATTTTTGGCCTGTTCTTGCCTCTAATCACTTGGTATGATCTCTCTATCTCTCATTCTTCATGCATTTCATGCACTTAGATCTAGGTTTTAGGTTGTTTGAAAAATTTTGGGGCTTTTCAAAATTAATGAAGGTTTTGTGCAATTTTTGGGATAGGTCTTGCTTAAATAAGTTTAAAACCTCATGCATTGCATCACACTCGCATTATAACAATGTTTCATGCATTTAGATGTGTGTTTACTTTGCTACTATGTTGTGTGTTGGTATACGTACCTTCCTGTTTGTATCATTTGATATTAAAACTGCTTGGTACTCTTCTGATTGTCTCCCTCTCTTTCTTTCTTTCTCTCCCTTTTACTTTAGTTGCGTCATGGCACCTAAATGTAAGTCTACTCCGTCCCGAAACCCTCTTCATTCCAGGGCATCTTCTTTTTCTTCTCCATCTAACTCCACTCCCTCTCACGTTCAGTTCCGTGATGAAAAGGCCAAATCGAACTTCTTTGAGAACTTCTCATGACGCGGCATTCATTCGGAATGCCAAGTCATTCTGTCATATTTTTCTGACACTAACCTACCCACTATCATCTATAATAGGGGTTAGGAGTCACTATGTGGCACCTCGGTCACATGCCCTTTTGTGATCATACAGGACTTCTACTCCAATATGCACGGATTTGATTACTCTATACCCCAGTTTGTCACTCATGTTAGGGGTATACGCATGGTAGTTACTCTGGATATTGTATTCGAGGTATTACACGTGCCTAAGGTAGTGCATCCTGACTACCCTAGTTGTCAGCGTCTGAGGACAGTGTCCAAAGACGAACTCTCGTCTCTATTCTGTGAGACACCTTCTTTATGGGGTGACCATCAAAACACCTCATGCTCGGCCTTTGCTAAAGGTCCGAGATTCCTTAATATGGTGATGACATTTATTCTTCATCCTTTGTCTCACTATAACACTATCACAGAGCCTCATGCTCGGTTTTTGTTATCCCTCATTGAGGGTCTCACAATTGACTTCCCTTCACACTTTATACTCTCCCTTGAGGCCATTATGGCACAGCTTGTGCGCATGGATGCTCGCCTAGACACTCTCAGCGATGAGTTGTGTCAGGTGAACACCCGTGTTAGTCGTATCGCATGACGACAGGCTGTGATGGGTGGTTACATAGTGGCTTCCTCTCCCGAGGCATCTGAGGATGAGAGTGATGGCTCCGGCAGTGCTGATAATGCTGAGGATGATGATGATGGCTCGCCTAGTGATGATGAGATGTCTACTTGATTTACTTGCCCTTTGTCACTTGTGACAAAAAAGAGGAGTAGTTTTGAGATGAGAGTAGTTATACTCATAGGGGGAGGGTTAGTTTAGGAGATAGGGGGAGTGTTCATATTTTGAGGGATGTAGTGAGGACTTTATGTATCTTTTTCTTTTCTTTCTATTTTAGATACATTGTTCATGTACCTTAGATCTTGTGATCATGTTGTGATAGCAAATCTTGTACTTGTTGATATATATATAAATATATATATATATATATACATACATTTGAGGTTGTTATTACAGTTCTTTCACCTATCTTTACATGTGTTGTTTCTTTTCTTTCTTAATACACATGTTTCTTATTGATTGTATGCAATCTATTATTTCTGTTTCACACTAAGCTGCCGTGATGAGTTTTGTTTAAAGTGTTTCAGAAATACAGGTTGTCAAAGTCTACTTGCCATAAACTCTCTTCTTGCAAAGTTTTTCAAGAGTTTGTGTTATGATAGATTTTATTGTATTCAACAAGTGAATATGAGTTGAGTGATTTATGACTTCTCTCATATCTCATTTGTTTGTTGTAGTTTTGTCACGAATTGCCAAAGGGGGAGATTTTTAGGACATATGTGATTTGATGTTAGGAACATATGTCAACATTTTAATGTAATTAGCTAATCATTTGACAAAACACACTTTACTTGTAATTAGGTAGATCTAGGATGTGTTTAATGCTTCTAGGAACAAGGTTTCAAGTTCAAGTGTTAAAGCCATGCAAGTCTGTCCAAGAATCAAGTGAGAAAGTGCAAAATTTTAAAACTCGACAGCTAACTCGACAGCTAGCATCTATCGAGGTTTAAAAGCTGCTGAAGCCCGTGGCTTGACAGCTATCTCAATAGATGGCTATTTATCGAGGTTTATGAAGTTTAGTTTTCAAGCTGATTTTCATCCAATTCGTGAATGTATGTTTGGGCTTTTTTTTCTCACAACCCTAAACATATATAAGGATTATTTTGAGGGCCGTAAAAGGTGACACAAGTTGCACAAGAACACAATTCCACAAGTGTGAAGAAAAGTGTGATCGGAAACCTAGTTTGCCCTAGTTCTTCTTTCACTTGAAGAAGCTGCTGTGTTTGTACACTTTTGGGTTTTGTAACCAAGCAACTTCATGATCTTCATCGTCTGGATGAACTGAAGAACTTTGCAGCCAACATCCTTCTCAAGTTGGTGATCAAGTCGCGTACTGAGATCTGCGCAATTGGTTAGTCACGTACTGGGAGCCGTGCATTGAAAATGAGAGATTGTCACTACAAAACAAGTCCAATTGGGTATTGGGGTAAGGTTTCAACTGTGTTGGTATAAGGTACTGGGATTCCTTTACTTGTAACTACTTATTGTGATAATAGTGGATTCTCGAGAATGGTGACCTTAAAATCAACCGGTGGGATTTTTGCCTTGTAGGTTTTCCCCATTCGTAAACAAATCACCGTGTCAATTTAATTTCCATTGCATACTTAGTTTAATTGGTGATTTGTTTATGCTACCATGCATCTTGCATGTTAATTTGATTAATTAATAAATTTGGCTAATTAATCAATTAATTCATCACAAGGGGGTCAATACATTCTTGGCCTATCAATATCACAATCACAAACCAATTTTATTAATTTTGAGGATTTATTACGAATTCTCTTTTTCGCCTTCTCTTCGCTCTGTACAAGAGCGCTAGTAGACACGGGAATGTCGCGCTCGATTGAGCAGAAGGAGGAGAGCCGTGGCAACGAGGACCACGTGTCCATGATCCGGGACTACAGATCCAAGATCGAGTCAGAGCTCTCCAATATCTGCGACGGAATCCTCAAGCTCCTTGACACCAGACTCATCCCCTTCGCTACCACCGACGACTCCAAGGTCTTCTACCTCAAGCACCAGCATAAAGAGATAGAGTGAGAGATGAGAGAAGTCACAGAGAGAGAGAGAGAATGAGACGAAATACTAAGAATCTGAGATGAGGAAAGAGAGAGTTGAGAAAGAAATAGTCTGACACAGAGGAGAGAGAAAGAGTAAAAGGGATTAAAATATTATTATTTTGTTTTGGCATACTGCTACAGTACCATCATACATTTAAGATGGTACTATAGCACTATGCCAAAAAAATTTACACTTTTCCATGTTTAGCCTTCTGGCTGTTGAGAGTTATAGGGCTTGAATGCTAAATTTTGGTTACATTTGGCATATAGCTGGCCCATTGTGAATGCTCTTAGGCACTCAATCCCCTAGCAAGAGGAGTAGGAGAAACAACACTACCAATTAGAGTTTTGGTATCTCATGGGAGCTCTGTAGAGTCATAAGTCATGACCCAGCAATGCAAGCTGATTTGGTAGCATCATGTTAAACCAAGAAAAAAAATTGGAAGAAATAATGAAGAAATATATGTCAAGGGGTGTGTGTGAGTAAGGCTGGATTAAATTTTGGATAATTTTCCACTTTAATCAGACATCTTGGGATTGAGATTTGAGAAATCCACGACCCAATTTCTCAAAAAATAAAAAATTCCACGACCCGATTCATGATAGCTTTTAAGAGTAACCAAATCCAACTTATAGGAATCACTGAATCAGTGTTAGTTTTGATTGGGCCAACAAATTTGGGATATTTTGTCAATACTAATTTAAAAAAATTTGATTTTCATTCATTTATTAAATCCATTATTCAATAAATAATTGCACTTTACACAACTAGAATAATATTCTATTCAGATTAAAAAAAAAAAAAAAAAAAAAAACATAGCATAATATTCTATCATTATAAAAAAATTAATCTCAAAATACTAAAATAAATCAAATTAACAAATCAGTCTCAAAATAAATAAATTGTACGTTTTTAGACCCCTGTAAACTAGATTGTTTAACCTAATTAATTAGCCAAGTGAATACTTAGGTTTATTATTCAAATATATGTTAAAACAAAACAATCATATCATGCAAAGCAGTGGAAAAATAAATAACAAAACGATATGATGACCCAGGAAAACCAAACCGGTAAAAAACCAGGGAGGATTTAACTTAGCTATGCTTAAGGTAAAAAGTAAATCCACTATAGATAATTGAAGTTTACAATAAGACTTGGACCACTAACATCCTATTGCTACTATATGTAGAACTTACTAACACGACTATGTGCAAGCTCCGAATTCATGGACTCCTTTTCTATTAGGCCTTTGCAACACAAGCACCCACAGTTGTGATAAAAAACACAAACTCTCCTGTTTGTGACTCCAAGACCACCCTTGAAGGTTTAGATCTTCAACTATTGTTGATCTTGATGTAGCAACTTCAGATCTACCGGTTCTAAAGATATGAGAGTGATATCTGATAGTGACTTTGATAGAAGAAGGCACAAAACCTTTTAGATCTCACAAGAGCACCTCCAAAGTCATAATAAAACGTGCCTAGGGTTTCCTTTATATACTAGAAGAAGTAGATTTGAAACCCTAATCCTTAATGGGCTTAAACTGCTGTTTGGACCGACTTAAAATTCTGCAGATCTGTGTTTCGATCGGTCGAGCCTGTCTTTCAATCGGTCGAACTAGGTAGTTTCTGAACTCTTCTTTCTGCAGTTTGTATATTCTTGAATCTTGACTTGTATCACCTTGAGCATTGTCTAATAATACCTATAGACTCTAGGATCTATATCTAGACAAGTTTATGTTCACGATTTGCCAATTGTTCTAAACTTTTAGAACCTAACAATCTCCCCCTTTGGCAATTCGGGACAAAACTTACATACAAAATGCAATGCTCAAATACAAGAACAACCCAATATAATAAAATGCCCAAATACATCACAAATCCCAATCTAAGACTCCTAACCTAGAAGTTGCAAGAAGAGGTAGAAGGTCTTGATCAGAATGTACCTATCTTTCCTGAAAACACTCCAAAAAACACATCACCGCATGTGTGGAAAGAAAGACATATAAACAATAAATAATCAAACTAAAGCAAATAACAAATATGCAAACTAACTCTCCCCCTAAGTTAGATACATCAAAAATTTTATTTTCTCCCCCTTTCAAAAACAATTTTATCTTCCCCTAAACAAAACATTTTAAAAACCTTTTTAAACAAGATTCTCCCAAATTTCATTTATTTCTCCCCTTTTTTGTCACGTATCAACAAAGACGACTCAAACAAAGAGTAGATTGACAATAAACATGAGAGAAAAAAGAGAACTAAGGAACCACAAATTCAAGCTCTATAGAAAATAGAGGCAACTCCCCCTATGAAGAGCAACAACTCCCCCTATGAAGAGCATAGGTTTTAAAAATAGATTTCTCCCCCAATAAAAATAGGAAAAACAAAACAAGTTTTGGGAAAAGCAGTTTTGGGGAAAATTTAGGAGGTGGGGATAAATAAAAAGACACAAACCAAACCAAAAAAAAAAAGCTAAGGATACACATGAACACAAATATTCTCTCTTTCAATAAATGCAAACTTGACACTATGTGACCCATAAACAAATAGTGTTTGAACTCAAATCAAGTAGATAAAATATTTGCACATTATTATCTATCATATCTCGTAAGAAAAATATTTTCTGCAGTTCACACATAAAAATAGCATATACTAAAAAGTACAAAGGACTCAAAAATTAATCAATCAATTTTTAAATCAAGTTGAGTACCCAATTTAGCAAAGTGTATGCATGTTATGTGTGAAAACAATGAGAGATATGACTGCAAAACTGCAAGATGGATACAAAAAACAATGCAATGCATGTGAATCTTAAACACAAATGATGCATGAAAAAAAAAATTGGTCAAAAATCTAAAAACTGAAAATTTTTCAGTTTCGATCAATCGAGCATCGATCAAATACCAATTGAGTCAGGCAGAAGCTAGACTTGAAAAATCTAGAAATTTTCGATTGATCGAAAATCACACTCGATAGATCGAAATTCTGGAAAACTGAAATTTTTGAAAAATTGTAGAAGATTATGCAGAAACAAATCAAACCATGTGTTTTCATGTATGAAATCCGTGACAATGATTTTAAATGTTTTCAAAAAAAAACATGAGTTTTCAACCCAGAACTTCAAAACAAGGTTTTTAATCATCAAAAACACAATTTTTGCCAACCCTTAAACATATTTTGCATCAAACACCATAGAAAACATAATCTTGGATGACCAAACTAGATTCACACACAATTCCATGTACAAAGCTTAACAAAGAATAACTTGTGAAGTGTGTGCAACTAGTAAAAGTATGAGATACATGTGAGGTGATATGTAGATAGTAATCAATCACAATTTCTACATTATTCATCACATAAGTTTGAAAGTGATATCGCTTAAAGAGTTACATCATATAACTCCCACATCTCCTAGAAAACAAGTTTGCAATCATGTAATTTTGTTATTTTAGCCTTATAATGTACACACCATTTTTATTTCTTCACCTTTTTTATTATTTTTATTTTTATTTTTTTATTCCAAGGTTACACCTTATTTTCTTTTTGTGCATGTGCTACACTTTCTCGAGCACAAAATCTTACGATATGCACTAAGGTGTTCATGATTGGCTAGTAAACAGTGGTGAGATGGTTATTTATGCCTTTCTCTTAGGATTTTTTAGTCCTTACGATCAAAAGAATGTGACTTCAAAATCAAGAGCATATGATCAAAAACTATAAACAACTCACACACAACATGCACTACATAGCTAAAACTAGCAAAGTGCAGAAAAATATAAGCTCATCCAAGCTAAACAAGGTACACAGGCATGTTATGTAAAGATAATATGGCCAACCTTAACTACATATCCATGATATGTAATACAAAAAAAATAAAAATCTTTTTGGTTTAAAAAAAATTTATGACCAAAAACAAAAAGCACACATTATACCAAATGAACAATGCAAAGCTATGCATGATAGTGCTTAACTAAGCTATAGAGGGTACACAAACAAGAAATATCTATTTCTTAATTAACCCTTGAGTACATGTACAAACTAGTACATACTCACACAAAATCATATTTTTCTCAAAAAAAATCATGCACTTAGTTGAGCAATACATATTATTCAAGCTTCTCCACAATGTCAAGCATGTTCTAAATCAAGAGAGAGATATCATAATTCATGTAATCCTCAAGAAAAATAAAACTAGACACAAAATAAAATATTTTTGTCTTTTTGAAATTTTTTCAATGTTTTTGGATTTTTGAATAATCAAAACAACCTAAAAAAAATAAAACAACCAAAAACTAAAAGTAAACATGACCACAAATAATTGAAAGAATTAAATCAGGGACAAGCCAGCAACACTCACCTTAGAGAATCTTTTCTCACCCATATAGCACGAGTCTTCGGCTTTGTAGGTGAAAATTCATGTGAAGCAGAATGTATTTGAAGGATTACACCAATCTACTGAGAAAGACTGAAATCTTGCAAATTCCTTTCACAAGCCTCAAAAAGATCAACTGAAACAATAGTGTCCTTTTTATTCAAATCATCACAATAAAAAACAGTAAGACACTTAAAATTATCCATGATAACAAGGATCAAGGATCAACTCTAGGTATAATAACCTAAATCAAGAGCTAACCCGCTCTGATACCACTTGTACGTTTTTAGACCCCTGTAAACTAGATTTTTTAACCTAATTAATTAGCCAAGTGAATACTTAGGTTTATTATTCAGATTTAGGTTAAAACAAAACAATCATATCATGCAAAGCAGCAGAAAAATAAATAACAAAATGATATGATGACCCAGGAAAACCAAACCGGTAAAAAACCTGGGGAGGATTTAACCTAACTATCTTCAAGGTAAAAAGCAAATCCACTATAGAGAATCGAAGTTTACAATAAGACTTAGACCACTAACATCCTATTGCTACCACATGTAGAACTTACTAACACGACCACATGCAAGCTCCAAATCCACAGACTCCTTCTCTATTAGGCCTTTGCAACACAAGTACCCACACTTGTGATAAAAAAAACACAAACTCTCCTGTTTGTAACTCCAAGACCACCCTTGAAGGTTTAGATCTTCAACTATTGTTGATCTTGATGCAGCACCTTCAGATCTACTGGTTCTAAAGATATGAGTGTGATATCCGGTAGTGACTTTGATAGAGGAAGGCATAGAACCTTTTAGATCTCACAAGAGCACCTCCAAAGTCATAATAAAACGTGCCTAGGGTTTCCTTTATATACTAGAAGAAATAGATCTGAAACCCTAATCCTTAATGGGCTTGAACTGCTGTTTGGCCGACTTAAAATTTTGCAGACCCATGTTTCGATCGGTCGAGCCTATCTTTATATCGGTCGAACCAGGCAGTTTATGAACTCTTCTTTCTGCAGCGTGTATATTCTTGAATCTTGACTTGTATCACCTTGAGCATTGTCTAATAATACCTATAGACTCTAGGATCTATATCTAGACAAGTTTGTGTTCACGATTTGCCAATTGTTTTAAACTTTTAGAACCTAACATAAATAAATAAATATTTATCAAACTAACAAGTTTAAAATACTTATA
Source organism: Notholithocarpus densiflorus (assembly GCA_030021035.2). Lineage (NCBI taxonomy): Eukaryota > Viridiplantae > Streptophyta > Magnoliopsida > Fagales > Fagaceae > Notholithocarpus > Notholithocarpus densiflorus. The sequence continues at coordinate 11,756,068 of JARYZH020000002.1, forward strand.
TTTTTAAATTATTAATATTTTAGTAGGGTTGGGTTTCTTAGGTTGAAAATTTTGTCAATCTAAACCCATCACAACCTAAGGTTCAAAAACAATTTAAATCCAATGCAACCTATAAATCCACGAAAGCCAAATGGAGGCATTGGGTTGGGTTGGGTTTCTCGGAACGAAGTCCTAGATATTGATTATTGTTAAAAAAAAAAAAAAAAAAAAAAAAAAAAACCAATGACAAATTCCTATTTCACATTGCTAACGCATATGGCCAATTTTTGGGTTCACAGGTGTAACACCGCATAATTTCATAGAAGTCTTATTGTCATATTTGACCAAATAAGGGAGAAAACAAGTCTTATTATCACGTGCTATCTTTTTTTTAAAGTCATATTTGGAACAAAGTAAAGGGGAAGAGGAAGAACATTAAAATAAAAAAGGGATGGGGAATGAACATTAAAAATAAATAGGATGACAATAAAGTAAAGGGGATTGGGAATGAATATTAAAATAAATGGGATGACAATAAAGTAGAGGGGAATGGGGAAGAACATTAAAACAAATGAGTAACAATATAACAAGGTAAGTAGATGTACAAAATGTAAAGAGTTCCTAGATGCTTAGAAGAGATGAGACTTTTTCCCCCTTAGGGTACTTCTCATATTAGGTCTAGGTTAAGGTTTAATACCCATCTAGGAACTTTACAACAATAGCACAATCATCCACAAATAATATAAGCATAAAGGAGTAAAGAGATAGATATATACAACCACATAAATAGAATGTTAGGAATTTAAAGCAATAAATTAAAGAGACAATAAGTAAAGAAAATGAATTTCATATATAAGATAAATGATGTTTACAAAGGAAGAAGTAGAGAAGGAGGATGGGTGTAGCTATAGGGAAGTGGAGGCTATGTGATAGTGTTCCAGGACACCATCACATAGCCTTCTGGAACACCCATCACATGGCCTCCTACTTGTACTCTAAATTTTTGGCTATTTCGTATTTTAGCAGTTTCTGGTCCGACTATCGTACTGCTGTTTGGAGGCCTTTCCGAGCTCTGATTTCTTCAAACTTTATGTCCCTAGAAAGCTCTAGATGTCTAGTTTCCGTAGGTTCTAACCTTACAAAATTTGGTGTTATGATTGTCAAGATATCGTGTCCGGAAGGGAGGTGACGCAGTGTAGGAAATTTTGTGATGTTTTTTCTTAAAAAATGCATTCCTTCCGATCTGTGGCAGATATCATCGAGACCTTTTTGTAAGAGGTGTTCAAGAACTCATACTTCAAGCTGGCTCAGACAGATTGCTCCAATTCTTGCCCAATTGGTATAGTTTTTTGTGCGAAGTTGGTCTAAAAACAGAATGTTTGACCTAAAAAAAAAAAACCAAAAAAAAAAAACAAACAAAAAAGGTCAAACATTTAATTAGAGTTTTGGAGTTTTATTGATATCTCATCCGTTTTAGGTCTAATTTTGGCCCATGAACTATCGTTTCGAAGGGAAAAATATAACCTACAAGATGGTCCAAAATTCGACCCGATCAAACGGTCCGATCAAAAAATCAACTTTTTGACCATGACCGGTTAGGTTTTTTGGTCTTAATTCCTATCAGATGGGTTTTAAATATTGCAACCCTTTGATCCACCACCCGATCATATTGAATTTATTTATTACCCTTTTTTGGCCATGAAATTTGTAATTTGCACCTTTTTTTGATTATTTCAAATTTTGATATTTGTTTTGACTCATGAATCAAGATCGGACAAAATACAATATCAACAATAACATAAAAGAGACATTTAGAATCCCAAATAATGCAAATTCAAAATTAAACAAACAATTGCAAAATGGAGAGAGAGAGAGAGAGAGAGATTAAACAACAATAAATATTTCACGAATTTTATTGCAATAGATTGCAAATAATTGACAAAAATAATTTGAGTCAAGTTATTGCAATGATATCTTCATTGTAATAGAAAATTGTTTCATATTTTTCATTAAAATATATTGTATAATAATTGGTACTAGATTATTGTTATAATATATTCGTTGCAGCTTCATGTTTGTCATTGCAATATATTGTAAAATAATTGAAATTTAGTTATTACAATGATATATTTGTTACAATAAGCTGTCACTTTGAAATTTCTATTGTAATAGATTCCAAAATAATTGGTATCAAGTTATTACAATGATTTCTTCAATTTAAGTTATTGCAGAAAAATTTTCTTAATGCAATTTAGTATCAAAGCCTCTATTGCAACTGAAAATTATAAGTTATTTCAACTAAGTATTATTAATGTAATAATTTAACACTTTTAAGTTACTATTACAACTACTTTTGTAAATGTGATATTATATCTAATACTACTATACTAATTTTGTTGTGTTAACGTTTGATGTAATAGACTTATTTTGGTGTAGTGTTTCAAGGTGGGTTATAAATGAACATGAGAACATTTTTACCCGGGGGGAGGGTTACGAGCTTGTGCATTGTGATTTTCCAAATCAGCCTTGGTGGGGAAGCGGTTGGAACATTTCTTGCACTTGAAATTGAATTTGTTGTGGGTTGACTTATTGTGGTCGGTGAAGCCATTAAAGTGAAATTCCTTTTGCAATGCACACAATAGTGAGATTCAATATTATTTTGAATCTTTTGATAGGATAGGAGTTTTTGTTTTTTCTTTTGGAAGGGGAAGGGGACAAGTGGGATTTGGGAATTCGGGTGTGTGATAGGGAAATAATTCCACCACATTTCTTCTTGTTTACTTGGGGAAGAATTGTTGATCTAATTTGGTTAGTTCCTTTATTGTAAATTTTATTTTTTAAACGGTATTGATCAAATGTATTTGGATAATAATAATAATAATAACAACAACAACTAGTCGCTAACTCGTGCAATGCATGAGATAGTTGAATAAAAGTTATGCACATGCACTTTTATTGGTACAATCAATTTCAAAATAAATATTGAAAATATGTACAAATAGATTAGTCAAATATAAAAACATTCATCTAAAAACCACAATGATATGGTTCAAGCATGTTCCAATAAATAAATAAATAAAAAAGAAACCATTTCAAATAGTTACAACATATCATTTTCTTGAAGAAACTTCATCCCCAAGAAATAATGAGCTATCCACATCAAATGTTGTATTAATTTCTCTTTGTCATACCTACATAATAAAAATAATTTCACAACAAAAAGAAACTATAAACTTCATAGTAATGAGAATTGTGAGCAAATAATATACCAAGGAAGGATAAACCACTTAAAGACAATTAAAATGTGCTACTCTTAATGGTTAGGAAAAGATCTCTAAGGAATTGTATAGATTAATTATTAATTTAACAGAAACAACTAACCAAAAGTTTAGAATACTTATGTTTAGTACACTGCAAAAATAGGTCAGAGCAGCTGTTTTAGAAATGCACACAATTCAATACAATTATGATACAAATACTTATTTGAAAACAATTCTAGCTAATACCTAAATGCAAGAAACGTATTGACTTGTTATTTAAAGTAGCCTTTTGAAAAGTTCACTTGGCTATACAAATCTCGTTGTTGTCATGCAAGGGATTTATAAACTGTTAATCCCAAAAATATGGGCGCTTATGTTGTCAACAACTCAATGCAAGTGGATAATTATCGAAACCTACAAAGTAATTCACAATTCATAACTCAAAGATGTAATTGCTATAATATTTAGAATTGAGCCTTAATTTTCTCATAATAGTTGAAAATATAAAGTACAAAGATATGGATAGAGACCATGACATGAGAGGGACGCATCAATTGAGTAGTAATATTACTTTCTCTGTCTTGTAATAATAATATGAACAAAATTCAAGGCATGAATAAAATCAAAATTACAACAATTAATTCCACTATTTTCATGTTATTCCCTGTAAGTCTGTAACAATAAGGAATTTAGTCAATTTAGTTTAAGTGGTTATAATAAAGTTGGCTTCTACTGTTCTCTACTCTATAGCCATATGAACATATTGTATTTCCTCAACCAATTACCGATATTGCGGTAAAATTATTTATTATTGAAAAGAAGAAATAATTAAGCTCATCCCTTAAAACCTTATTTCTTGGACTTTGTATGATATGGTAATTGTCATTCAAACTTTAAAACATATTATGCTTCTTACCTGAATGTTTTTCTTGTGGTGGGGACAAATAGAATAAGATAGGCGCTTCATGACCATTCAAAGCAAAAGAAAAAAAAAAATGCAAAAAAAGCTTTCTTCTAGCCAAATCCCAAACCTGTTAAAAATTTTAGTGAAGAGGAAAAACCTATGTTTTAAAAACCGGACCAAACCGGCAAGTCCGACAGGTTCAACTGGGAACCGGCTGTTAATCCGGTCCGGTTATGGGCAAAAACCAAAAATGACTTAAAAATCGAAAAAATTCAAAAACCGGCCGGTTCAACCGGGAACCGGTGTGGTCGAACCGGTTATGACCAGTTGGGTTGAAAACTTAAAACTACACTGTTTTTTGACTTTTTCCCCGCCTAAAACTACGTCGTTTTGGAACATTCCAGTCAGTTTCGGGCGAAAAATGCTTTTCTGCACTGAGTGCTTTTGCCTTTTGCTAGTTTTTTTGACAAAAAAAAAAAAAAAAAAAAAAAGAAAGAAAGAAAGGAGCAGCCATTGCACAGTGACGATGTAATGCTCTTCAAGATTTTTTTACCAAAAGAAAAATAACTATGACTGTTTCCGTGAGTGAGACTGAGAAGGAGGCGGAGAAAGAGGGGATTTTTTAGAAAATAACTACAAAACCCAAACAATATCATTAGTTAGGAAACGTTTCAAACTAATTTGGTTTCTAACAACTCGAGTCCAGAGGACTCGATTTCCCAGTTGTTATTTATTATTTTGCCAGCAACTGAGGTGGCCAGATCGTCCACGTAGGCCAGAAATCGAGTCCATTGGACTCGGTTTCTAAGGACAGAAATCGAGTTCATTGCACTCGGTTTCTATGCTTAAAAATCGAGTCCAAGGAACTCGATTTCTATGCTTAGAAACCGAGTCCAAGGAACTTGATTTCTATGCTTAGAAACCGAGTCCAAGGAACTCGATTTCCTAGTCTCATCAGTCTATCCCCGTAACAGCATCAGTCTCATCCCACAGCAGCATCAGTCTCAGACCCCACGTGGGCGTACCCCAAATCGAGTCCAAAGGACTCGATTTTCATGAATGGTCCCCAGCCCTCCACGTGTTGCCGTGGGTCCCAACTGGGACCTATTTTCCTCCTTACCGTGGGGTCTCTCACAGCTTCTTCAGCTCTATACTCTTCAGAAACTCAACTTTATTCTCTTCAAAAAACACTCTATGAAACAACTTTCCTAAACTCACTTGCACTCACACAGAACACTCATCTCACACAACACTCTCAGGTAATGTTTTTACAATATTGTGATTATTTGCTAGTGTTTTTTTTTTTAAGAAAAATTTAGAACATATTAGGAAAAGTTTTGTTTCTATTCATAGGCCACATTGTACAATTTCAACTACTTTTTAGCTTTATCTATAGTACTTTCAGCAAAAAGTTTTCAGTTTCAACTAAAGTTTTCAGTTTTTACTAAATACATCGTAATTTTTCTTTTTTGGTTCCTAAATGATTCAGGTGCTTTTAGATAAAAAATTTTTGATTATAATTACTGAAAGTTGACAAAATCACAATTTGTACCTAGATAAAAGGAAGCTTAAACATGAACAAATAAAGAAAAAAAGCTTAATTTATTTGTTAGTATATTGTGATTATTTGCTAGTTTTTTTTTTTTTTTTTTTTGAAATTAATATTAGGACACATTTATATAAGATCATGAATCTACTTAAGAAAAAATATCTATAATGACTAGTAATATTATGATTAATTATTGGGAATATTTAGTAAATAATTGTGATTAAATTACAAAATATTGGGAAGTTTTTTTTTTTGTTAGTGTAAATATTGTGATTGAATTATTTGCTAAGTTTTAAAAAAAAAATTAATATTGTGATTATTGGGAATATTTAGTACCAAATATTGTGATTATTATGTTATTACAACATATGGGAATAATTGTTTTGTTTGTTAGTGTAAATATTGTGATAATATGCTAAGTTTTTTTTTTAAAATTAATATTGTGATTAATTATTGGGAATATTTAGTACTAAATATTGTGATCAATTGTTAGGAATATTTAGTACTTTTAGGTCTTTATCATGGATATGAAATGGATTATGAGTTTGATACCTAAGATAATAGTCTTTTTACCATAAATTATTTCAAGATATATTTGTTTAAGATTTGTAACAGATATTTCAATGGATAACTGGTTGGTATATAATATTTTTGTTCATCATAACTTATTTGAATGGGTATTGAAAGTCATGCCCCTAGAATGATTTGGAATTTTTAAAGAATATGAAATTGGTAATGACTATTTTTGTAAGATTACTAAAGGTGAGTATATGCAAATTTGGTTGAGGTTAGTATTGTTGGCATTTCATACGCAAAGTTTTGTGATTGATGTTGATTGAGCGTTATAAATTTGTTACTAACACAATTGCACTTGATGATTTATAGGTTGACAATGATCCATATAAATATATACTACGGTGGACCCCTTAGCAATGCCAACCCTTATGACGGATTCTCATTTCAAGGTCCGGGTATCCAGTGCTGCTATATGATGATACGCCGTAAGCTAAAGACCCTGAATGAGCTGAAAGTAAAAATTATGGAAGAGTTGCAAGTGAACCCTGCTTTGCATGACATATATATTACTTTCCGTTTTCCATATGAAGTCCTCAATCAATGCATTAATTATAGATATATGGCGATAACAGAGGACAAACATGTGAAATTCATGTTTAGTAAGATGGAGAAATGGGAACAAGCAGTAGATTTTGAGTTGTATGTCACTTTGGAGCCGCGTGCGGAAGTCGGCGTAGAGGAAGAAATTGTACAAACAACTACATCTCTACAGTTTGCAGTCCTAGATGATCGATGCACCATATTGGGAGGCTATACACCCCCTTTTCAAGAGACACTAGCAACAATTGAGAGCGAACCTGGAAATAGATATGAAGATCAATTTTGTACACATCGAGGTGAATCCTCTACAGTTCCAGTAGTTGACAATAATGACGAAGACTATTTTGGGGAAGATCTTGACGAAAGAGATGAGTACGAAGAGAGGATTGACGATGGCGACTTTGATAGGAGTGTTGATGACCATAAAATTACTCCCATTCCTCATGTTGATGATATGGTTGAATGTGATGAAGATGATGCAGACGCTAATGTTAGAGTTCAGCATGTTACAAATACGACCCCCGTTTATGAACCTCCTGCCTCATCATTTTATGAAAATACTTGGAAAAATATGGTTGATCATAAAGTTGTTCAGCAAGCATTTGGTTCTGCTTGGAATACAGACATGAATTTTGCGAAAGGGATGATTTTTGCGAATAAAGAGGCGGTGAAACGTGCATTAACAATTTACGCCGCAAAGCATAACAAAAACATTATGACTAGTAGGTCGACCAAAAGTAGACTGTCTGTGAAATGCGGCGATGAATCATGCATGTGGTACGTTGGGGCAATCGCGAAGCCTGAACTCGAACTATGGATGGTCACATCTTATAGGGGTCCTCATAGTTGTATGCCCCTTGCCACGGCCCTTGATAGTAGAATGATGGATTGTAATTTTCTTGCAGCAGAATTTGTTCCATTATTGCAAGAAAAACATACGGCAACAATTTATCACCTTAGAGATTTCATTAAAGGGAAGTATTATGGGCATAAGCTTTCTTACTATAAGATATGGGAAGCGAAACAACGAGCTATTGCAAAGATATTCGGGGATTGGGAAGAGTCTTACCAAAGGTTGAGAAAGTTATTGTTGGCATACTGGGATCAAGAACCTGGCACCCAGTTCTGGTGTCACACCATACCCAGGGACGAGTTCGGTGATACAATATTGCGCTATGTATTTTGGGCTTTCGCTCCATGCATTGAAGGATTCAGACATTGTAAGCCAGTGATCAGTATTGATGGGACCCATTTGTATGGTAAATATCGAGGGGTGTTGTTGATTGCAATGGCCACCGATGCCAACAACAAGGTTTTGCCTCTCGCCTTTGCCGTTGTGGACAAAGAGTCAGGGCCTAGTTGGGGGTGGTTTTTAGAACACCTCAGGAATTCACTGGGGGATGTGATAGCAGATAAGGACATCTGCATAATTTCTAACCGACATATGGGTATTCAAAACGCAATTGCAAACTGGCCTAGAGATGATGATGGACGACTACGAGTAGTTCACAGATATTGTCTTCGACATGTTGCTAGCAACTTCAACACGCATTTTCAAGATGCCACTTTAAAGTCATTGGCCTTGAAAGCGGGGTATGCTACTCAGGAAGCTAAATTTGAGTTGTACATGCAACCTATCAAGAAAGCCGAGATCGAAGCCCTTAGGAAGAAACGGAGAACTGAGCGGCAGGAAAGTGAACCCGACTCATCCATCATGCCATACACATATCTAATGAAAGAGGATCTAGACATGTGGACCCAGCTACATGATGGTGGATACTGTTATGGGGCTATGACAACCAATGTCTCGGAGTGCTTCAATGGAGTACTCAAAGGTGCCCGTGGCCTACCCATTGCTGCAATGGTTGAATTCGCTTGGAGCAAACTTGTTGCGTATTTCCATGATCGACACAAAGAAATTACTCATAATCTCTCAAAGGACAAGGTATAGAGTAAATATGCCTTAAAAATCTATAGACAAAACCTACAAAAATCAATTTCACACCAAATAAATCCGTTTAATAATCTGAATGGTATATATCAAGTAATTACTGCATACAACATCCATAGCTCTAGAGGGGGACACCATAGTTATGAAGTAAACATAATGGCCAAAACATGTCGTTGTGGAAAGTGGCAAATGAGAAAGATCCCTTGTTCACATGCAATTAAAGCTCTTCAGCACTTGGGGCAAGATGCGACTGCATATATTGACCCATGTTATAGTTTGGTGAACGCCATTCACACCTACTCACATGCATTTGTGATGCCAAAGTCAGAGTCATTGTGGAAGGATGTAGACGGTCCAAAGTGGGTGCCTGACCCAAACCTGTTGCGGGGCAAAGGTCGACCTGTGGCGTCTAGGATACGGAATGAGATGGATGGGGTCCGGCGAGAACCAGGAAGCCGGAGGTCAGATTCTGACTTGAGGGAGATTCAACAAAAGCAGAGCTGTGGACTGTGTCATCAACATGGGCATAACCGTAGAAGATGTCCGCTTTCCCGTGGGGTTTCGACAAGCAGTAATGATCCAAACTAGGTAAGTGATGCTGTTATATAAAATGTCATGATTGTATCAATTAGCCAAGTTGCGTAGATTAGTGCGTATGTTTTGGCTTTTGATATTTAACGACAATATTTGAATTTTTGTCAGGCATGCAGATACTCGATTTTGGAATGGCATTGTAGATGTAAATTGGGGTTCTCTTTATTGTGTATTTGAACTTACTACTAGGTTATATCGGCACAATGGTAACTTTGTTTATCACTGAATGAACTTGTAATCGAGGTATTCTATATTTAATGTACCTGTTTTTAGATTGTGATATTATGAATGTTTAATTTTGTCTTTCAATTAGTTGTTAATTATTCCCATTCTTTTCCCCCCTCTAAAACATGATATAGCATCATTCAGTTATCCTCATTCTAAGAAAATCTCATCTTGCAACCCTTGCTTGTCATAGTGTAGAATAAGAATGCACTTAGCAAGTCAAGAGGTCAGAATAGTGTTACTTTTTTAAGTTACATGTCTTCTACACTTGTTATTCATTATAAGAATTTGTATTGAATACTAACAAATGGTCTACCAGAGAGATCCCTAAAATGAGGCAAAAAAGGATATGTTTTATGGAAAATAGTAAATTACCTATTCTATGAATGTGGCCTAAAAGAAGGATTTGGTAAAGACTTCTTCGACTCTGTTTTATCAATAAAAGAGTTGGTGATGGGATTCAGAGCTTAGATGGGAAGCCGCAAATTGGAAAGGGAAGTCTGGTTGCGATGTTCTTGAAGCTAGTTTGGATGGCTCATTTAATTTTTATACCATCTGTGAAATAAGAAAATTGCTCATATACATATGCAGAAAAATATATATGGAAAAGCTTGTTTTTAGACTAGTGATTTGAAGTTCAATTTCAAGTTACCTTGTGCAGAAAGCAAAATAGTTCCAATCTAAACAAAAAGATCTGTAATAGGCATTTCTATAAGTGTTTTTAATTATACTTCAAGTTGATTGCTTCCATCGATTGGTTCTTATTAGCTAGTTTTTTGTTAGCCATTACTTGAAATTACACAGTATACATGTTGTTATTGTGCAATTGCTAGGGCTCCAACAATCAACGTATGAAAAGAAAGGAAATGTTAACATTTCTCAAGAGATTAAAGGAAATGTTCTTAAGAAATTAACTTAAATTGTTTCAAGAGGGCAAACCTGACCCAATTTTTCCCCTTCAATTTGTTTATCATAATTGTGTAATTGAACATAAATCAAACTTCCAACCCCACTCTCTTAAAAAAAAAGGGGGTTCTCATTCACTTCAACCTTAATTAAAAATAACTAAGTTAATTATCACACTCAAGTGTTTTATACTGGTGCGTTTTTTAGGCTTTGTCAACTTGTCCTGGAGATGGATCCCAAAACAAAAAAAAGTACTGACAATTTCTATAAATGCTGAAATTTAAAATAACGTTAGCTTAAATTCTTATAGGAAAATGCCATTGGATGCTGCTGCTTTTAGCTTCTCTCTCTAAATGGTTGAAGCATTTATAGTTTTTTTTTTTTTTTTTGCTAAACATTGGTAGTTTGTTACTGGTAAGCTATTACACTTCATATTTGTCGTCTTGATAGAATGCTATCAAACAGCCTTGTAATTGCACATCCTTCCTAGGAAATCAAGTCAATTTGTTCCAAGCATGAAATTTGCAGTCCACCTTAGGAGCTTGATATTATTGAGCACAGCATTTTTTTTGTTGTTGATAATTTGATAATTGGGGGATGGATTAGAACTCTACACATTTTCATTTAAAAAAAAAAAAAAAACCCAAGATGTGCTAATTGAGTTAAAAAAACTCTTAGCTAAGCACAACATTGTTTTGTTATGTAATATTGATTGAAATACAAATTAAATACTAACAATGTTAAGTAATATTGGTTGAAATACTAAAAGTTTTGAAGCATGTCCTTTAACTTTTCACGCCTTCGCCTTCTTGCATTGTCATCTCCATCTCCTCCTTCTTGAGCAGCTAACTTGTCACTCTCAGCCACAAGTTCTCCATTACAACTTTCACAATGAAAAAATTCATCCTCCATAGAAATCAACTGTAATGATGCAGTGTACCTGAACATTTGAAACTCAACTTTTTAGAAATATAAAATTCATCCAAACTTGTGCATGCAAGCATGTGTGTGTGTGACTTACACATTCTTTTTTTTTTATAAGTAAATTAAGAAGAAAAATCAGCAGTTAATGAGACCTTTTCCCACAGTTGGGGCATATATACTTCTGAACTGTATTCTTGTTGTCCAATTCATCTTTCAGTTTTTTCTTCATACGGTGCAATCTGTACCTGATGACGTCATAGATCTGCAACACACCAACACCATTTTTCATTTACGCCTTTTAGCAGTAGCCAAAATATGGTCAACATCTGATTAATTGGAGAAATGGATAATCAAGATTGAACCAAAAAAAAAAACCCATAAAAAGTAAAGGATCATTTTGCCTTCTCTGTCTAATTAAATCACTAAAAAATGAAGGTATGAACTTATTAAAAATTTAAAATATATATATATGCATGGAGAGACAGAGAGACAGAGAGAGAGAGAGAGAGACCTGAGCATAATCCAGACAACAGTAGGAATGAGTGTGCATCTTAACCTTTTCTTCCCCCTCTTTTAGAGGATGACCATCAACTATGGCAGCTACAGCAGCACTATATATCTTCGCACCCTTAGCTGTCTGTGGTAAAACCAGACAACATATGGCGTATGAAGAATATATCTAAATAAAAGTAGAAATTAACTGAGCCAACAACTAGTATGCATGAACTTCATGAGAAAATGAACAAGCAACAAAGAGGGCGGCTGAAAACATTGAAGAACCAGAAGAAAGTTACTTTCTAGTAGGATAAGTATGACATGTACATTAAATAATTCTAGTGGAAACAAAAGAACACTCATCAAAATTATGGTAAGAATTGCACAATGTAGAACCCAGCGGGGTGGGGGGGTGTTTGTTAGAAATGGGGCATATGCGAATATTATTTTTCCAGATTAGTTATGTAGTAAGCTAAGGTTATGAATATCGGAAATTTTATGAATTCCATTTATAAAAGCCTTATTATGCATTCTAAGTTATTGGTTTTTTGTTGGGCTGTGATTAGAAGGCAAAAAAGAGGCTATGCTTGAAATTCCAGGAACTTTATTAGGAACTTGACCTTTAGGAATGCTAGAGATCGGGCCTTATTGTAATGGCAAATTTCTTCCACCCAATGCGACAGGTCACGGGTTCAAACTCCCAAGACAGCATGGGCCAGAACGTTGCCTTCAATTCATTAAAAATACTAACTGGGTATTCAAGTCGCAAAAATCCCAAGACAATAAAATAAGTGCTGTTCCAAATTGCCGCCCATACAGTTTGGTCAAAGATTACTTTGACAGGAACCACCCACCAGTCCTGGAAAGGAAAAAGTTCCTGGAAAAAGAGAGGAAGCTGATAAACGAAAGCGTGATAGAGAGAGCTAACATTGTTCAGCTTAACGGTTCACGTTCGCGATCAAACTTTACGGTTACATATTCTACTAAGCACTTATTTTACAGTGAACCTAAATTAGAGTACCAAGGTTAAATAAAGAAAATAAAGATTCTAAAAATAACAAGTGCTTCAAAAAACAAAAAAGGCAAATGACAATCAAATTTGAAAAAAAAAAAAAAAAAAAAAAAGGAGAACCCAAACCTGTTCAGTAGATAAACAAGTGCTTCAAAAATTAGTTCCACCACTTTAATCGCAGCCGCTTTCAAGCTGAAACTCGTAGAAAACAAAGGGTTAAAAAGCAATTATTAAACAAAAAATGATTCAATCATCTTTAAAAAAAAAATGAAAAAGAAAGGAATAGAGAGATAAAACCAAGAACCCAAACCTGTTCAATAGGGTTGTATGCAGTAATCCCAAGACAGTGTTTGGCATAACCATGAACATTGGGTGTTTGCAAAAGATTTCAGTTTTATCGTTCTTTAACCTGTACACAAATTATCTCTGACCAAAAGAAAAATAGAAATTATCATTATTTATTGTATTTCACAACTTCCTAAATTGTTTCACTTTGCCTCCTCAGTGAGTCACTATTAATAAAAAAACTAAATGATAGGATGCACCAACTTCATGTGACAACCAAAACAGATAAATATCTTCAAAAAGGAAATTCACCAATTGTTGTGGCCATTGATGGAAAAAAAGAAACCAAAATCTTAATTGGGTAAAATTTGTACTTGTTCAACAATATCAATTGTTCAATATGATTGGAGTTCCTGGAGTATACAGTGGGTTTTTGGCAATATAATCAACATACAAGTTGTAAATGTACTTTAGGGATTCCTGCAAATCACCTGTCCTAGGATGAGTAACCAAAATAATCTGCACAAAACATGGTGCATTCAGAATAATGTAGCGAAGACTAACAAAAAAGTATTCACACACTTTTGAAAGTATACCCACTGAAAGCCAACACTAGGAACACACACTTTTGAAAGCCCGAGCTACTATAGTAAATAAAATCACCACAATGTGTAAACTGTAGCATTTGGGTTCCTATGAGACAGCCGTAAAGAAGAGCATTACATACCTACAGTGCTGATATTTCCGTCTGAGGCTCTTAAGTTCTGAAACAAGAGCAGGAATCTGCTGAATATCTGAGGCTGTTGATATTTTAAATTATACTTTTATCGACAGTACAAGGGCCACTATGAAGTTATAATGAATAACAAGGTCCTTTCTCTTATCAAAGAGGCAGAGGCACATTACCAGGAGCTTTAGGAAGACCGTTCGGTACGTTTGATGCCCTTCCACTTTGGGATGGCATCAAACGTACCAGACGGTCTTTCTCAAGCTCTTGGTAATGTGCCTCTGCCTCTTTGATAAGAGAAAGGACCTTGTCATTCATTATAACTTCATAGTGGGCCTTCTTCTGCACCATATGCATTCTCCAAGTCAATATTAGGTCCCTAGTAACCATGATGCCGAACCTTAATAGACTCCTCTTCGCTTGTACTGCAGCTATCAAGCTTGCCAGTAGATTTGTTGGGGTAACTAGTTGGCTCTCCATAGGTTTCAAAGCCAGGTGCAGGCACAAAAGAAACACGCCCATTGAATTGCCTCAAATGTAAAATTCGTTGAAGACCCTAAATAAAAGAAATAATTAGCATCAGTGCCTTGATGCAGACTACTATTAAAACAGCAACATGTGACTCCAACCCAGCCATTATTCAAATTAGGTGCAACTCAAAGAAATAAGCAAAAAAGATCACATGGAAATCAGCATTGTCAAAGCTGTCACAATGATTCACATCTCAGCATGGCAGAAACAAGCACAACATCCTTATGAAAATTACTTGGGATCACCTCAAGGCTATGGGTATTCCTAAGGTTTTTGCATTGCAAAGTGTAACAAATATCTATACTTCTGTTCACCAATGAAACTAAAAGTTAGCAATAACCATTAAGCATTTTATTCAAGGCAAACGAACCTGAATGTATGGAAAATAGATGTCTTTCAGCTTGCATTGGAGTTTAAAAATTTCAAAGCTATTTATTTTGGGCTCAAAAATTTTAACCTGTCAAGAAAAAAAAAAAAAAAAGTGGGTTTCTTTGGGGATTCTATCAGCGCACAAAAAAAAAAAAAAAAAAAAAAAAAAAACAAAAAGAGGAAGTGTGAGGGGGAAAAATGAGAAAACGTGGGTCACTTTGGCTCTTGGACTACAGTGTGATGGACAGATTGAGAAGAGAGAAAGAGCAAGAGAAAAAGAAGAGTGACAGGCCGCTGGCAACGTGAGTGCTTCCGGTGATGATGATGGTATCCTCCAGTGAGTCCAATACAGTCCAGTATCAAGCGGTATTTAGAGTGGTACATTTTAGAGGTGATTCGGTACCTGTTTACTCGCTGGAGTGGAAAATACCAGCCAAACCAGCCGGTACGGTACAGTATCAAATCCCTTGCTCCAAATAGCATAGAAAGCAGCAGAAAAAGGTAGATTATAGATAATTCTTAATAAGGACCTAGATGTAGATACTCTTTATGAAAGAATCCAATGACTATGATCTGCAACAACAATTAAACAAAGGTCAAAAGCTTTTAACTTTTAATAAGTATTTCAACCTGCTTCCCTAGGTTATTCAAACCATATACATAGTGGTTCATTCATGATCAGGTTTGATCATTACCTGTTGTGCCAAGCAAGAGGCCTGACTGCTAGGAAAACATTAACTAGCCCAGACAGTTTCAAACCTTATGACCAATCTATTCTATGATTTAAAAAAGTAATGAAGATCAATTTGGACGTGTCTGATTTTTATTAAGTTTGAGGGGATTTAGTTTAGTTGGTTCAAACATATGTGAAAGGAGCTGCCAGCCATCAGCTTTTGGTGGACATCAATACTCTGTCGCTCTAAAGATCCTGATAGGAAAAAAGCTAAAGTTGAATTCAGCTCTTCCAAGCTCGAACAAATATCAGTATGTATCACAAGTAACTCCAAATTTAAGACCTGCTCGGTCCAAAAGTTAGACCAAAATTTTGCAAAATCAAACTCATCACTTGAAAAGTCTAGCGTCATTCCTCCTAATTAAAGACATGTATGTGATATGGTATTTCTCAATCACCCAAATATTCTTCCACAACGCGCGCAAACCCTTCCACTCCATCACAATCCATGATGGTTCTCCCAGATCCTCAAATGGGTTTGTTTGAATGTTTAATGGGGAAGGTGAACTAGAGATGTTAACAAAATTATATTTTAAAATTAAACCATCAAAACACCCTTTTTTTTTTTAACATAAGAAATTTTATTAAGAATAAAAAGTCAAACAAGTACACTGGAAATGTACTACAGTGGCAAAAATCAAGAACCCAAATTACAAAGATCAATAAGATCAGGGAGGACAAACAAGAACAAGATGGCAAAACTAAACAGAATCAAGTTCCTAGAACTGTTTAGTGAGATTGTTAAGATATTTAACAGCAGTTTATGGTGTTGGAACCTGGAACATCTCCTCTCTCTCTCTCTCTCTCGCTCTCTCTCTCTTCAGAATCTTCAAAATAATTTATTATATGGTAGTTTTCTACAATTTGTTATGCATACAGAATGATGTTATTAGTGCAAGCTTACATGCAGAGTAAAAAGTTTCACTTCCTAGAAGCTTAAACAACCTTGTATGCAACAAACTAAAATTGCCAGATCTTTTCGTCTGAAAACTAATAAATACAACCTGCTTCTCCAAGGCTGGTTGAAGGCATTTGAAACGTATAAGGCAAACAGGAAAGAATTACAGTCATAATTTAAGAATAACAAAAAAAAAAATGTATGGCATTTGCAAAAGAAAAAAACCTTTGTTTTCTCAGTTGAAAAGGCCCATGCAGGGGAGACGTCTGTTATGCTAAATATTTGCTCTGGAACAAAAGATTGAGAATGATCTGTCATTGAAGAGACAAATGATTCATGACCAGATGAAATTGAGGATTCAAGCACTGAATCATCCACAGAACCTGGTGAGTCAGCCATGATCTGGTTTATCCACCTTCCAAAACTGTCCTGGCTTTGCAATCCATCATTGACCAGAATATCTAATGAATCATTGGTTCCCATGGTGATAGAATCCCTTCTTGGCACGTTTGCATTTAATTGACCCTTCATTGCCTGGTCATAAATACTGTCTGGGAAACTTGAATAAATGTTATCACTCCTAGCACTTGCTTCTGTCAAATTACCGAAAGAAGAAACTTCAGCTGAGGAATTGTTTACTCCCTGCAATAACAAACCATAAGATTGTGGATCTTAGACCAAATTTACCAGCGACCAAACAAAATAGTACTAACCAAAACTAACATACATAGCATTAGTGCAGCTTGGTTTGTTCATAGAAGCACAGTGAAAGGTATATGTCAAGTCAGTGTGCAGCCATAGAAATTTCAAAACATGTGTAGATGCTTACTAGAAAGTAAAAAAAAAATGCAATAACTACGCAAGTTTTCCAATTTTTGCCTCTTCTTCTCCCTCTGAATTAAACCTTCTCCTGCCATAATGGTTCAGGGCCAACAAAAAATGACTACAAACACTTGCACGTGCAAATTTAAGTGTCTCTGTGATTTTTCTGAGCAGTAAACAGCAAAACCACCAGAGAAGTCATGGAACTAAACACATGAAGGCCTAATGCTCTAAACATTAACGTTGCACAAAATAGCTTAACATCCTCATATCAGTGTTAGCAGAACTTATAAATGGCATGAGCAACAAACTTGGTTGATTAAATAAAGATACTCCCTGATTCCATAAAAGTGTGCTCCACTCTCATGATACTGATGTCAAATAACTAAAAAAAGAATTACTTTACTGTGGGAGAAAAGAAAAGTAAAAACTGACGTACATTAGGATTCCTTAGGTTATAATCAACCATTCACTTTCTGTACAGCATTCATAATATCATTGGTGTACCCAAAAGGAGAAGAAAAGGACCCAAGATGAGGGAAGCTTTTCTTAAGTTTAACACCCCCCCCACCCCCCAAAAGCAAAAACCTCAAATGAAGGACAAATAGGAAGCATATTTAGAGTATGAATGATCCTACTTACGTAAGGCAAGGAGTCATTTAGTGCTTGATTTGTTTAGTCAATACTTGAAACTTAGGCTGCAACAAAGAAGAGGAAAGAAAATGCACAGTGAATAGCTTCTGTGTAGCCAATGGCTGCTGCAAATAGCATCTAATTAGTTACCTCCTTTAGGTACAATTGAGTTGTTAAGATCATTTGTCAGGAGGAGGCCATCCCATTCTAGCGTATTAATCTCATGAAGCCTTAGTTCGTGATTCTGGACAGTTCCTGCTGATTCTAAAAAAAGCAAGGGTCAGAACGGTTTTTTTTTTTTTTTGATAAGTAATAAAAATATATTAAAAAGAAGAACGTTGTATATCCATTTTCCAGAGAAGGGTTCAATTATTAGAGTATAGTCAATGTCTACTAGTAATACAGTTCCCAAAAAAAAAAAAAAAAAACTACTACCAGTAATAGTAAGTCAAGGTATCAATTTGCTGAGCTAGACCAGTCAAATATAAAAATAAAGAATGAACACTTCTGACTTACTCTAAACTCAAAAATACCAAATGTACTACTAAAATGAAAAAACCATTCTACTATGAAAGCATTGTAGATTTCAGTCAATAGAAAGTTGAGCTAAACATGACCTAAAATTCCTTTCTTACCACCGTAATACGCATGAGTACCACCAGAGTCAAGTTCTTCTGTCAAAAGCCAAGGAGCAGAAGAACCAGAACTAGAATTTGAATTGACAGGTGTGCCTGGAGATCCCTGCAACTGTATCATAAGTCAGCCACAGCCCAATATAAGGTTAGAAAATCTAGTTCTTTTTACACACCAAAGCATATGGCAAAAAGAAACTTAAAGGTTGAAATTGAATGAAATGAGCCATGATAGTACTGACCTCCTGTGTTTCACGATAATGAACAAGGACAATATGTTCTAGGCTCCTGAAACAAAAATAAAAACAAAATCATAGATAAGACTACTTAATGAGCTTTTGTATAATTAAGATATAGCTTAGCAATGAAACCAACTGAAATAAAGCTTAATCACTACATACTTATCAAGAAGCCAGTAACACCTACGAACGAAGGTTGGGTTATCTTGGCCATGTGCATAGTATACATGGATCCTTTCTTCATCACCAACCTGAACCATTAAACCAAGCAACAACCAAAATAAACCCGCACTAAAACAGAATTTGCCAAGTGGAATGAAATTTTTTAACCTAATAATTTCTATTATATCCATAACTATTAATTGCCAATACAGAATTTACATCTAATCAAGATTCCAGAGATCACTAACACCAGAAATATTGGAACTCATACTATAGCAAACTAAGCTACAATATCATAAATGATAATCATACACAAGGTGAAACACATATACCCAAGAATTGTTACAAATAACATCCATTGGTACATACCGGAATCAAATATAGCATATAAGGGGGACATTAATTAAAACTTCCAGGATACATATATACGTAGACATAGAAAGTTGTATATGTTTGTGTGTGCGTGTGCGCTTAGCCTTATGTCAAAGTACATGTTTATATATATATATATATATAGCAAGAAGTACAACCATGAGTTGCATATATGTAAGTTGATGCTGCATAAAACATATCAGAAAATGGGAGAACCTCACTTTTAAGTGTTCATGGGCTTCTTTAACAGTCTTCCCATCCTTTTTCTTCTTCCAGTTATGATCATCTTTCCGGAAGTTCCTAAGCATCTTACGATCAAACAAGACTATAGTGCCACCTGTTACAGTACACAACCAAAATAGGCAATTCAACAATCTCAGAAGTAATTTATATTGTATACCACTTGATAAAAGAAACTCCGTAAAACACATGTAAAGTTTATCAAACCCAAGCAAAAAACTGCTTCTTTGCTTTTAATTAAAATATATAAGAGCTACAAAAGCATTACAGTCCTATGTAACATGACTTGCAAAAGCTTCTAATGCCATCATATACACCAAATAGGCAGAATGGGCCACACGGCCCATCATGTGACTATGTGACCATTTAAGCTTTGAGTTATGACAAAAGGGCAAGGGCACACAACAAGATATATTAGATATAAAGTTAAAGGTGAAAACCAAATTAAGAAAAAAAAAAATCTAATAATCAAGTTACACCATGAGTTGTGACTAATATATTTGGAGAAAAAAAATTGTCAAAATTGGATGGGGATATATGGGATGACTCATGACTACAGAGTCAGGTTTATAGGTTTATAAAAATCGCATTACAATTTATAGATATAGGTGGTTACTTTTGGGCAAGTTCACTGGCTTGACATTGATGCTGAAGTTCTTGTAATTACAGAGTATTGCATGAATGTCAAACAAGTATCACAAAAAGCATGCAAGCCAAGCCCAAAATTCTGGACAAACTTTTAAATTTTGAACATAGAGCGGGATGCATCCTACCTGAAGGAGCCGGTATAGGGGCAGAAATTGACTGAGGCACATTTCTCACTGGAGTTGAATCATCCCGAGGCATAGCCTACAATATATACAACCTCTCCAAACATTGTTTTCTGCCATTCTGACTGACCTAACATCATTCCCTCTATCATCAATAAATTTGTTTTTTTTTTTTTTTAATTATTGGTAAGTTTCATGTACCTCTATTATGGGAGAAGAAACACACAGAAATAAATAAATATATACCCACTGAAAGCCAACACTGGGAACACACAAACTTTTGAAAGCCCGAGCTGCTATAGTAAATAAAATCACCACAACTATGCTTATGATATCTATGCTTATGATACATAACTACGTTATAGTTAAAATTACAGTATTTAAGTATATTAGATAAAAAAAATATGTTCCATTTATATAATTTTTAACAGGTTATAGCTTAACAACAAAAAGGGCTATCTATATTATCAATAAATTATAAATATTAATTTGATATCTTATCTACAAAATAAGTAATCCACTGTCAATTCTATTAACCATTGATATGTTGAACTCGGCTTGTTTAATATTACAAGCATATATAGTTATATATATGTCATTCACAAGGGCCTGCTCAGAAATTAATTTTCTCCTCAAATAAATAAATATAACTAAGGAACCAAACGTCTAATTTTCTCCTCAAATAAATAAATATCACATACCACTTCACTATAGAGTTTTCATCACTTCCATCCATTCCAGGGCCAGTGTCAAAAATAGAAATCTTATCTGCAGCAATACTCACACTGCAAACATTAAACAAACATACAGAAGTCATTATTTTAAGAGTAAGGACACATTCAAGTACAGCAATAACAGCTTAAGCACAACACAAGGATCATGTAAATCAAACAAAACAACCATCCAATTTACTATGGAACTAAAGATTTAGTCATTAGCAATGATAAAGGTGCTGAAAGAACTTCTAATGTGTTACTGAACGAAGCTTTTGTCTAGGTAAGGTATTGAGTCGGACCATTTTTTTTTTTTTTATAAGTAATAAAGATTTATTGATATCAAAAAAAGAGACACCCAAGTACACAGGGAGTATACAGGGTCTATACATATCAAATACAGACCATTGAATTGTCTTGCATTACTAATTACAAAGGAGGAATGAGGATAAGCCTTTACAAGATTGTAAATGGCAAAATGGAAGGGAGGTTCAAAGTAATCAACAATGAGGCATAATGAAAAATGATTCCATTAGTGTGAAAAAACTGAGGTTCAAACTGAACTCTTCTATTGCATTTACCATATAATCCCAAAAAACCATCATAGACCATATGACATAAGCCATGTCTAATTTATAGGTTGAATTTTCCTAGTTGATAATTGGGCCATTCAAACCATCATAGACCATATGACATGTACCTCCTGTCATGATATTTCATAGAAAATAGAATTAGTGATACAAGCTCAAGTTATGCACAAGCCTAATGGTTACCACCGTAGTGTCCAAAACTTGCCTCTTCCTTGCATTCACCCTCGCTTCCATCGCTGTAAAAGTGTAAACACAAACACTTAAACCAAGAGATTCCAAAACATTTTAAGGAAGCCAATAACATCTCAAGCTGTACAAAGACATACTATATTTTCTGTATACTTATCAATGCACGGTTCTATACAGATATACGTACTTTTTTATCAGCATTGCTTCAAAATTCACAAACTTTTTAAAATCTGAACATACACACACATAAATACATACATGTATAGATACAAACATACATACCATATGAACCTCAAAGTTAATATGTGTTCCAAAGCCAGGCAAGTTAATATGTGTTCCAAATCCAAGAAGGGTGTTTGGCATGTCATTGAACCGGACCAAATAACAACAACATAACCAGTTAAAACTGTTTTCACTATGGTAACTTGTAAAAAAAAAAAGAAAAAGAAAAAATACCAACTGAAAATTGGACTCTTAAATATATTCCTAATGCCAGTGCTACTATATGATTTAGATGTCCTTTCTTCTGTTTGCCCGCCAAAAGTTGCAACTTTTTAAAATTAAGTGACGAAAGAAATCTAGCTTACACCAAATTTCGGAGATAACAATATATTACATTTAGCCTAAAATAAACAAATTGAAAACCCAATAACAAAATTCACATACACATTCAAATGGGGTGCTGATCCTAATGCATTTTACGCTTATGCTGTCTCGTATAGTGTCTGGTATGTGGGGGAGGGGTACTGCATCTCCTTGGTGAGGCTCCTCGCGTTGTTGCAAAGATGGAGTTACAACCAAACAATGGATTACATGAATTCTAATACCAACCATAACAGAGAGTATACTATATGCTCCATGCATTAAATGACTTGTCATACCGTGGGGCCAGCCTTGTGTCCTGCTTTGTGACCACCTATCCCACAAGGAGGTGCTTTTGTTGTGCGTTTAGGTCGACCTTGTGGGGGTGACTGTAACCCAACTACCTGCTCATTCTCAACATGCACATCTCGTTGTTTTGCTTGACTCCCAACAACTGAAGATCCTACAACTGCGGGGAAGGATGGTGTAGCAGATGAAATGTGAGTGAGGCTCGTAGTCATGGGATGTGTATGCAATCCAGGAGTAGGCATGAATGACATGGACTAACTATGGGGTGGTACATGGTCTATATGACCAATGCTATACGAGGGGGATTGAGTGTGCATGACAGGAGGGGTTTGACTGAAATCATAGTCGAGATCAAAGGATGGCGGGGTAAATGAAAGATGAGCGGGGTCAAAAAATGTACGTGGGATGTGTGAAGGGATCTTAAGGTGAGAAGATGCATGAGCAGTGGGTAGAGGGGTCTCTAGGTCAGGAACTGTATGAGCAGTACGTGGAGGGATATCTGGGGAAGAAGATGCATGTGGAGGCGGAGGGAACTCTGGGGCAGGAGATGCATGTGGGGGTGGAGGGAACTCTAGCGCAGGAGATGCATGTGGGGGTGGAGGGGGACCCAGCCTACTGACAACCTGATGGGGTGCAGCACGCTGACCATGACTATGGCTGGCACGAGTTGAGCTCGTGCTTGGTTGTCTAGTATCTTCTGGCGCTTCTGGATTTGCCCCATCGGTGTATTCCAAGGGAAGTTAGGCAGTTATACGGCGAAGGCGTTCCACTGCCTTAAGTACATCTATAATCTGCTTGTACTCAGGACTACCTACTGCATGACGCATCAACAACTGCTTGTGACTGGCAACCTGCAAGTAAATAAATATAATTAGTATATGCTCCATGCAAAAATGGTGATACGCAACAAAATTTGAAAAGAAAGGTCGAAGCAATTACCATAATAAGAAGTGACGCAGTAGTGTGGTTGACGAACCTCCAAGTCACCCTACCGTACCAATCAAAGTATGGATGAGCAGGCAACATATCACCCTCTAGTCGTACTCCATGACATAGAGATCGTGCTCTTGTATTCCACACTTGGATATGGCCATAATGTTTTTCCCTCTGATTCACCTCAATCTTCCCCCTCAGGTCTATGTCATGAAGGGCGTCGTCAGTATCAACATATGGGGGGATTTCTTGTACCATCCCAAACTGACGAACAACACGGTCTGGTGTATATTTCTCTACTAGCCAGAAACATACAAGCGGCACCCTCGCCGTCCATACATCCCTTCCTGTGACACAAAACGCAGGCAGGTGGGCTAATTCAGCTTCATATGGTTACCACACCACCTGAAGTAGCCAAATAAAAGGGCAGCACATTATGCAATGTTCCATTATTTTCAACTATAAGCTATTTTACAGTTATAAATACAATAGTCAAACAATAGAAGAAACACAATTTGGGTACCTGCTTGGGATGCATAGAATTTAACAGCTGACGATACCGAACTAGACAGATTTCTTGGGGGCTATTTTTTGTGCTCACGACCCACACAGTCCTAGAGGGAGTCAATACTTGGAATTAAGAATTTGAAGTAATCAACAACAATAAATGATGGGCAATCGTAAATTTAACATTACATACGACTAAGTTTATACCAATAAATGATTATCTAAACATATGATTAGTGGTAAAGCTAGAAATTAATAATACTTGTAATAATATACATCAATCATAACATATGACCTCAGTGGTTGTAAAACGATATATAAAAATAAATAAAAATCCTATTAATTTTCAAAATTTCAGGAATATCAAGGTTAAAAATTTATTCTTTATGTCTAACAATGTGTTATGTCATTTAAAATTATGGATCTATTTCCAATAAAGAGAATCAGTTAAGGAAGAGACTTACTTAATGGACAGTGGAGAAGGTGCAAATGGTGGGCCATATGCATCATCTGGTGGGAGGTCCTTCCTTGGGCACAAAAAAGGGAATCTGAACCATGCCCAATACTGAACCAGTAGCAAGGCCCCACCAATCTGACTAGCACCTCTGTCGATTGCCCTGCATAACCCTCTGTACAACCATGCAAGGCAAGCGCTCCCCCAACTATACTGAGGTGGATTGCAAAGGTCCCTCAACATCTGCAACCACATCGTATGCACCCTATCGCCAGACTTGTCGGTGAAAATTGTGTCTGCCAGGAGTGTTAGAATATAACATCGTGCATATTGATGCACAACCACCTCTGCTGCACCATCGGGCAACCCTTGGTCAATTTTTTCTAGTAGCTTCTTAATTAGGATCCTTTGTCCTTTAAACACCCCACCAGTAGGGTTGATTCCAAGCATACTCCAACATTCAGCAGCCCATATCAAGTCAGTTCTTCCAACAATTTCCTCACCATCGATTGGAATCCCCAAAAGAACCTCCACATCTTGTAATGTGATCGTTGTCTCACCATGTGGCAGGTGGAAGGTGTGGGTTTCGGGCCGCCATTGCTCAACGAAGGCCGTTATCAAATTATGATCAATCTCTCTACACGAGGTCCTATACAGCCTCTCTAATCCAACTCTCTTGACAATGTCGAGGACGCGATCATCCACCACTATCAGGCGTCGTTTTCGGAATTCATCATTACGACCACGGCATGTCAGTGCCCCCAGATCCTGCACATGATAGAACCATGGTGATGAGATGCAATATGCCATAAGGGTGTAACCTTTATATAAGGGTGTCCAACAGTCTGCCAATCTAACTTAACCCAACTAATGGGCATGACTATGCATTCAAAGCTAATACCATTGACAAACTTAGAATTTTAGAAATGGGAAGAAAAAAAAATCAACATAATGTAAAAGGATAAGAAGAGAATATTCAGCAAGTGGTCGGTTTTAATTTTACCTTGCCTTCCCAAACAACACACGATCGATGTTTTTCTAGAATCCTTAACACCGAATCCTCAATGGGACCAGGACCAAACTCATCAGGGATCTGAGCAGGAACAGCAGCCATACTGCACAAAGTTTAGGGAGTCAAGAGTAATATAAGCACATGTTGAAGATAAATTGGCAAGGATCTTAATGTATAGCCTAATTTCTTACACAAACAATAAGTATGACAATCAACCACAGGAAATAAAGATACATATAAAAAACTCAATATGCTGCCAAAAACTCAATATGACCTAATTAATTAAGCCTTCTACATTTCTTCATTGCTTTGGGCCGGATGTAAAACAAAATGTAACCTTTTTTTTTAAGGCAAGAAAAAAGAAAATGTAACTTTGAGTTGACTTGGGATAATCCTAATTCTTTGGTTTGGTTTGAGTTGACACCCATCATAGAAAGAATCCCTATGGTTTGGTTTTTTTTTTTCACATCCTGAATTTTAAAATAACATTATTTTCAAAGAAAACAAATAGCCAGTGCTCTAGCCTCACTTATTGGGGTTGCAAAAAGTCCATTTGAACTTATCCCAAGAAACAACAACAACAAACAAACAAAAAAATCCACTCTAAAACCACACACTGAAGTAAACCAAATTGTACTTGGAATTAGACAACAGAAAAACAAATGACTCACAAGCTATATGTAACTTCCCTAAAAAAAAGCTCTATTGAGGCCAGCTAGATGACCATAATCAAAATCCTACATTTTCCTTGAATTGAACAAATCATTTCCTCACATAAATTCGGTTATACAAAGTTACAAATGCCTCATAGTATCAGATATGGTATTTGCAGCAAACTCAGAAAAAATCTATCAATGCATGCCAATCATCCATTACCAATAAACCCAGAAAAAAAAAGAGTCCTTACTTGTGAGGTAGTCGGAGCCAAAACCACTGAGGGAGAAAGACTGAGCGAGGCGGAGACGGAGGCGACGGGAGTGAGAGGCAGCAACGGCGATGGCGACGGAGCAAGAGGACTGAGAGGGAATGAGAGACTGAGCGGCGACGGCGACGGAGCAAGAGAGTGAGAGTGAGAGAGAGACTGAGAGTGAGAGTGAGAGGGAATGAGAGTGAGAGACTGTGTTTTTTGAACCGAGTGTTTTTTTGAGTCTTAAGATTTTTTTTTGAGTCTTAAGAATTTTTTGAGTGCGTGCGATGATGGGCACGTGGACAAAGAAATCGAGTTCAAAGGACTCGTTTTCTGGGCATGTAAACCGAGTTCATTGAACTCGGTTTGTAAGCCTTGAAATTGAGTTCAATGAACTCATTTTCTGGGCTTACAAACCGAGTTCAATGAACTCAGTTTACAAGCCCAAAAAACGAGTCTGTTGAACTCGATTTTGGCCTATGTGGACACACACTAGCTACCTTAGCCGCTGGCAAAACAGAAAACTCGAGTACAATATACTCAATTTTATAACACAGAAATCGACTCCTCTGAACTCAAATTGTTAAAAACCAAATATGTTTAAAACGTTTCCTAACTAATCATATTATTTGGATTTTATAGTTATTTTCTAAAAAAATCCAAAGAAAGAGTTTTGTGAGGAGTTTTGTGAAGAAGAAATAGAGAAGGGGGAACACCTGAAGAAATGTGTAGGCATTGGAAAAGTAAAAAAGAGGCATTGGGAAGGTATAAATTTTAAATGGGTGGATGACCTGAAGAAATGTGTAGGCATTGAGAAAGTCAAAAAGAGGCATTGGGAAGGTAAAAATTTTAAATGGGTGAATGAGAAAAATTTAAGTTACTAATAAATAAATGAAATAGAAAGCAAGAGATAAAGTAGAATTAAAAACGGTGGAAGATTTACTCAAAAAAAAAAAAAAAATGGTGGAAGAGATAAATCAATCAATCAAACGGTGGAGAAGAAGGGAAGAAAAAAAAGGGAAAAGGAAAAAGGAAAAACGGATTGGACTTAGCTCAGGCAATTGGAAAAGTTCCCTTCTCACGTCACTTCATCTTCAGTAGTTATCAATTTGGACAGGAACTTGAAAAGTAAAAACTAACCTAAAAACATAATATTTAACTTTATTATATTAAAGATGACTATTTTGTAAGGTTATTACGTTAAATTCTTTAAAAAAATGTTATATATTGTATATATATATATATATATATTTTTAAGGAAGCATATTTATTACTATTGGTTTGTTAGTTTTAGTATATTAAAAAAATTATTAATTATTTATATAATTTAAATAAATAATAATTAAATTATTTATGACGTCACCGGTTCGACCATTTGTTGGATCCCGATCCAACTAGAAAACTGGTAATTAGTTCCTTTTCCAGTTCTTTCACCGTACCAGTTTTTAAAACCTTAGGAAAAACTCATCAAGCTAACAAAACTAAGTTGACTAACTTCTGCTAGAAGTAGTAAGAGAGAAAGA
Source organism: Notholithocarpus densiflorus (assembly GCA_030021035.2). Taxonomy (NCBI): domain Eukaryota; kingdom Viridiplantae; phylum Streptophyta; class Magnoliopsida; order Fagales; family Fagaceae; genus Notholithocarpus; species Notholithocarpus densiflorus. The sequence continues at coordinate 11,784,115 of JARYZH020000002.1, forward strand.
AATTACTTAGTGAAAACTATTGTGAAGGAAGAAAAGATTTCAAATTTGAGCTCCCAAATAGCAGCCATAGGTGCAAAATGTCAAGTTACACCAGTTACTCTTGGAGGGATTTTATCGAAAACCTAGCAAATATAGCCAAGAAATAGAACTTTGTTGATCTACATGTGTTGAAATAGAGGGAAGCATAAATTTCCAGTACCAACAAAAATTTAGAATAATGTAATCTGTTTTTTTTTTATAGGTAGAATAATGTAATCTAGAAATTAGAAACATATTGAAATATAAAATAAAAGCAAGCACAAACAAACACACAGTGACTCAGCCAAAATGGGCATTTGCCCCTTTCACCCAAAACAAGTAGCAAAATGCCCCTGTTCTGAAACTATCTTAGCAAAATGCCTCTGTTTTGAAACTCAATTTTTAAAAAATCGAGTTTCAATGAAAAACTCGATTTAATGAAAATCGAGTTACTTGCAAAATGTTACATGGAACTCGAGTTCCTTGAATGGAGCTCGAGTTCTATGTAATTTTTTTTTTAAAAGTTTTTTGCCTATAACTCAATTTTCTAAAAATCGAGTTTTTCATTGAAACTCGATTTTTAGAAAATCAAGTTTAAAACAGAGGCATATGGTTAAATAGTTTCAGAACAATGGCATTTTGCTACTTGTTTTGGGCAAAATGGACAAATGCCCATTTTGGCCCACAGTGACTCTGAACAAAGAAAAATATAAGAAATATAACCATCTTTACTCAAGAGAAGCAAATAGACTCAAACAAATAAAAGTCCATCATCAAATAATTTGTAAAAGAATGAAAAATCTATCCAAAATTCATCCAAATCAGATCTGGAATAAAGAGAGATGCGGCACAATAGGGACTCTGCCCTCATACAAACAACAATGAAAACAATAGTAAAACAATGGTCTGATGAGTAAGTCTCTATTTGCAACTACTTGAAAAAGGAGCCTGATCACTAGAGTGACAGCGTGTGATATGTAGCTGGCTTTGTAAGTGATAAAACTGAGCCAAAAATACTACTTCTGCAACCTCATCTCTTCTTTCTTTTTCTTTTTTCTTTTTTTTTCCTTGTTTAATTCTATTTTTATGAACCTGCAAGTTAATTTTATTTGTTAGTATCAACCAGTGTCCATTGGGTAGACTTCAGAAATAAGAGTCACAAAGCAAACCTACTAAATGGTAGATTTGAAATCAAGTTTTTAAGAAGTAGCCCACATAATAACAATTTTAATCAACCAAAAATCACAGCTTTATTTAAGAAAACAAAAAAAATCACATGAGCCTAAATAAAAATTTTAGCTTGAATATTGAAAGTGATTGTAACTTGGGATTTTTTTTTTTTTTTTTTTTTTGGCTTCATGTTTGTCATAGTATTCAGTGTTTAGCTCTAAGTGTCTTTCTTTTGTGTTTAAACAGGAAAATTCACGGATGTTTGCAGGAAAGTAAATACATCCTTTTTTTTTTTTTTCTCATCATAGACCGCAGGAAAGAAAAAACCAGGAGGCTAATGAAGTGGAGGGTAGTTGTTGCTTTGTTGATTTGAGGGATAAAAGAATTACTTGTGGCCCAATTCATGTATTTGAAACAACTCAAATATGGTACTTCAAAGTTAGCTTGAATATTGAAAGTCTCATTATTATAAAGCAAAAACCCCAAAATTAAAATCCTCCAAATCTATATATATATATAATAGGTGAAGCTGAGAGAAACTCAAATTAGAGTTTCAATTTTGCGCCATGTGTCCTAAATTATTTATTCTCAAAGAGTTTTATTTCGTAATTTTAAAATCAAATGTGAGATCACATCATAAATATTCATCCAAGTAAATTATTAAGTACAAAAACCAAAGTGTCTAGAATTTCAATTTTGCGCCATGTGTCCTAAATTATTTATTCTCAAAGAGTTTTATTTCTTAATTTTAGAATCAAATGTGAAACCAGATCATAAATATTCATCCAAGTAAATTATTAAGTACAAAAACCAAAAAGTCTTGAATAAATGAATCGTAAAAAAAAAAAAATGCTTCACAATAATTTAAAAAAAAAAAAAAGACATGGACAATTTACATTTTATACCTAATAATATCCTTACAAAATTTTTTAAAGAGTTAACAAAATATAAAAATGACTATCAATAGTATTTCAATTATATATATAGGAATTCTATTATGCATCTTATTCTACTTCAAAAACCCCAAAATATTAATCTAATAAAAAATGTTATGAATCCTCTCTCTCTCTCTCTCTCTCTCTCTCTCTCTCTCTCTATATATATATATATATATAAAAGAAACTAAACTAACCATATTTACTGCCAATGGTGGCGTAAGTCTCTTCTACGGGCTTTGCCAACTGCAAAAGGGTACCTCCAGCATCCAACAACAATGTATCATATGCTCTCTTAGTCCACCTTCGCCCATCTACCGAAAAGACCAAAAAAGAATTAGAATATGCAACCACTCCATGTTAAAATAGTGCCCCAAAACCATAAATCACATAAAGGCACCAGAACATCAAAACCATACAAAAACCCTTCAAATTCAACATTTTTTTTTTTTTTTTTTTTGCTAATTCAAATAAAAAAAATTTATATAACTTACCAAATAAAAAACCATCGTTCTCTGGTTTGGAAGTCTGAAACCGTACCAGATGGTGGAGAAAGAGAAAGAGAGAGAGAGAAAGAGAGAGGAGAATGTTGCCTTACCAAGTTACGTTTAGGGATTTCCCAAAAAATTTCAAATACACAATCTCAAAGATCATTGTGATTCCATCTTGGATCAAATTAGAACCTATAAATTCCAAATTTCCAATAAAAAATTAGAATAAAAAAATTCCCAATAAGCCAAAAAATCAAGTTTATAAGAGGAGCCACATGAATCCAAATAGAAGTCCACAAAATTAAATCCAAAACAAAAGAAAAAACCTAACAGCAATTTTTATCAGTTCATCATCATTTTTCTTGTTAACCCTTCTCATCAGCATTTTATCAAACATATGAAAACATAAAGATACAAAAATTGGAATTATTTTCAGTAACAAAATTGAGGGCTGCAATCCATAGTAAAAGAGGCAAAAGAAAAAGAAAAAAGAAAAGGCACTTAATGTTTCAATATAAAACATATATTGAAATCAATAGAGAAGTAAAAACACCAAATAAGAGATACATAAAGGGGAAGAATTGACAATTTCTTCTTCTTCTTTGGACTTGGCTTGCCATTCAACACCATAAAGTTCATAAACAAACAAAAAATGGCTTTAATTAATAGTAAACATCAAATATGAAATCAAATTCACGCCTTTCACCTTGAAATTTGCCTTACATTGATACCACGAGGAAGAGAGGCTTGGATGGGATTAAGATTGAAGAGGTGTAGACATCATATTTTGTACCCTTACGACTCGGGCCCCTGTTCCCCAATGATGTTCAAACTCTAAGGCCCAAGGCCAGTTTAGAGTTCAATCAGATATCAAATTGACTTAAGAAGTGTTAAAGTGAAAAATGTAATTTTTTAAATAAGCAAAAATCTATTTTTGGAAATAAATGACCAAAGTGGCCCTCGGACCTCCTACGTGGGCAACGACCTGCATACGTGGGCCAAAGTATGCGTACGCAAGTACATTCCTACGTATGTAGCTAGGGTTTTAGAAGCGTGGAAAATGCAAGTTTTTTGCAATAATGGCTGAGGTTTGGAATGAATCCCACATCGTTGGGTGCCATTCCAAACCCCATTTTTCCACTATAAAAAGCCTTAATGGTACATTTTCAAAACACACAGAAATCCCACAGAAAAACCTAAGATTCACTAGAAAATAGTAAATCAAAAGGGAGTTTTTTTCACAAGGACTTCTTGGCCTTGGGTGCCATTGGAAAGGATGAAGAGAGTTTAGAGAGAAAATGAGAGAGTGAGAGAGTTTGAGAGAATGAGAGAGACAGCAAGTGAGAGGAAAATAGAGGAGAGGGAGGTTTTTGTAGAGAGAAGAAAAAAAGAAAGAAGAGTTATGAAGAATGTGAAGAGATAAGGGAGATGAAGAGAATGAAGAAGAAAAAGAAATGGTTTGTAATCGTTGGAGAAAAAAATGAAAAGGTAGGAACACACCTGATGGCTAAACAACGTGTAGTTTAAGCCTCACCACTAAACTACGTGTGGTTTAGTCATGAACAGTAAATTAAAAATTCCTTCTTTCAAAAAAAAAAAAGAACATCTCAAGATTGCCCCAATTAGGCACAAAATCATCAAAGGACTCCCCAGTGAGCGGTAAAGGAAGTAGAAGACTCTTCTCCCAATGAAGCATGTACATCCCAAAACCATTTCCAGCAGATCACACAAAATCAAGAACACTATCCCTAGTAAGGAAGCAAAAGATTCTTCCCTAGTGGATCAAGCGCATCAAGAATACTATCCTCAGTAAGGAAGCAGAAGACTCTTCTTCAATGGTTCAAGCACATCAAGCATCATCCCCATGGAGGAGGCAAAAGATTCTTCCCCGATGGATCTAAGCACATTTAAACAATCCCCAGTGAGGAAGCATAATATTCTTCCTCAAAGTATCCCCGGTGAATTAGGTATACCTAAAGTATCCCCTATGAGGAAGCAAAAGATTCTTCCCCTAGTGAGTCCAATACACCTAAAAAAAAAACCCCAGAGAGGAAGTAGAAGATTCTTCCTCAAAGTCCTCAACAAACCATGAAGGAAGCAGAAGATTCTTCCCCAATGGATCACGCATCTACACTACTCCTTAGCAAGTCCATTCCTACTACTCCTCAGCGAGTTTCTCATCCCCAAGCAAGTCTTGAAAGGCAGAAGATTTCTCGCCATGCACATCTACTCCTCAGCGAGTTTCTCATCCCCAAGCAAGTCATGAGAGGCAGAAGATTTCTCCTCATGCACATCTACTCCTCAACGAGTTTTCACCATTCCCAGTGGATCTAATAATCAAGACTACTCATGCACATATCCTTCGGGAGTTGAACATGCAGGCACGGTAGAAAAGGGTAGAGATAGTGATAGAGAAAAAGGCCAAGCTCAACCCAAGGCAAGAGCCTCACTAGAAAAGGTAGAGAAAGAAGTGAAGAAGACAAGAGGAACAAGTCGCCCAAAGAAGTTCGAGGCAAGAGCCCCGGATGGACACCACAAAGACTATATTCTTTTGTTGTTTATTGGGTTAGCTCGTAAGAGCACCCTTATTTGTTTTTCTTTTTTCTTTTTTAATGACTCTAGGATAGAAAGTCACTCGCCATTTACTTGTAAGTGGCAAAACAGGTTCTGGGACAGTGAACCTATCGTTGCTCGTTTTTCGAGCAACAAATGTGGGACTTCGGACATACGAATCCTACGCAACTCTTCGAAGTTACACCCCGCCCTATGTATGCATGATGTGTGTTGTGTGCATGGGTTGGGCCCGAGCTGTACGTCAAAACAAAATGTTTTGTTTTTTATTCTTTTGATTCCGTTAACGAAGTTCACGAATCAAAAAAGGGACATTTGTAGACACCGCATTTTGTACCCCTTATGACTTGGGCTCTCATTCCCCAATGATGCTCAAACTCTAAGGCCCAAGGCTAGTTTTATAGCCCAATCAGATATCAAATTGACTTGAGAAGTGTTAAAATGAAAAATATAACTTTTTAAATAAGCAAAAATCTATTTTTGAAAATAAATAACCAAAGTGGCCCTCAGCCCACGTGTGTGGGCCAAAGCATGCGTACGCAGGCACATTCCTGCGTATGCAGCTAGAGTTTCAGAAGCATGGAAAATGCAAGTTTTCTGCAATAATGGTTGAGGTTTGGAATGAATCCCACATCGTCTGGGAGCCGTTCTAAACCCCATTTTTTTCACTATAAAAAGCCTTACACAGTACATTTTCAAAACACACAAAAATCTCACGGAAAAACCTAAGATTCACTAGAAAATAATGAATTAAAAGGGAGTTTTTTCACAAAACATCCTCAAGTCAATTTTATTTTATTGGGACCTTTTCTGGCCCTAATCCTTTTAGTTTAACATTGTTAATCGCTTGTTTAATGACTTATAATAGATTTGACTTAGGGGAATGATCAAAATCAAAGCTTGGGAACTCCTTTTTTAGGTATCAAGTTTCAACTTTTCTTTTCTCTTTTTTGTCTTTCTTTTGCTATTTAATATGTTTTCCTTGCTTTGTTTGTGTTATAACCTATTTGTTTATAGTAGGCTTATGTTTTTCTTGCATGTTCTGAGTATATTAGGTTGTTAGAATTAGGTTTTCTTTTATGCTCTGTTTTTCTGTTTCATATTTCTGGGTTAGGGTTTTGAATAAGTCCCAAGCACAAATGCCATAAGCATGCGTACGCGGGTTAAATCTTGCGTACGTAGGTCTTTGGCTGCATATGCAGGTACTTGCCCAGACACCCTAATTCAGATTTCTTATGCTGTTTGGTTTGTTTGCTTCACATGTTTTGTCTCTATTTAAACCATTTACTTATGTTTATATATACCTGAGTCTCTGTCTTGCATGCTTGCTCATATTTAATATGTTTAGATTAGGGTTTTATGTTTATGTCTTGATTAAACACCATGATCATTCATTCACATGTCCATGCACAATGTCATAGGTGCTGAGATGCTGCAAGGTAAGTAAGGTAGGTCATTCATTCACATGTACATGCATGTTGTTTGTTTAATCCTCCCTTGATATATGTGTATGAAGTTGATGCCTTGTTTTGATTTATGATATGGTTTGCTTTGCTGCCATGTTTGGGTTGTTGCATTGCCTTGAGATGTATGATGGAGTTTCACATGCTAGGGTTTCTCATATGTGTTTGGCTCTTTATTGTTTTATGGATAAATATGTGTTTTGGGATGAATGATGCCATGTTGTATGTTAAATGCATGCTAGCATGTGTGTGAGTTAGGATACAAAGTGTTGAACATGTTTTTAATAAGGTTAAGACATAAGACACAACGATAGGAGGCCAACCTTAGGGTTGGGTGATTTTGGGTGCCTAACACCTTCCCAAGAGCGTACTTAAATTCCGAACTCATACTCTGGTAGTAAGATCAAAGGTCCTTCCTTGAAAGGACGCTATATATATGGTTCCTACACCATTGCAAAAACTAGGTGGCGACTCCAAAAAGACCCCTTGTGTCCACAAAAGGCCTTGCTTCAGAGGTTGCATTAGGATTTTTGGATTGCTTCCAGCTTCCTTAACGACACTGGTGGTGGCTGTGAGGGGATTTCAGTTTTGGGGGGGTTTTTGGTTTTGATTTTGGGGAAAGAGAGGGTTTTGATTTTGGGGGAAGGAGATGGTCACATGAGAGGATCTGAAAAGAGAGGGGAAGCATCGGGTTCTGTTTAGTTTTTACTTTTTTTAGAAGAAGAATCAGGTTTTGTTTTTGGGTTAGAAATAGTTCTTTTCTTTTCTTTTTCTTTTTTTTAAATAAAGCTGATGTGTAAAAACGTGGGAGCTGTAAAAATAAATAAAAAAGTCAAATATTGGTTAGAGGCTTCAATTTTATAATAATAATAATAATAATAATAGTAGGGTGACATCTTTTTTTTTTAGAAGATTATAAGGTGACATTCTAAATGTGAGGGCTGCACTTCATTTTTTTTCCCTTCTATGTAAAAAGACTAAAATGACACCCACATGCCAACTTCTCTAAATTTAATTACTAAAAAAAAAAATTTTAAAAATATGCTAGATTTTTTTTTTTTTTTTTTTTTTTTTTTTTTGGTAGGGGGTTTAAAAAATACGATTTATTTGAAGTTGACCAAATCCATGAAAGTCTGAGTAATTAAGGGTCATAGAAATAACAATCCGTTTTAGTCCAATAATTTTTTGACCTGAAGCCAATGTAAGGTTTGTTTGGGATCCGCTTATTTTGTTGAAACTGAAAATTTTTTGCTGAATGTCCTGTAGATAAAGGTAAAAGTTAGTTGAAATAGTACCGTGTGACCCATGAATAGTACTAAAAAGTGCAGTGAGACCTATGAATAGTACTAAAAAGTGCAATGGGACCCATGAATAGTACTAAAAAGTGCAGTGGGACCCATAAATAGTAGCAAAAATAATTTTTTTTTTTTTTTTTTGTTTTTGAGAATCAGTAACAAAAATAAGTTAAATAGTAAAATAAATTGACAAAATTAATCATGCCAAACAGACACATAATTCAAACCTACGGACCCAATCCGCTTGGTAGGTGTACTATATTGTACGCATAGAAATTGCTTCATGAGTACTGATCCTTGTCCTCATGCCACCATGTCCTTATTGTATTTGCAATGAATGACGTCTCCTAGTCAAATTGTATGTCATCAAGACCCTCATAAATCTCCCGGAGTGAAGGTTTTCTGGAGAGATCCTGGATCCCTATTTTACTATATATAGATAACCTCACCCAAGTTCTCCTTTGGACCCATATATTGTCCTATCTAGCCAGGGATTAGCTACAAGCCTAATATAATAGTAATTAATTAGTACATCAAAGTTGATCTACTTTGACTTTCTATTTTTTATGTTAAATAAAAAAAATTAGAAAATTTCAACAGTTATTGGTGAGAGGGGCACCTGAAAATAAGTAACGACTAGAAATTTTTGCATAATCGAAGTTGCATCATTTTCTCTCTGCAACAAAAGACATAAGAAAATACACAAGGTTCCTGAATCTCCTGATGTTGCGAGTTTCTGAACTGCTAGCTAGACAATTCTCAGGCACAACAATACGGCAGACTCGATTGAAAAAGGGACCTACAGCTACTACTGCTACAACCATCCTCTTCTTTCTCATTCTCATCACCCTCACCTTTATTTCTGCCATTCGTCTTCACACTGTAAGTCTCAGTATACTTCGTAGCCCATAATTATTTAGTACCATATATACATATATTTGTTCTTTGCTTTAATATTCCCATACTTTCTTTTCTTGGGTCATTAATTTTTTGTCAAAATTAACTTGTATAGCTAATAGTTTGAGCTTTAGCAAATTAAGAGAATTAAAAGTGTATCATCTTTTTGCTTTTTTTAATCTTGCAGTCTAAAGTTTCTGCTTATATTTCAACAAACTTTACTATAACAAGCTCTCTAAAGCATCAAACACCCACCAAAAGAATTGAATTCCCATTGAACTGTTCCATTGGAAACCAAACACAAACCTGTCCAACAAACTACCCTAAAACCTTCAACCCCATCAATGATCTCGACCCATCACCAAGACCCATATGCCCAGAATATTTCCGGTGGACCCACGAGGATCTACGGCCATGGAAAGCCACAGGAATTACAAGGGATATGGTTGAGAAAGCCAAGGGGAGCGCACATTTTCGGGTAGTGATAGTTAAGGGCAAGGCCTATATTGAGAAGTACAAGAAATCAATACAGACAAGGGACGTGTTTACTATATGGGGTATTTTGCAGCTTCTAAGATTGTACCCTGGTAGGATTCCGGACTTGGAGCTCATGTTTGACTGTAATGACCGGCCGGTCATCCTATCAGACGGCTACAACATGACGCTGGCTCCGCCGCCGTTGTTTCGGTATTGTGGTGACAGGTGGACGATGGATATTGTCTTCCCTGATTGGTCCTTCTGGGGTTGGTAAGTTTGATAATGGTTTTTCTCTTCTTCCTAGCTATATAATTGTTGGTTAACTTCTAAAAACTTTTCAAAGCTCACGTTATTTCACGTCAGCCTTATAAAATATGGTATTTTTAAATTTTATTTTTAGAGTTACATGTAATGTTGAATTATACAGTATTAGTATAAATTAATTAGAACTTACCCTCTCTTTTTTATTTATCTAAACAAATTTTAAATACATTAGACAACAAAATCTTTTCTACGAAATATCTAATTTGATTTTTTAATACTTATTAGATAAACAGGAGTCATATTTAAATATCTTTTACTGAATTTTTCATATATTGTTAACAACCTATTTTTATGATCAAGAGCACTCCTTTATTAGCATAATTAGGATTCTAATTTTTCATCCCTATTATTATAACATCGAATTATCAACAACAAAAAAATCAAATTAATAAATAAAAAATAAAAACCTAGTTTTCATGTTTTGTTGCAAGAATGGTAGGTAATAAGTTCCATTCATGCTAGAGTAGACTATTCTTAGCTGAATTTACAATTTAGCCTAATGTTTGTGAGTCCTACTTGAGAAGCTGACCAATATGAAAGCTGGATATTTAACGTGGGTTGCCACTAAAATAACATATGACCTATACCACATGAGACCTAAACCAGTTTAAGCCTGAACAGTAACAGAGTGGGGCTCTTCTCATTTATTTCAAGGAATCAAATTTGCCCACCTACCTAGTTTTTTTTTTTTTTTTTGACAGTATGACACAGTCTTTCCTCTTTCTTTCACGCAAATAAAAAAGGTTTTTTAAAGGTAGTCATATGATTACTACTACAAAGTTATTAAATTAACTACTCAAATAATGGATTCTAACTTCTTTGAAATACTAAAAAAGGATTATCAAAAAAAAAGAAATACTAAAAAAGGTATGTAGTATATAATACATAGTACAATAGTGGTTATAGTTATTATATTAGTAGCACCTAGCCTCCATGGGCTACATGAAGATGCTAGGTCCGAAGCTTGTTTATTTATTTGATCGGATCACCAAATTGACATATATATATATATATATATATGTTTTTCCAAGGCTTAGATCATATATTAAATAACAAAATTACAATTCCCATTTGACTGAATCAACAATTCTTTAACAATTTAAATACAAATGGTCATACATATTCCTCTTTGGAATTCCTTTAATAGGAACTTTCATGATTAGGATCACCCCCACTCCCCAAAAAAAAAAAAAAAACCTCTATTTTGTGCCTCTAAGCAAGGAAATCGTTCTTACCCACTAAAGTGCTTCATGGTTTATATAGGTCTGAGATAAATATAAAGCCATGGGAAAGCTTGCTAAAAGAACTTAAAGAAGGTAACAAGAGGAGCAAGTGGATCAAAAGGGAACCATATGCTTACTGGAAGGGAAACCCTGCTGTAGCTAAAACCAGAAGAGACCTCTTCAAATGCAATGTCTCTGACAAACAAGACTGGAATGCTCGCTTATATGCCCAGGTAATTATGAATTCTGTGATTTTAGGACTAAGATCACATGGTACATGCTATTAATTTGGATCATTCGATCAGAGAAATTTCTTATACTTTTTTCTTAGATAACTTCAACATGCACGAGTGTTAAAAATCAAAGGCCCCTATGCCATTCTATTTATTTGGCTATATGGACCTCTTTGGCAAAATTTTGTTACAATTAATATATGCATTACAAAATGGGTATAATTTGCAGGACTGGATCCTTGAGTCTCAGCAAGGATATAAGAAATCAGACCTAGCAAGCCAATGCACACACAGGTAATTAAATAACTCATCCTGCCCATCAAACAAGAAATTAATATATATGTTATATATGAATTCACTTGTTTTGGAATCTAGCTAATCTTAGACACTTTCCTTTTTACTTGTTTATAATTCACATAGATACAAGATCTATATTGAAGGATGGTCCTGGTCTGTGAGTGAAAAATACATTCTAGCCTGTGATTCTGTCACACTGCTTGTAAAACCAACTTTCTATGATTTCTTCACTAGAGGTCTAAAACCTGTGCATCACTACTGGCCTATAAGGGATGACGACAAGTGCAAATCCATTAAATTTGCGGTAGATTGGGGAAACAATCACAAACAAAAAGTGAGTCACTATAACTTGATTTTTCTTTTTCGCTTTAATGTGTGTTTGGATCAGTGTTTTGCTAAAATCTTATACTTCTTATATGTTGAAAGTTAGCAAAAATACAATTCCCCTAAAAAAATGAAGTATTAAAAAATTGTACCTAAATAAATAAGCTAATAAGCAAACCAAAATAATAAATAAATAATCCAACTACACTCTTATACAATTCGTTGCTTATTAAATTTATAAGATCCCATGGACTTTGTAGGCACAAGCAATTGGAAAAGCAGCAAGTGACTTCATTCAAGAAGAGCTGAAGATGGACTATGTGTATGACTATATGTTTCATCTATTAAATGACTATGGTAGGCTCTTGAAATTTGAGCCCAAAATTCCTGAAGGAGCTATGGAACTGTGCTCGGAGACTATGGCCTGTAGTGCAAATGGATTAGAGAAGAAGTTCATGATGGAATCCTTAGTGAAGGGGCCTTCCGTGACAAGCCCATGCACCATGCCTCCTCCTTATGAACCCCGAGTTCTTGGAAATCTTCATAGGAGGAATATGAATATAATTAGGCAAGTGGAGAAGTGGGAAAATAAATAGTGGAAAAATATCACTTCTCCTAGAGGTAAATATAGAGTCTTTTTTACTACAACACTAATTGATGTAAAGACATTGTGACACACATGCTCTCTTGAGCCATAACTCACATTTAATTTTTATTAGTACTATTGGTCTATAAAGTTCAAAAAATAAGTGTTTTTAGTTTTTGAAATTTCAAGTGATCACTATCGGTCTTTAAAGTTTTAAAAATGAGTGATATATATATCTAAAAAAATAAAAAAAATAAAAAAATAAAAATAAAAAAAGCATTATCATTATGTTATACACATGCCAAAAAAAAAGTACCAGATTTTAACAATGATTAATAAAGATTAATTTAAACTTTAAAGACAAAAAATGCTATTTTTTTTTAATTTAGTAACCAATATAACTCATAGGTAACCTTTAATAGCAATTGTGTATTTTTTACCTAATTTAAATTTTTTTTTTTTTTTTTTTTTTAGAGGAAACCTAATTTTAATTTTTGATAATGTATATATAACAAAATGCAAAGAGAAAATATGTATATAAAGGAAAAAGGAGATGTCATCTGATCTACTCAGTGCAAATCAAGATGAGTAAAAGTGGACACAACTTTTATTATATAATAATAATAATATAAAATTACAATATGATGTGACATGATTTTTTTTTGAGCTTTTTGCCAGGGCTTTTCTTGATTTAGGTTTAGGCGTATGAGGAGGCCCAACAGAGCTGCACGTTGAACGAAGCCCAGTGAATTGTTAAGAAACTGTAGCATTTAGATATACACGTCAAATAAAACGAAAGCCTAGTTTATAAAGATAAACCAACTCTGGGCCTTTAGCTTGGCCTAAAATTTGAGAATGAGCCAGAAGAATTTTTGTTTTGAGAAATGCTACGTCTACAATATTTTCACAACAAACTATAAGTTTTTTTTTTTTAAGAATATTAAGTATTTTTAGCACACACACATAGAGAGGGGAGAAGGTCTTAAAAAAACTGACGGTGGTGTATATTCAAAAAAACCTAACTCTTGGAGAAGATCATAAGTAGTAAGTTATTATTGGTTTTAACTTGAATTAATAATTTAAATTACTTTTTTGCTCACCCGTAACAACCAATAACAACTCAATACTTAAGTTTTATTATAAAAATATTGTGAACATACCATTTCTCTTTTGTTTTTTCCCATAAATATTCAATATTAAGTATTCATTCAAATTCAATTCAACATTAACTCCTGATGAGAGTCAAATTTAACTTAACCTCTTATCAAATTGTAATCATTACTAATCTCCTTTTAAGATAAGAATTGTTAGAGATATCCAAAACTAATAGTTAAGGCCCAAGTTCAATTTTAGGGTCTGTTTGGAATCTATTTACTTTGCTGAAAGTACTGTAAATAAAGGTAAAAGTTAACTGAAATAGTATAGTAGGACCCATGAATAGTACCAAAAAGTACAATGAGACCCATAAATAGTAGAAAAATTAAGTTGAATAGTAAAATAAGCTGGCTTTTTAATTTAGAGCCAAATGCACACTTACTTGAATCTTTGCTTGTATACCAAGTAGGATTGGCTAGGGCCTTGACTATTGAGCTTGAATATTTCTAACAAGAATCAAGATTTACATCTCTCTCTCACTAGTTCTAACAATTTATTAAAAAAAATATTCCAAGAAATGGGAGGGTCACATTGACCAACTATGGTTTAAGACATGGTTCAAGGGTTAAATATATATATATATATATATATATATATATATATATATATATATATAATGGGAGGGTCACATTGATTTCTTATTTAGGAGTCCCCTTTACAATGGGCTTCCTCCTTCCTAGAAATGAGAGAAAATGAGAGTATTACATCAATGTTGGTGTGTATCATATTTCTATGTTTCTTATTTTACTCATTGATTGTTTAGGGAAATATGATACCGAAACATTGAGCATGTGTGTGAATTTAATTAGTAATGTATATATGAAAAGTTGATTGTGTAATTTTCTTTTAGTGTTATTTGGAGCAGGAATTCCAGACCTTTAGTGTGGAGTACACCTAGAGGAGTGAGAACAAGTTCGCTGATGCACTAGCCACCCTGGGATCCTAAGTGCCATTCAAAGGGAAAGACACTCTAGTAAGAATAGGTAAGCAGGAACATTCCATCATAAGGATCCTCAAAAGGATGTTCCCTGAAGAACCTAAGCAGCAGGATTGGAGGAGTGAGGTTAAGGAGAAAATGAAAGAGGCAGGACCTAAAGGAAGTATCAAGGAACTGAGGGACTACACTCTGATGGAAGGAGAACTATATAGGAGGCTGCCTGGAGGGATCCTATCCAGGTGTGTCAATGAGAAGGAAGGAAAGCTGAGATTAGAAGAACTACATAGCCAGGCCTGTGGGGTTGCAGAAAAGATCAGCCTATACAGAAGGATGCAGCGCATGGGGTACTACTTGCCAAATATGAACAAAGAGGCAGCAACTATGCAGGAGAAGTGCCAAAAATGTCAACTTTCAATGGACAAGGAAGAGAGCTACGCCATATTTGTTACAGAAGATTGGAGAACTCCATTCATAAAGTACTTGGCTTAAGGGATCCTACCAATTGACATGACATTAGCCCGCCAGCTCAAGAAACTTGTAGTCAGGTACTTCTTACAAAACGAAATCCTATTCAAAAGGGGGTACAGCGGGGATCCCCTAAGATGCCTAGGGCCAAGGAAAGCCAGAGAAGTAGTCAGTGAAGTCCATTCCGGTGACTATGGAAGTCACCCAGGGAAAAGAAGACTCTACAAGCAATTGCCACTGTTAGGGTACTATTGGCCAACAATGAAAAAGGACTTCGAGGAACTAGTCAAAACGTGCCATGCCTGTCAAGTACTTGGAGATGCAATTCATACTCACCCAAATGTGCTGCAAGATATGACAACACCATGGCCTTTCCACACTTGGGGGCTTGATCTCATAGGGCCTATAAACCCTCCTTCCAATGGTTGCATATGGATCCTAGCGGCCACCGAGTACTTTACAAAATGGGTAGAAGCTATCCCTTTGAAAAAGGCCACTAGAGTAGCCATGCAAACTTCATTCAAGAACACATCATTACAAGGTTTGGGATCCCTAGGAGACTGATCAGTGACAATAGGACTCCGTTCATAAACAAAGACATGAAGAACTTGATTGTGGCGTATTACATCAAGCATGGAAGGTCCACATCATACTACCCACAAGGAAATGGCCAAGCTAAGGCCACCAATAGGGTGATGCTGAAGATCCTTAAAAAGATGAAGCATGAGTATAGGGGAAAATGGAGTGATCACTTGACAAATGTACTCTGGGCATACAGTAGCTCTGTGAAGACAGCCACAAGATTCTCACCATTCTCCCTAGTCTATGGGACAGAAGCCATCAGCCCTGTGGAGTTAGTTGTCCCTACGCCGAGGGTAGTGCTTGAAGAAAACCAGGAGGACACTGAGGACACAAACAATGAAAGGAGATTGACAGATCTAGAGGGGTTGGAGGAAGAAAGGGAAGTGGCTAGAAGGAGAAATCTGAGGTACCAGCAGGGGATGGCTAAGGCATATGCACAGGCAGTACACCCAAGGGCTTTCACTGAGGGGCAGCTGGTGTTGAGAACAGCAGAACATGTAAGAAGAAACCTCCTAGGACCCTCCAAATTTGCCCTAAAGTGGGAAGGACCTTACATCATCAGGGAAGCCCACGATAGTGGGTATTACTACCTCTCAAAGGAAGATGGGACAATCCTGGAAGATCCCATAAATAGGAAGTGGCTGAAACAGTACTATGCATAGAAATGGAGAGATCTCAGTACATCGAGACCCTTTTGCCAACTCTCCAATCTGCTAAGTGTTTCATCATTCTTTGCTTTTGTTATGAATTTTTGTTTAAGTAATTTTGTTTAGGAACCCAAGGTAGAAGGACATTCTGTGATCCTTACTATCTTTGATAATTTTTCTGTGTTCCTTAGATGGTAACTGTGCTTTGATTCAATGAAATCTCTTTTATTTCCTTTAAGTTACAGCTAAACTAAATATTGCAAAGTCCAAATGTAGGCAGACTTGAGGGGGGTACCTGGGCTAATGCAAAAAAAAAAAACTTTGACACATGACCCAGGACCCACACCACAATTAGTTCAAGATACATGGCCTGGGACCACATGCAAAAAGTAAGTGCCCGGGATACCTAGCCCAGTATCTGACAAAAGGGGACCTGCCTAGTTCATGATCTGGGACTTCAAAAAAAAAAAAAAAAAAAAAGCACCCAATATACCCAGTTCAGTACCTGCGCAGTAAGACAACCACCAGGGTACTTGATCCAAGACCTACAGTAAAACTTGTAGGGACCATGGCCCAAGACTCAATGTAAAAAAAAAAAAAAAAAGCAGTATACAAAAAGAGAAGAACAGATCCACATACTATTGAAAGTTAGAAGCAGTCTTTAAAAAAAAAACATATCCATGTCACAGAAAATAAGCCAGAAGTAGTGTTCAACAGAAAAAGATAAAGCTTATACAACCCAAATTGTTTGAAAAAAAATATACACATCTGAACTAGCTAAAAAAAAGAGCTAAGGAATAAGCCCGGCCAGCAAGGAACTGTCTGGAGAAATAGCAAGAACAGCTGAAGAAGAGAGAACTTTTTGCTTCTTAACCTTTAAGTCCTGCAAGATCTTGTGGGCACGAGCCAAAGCCTCCTCAGCAGCAACAATTTCAGCATCAAGATTCCTAGAGGCCTACCTCTGAAACAGCATATGGGCTAGTGAACGTAAATGCTCCAGCAAGAAGGATAGGTTGAACTTTGCTTCTATAAGATCCTGCACTACACCCCTCCATTCCAAAAGTCTTTCCTCAGATAAGGAGTCGAGAGAAGAGTTCCTCAAGGAAATTAGCACTGCACATAGCAACTCCATCAGGATGTTGCCCAAAAATACACCTCCCTTGAACCCACTGGTGAAATCTGCATGGATCTTGAACAACCCTTCTAGTAATGGCAGACCTTCCACAGGCATAGAGAAGCGCAAAAAGTTACCATAAGGAGGCCCAAAGCGATAAAAATGGCTTACAGGGAGGCTATTGAACTCCAAAAGATCAAAACGGGCCAGGAAAGTAGAGAGCCCTGAGTCAGGATCTGAAACAGTCACCTCTAGAGCCTCCCCCATTGTTGTATCTCCACTCATAGGGATTAAGGAGCTTTCAACCCTCTGGATAGTTTGGGGGGTCCTTGCTTGAAATTCCACAACTTGAGCAGACTCCACAGCTACCTCAGGAACTACAGGTTCAGGACCTTTGACACCTATGACAACACCTGCAAAGCAGACATAGTTCAAAGGAGGAAAGAGCCAGGAAAGAAAGGTAAAGTAAAAAAAAATAATAATAATAATAAAAAATAAAAAAAAATAAAAAAATAAAAAAACCAATATCAGCTTCCTATGGTGGAGCTTCCTCCTCTTGCTCCTCTGATTTCTTGAAGGACTTTGTGAAAGAACACACAGCACTATGAAGAAAGGGTGAGGAAACCTTGGCAAAATGGCTAAAGGAAGGTAAGGATACTGGGGGCTTCGCCATAGAAGGAAAAGGCAAGGGAAGAGCATAGAAAGGAGGAAAGAAGAGGAAGCACAATAAAGGTGAACAGCATGCACCTTCAAAACCCTCAGATTCCAAAGAAGAGGCAGCCTTAGAGGCAGATCTCACACTGGTTTGACCTAAAAGGGGAAGAGGAAATGGGAACTTTCAAAAAGAAAGAGATACAATAAGGTAAGATCAAGCATTCTTATAAAGGGTGAATGGGGCTCACCTGCTTGTATGGATGGAGACGCGCCCCCCAAGGGTTCTTTGCTTAACACAGGTTCAGGTGACATAGTTTTGATGGGATTGAATGTCTGCTCGAGCTGGGGATCTTGGGAAACAGGGGGCTGGGGAGTTTCAAGATCTTGAGCAACCAAGGGAACAAATTGCAGAATAGGCTGGACACTCTGCATTGGCTAGCTAACCTCCTCAGTTATACCACCACTAGGGGGCTCCTCTTCCACACCTGGTAAAACAACAGAGGGAGCAGCAATCACTCTTCCCCCGGAGTCCCACCAGTCGTGGGAGGAGGTACCTCCACCTGCAAAAGGAAAAGAATGCATAAGTACACAGTACCAAAAAAAGGGTGGAAACAAACAGAAAGAGGCACAAATAAAAGAGAGCCATACCACATCATTACCAGACGATTGACTCCTCCCTTTCTTGGGGTCTGACTTGCGCTTGGACTGCAAGGAATGAATAATCACTCATCAGTTAAAAAGAGGAAAGGAAGGACACTGCAACAACAATAATAAGCTACTGCAAAACATAAGAGAGAAGAAGAAAAGAGGCCTTGCCCTTCTCTCTCTCTCTACAGAGTCTCCAATGGTCTTTTGCTTACTATGGGTATGCCTAGAGGGTCTTAAGGGAGACTAGGGTGCAAAATCAAAGGACCCTAAAGAACCCTGGGCTGAAGAACTCACAAAACCTGAGAGAGAGAAGACTCTACCTTAGTCTTCACTCGAGTCTTGGGAAGTAAAGGATGCCCAACTTCCTTTCCCACTGTAGGGGAGCTTACTCTCCCGGGTTCCTCAGCAATTACTAACTGCTTCTGAGATTTTGTAGTCTTTCTCTTCTTGGTCTCAGATCCAGCCTCAGTACCCTCAACACCCTCTTCAAGCTCGACTTGCTTAACCTTTTCCTGCTTAATCTTCTTCTCTGTACCTTTGCCAATGGGAGTGGCAGCACCAATTGCCTCTACTGCCCTTCTTTTAATTGGCACGCCAGAGGAGGCACCAACAATAAGATCACATCCCGACCAAGTCTTTGGAAAATCTTATGCATAACACACCCAACTGCCCCTAGAAGCATGCCACTCCGTGAACCCTGTCTTGTTGCTTATAGCAGCAAATACAATACCAGCAATGGGGAGGGATAGGCGCCTGTTGGATGTAGGAGCAGAAAGAATATCAGGATTGGGAACTCTCTCAATCTTGCCGGAACCAACATAATCAATAAAAGATTTTTGAACTCTTCTCTAGTAGCCTGCAAAACCACTGGAAGTAAAGACTCCCCTCTGAGAGTTGGGCACGACAAATTAAGGACTTCTCCGTGACCAATAAGAGAAAGCTTGGAGCCTCAAGAACGGGTCCAAAGAAGGGAGAGAAGGCACTACATCCTTAAACACTGGCGGGATATCCTAATCAAAATCGAATTGCTGGAGTACCCGGTGTGCTAAGTAATGGGTGTACCTGAGGCCACTGGAGGAGGGAATTGGAAGCCATAAGGGACTAACACAAGCCAAGTAGGCCAAATTTCCTTCATCACCAGGACAAAGGTCAAAAGTATTTCCTAGAGAATTAAGAAAAGAAGCCAATACAGAGTCACAGGCAAACCCGGGGCTGAACTCCAGGGGAGAACGCCAACGTAAATGCCCTGCTTGTTCAAATAACTCAATCAAATTAAGGCCGCCACCTTTCAAACTAGCCCAACGAAAGATAATGGGGTGGCTATCAGTGGAGCTACCGCACAGACCTTTAATTACATTAGGGGATCCCTGGAACTTGTCTTTCACAAACTTCAAATTTCTGCACTTTGCTAAAGTAACTGAAGAACGGTCCCACGTGAATACCTGGAGAATGGCACAATGGAGGGACGAGGTGATCGCGTAGCAAGAGTCGCCTTCAACTTTTTCTCCATGAAGCAGATCCAATTGAGAATAAACATGGCCCAAGAACATGGGGGCTAGAGGATACTGAGCACCTCGGGCCAATTCGATTGCCAATAGGAAGAAAGTGGACTTAATCCCGTACCGGGGTACTCGCTGAACAAAAACTTGCTGAGCCAGAGTGCTAGGAGCCCGGCTCACCTGACTTCCTTGTCTTTCTCTCGCAAAAGATTCATAACCCACCTGCCCATCTTGGCTGGTTTCCCACCAGGGGAAGCAGTACGTCCACCAAAATGGCTGAATAATTTGTCTTCCATCATGAGATCCTCGTCGGAAAGACTGATGTCGAAAGGGTTCTCATCTCCAAACACGGGGAGGAGGAGGTTATTAACCACATCCTCCAAGGTAATCGTGAGCTCACCAACAGAGAAGAAGAATGCATGAAGGGAGGGACACCAACGATGTACCAAGTGCCTGAGACCTTTAGCGTCTTTGAAACCCTCAAGATTCCTAGAAATCGCCACTGCATTCAGAACCCCGACGCACTCCAGACAGCCCATAAATTCCTCGTCAAAAAGTTCCCTGTCCACCCAAATGGGCCAACCAGTGATCTTCCCAGGAACGAAATTGAAGAAAATGGGAACCGCCTCCCAAGATCCTCGTCTAATCTAAAGATCTGAAATCTCTCTTGGGTCTGGGACCTGAGCAGAAATGGCGAAACCTGCCTAACCGGAAAATACCCAAGTGTGAGGGGACGAAGGGGCCTCACCATGGGACACCAAAGGAAAGGGAGAGCCGGGCACTCCATGACCCCCTGTGACTCACCTTGTGCAGAACCAGAAGAACTCTCGCCCTCAAAGGGGCTAGGAGTATGCTCCCTCCTTTTTCGAGAGGAAGAGGAAGCCATAGAGCAGCAAGTACACTAGAAATAGGAAAGTTGAGAGAATAAAGAACCTGGGAATGGAAAACAAAGAAGCAAATTAACCGAGAGGAAGGAGATAAGCTTGAGAATGGAAGACTCTGGGAAGTAAAAGAAAAAATATGAAATGATTGCAATAATGGCACCAAAACCGGTTGGAGAAGACGATGTATGGAAAGACGCGCCAGTTGCCAAAATTTAATTTCAAAGAAGAGAGTTATTAGCAGTTATTACTGGGAGTTACGGGAAACGTAAAAAGTGGGTAGAGGAAGTTTTCACTCCAAAATTCAACTGTCACGTCCCGTGCAAAAAGGAGTTACAAAAGAAGGGAGCGCAACATGCAAAGAAGACCAGGATACCCAAAAGCAATGGGAAAGTTAGGATCTTGAAGGAAGGTAAAGGGGAACCCCGAGGATAATTAAAATAGTGAAGAGGGAAGTCCTACAAAAACTAAAATTCTAAATTACTCACGCGTGGGCTGCAGGCAACCCACGAGCTCGGGGGGCTAAATGTTGAGGTCTAAAAAATCATAACACCAAGGCCTAGAGAAATAGCACAATGGGCCAATCCCATGGCAAGCCCAAAAGACTTGAAGCCTAAAATCCATGAAGGGACAAGCCTTAGAGCCCATGAAACAAAGGGAAGAAAGAAAAAGGCCCATCCCGCCAAGATCAGGATCCTCAGGACGCGCAACACAGTTGAAGTGGGATTAAGACAACTCAAAATGGGTGCCACGAAACACAAGAAACGAAGGGCAGATATGTACTTCTCAAGCACCCAGTGATGTAGCAAAGAACCAGAAGGCTTGGAAAGCAACAACTTGTGAACAAAAGGCTAGTACCTCGGGGAACCCAGGAAGAAGAACCATAAAGGGAAGTAGCTGGGAAAACCTTCAACTTGGCAGGGATGGATTCAGCTCACTTAGGAAAAATAACAAAAAGGGAAGGACAGCCAAAAGCTGAGTCTAAAAGGTAAGAAGCCTTGAAAGAAGAGAGATTGAAGGTCAGCTCCCCAAGGACACCCCGAAATGGAAAGTCAGCAAGTGGCTTTTAGGGAAACAACACCAAAAGAGGAAAACTATGAGAAATAGGGAAAGAACCAACCATCAAAATGGCTGGCATAACAGGGGCTCTGGTACCCAGGGAGCCAAGGGGGAGAATCAATGGTACCCCGAACCCTAGAATGACACTATAAAAGAAGGGAAGCAGCCAACATTGGAGGGACATTCAGCAATAAGAAATCATAACAGAATCATTGAGAAAACATTGTCTAAAACTCAAAGAAAGTAGAAAAACAGCGCCCGGTATCCCAGAACATCCACTATAGAATATACTTGGATTCAGACGGATTCAAACTTTGCAAGTCTTAAAGGCTTAGATAGGCATCTAAGTCTGTAATTTTTGAGCTTATTTGGACCTTGTAACACATCTTAGTGAGCACATTGTAATTCACAATTAAGAAAAATAATGAAATATTTTATACTAATTTGAGGATCTTTAACAATTATTTTGTGTGTTTCTTTATTACATTGTCTTCCTTTACTGTTTCTTGCTATTCATATACCTATATTCTTGCTTGCTAGTATGTACGTATTGTAGGATCCTTGCTCTGTGCGCCACTTGGTTTGAAAAACAGCCCATTTTGCTGCAATAAACCAAGCCCAGTCCCTTCAAACTACAACAACAAGGCCTAAGGTCCTTGCTTCAGCTTGGGCCTAGGCACTGTCCAAAAAGGGACCCTCACACCCTTATACCTGGGTGTTTTTTAGCCAGTCTGGGTTTGCTAGTTCTACCTAGGCTCCAGATCCGAGGGAAATTTTAGACCTTCAGATTAGGCGAGGATCCCACGAGGCGGTTCCCATCTTTTTCGACTTCGTCCCGGGGAAGATTACTAGTTAGTCCAGTTGGGTGGAGACAGAGCTTTCTGATGGTAAATTTGTCAGTTGCTTGGGGCGCGCAGGGATCCTGAAATCAGTAGCAATTTCCAAGAATCTTGAAGCTTTTAAGGACGCCAAGGGCCTTAGACACTTAATGCGCCGCTGGTGTCCTTCTCTCCACACTTTCTTCTTTTTTGTTGGTAAGCTCACCATCACTTTGGAGAATGTGGTTAATAATTTTCTCCTCCCAGTGTTTGGTGATGAGAATCCCTTTGATATCAGCCTTTTCAGTGAGGATCTCGAGGTTGAAGACAAGCTTTTTAGTCACTTCGGCGGGCGTACGGCCTCTCCCGGGGGGAAACCGGCCAAAATGGGTAAGTGGGTCTTGAACCTTTCTGGAGAGAAAAACAAGGCAGTTAGGCAAGGTAGGTTCCTGACACTCTGGCTCAATAAGTTTTTATTCAGTGAGTTCCCTAGATACGGGATTAAGTCTATTTTCTTTCCTCTGGCAATCAAGTTGGCCCGGGGTGCTCAGTATCCTTTAGCCCCCATGTTCTTAGGCCATGTTTAGTCTCAATTGGATCTGCTTCATGGGGATGAGGTTGAGGGCAACTCCTGCTATACTATCACTTCTTCCTTCCACTGTGCTATCCTTCAGGGGTTCATGTGGGATTGGTCTTCCGTCACTTTGGCTAAGTGTAGGAATTTAAAGTATATGAAGGATAAGTTCCAGGGATACCCAGACGTGATCAAAGGGCTGTGTGGCAATTCTACTGACAGTCATCCTATCATTTTTCGCTGGTCTAATTTGAAGGGGGGCAACCTCAATTTGGTGGAATTGTTTGATCAAGCAAGGCATTTAAGTTGGCATTCTCCCCGAGAGTTCAGTCCTGGGTTCGCCTGTGATTCTATGTTGGCTTCTTTCCTTAACTCCCCAAGGAATACCTTTGATTTGCGTCGGGGAGATGAGGGCAGTTTGGCATACTTAGCTTACATCAGCCCCTCGTGGCTTCCAGTACCTTCATCAAGTGGTCCAACGTTCACTCACTATTCAGCACACTTGGTACTTAGACAATTTGGTTTTGATCAGGACATCCCGCCGGTATTCAAGGAGGTAGTGCCTTCTCTCCCTTCCCTGGATCCGTTTCTAAGGTCCTAGGCTTTTTCTTACTGGTCACGGAGGAGCCCTCAATTTGTGGTGCCAAACTCCCAGCGAGGAGTCTTTGCTTCCAGTAGCTTTGCTGGTTATTGGAGAAGAGTTCAGAAGTCCTTCTTAAATTTTGTTGGTTTCGGTAAGATTGGGAGGACTCTTGATCCTACTCTTTTCTCTACTCATACCTTTAACAAGCGTTTGGCACTCCCCACTGCTGGCATTGTGTCTGCTGCCATAAGTAGCAAAACAGGATTTGTGGAGTGGCATGCCTCTAGGGGTGGTTGGGTATGTCATACGAATGATTTTCCTGATGCTTAGTCAGGGTGTGACCTTATTGTGGGTGCTTCTTCTGGTGTGCCAATCAAGAGAGGGGTGGTAGAGGTAATTGGTGCTGCCACTCCTGTGGGCAAAGGTAGGGAGAAGAAAATCAAATAGGAAGTTGTCAAAAGAGCTAAGATTGAGGAAAGCGTTGAGGGTACTGAGGCTGGCCCTGAGACTAAGAAGAGGAAAACTACTAAGTCTCGCAAGCAGCTAGTTATTTTTGAGGAGCTTAAGAGAGTGGACCCCTCTACAGTTGGAAAGGAAGTTGGCCATCCTTTAATCCCAAAGAACAGAGTGAAAACTAAGGTAGAGTCTTCTATCTTTCAGGTTCCTGTGAGTTCCTCAGCCCATGGTTCTTCGGGGTTTGACATCACACTCGTCTCCCTTAAGACCCTTTGGGCGTACCCGTAGTAGACAAAAGACTATTAAAGAATCTGTAGAGAGAGAGAGAAGGGCAAGGCCTCTTTCCTTCTTCTCTCTTTCTTTTTTTTGCATCTGGCCATCTTGGCTTGCTGTTCTTGTTGTGTCTCACTTTTCTCTTTTCTTTAACTGATGAATGGTCACTCCTTTTTTTTTGTAGTCTAAGCGCAAATCAAACCCCAATGGAGGTAAAAGCCAATCCTCTGGTGATGATGTGGTATGACCCTCTTTCACTTGTGCCCTTTTATTGTTTGCTTTCTTTCCCTTTTCTAGTGCTGCGTACATATATTTATTTATTTATTTATTTTATGTCTGCCACATACTCCTTCTTGCTCCTCTTTTCTTTTGCAGGTCAAGGTGCCTCCTCCTGCAGCTGGTGGTGCCTTAGTGAAAGAAGTTATGGTAGCTCAGCCTGCTGCTGCCTTAAGTGTGGATAAGGAGCCCCCTAGTGGTGGCATAGTTGAGGAAGCTAGGCAGGTAGTGAAGGATGCCTAGCCCATTTCACCTTCTGCTTTCTTGGCCGTCTAAGACCCTGAAACTTTTCAGCCTCCTGTCCCCTAAGAGCCTAAGCCCGTGCAAACCCCTAGTCCAACTAAAACTGTGACACTTGAGCCCACTACTAAGTTTGCGTTGGGCAAGGAGTCTTTAGGAGGTGCGTCCTTATCTACTCGAGCAGGTAAGCCTCATCCATTCTTTATTAGCACCTATTCTTATTTCCCTTATCCTTTCTTCCTAAAGGTTCTTGTTCCTTTTCCCCTTTGTTTCTTTTAGGTCAAACCAGCGCCCAATCTGCCCTTGAAGCTGCTCCTTCCTTGGAGTCAGAGGCTTCTGAAGGTGTGTACTACCCGCCATCATTATTCTTCTCCCCTTTTCAGTTCTTTTTTTTTTCTTTCTTTCTATACTTCTTTTATGGCGAGTCCCCCGGTGTCCCTCCCTTCCTTTAGCACTTTTGCCAAGGTTTCTTCACCTTTCTTTCAACGTACTTTATGCCCTTTCACAGAGTCTTCTGAAAGGTCAGAAAGGCGGGAGGAGGAGCTTTCGTTGATGGTTGAAGTGGCTGCCTAAGCTCAAAAGGAAGCTCTACCACAGGGGAATGGTACTGGTTTTTTTTTTTCCTTCTATCTTTACTCCTTCCTTTCTCTCTCCCCCTTTTTTTGACTCTGTTTGCTTTCACAGGTGCTGACACAGGTGCTAAGGATCCTAAGCCTGCAGTTACTAAAGAAGCTAAGGAACCTGTTCCCACTGTCTAGGTTGTTGAAGCTCAGACAGGGATTCCCCAGACTATTCAAAGGGTTGGAAGTCCTCCAGCTCCTAAAGGTGGAGACACAACAATAAAGGAGGCCCCCGAGATGGCTATCTCAAATCCTAGCTCAAGGCTCCTTGCTTTTCTGGCCCACTTTGATTCTCTAGAGTTCAACAGTCTTCCTACAAGCCACTTCCATCGCTTTGGGCCTCCCTTTGGTAGCTTCATGCACTTCTCTGTGCCTGTTGAGGGCTTGCCACTCTTGGAGGGGCTACTCAAAGCCCATGGGGACTTCACCAGTGGGTTCAGGGGAATCGTATTCTTGGGCAACATCCTGATGGAGCTCTTGTGCGCCGTGCTGATTTCTCTGAGGGACTCCTCTCCTGATTCCCTCTCCGAGGAGAGACTTTTGGAGTGGAGATGAGTGGTGCAGGATCTTATGGAAGTCAAGTTCAATTTGTCTTTTTTGCTGGATTACCTGTGGTCCTTAGCTTACATGCTGTTCTAGAGGAAGGTTTCTAAGGACCTTGACATTGAGATTGCTGCTGCTGAGGAGGCCCTGGCTCGTGCTCACAAGGCATTGCAAGATCTGAAAGTTAAGAAGTAGCTAGTTCTTTCTTCATCAACTGTTCCTGCAATTTCCTCAGGAGGCTCTTTGCTGACCGACCTTATTCCTTAGTTCCTCTTTCTTTTTCTTTCTTTGAATAACTCAGGGTGTATAAGTTTATTTCCTCCATTGTTTTGTTTTTTTCAGACAATTCGAGGTGTTTAAATTTTTTTTTTTAAAGTAGCTACTTCTGACTGCTTTCTTTATGATATATATGGATCTGTGCTTTATGCATTTTTTTTTCTTTCTGTTTTCTCTCTCTCTCTCTCTCTCTCTCTCTTGTTTTTTTTTTGTATTGAGTCTTGGACCATGGCTCCTACAAATTCTTGTGGTAGGTCTTGGAATAGGTACCCTTGTGGTTGTGTTCCTGCGCAGGTACTAAGCTAGGTACATTGGATGCTGTATTATTCTTTTTTTTTTCCAAGTCCTAGGTCATGAACCAGGAGGACCTATTTTAGGGGAAGTACTAGGCTGGGTACCCCGGGGCACTCATTCTTGCTCGAAGTCCCAGACCATGTACTTGGACTGATTGTGGTGTGAGTCCTAGGTCATGCGTTAAGATTTCATCCTTCTTCCTTTTTTTTTTTTTTTTTTTTTTGCGCTAACCCAGGTACCTCTCCTAGAGTTGGCCACATTTGGGCTGAGCCATGTAATATTATGCAATCATACATCTTACTTGAAGCTCCATTTTTTTTTGAAAAGATTCCATCACAGTTACTAAGATAAGGAACATAGGATAATTGTCAAAAAGATAGTAAGGATCTTAGAGTGTCCTTCTATCATGGATTCTAAAAAAAGATGACTACATAAAGTTCTTTGCAAAAAACAACATGGCAAAACACAGAGAGTGAGGATTTTCAGTATCACCCAGAGTACATCTGTCAGGTGGGCACTCCATTTTCCCCCATACTCATGTTTCATTTTCTTGAGGATTTTCAATATCACCCTTTTGGTAGCCTCGGCCTAGCCATTTCCTTGTGGATAATATGGTGTGGACCTCCCATGCTTGATGTGATACGCCTCGGTCAGGTCCCTCATATGCTTATTTATGAATGGTGTACCATTGTCACTGATCAGTCTCCTTGGGATCCTAAAGCGTGTAATGATATGTTCTCGGATGAAGTTTGCCACGGCTGTTCCGGTGGCCTTCTTCAAAGGGATGGCTTCTACCCATTTTGTAAAATATTTGGTGGTTGCTAAGATCCATATATGGCCATTAGAATGGGGATTTATGGGTCCTATAAGATCGAGCCCCCAAGTATGGAAAGGCCATGGTGTGGTCATATCTTGCAGCACATCTGGGTGAGTATGTATTGCATCTCTAAGTACTTGGCATGCATGACACATTTTAACCAGCTTCTTGGAGTTCTTTTTCATTGTAGGCCAATAGTGCCCCAACTACAACAACTGCCTGTAAAGCCTTCTTTTCCCTGGGTAACTTCTACAATCACCGGAGTGGACTTCTCTGACTGCTTCTCTGGCCTCCCAAGGCCCCAGGCATCTTAGGGGATCCCCGCCGTACCCCTTTTTAAACAAGATTCCATTTTGCAAGAAGTATCTAAAGGCAAGTTTCTTGAGCTAGTGAGCCAGTGTCCTGTCAGTTGGTAGGATCCCTTGAGCCAAGTATTCCATAAATGGGGTCCTCCAATCTTCTGTCACGAATACGGCATAACTTTCTTCTTTGTCCATTGAAAGTCGACACTTTTGACATTCCTCCTGTACAATTGTAGCCTCTTTGTTCATATTTGGCCAGTAATACCCCATGCGCTGCATCCTTTTGTATAGGCTGATTTTTTCTGCAATCCCACAAACCTGGCTGTACAGTTCTTCTAATCTCAGCTTCCCTTCTTTTTCATTGATACATTTGGACAGGATCCCTCCGGGCAGCCTCCTGTACAACTCTCCTTCTATCAAAGGGTAATCTTTTAGTTCCTTGATACTTCCTTCATGCCCCAACTTTCCTATCTTTCCTTTTACCTCATCTCTCCAATCTTTCTGTTTTGATTCTTCAAGGAACATCCTTTTGAGGATCCCTATGATGGAATGTTCCTGCTTGCTTACCTTTATCAAAGTACTTTTTCCTTTAAATGGTATCTGGGATCCTAGGGTGGCTAGTGCATCAGCAAACTTGTTTTCGCTTCTTTGGGTGTATTCCACACTGAAGGTTTGGAATTTTTTGCTCCAACTTCTGTGCCCAAGTTCTGTAGGCTGCCAAACTTTGTTCTCTTAGTGCAAAGTCACCCTTTACTTGGGAGACTACGAGGTTGGAGTCTCCCAAAACCTTCATATGTTTTACCCCTATGCTGAGTGCTATGTCCAGTCCAGTCAAGGTATGCCTCGTACTTAGCAGCATTATTTGAACAGAGAAACTCAAGCTTGAAGGATAATGGCATGGTATCCCCATCTTCGCAACTTAACACAATTCCCAAGCCATTTGAAGTTGTCGTTGCTGACCCGTCAAATCTCATGGTCCATTTTTTTCCTGAGAGTTCTACTACTTCCACCTCTCCGGGGATCTCCTTGCTTAGTGATCACTCTTCTTCCCCTAGGAACTGGGCTAGCAGATTTGCTATGGCTTGGCTTTTGACAGCCTTGGGGGTCCTCAGACCGATGTCATATTGAGAGAGCAAAACCAGCCACTGTGCTATTCTTCCCTTTAGGAGAGGCTGGTGAAGGAGTGCTTTTATGGGATGAGACTTGGTCACTAGGAGGATCTGGTGGGCTGAGAAGTACCGTTTTAGCCTTTGGGATCCATACATAACCACCAGACATGCCCTTTCTATCCTGGGGTACCTGGTCTTTGTATCTTTTAGTGTCCTGCTCACATAATAAATGGGTTGCTCATTCCCATCATCATCTTCCTATGCTAGCAGGGCTCCTATAGCTTGGGAATTTGATGCTAAATATAGTAACAAGGGTCGCCCACGTACTGGTGCTTGTAAGGTAGGCAGATGGTTCATAATCTGCTAGATCCTCTAAAAGGCTTTCTGCTGTTCAGTTCCCCAAGTGAACTCAACCCTCTTTTTCAGCTATTTGGATAATTCACTTGTGACCGAAGCCAGTCCTGGCACAAACCTCCTGATGTAAGAGACCCTCCCCAGGAAACTTTTGAGCTTTAACCGTTTTTGGCCTCCTCATTGTTGCAATTGTTGTGGCCTTGGCTGGATCCACACTTATGCCTTTGCGATGTATTAGGAACCCAAGAAATTTTCCAGCAGACACTCCAAAGGCACACTTCATGGGGTTCATGCGTAGTTTGTACTTCCTGTACCTTTCAAAAACTTGTTCAAGCACCTAGAAGTGTCCTGCCCTAGTCTTAGACTTTACCACGATGTCATCCACATAATCGTCCATTTCCCTAAGCATCATATCATGGAAGATGGCTATCATGGTTTGTTGGTACATGGCTCCCGCATTCTTAAGGCCAAAGGGCATCACAATGTAATAGAAATTCCTGATCGGGGTCCTGAATGCTGTCTTATCTACATCTCTAGCAGCCATGCGAATTTGGTTATACCCACTATATCCATCTATAAATAAAAACATAGAGTTTCCCGCAGCTGAATCTACAAGGAGATCAATATTAGGCAGGGGGAATTCATCTTTTGGACATGCCTTGTTCAGATTGTGAAAATCCACACAACACCGGATTTGGCCATTCTTTTTCTTCATAGGTACTATGTTGGAGAGCCATTTAGGATGCTGGATTGGCTTGATGAACCCAGCTGCCAGTAGCTTCTTGACTTCCTGAGTTATTTGAGCCTCTATGTCAGTGTGAAAGACCTTGGCTGGTTGAACTACTGGCTTAACTCCTGGGTTCATGTTGAGAGAATGGACTACTAGTCCTAGGTCCAAGCCAGGCATCGCATTGTATGTCCATGCGAATACATCCACATACCTCCTGAGTAATGCTACTAATTGTTCTTTTTCTTGTGTTGTTAACTGACTGCTAATGAAGACAGGTTTCAGGGATCCTAGACCAGCCCCCAAGTTTACTTCTTCCAATTCCTCTTCAGACTGGATTTGAGCTTCCTTGTCTAGATCCTCTAGGATTTCTTCTTGAACCATCATACAATCTGGCAGTTCGGGACCCTCCTGCATAATGCATTCAAGCCCCGCGTACCTTTATAAACGATATATTAGCCTTCCTCCGGGCTCCCGCACCACTACACATTCCCAGGATCCTGAGGAGCTAGTCTCCTTCTTTTGCCTTTTTCTGTCCAAGAGGTTCCTTAGGTCGTGGGTACCTCCTCTTTCTTCTTCTTCCAAGACAAGTGCTCCTAGTGTCCCTAGTGTGGGACTCTCATCATCTAGTTCCAATTCTTCATAAAACATTGTTTCTATAAAGTTCACTTCTTCTTGGCTGAAAGGGATTGGATTGGCAGGGATTCTTATGGGCTTCCCATTCAATCTTCCTTTAACACATTGATGGTACATGGAGGGAATGAGGCGATGCTTATGGAGCCAGGGGCGTCCCAACAGAACATGGTAAGAAACTTCTGAGTTAATCAAATGGAATATGGTCAGGGCTACTATTAGGCCCACCTTTAAGGCCAGCTGCACATATCCCTCAGTCGATTCTGCTACTCCTCCAAATCCTATTATCTCCATAGGAGCCCCCAGGATCCTCCTACCAATCAAGCCCACAGCCTCTAAGGTACTTAGGGCTATGAGGTTGAATGATGCCCCTATGTCTATCAGTGCTCTCCTGATTTGGACACCGTTTATGGTGGCCATCAGATAAAAGGGTCTGCAATGGTCTGGATGTTCAACTTCCATGTCTTCATCCGTGAAGGTTATTGCATTGGTTGTCTCCAAGTAAGCTCGGTTGGCATGGGATTCTACTGTGAAACATTCCACCCCTGAATCAGCTGCTATACTCATGAGGGATTCTATGGCCATCCTTCTTACTTCTAGCCCAAATCCCAATTGATTGAATAATGATCTGAACTTAGGGCTCTTCTGAAGGGTCTTGACTGTGCTAGGGTGAAAGGATCCTTCAGGTTCCTCTACTTCTGCCGAGCTTCCATGGATTACTACAGCCACCACTCCTTTCCCTTTATGGTTGGGTAAAGGGTTCCTCTACACCTCGGGCTCCTTTTGGGTGAGCTCCAGGGTCCTCTCCCTAAACTTTTTTGTGAAAAAGCCTCCGAAGGGTCCAACAATCCTTGGTGGAGTGCTTGACATAGTTATGAATCATGCAAAACAAAGGATTCTTCCTTTCTTCCTCAATAGGTGGAATGGACACAGTGAATGACCTAACAATTCCGTCTCCAATCCATTTATCCAGAACATGATTCAATTCTTCCGCAGTACATGGGATCACAGGTGGTTCCTCGGCCATTTCTCCTTTAATTCTCTTCCTCTTTTCTCCTACCAAAGCTGTCATGGCCTAAGGTACTGGCACCCTCTTTGTTCTCATGGTCAACACTGTCCTCCTAGTTCTCTGTAGCAGGTCAGCAAATTGGGTTATGCATAGATTTTCGAGATTAAGCCTGTAATCAAAGAGCATGTTAGATATGCAAGTCTCCATGAGCTCCCTATCGAACCGTGTGCCTCACCAATCCATCCAACCACCAATTGGTGAAGGATGAGGGGGCACAAATCTTTTATAGCATTCGATCGTAGACCAAGCCCATTGGTATTGGAGCAAATTGTGAAATCCCTCACAATCCCTCCCTCACAATGCGGCTCCAACGACTCAAACCTATGACCTTGGCTCTGATACCACTTGATAGGCCACAAAGAAATTGACCCCTTGTGATTGAAATTAATTAATTAATTAGCCAAATTATTAATTAATCAATTTATCATGCAAAACACGTGGTAGCACAAACAAATCACCAATAAACTAATTATGCAGGCGGAAAATAAATAACACGGTAATTTGTTTACGAATGGAGAAAACCTAACGGCAAAAACTCCACCGAGTGTCACCACTCCTGAAACTCCACTATTATCACAACAAGCGGTTACAAGTAAAGGAATCCCAAGTACCTTACCAACCTACAGTTGAACCCTTACCCCAATACCCAATTGGACTTGTTCTGTAATGACAGTTCCCCCTTTTGATGCACGGCTCCCAAGTACGTGACTAACCAATGCGCGAATCCCAGTACGCAACTTCAATAACCAACTATGAAGGTTATTGACTGCAAAGTTCTTTAATTCATCCACATGATGAAGATCAAGAAGATGCTTGGTTACAAAACCCTATGGTGCACATACACAGCAACTTCTTCAAGAGAAAGAGATAAACTAGGGCAAGAACTTCGTCTTTGGTTACAAATTGCTTGAACAGAGTTTGCTCAATGCTTGTGCAACTTGTGTACTTTGACAGCTCTTAAAACAATCCTTTTATATGTCTAGGGTTAGGAGAAAAGAAAGCCCAAAGACACATCCATGGATCTCAAGAAAAATAGAACAGAAATTCTGTTTTCATAAACCTCGACAGATAGAAGCTGTCAAGCATCTGTCGAGCTAGCTGTCGAGCCACGGGGCTAAAACAACTTCTTAAACCTCGACACATGCTAGCTGTCAAGTTTTAATAACTCTGCACTTTCAGCTTGTTTTCTTGGACAGACTTGAAGGCTTCAACACTTGATCTTGAAACATGATTTCTTGAAGTATTTAAACACATCCTAAATCTACCCAAATACAAGTAAAGTGCATTTTGTCAAAGGATTAGCCAATTACATAAAATCATGATATATGTTCTTAACATGTGAAACACATATGTCCTAACACTCCCTTTCTTCGTGATCCCCATAGCAGTCCAAAGAAACATCCTCAAATCTTTTGATGAACTGGATAGGGTCTTTTCCGAGCCTTTGCCTTACCATCTGAAGGCTTTGGAAGGTGGCCTTGTCTTCACCTGGATAATACTTTGAGCAAAACCTCTCCATCATCTCATTCCAGGTCTTAATGGACCCCGGCCTCAAGGTAGTGTACCATGTGTATGCTCTGTCCAATAGGGACTTAGCAAACTCTCTTAGACACAGCTCCTTGTCTCCTGCGTAAAGACCCATGGTGTGAATGAACCTACTCACGTGCTCCACAGCACTTCCGTTCCTTCCATCAAAAGGGTGAAACTTTGGGGGTTCATATCCCTTGGGATAGGGCTTGCCAAGGAGTTTTGGTGGGAATGAGGGATCCCGAGAGAATTGCTTGGGGATCCCCGAGAGCTTTTCCCTTTCTTGTTCCAAAAGGGCGTTGACATCCGCTAGTGTGAGATACTAGGGGTTAACTCCCCCTCCTACTACTGACCCTCCTTTTGGTTGGGCTCTTTCTTGGTTGGCCACAGGGGGAGCGTTATCTCTGATTTCTTGAGTCCTTCCCTCTTTGAGGATACGGATCTCCTGTTGTAAGTCTTTCATCATTTCTGCCATCTGAGCCATGGGCTCTAGTTCCTACACCCCACACCTCTGTCCTAAGACGACCTCCTGCTCCACCAGAGGTACTTCATTCCTCTGCCTTGAAGTTACCTCATTTTCTCCTACGAGCTCAAATGTCGCAGGTAGTACATTGGTACCTTTACTGTTCCTTGGTCTTGGAGCCATGCTCTGCGAAGGGACTGCTTCTTCCCTTTCCTTTACCTAGTCCCTAGTGGAGTCGCCCTAATGTGTGGGTTCTTTTTTTTTTTAGCACACAGGCCCAAGTAGAAACAAGGATCCTGGACCCAATACTTATTGTTTTAAGGGATTGGGCTTGGTTCACCGCAGCTAAATTGGGCTGATTTCGAACCAAGTAGTGCACAAAGCATGAATCCTACAACACATACATGCTAACAGACAAGAAATATATGCACTGAACAGCAAGGAATAGCAAAGGAACGAAATTGATCAAGAAGGAACATAAAATAAAGCATTAGGGATCTTAAAATAATGCAAAATATTTTATTACTTTCTTGATTGTGTAATACACTATGCTCACTAGGACGGGTTACAAGGTCCAAATAAGTTCAAAATCACAGACTTAGATGGCTCTTCAGGCCTCTAAGACTTGCAAAGTTTGAATCTCTTTGAATCTAAGTGTGTTCTCTAGTGGCTATTTGAGGATACCGAACAATATTTCCCTCCTTTTTCTCTTTTTTTTTTTTTTTTTTTTTTTTTTTTGAATTCTAACAGAGTTTTCTTAATGATTTTTACTCTAATTCACTATTGTTGAATGTCTTTCACTGTTGGTTGCTTCCCCTTTTATAGTGCCATCCTAGGGTTTCCGGGGTACCACTGATTCCCTCTATTTGTTCTTCTGGGTACCAGAACCAATGTTGTGTCAGCAACATTAGTGGCTGGTCCCTTCCTTATTCTTTATTATTTCCCTTTTTTGAGATTTCATCTTCGAAAGACCCCAGCTAACCTTCCCGTACTGGGGTGTCTTAAAGGGCTGACCTTTGGTCTTTCTTCTTTTAAGGCTTCTAGATTCCACCTTTTCAGACCCAACTTTTGGTTGCTTTTCCCTTTATCATTTTTACCAAGTGAGTTGATTCCTTCCTGCCAGGCTGAAAGATCCCCAGCCACATTCCCTTATGGTTCTTCTTCCTGGGTTCCCCGAGGTACTAGGCCTTTACTCATGGGTTGTTGGTTCTTAAGCCTTCTGACCCCCTTTCTGCATCATTGAGTGGCTGATAGAGACATATCTATTCTATTTCCTTGTGTTTCTTGGTACACACTCTAAACTGTCTTAATCCCAACCTAGCTTTGCTGCATGTCCCAAGGATCCCTGGCTCCTGGGAATCCCCAGGTATCCTGGCCCAGTTATTTTCCCGGGCTCCCCAGCGATTTTCTGACCTTTAAGGGCTATGCTGGGCTTTTTTCCTTCCTTTATTTTATGGGGCCTGAGACTTGCCCATTCATGGATTTAGGTTCCTCTTTATGGACCCTTAATGGGTTTGGACCTCTCTTCTTTCTTATTGGAAGCCTAAATGCTTTATTTTTCCTAGGTTTCAATCCTTTGCTTTGTTTTGGGCCTTGGTATAACATTGTGATTTTTTGGACCTCAACAATGGACCCAATATTATTGTTGTTGTTGTTGTTGTTGTTTTGTTTTTATTTAATTTTAGGATTTAATAAAGTAAAATATATTAAACTATAAGTCTATAAGAGCATTAGCATCCGGAATTGCATAAAAGTTTCTATTTTACCATGTAAAAAGCTATTTTATCTATTATACAATATCATTTTACAATACACCCAACATCTCAAATTTTATTTTAACATATAACACATTAAAATAATATAAATTATACAATTAAATAATATAAAACTATCTATCTCTCTTCTCTCTAATTTCTGTCACTGCCTCTCTGTCTCTGTCTCTCTCTCTCTCTCCCTCTCTCTCAACCACACCACCACCAACAATATGAGGCACCACCACACCAAAACCCATTGTTTAACCACCACAACCACCACCAACCCAACCAGGATCAAAGCAGCAAACCCACCATCACATCAACCACCACGACCTAAGAACAAAACGCAACCACCATGCCAAGAACAAAACCACCATGGCCCAACCACAACCACGAACCACAA
This sequence comes from Notholithocarpus densiflorus, assembly GCA_030021035.2. Classification (NCBI taxonomy): domain Eukaryota; kingdom Viridiplantae; phylum Streptophyta; class Magnoliopsida; order Fagales; family Fagaceae; genus Notholithocarpus; species Notholithocarpus densiflorus. Next base: position 11,820,171 of record JARYZH020000002.1, read on the forward strand.
CCCCCAACTTCCACCACAAACGCCACCTTGACCACAACCCACGACCTCCTTGGCTTGACCACAAACTACCACACCAAAACCCATTGTTTCCGCTACAACCACCACTAACCCAACCAAGAACAAAGCCCAGCAAACCCATTATCACTGCAACCACCGTGACCTAAGAACAAAACCACAATTACCCAGCCACAACCACAGCTCCACCATGGTTCCATGATGTCCACGCCTTCACCACAGAAGCCGATCTCCATGCCTCCACCATAAACCGTTGTCTCCATGTCGATTCGAGAGAGACCGAGACAAAGAGAGTGGGGAGAGAGAGGCTAAGATTACAGAGAGAGGGATGGAGTCTGAGCTGAGAAAAGAGAGACTTGGAAGAGAGAGAGAGAGAGAGAGAGGAGAAGTAATGAAATATAATAAAAACGATTTTACAACTTGCTACAGTATCTTCTAAAAGTACCATCTTACTGTAGCTAAGTTGCAAAAATTTTTATAAATAGAAATTGGGATAATGCTTGTTTTTGTTGGTTTGATGGTAAAAAATAGCAATTTAGGGGTTGCAATTCTAATGCTCTAACTATATAACTATGTGTTTGATTAAATAGGTTTGAGATTTTTTTTTAACGCTTCATACCCCTTGTTTCATGTCTGACACCATCAGGGATTCGTAATTCACTTAACCAACATTTTTGTTTTTTTTTTTTTTTTGGAAAGTTGGAAACCAACGTATTTAAGAATCTGTCAATACCTATTGTCCCACACAAATAAAAATATTTCAAATAACACCATAATGACACTCAATCATCAAGACCAAAGGTTTGGCTATCTTGGATGTGTTTCTCAAAGTACGGTTGATCATTATAAACATCATTCTAGTCATTATTAGCTGAATTAAATTATTAAAAAAAAAAATCACCTTTGTAGTTAATGGTCTCTCTCATAGTGGCATCACCCTCGGATTTCTTAGCTTTTCACACTCGCCTTCCATTCTCTAGTAGTCTAGTCTCTTCTCTTCTTTTTTTGTTTTTTGTGATTTTATTTATTAGGTTAAAGTGACGACTGGCGACTGACGTGAGCGTTAGGCTTTTATTTTTTACTTTTTTTTTCAATCAATTTTGGTTAGGGCTACTGGGCTGATCTGTTTATTACATTTTTTATTAGTTTGGGGTCTTTGAACTCCATTTGGAGGCCTAAAATAAGCACACACAAAAAAAATTAAATTTTCCTTTATAGCACAAGATCTTTAGTATCTCTATGGGATCGGAATTCTATAAGATCTGGATTGAAATCTCACACAAATTTCACTTTATTAGAGATCCTAGTGAGATCCATAACATTTTAGGGATGTAGGATCTTAGTATTTTAATATCCTAAGATCCAGATAGGGATATTAATAACCATAGACTATACTACTACTATTTAAAGGGTTTCTCCTGTTTGGAATGAACATTTTGGTGGTTAAAAAATACCCCTACATCCAATGTTTAAGTAAAGACAAAACTTGGGGATAACCCAGTAAAAATACATATAACTCTCACATAAATTATCTTAAAATTTAAGAGTGATATACTTATTGGCCCCCCTAGAATTTTGGAAAAAAATGACTTTAGACCTCAAATAAATTCACACTTTCAACCTAATGAGAAAATTTTGATAGGGTAAATTACAAAATTAGTCCCTATCCTTTACACCATATCTCAATTTGGTCCTTAACCTTTCAATTGTTTCAATTTGGTCCCTAACCTTTTTAGTGTCGTGTCAATTTAGTCCATGTTGTTATCTCTTAGATGAAAAAAACTGATGTGTCAAATGGAATAATAAAAATATATTAATTATATCACATCAACGGCCAACTGTACTGCCACGTCAGATTAAAAAAAAAATCTATTGCAAATGTTCACACATGAGATCAGATTAGGGAAATTTCTAAATCCCTAAATTCCTGTCTCTCATCAGGTTCATCTTCCTCTCCTCCATCACCTTTACTCTCACTCTCACTTTCCCAAAACGCTTTCCCGCCAAAAGCACTTACTTAACTCTTTCAAATGGCCCCTAGTTTTGCTTTCTCTCTCTGTATCTCTCTTCTTATATAACACCATCTTCCACAACCTCGCTCACATTATTATCTCTTTCTCTGATCTTTGTCTCTTTTGAGCTTTTTTATTTTTTTCCTTTCTTTCAAACAAACCCATTTATTTCCAATCTTAATCTTATCAATTTCAAAAAGCTGAGAAAGATCGTGGTTTTGAACCTTTTGATCATTTTTAGCTTCTGGGTGTTATGTGTTGGGCTTTGGATTTTTTAAGTTGAAGTTGATATTGCTGGCTTAAAAAATCCACTCAAATTATTTTAAAAACAAAAATAAAATAAAACCATTTCAGATGTTCACATGTACAAATCAGTCTAGGGAAAATTCTAAATCCTTCCAATCTCTCATCAGATTCACCTCCCTTTCTTCTCTCTCTCTCTCTCTCTCTCTCTCTCTCTCCCCCCCCCCCCCCCAACTCTCACGTGAGTCAAGAATCAAGATTACAAATCTCACATGTGAACATTTGAAGTGGGTTTTTCTTTAAAAAAATTGATGTGGGGTAATTGATATGGCATGAAAAATATTTTTTTATTATTCCGTTTGACACATCAGCTTTTTTCATCCAAGGGATAATAGAAAAGACTAAATTGACACGTCATTGGAAATATTAAGGACTAAATTGACACAAGTGAAAGGTTAGGGACCAAAATTAAGATATGGTGTAAAATATAGGGACTAACTTTGTAATTTACCCATTTTGATATAAAGAACCCAGAATCAAAAATGAAATTTGGCCATTCATTGATTTGTTGACCCATAGCTCCACCAAAATAAGCAACAAAATAATTTTAATAAATTCAAACAATCACAAAAGGATAAATAGAAAAAATAAATCCAAATCTTTTCATTCAGGACTCTTACACTCCGTTTGAGAGTTCATAAGGGAATGAAATGGAATGGAATAGTCATTAAAGGAATGGAATAGAATGAATTTAGTAGGGAAATGAATGATTTTGAATTAAAAAATCTTGTTTGGATGTTTTAAAATAAAGGAATGGAATTGAATGGAATGTAAGTAATATTGTTTGGAAGTGACATTGGAATGAATGGAATGAAAAGAAATTATTTTATAATAACATTACTATTATACCCCTCATTTTAAAGAACATAAATAATGATTCTAGTTTAGGGGGAAAAAAATTTATTGTAGCTAAAAATTAAGTTATGTATATTTCTATGTTGTAAAGAAATTCACGCATCACATATTTATTTTCAACAAAATAAACATTGTCTAAAAAATACAAACAAATATCTTTTTTTTTTTTTTTAACTATAATGAGTCTTGCCAAAACAAAACAAAATAACAAAATAAAGCAAATCTAAAGTTGGCCAAGAAATCCCACACTTTTTAATTTTTAGGCTTAGACATCAGTGTCAATAGAACACATTTGCACTCATGATCTGGGCAACCAAAGAACATGTAGGTCTCAGTCTTTGATATTGGATCCAAGTCCAATACGCCCAACGCTGCATGAACTTCTTCTCCATATGACTTTGAAAAACACTTTGCCATAACCTCAGTCACCCTATCAATTTCCATTGATACATTATCAAATGACTGGGAAATTACATTCCCAAGTTCGTCATCTTCTGCCAGTCTTCTTTTCTTGCTTTTAGAAGACATTGCATCTTGTGATGACGCTCGAGAACATACAACATTAATTTATGGTGACCTCTGATCATCTTCGACTTCAAAGTTCTCCAAAGAAACTTCATTTTGAGATACCAAATTATCAATCTCATCAATAGTGGTCGATGCAGCATACCTAGCACGTCTCTCCTTTGCAGTTTCAGCATGATCACCTTTTGCTCTATCTTTAGCCCAAAGTTGTGTCATCTTAGAGTAGTTGGGCATAGGTGTTGTCATCCACTTCTTGGCCGCAGGTTTAGACTGTTACAAACCAAGAAAAATGGTTATATTACAGATATAATTATGTAATTCAAAATTAAACTCACAAAAAATGGTAATTTACTGCTATAAGTGGCTCCCAAACTTCTAGTTCAACTGTCTATATATTTAAAGAATCATTCCATCCAGAACCACTCAATCCATCTATAAATATGTCATAGCATTCATGAAAATTCTTCTTCAATGTCTTTTGTCGATTTTTCACCTTATCCTTATTAATCTCCATGTGAAATTTTTCAACCAACTCTTTCACTATGTCATCATATGCCTTAAAGGTAAAAGTTCCATTAACTTTACCACCGATGATCACTTGATGTAAAAAAAAATCCATTAAAGCATCATCCATAACACTACTCCATTGTACTTCTTTGCTTGGATCTCCACCATTCTTCTTTTATATCTTACCCATGCTATAATTAATAAGACAAAAAACACATATAAAATATTGTTTAGATATTAATATTAATTATCAAAAGATAGAGAGCAATATCAAAATGAAAAGAGAAATTTGCATAACATTTAGGTCTAAGTAATTGAAACATAACATAGTCTTAAACAACATGACAACAATAAACCCAAAAGCTATCACATTTGGACATAGTTTTGCCACATGGCTAATGCTATAGAATCTCTTATAATATCTCATTGTCTAGCATGCTTATCATCTTCTCTAGGAGTAGGGACCACACGTTCACAATGAGAATGTAAAACCTCTTCATCAACTTCAGCAATAAGACTTTCATCAGGATCGACACCCATTAAATAATTATGAAGTATGCAACATAATAAAATGATTTCATTTTGTGTGTCAACACAATAACTAGGCTCTATTGTACTTGCTATGATAGGAAATCTCTTTTTCAGTACACCAAATGCCCTTTCAATAGCATTGCGCAATGGCGCATGTCGCAAATTAAACAATTCTTTAGCATTTTCAAGAGGACGAGCAGAGTACTCTTTTAAATGATATCACATTCCGCTATAAGGTGCAATCAGACGACTTCTATTCATGTATCCCGCATCAACAAGATAATATTTACCTAATAAACACTAACAATGGTTAATTATATACTATAATTTTTTTAATTATAAAGAATACATCCTAATACATATTTGAATTAAATTTACCTTGTGGGATTTTCAAATTATCGTTTCTAGTTAAAGCGCTCTTTATTATTCTTGAATCTGAAGCAGTTCCTTCCCAACCTAGTAATACATACGTGAATTTCAAATCAAATAAGCATGCCGCCAACACATTTTGTGTTTGGTAACCCTTCCTACCCCGATATCTTGGTGCATCCTCATTCGACACTTTGACACGAACATGTGTTCCATCAAGTGCCCCAATACAATCCTGAAATTAACAATATCTCTCAAAGACATTTATCTTAAAATATATTTATACTAGACTACTATCAAATATAAAATATAAACATGATATATTTACCTTAAAATATGGGTTGAACCTACTACTCTGTAGTATTTCAAGTGGAACTTGGGTTCCATCAAGTTGTCGAAGAAACTGATCCTCTAACATAATTATTGATCATAACACATTATGAAAATGGCAACTAATGGTCTCACTGGAACAACAAAAAAAGAAGGAAATTGTACGGTTCTTCACATTATGTGATAGAATGTGAAGAAACTTGGCAACTTGCTCTTCAACCGTGGCACGTTGTGTGGCTTGAAGATCACCGTCTCTTCGCAAAATGTCACACAAACCATGAAAAGCTTGTGGACCCATGCGTATTACATCATAGCTTTTTTCACTAGTCCTAAGTTGAGACATTATTTCATCATGAACGTGTTGTCTTTCTATGATTGATTGTGTAGGAATGTGGGGAACACGACTTTTTAGTCGTTACCTTCAATGGATAATGTAGCACAAATAATGGCATGCAGCATGAACTAAGGCTAGTTTCCGCATAGAGTCCGAAAAAATTATGGTCTCAAGTACCTCATCATTCAAATCTATCTAAGTAAATCAAGACTCTCCTAATAAAAATAGGAAAAAAAAATCATCTTTATATAAATATATATATATATATATATATAAATCAAACAAACAACCCCATATCCTTCCCCCATCGCCGCTTGCTGCAAAGAGCTCCATCAAGTTGAAGATCTGACCAGCCAACTAGGGACAATCGGCGCAAATCTAGCCTTCAGGCCCTCTACGTCTCCACTACTGTATTTATCTCTCTTTGAACCCCTCTCTCTGTTTGTATATTCAAACATGTTCACTTTGAGTTTAAGACTCAGCTGCTCTTTGTTTTAGTTAAGTGATGGAAAACTATAGTAACTCATAAAATAGTAATATAAAATAGGATTGTTAATTATATTATTATTTTATTGATTGATATTTTTCATTGATGAATATAGATTGATATGTTGATACGTGTAGTTCAATCAAACAAAATAAGATCATTGTGTAGAGTACTGTAGAGGACTAGTAGCTATATTGTTAACTTGTGAGTGATCATTAGATTGCTTTATATTCAATGTAATTTTTATGTCTACATTGCAATTTCAATGTAAACTTACATGATAGACATACAAAAAGTAATATATATTGTACATATTTGTAAAGAAATGGTAAATATTGTATATGTTTTGCAAATATATATAATATTTGCCACTTTTTTTGTATACAATATAAATTTATATTATAACAGCACAATGTAAAAGAAGAATTTCCCTATATTTTAATTTATAATAGTGTTTCTATAATAATAGTATTTGCTTGAGCAATTAAATTAAGCCATTCACTCATTCTTATAGACTTGTTTATTAATTTTGTAAAATAAAGTTTTTTTTTTTTTGTCATGATTTTTTTAAGTTAAAAACTTTTATTATCTTTGGCTTGGCCTCCTATAAAGTATTTTTGGTTTCGCCACTAACTATATGGATGCTTATTTGAAGTTTTTTTTTACTTATACTTTGCCCCCCTAACTTGAAATCTTGGGTCCGTCCCTGAACTATAGGAAGAAATTATCACACGTGACACAGTGGATATTACTTTGGAACACATTCAAAAACACTTTCGAATCAAAGAAATTAGTCGAACTCGTAAAGTGCAAAAACGAAGTCTTGACATTGTTACAATTAATGGCTAAGGTGATGCATGAATAAATCAATCATGTGCACGTTGCAGTACTTGTTGAATATTGGTTTTTAGAAAAAGGTAAGGTATGAGTAAACTCTATGCTATTTTAATTTAATGTTTAATTAAAATTTTAAGGAAGATTAAGGAAATGGGTTTATGAAGTATTTCACTTTAACACGTTGTGGACACTTGATAATAAAAGTACAAAGAGTTTGTTTCATGTACGGAACAACAAAGACAAGGATCATGGTTATATGTTAATACTATATGTAAATGTTTGTTTAAGATATTGGAATCTGAGAATCAAAATCACTTTTTCTTGTAGTAATTTCCTCACTAGATACGGAATCTTCATCTAGCTTTCAATATAAATGGACGAAGGAATTATTCTATCGAATATTATAATTAATTAATGAAAAAAAAAAACCCTAACCCAAGTTGGACTTCTAGCCAAATACAATAACACTCTCCCACCGTCTCTACTCTCTCCTATTTAATAATTGCTCTCCCTCTTTTCTTAGTCTCTTCAAAACTGTAAACCAAAAGCAACAATTGATGATCCAATTCATGGCTCACAATCCCAACATGATGAACTTCTTCGGAGCTAACTTCATGTAAGATCAAGAAACAAATTAAGAAAGAACAAATCTTTTTAGTTCGTAGGTGTTAATAAGACTACATGCAGTTATAATTTTTATTGCTTTGGGTTTAGGATTTGCTTAATTACAAATTTAAGAATTTGATCATGTGCTATCCAATATTAGTTGTGGGTGTTTTTAGATCTATCATATGACGAATCTTTGTAGTTCATAGGTGTTTATGGCTAATAAGACTATATGCAATTCCAATTTTTATTGCTTTGGTTTTAAGATTGTTTACAAATTTAAGTTTTTTGATCATGTGCTATCCAATGTTAGTTGTTGGTGCTTTTACATCTATCAAACTTCAATTTTTGGTTGGATTTATAACAATATAGTCACATATTTTTTTGTTTTGTTTCTATAATTTATAGCCATGTATTTTTTTTTTATAAGGTAACCCATATTTTTCTTATATTTCTCTATTGTGTAATTATACATACATTTTGTTTTGTTTCAATAATTTATAAATAATAAATCTTCTGATTCTTTAATATTTTTTGGTATTTCAGAAGTTTTAACATATGAATTTGTGAGATATTATTTTACAATATTGAAACTATTTTACAAATTTCCATGTTATTTCTTTTAATAGTCACATTTTTTTATGTTGTTTCTATAATTTGTAGGTTTTGATTATTTTGATTCTTTAGTTTTTTGTCCTTTTGGAAGTTTTAACATCAATATTTTTGGTTTATTTTTTGGTAATATCTTAAACAATTTGGCAGATTTCAATAGTTATAACTATGGAACATTCTTTTGAAGATAACACATCTTTCTCTTGTGTTTCTCTATTGTGCAGTCACATATATATTTTGTTTTGTTTCAATCATTTCTAGACAGTAAATCTTTTAATTTTTAAAATATTTTTTTGGCATTTTAGAAGTTTTTATATCTGAATTTTCGATTTTTTTTTTCAATATCTGAAAACATCTGACAAATTTTTTGTAAGCCATTGCACGTTCAAGCAATGACTTTTTTATCAAATTTAAACATAAAAGACTGGAATAATTTATGTGATGGTATAGTTTCATAATTAAGTTAGGATTTTATAAAAATTATTTTAATCTGCTACACAAATAGGTAGATCCTCGTGCATAGTACAAATTTTCAAATAACGATTCTTATCAATTGGAAGATGGAAATTATTTTGCCACAATAACAACATACGTACTAGTTTTCTCAACCAACTTGGTTGCCAAAGTCTTGTGATTTAATTGTGTACCGCTCCCTATCCCTTTCTTTTTTCTTTTTTTTCTTTTTTTTTTGCTGAATAATACTTTCCATTAAAGTGACACAAACAAATTACAAATAGGATTAGGGGGCAACAAGCTCTCCATCCCTTTCAGCCAAACATCATTTTTGTATTATTAGCATATTATTCCACTGTGTAATCATAACCATGGTCCGTGACATGTAACTCTAAGACTAATATCATTTTATTATATATTAAAATAGTTTTACAATTTAAAAAATAAATAAACATAAGAATGTAACTCTAACTTGAAGTCAAATACCCTTTTTGACTCAAAAAAAAAAATTATTTCAAAAATAAAACACCCTTAGACTTTGAGTGCCAATTGAGTCCTTGGATTTTCAATTTGAGCAGATTATGTAAGATATCTAAACCCCATTAGCTGAATTTTGTGAAAGAGCCAATATATGGTTAGTCTCTCGTTCAATCATTGAATATATCCCCATGTAAAAAAAAAAAAACTTGATAGCCTTATCGGCTATAGCCAGTCATTTTCTCTCTTGCCAGGCACTCTATGATGGTTGGCACCAAACCATTAAATGAACCAACCTGTGCAACATTGAGATTCGGATACCTCATCACTTTCATTGATCCAAAAATGGGAATGAGTTCACCTGTCATAGGATTTTACCAAAGTTCATCATATCATATGGAAGATATTGGTTTGTCTGATTCTCATATCTTATTAATGGTGCATCAGTGCATGAACTTTCAATGATTCATTCACCATACCAATACACGACATAATAGGGTAAATTAATGAGTACTGTGATGTCAGAAAAACATTAATTTTAGTTATATGGGTCGCTTGAAACTTTGAAATTTGAATAGTCTAACACCATTTTTGTAAATTGGAAGATTCTAGGTTGTCACATTTCAAGTATGACACGGCCTTAATGAACATGCTTCAAATCACATTAAGAGGCCATTCACCGTTGAGTTCTGAATGCTTCAAACCCAATCCAATGAAAGCTCTATATACCATGGGATTGATAGCTATACCTGGGGTTGTAGATGTTTCAGTTTCTATTTGGCAGGTGGTAAAAGATTCGGATTTCTTTTCTTTACACTTCCCCACCATCATGTTCTTGTCTCTGAACTGAAATGAACAGACTGATAATTGACATAAATAACCATTACCATAACTTTGCACTTAATGAAGAACTTATACACAAACAGTGCAATTTTGCAGTCCTAGATGTGCACCAATGGGGTATACCACTAACGGATTATGATCCTCCAGAATTTATAAGATAATTTCTTTTAAAATCTTATTTATTTATAATTAAATTAGGAAATTGGATTTTATTGCCTCATTAATAATTTAAACAGAACATCTAAAACTATCTTGTCATTTATTTAAATTATTGATGACATAACAAAAATCAACTTTTTTTTTTACTTCATAATGGTAGACAAGATTTTAAAAACTCTGCACAAGAATTATCTTAAAAACTTTAAAGATTCTTAATCGTATTTCGAACTACCATAATAGTGATTGTGGGCACTATCTGTGTTTTGTGTAACACGCATCATAATTATCATAGTGAAGTACCCATATGACTAATATCAAGTTATAAGGATTTTTATTATTGGCTACTTCCATGAAAAAGTTTATACTGTAATTTTAGGTTATGCACATTGTAATATGTAAGGGTGGTATAAGGGTTGAAGTTCGAAGTTCTAGTTCACTGTGCAAGATCAGATATATCAATTGAGAGAAAATTCATAATCAATCAAGCGAAATTGGAATTTGGAAAAAAAGTCTCATTTCAAACTCGCTTGAAACTTGTTGGAGCAAACGTTAAAAAAGCATTAATTTAATTTTCCACGGCAGCTTCTATAGCCTTCTTAACCCTAAGCTCCACCCCTTTATAGGCAAAATTTAAACCCTAATCACAAGAGAAGAAGACAACCACACCTTCACAAGAAAAACTAGATCCAAGAATCATTTGTCTTCTAACCTCCCCGATTGTTCCAAACACTTAAAGCACTGCGTGTGAGTTAGACATTTTCTGTTGAAAACACAAAGACTACATCAAATCTTTTAAGAGATTTGGAGTAGCCAAGAGATCGATTTGCAAACGACATATCATCTTACGCAACGAATAACTTGAAAGGCATAATATAGTTGCTAACAAAAGCAAGACAACTTGAGTACGATGTTTGACTACACGTATAAGAAGTCATGTGAGTATTGTATATACCATAAAAACCTTGTATAGGGGATTTGCTGATTGGGGTTTACTCTTGGAATGTTTTTATTGTTTTGGATTTCCAATTCATAAACATATGTTGTCTCTGCGTATGTGAGTTTATTGCTTATGTTCTTTATTGTTTTTTATTTGTTAATCCATCATCATTGTGATTGGAACCTTGACTAATTAACTATTCACTTAAAATTTGAATTAGGGGAGCTAAGTTTTTTTTTTTTTTTTTTTTTTTTTTTTTTTTTAAGATATGTATATATAAATATAAAATTGAATTCAAAGGATAGCATATACTCACATAGACCGGCCTTGCATGCCCAAAATTAATGTAAATATTTTATAAGTGGCTAGTTAATAACAGTACAAAGATCATTACATTGTTATTAACTATCCACTAATAAAACAAATTTTTTATATATTTCTTGGTCCGCCACTTGCTTAGGAACCTATTTACCCACTTTTTATATATGTTTCTTGGTTCACCACTGCTTTTTTTTTTTTTTTTTTAGTAAACAGTAATACTTATTAGAACACATACGAAAATAGTAATATTAGTGTTTTAAACCGGGTTTATAATACATTACTAACCAGAGTATAACTACAAAAGAGTCTAACATTTGTAGTTGTAGACTGGGGTATTATAAACCTAGTTTAAAATACTAATATTACTATTTTTGTGTGTGTTCTAATAAGTATTATTGTTTACTAAAAAAAAGGGGGATGTTTATCCCACATTGGTTGGTCCGCCATTGCTTAGGAACCCATTTACCCAAATTTGTTATAAGTAATCTTAATGCAAATTTGGTTCTATGAAACTTAAGTAAAATGAAAAGGCGACCCTTCACTTACAATGGCGGCGCCACCTTATGGCTAGGGTGCTCAAAATATCTGATCAGTGCTGAGTGCTGGCGCGAAGAGTTGTTGCTTTCAGCTCAACTAAATCCTTAATTTCCAGGATTTGATCCGCATAATTTGGGGCAGTTAAGTTAAGAGTGGTTAGCTTAGAATTGTAGTATATAAACAGCTTAATGAGTGTCTATGTAATCTATCCAGAATTTTCTGCAATTGAATACAATCATTTTTTTTGCGAAGAGTTGTGTATTTCTTTTTTATTTAGTTGAGCTGAAAAAAAAATTTATATAATAATTTAAAATTTTATATTTATTTACTTTTAAAAAAAATTTTGGGACCACCCTGAATTTTTTTTACGCCAATAAAATTAAATTTTAGTCCATAATTTGAGCAACTTAACAATATATTAGTGTCTTTCAAGCAAAAATGAATAACTCAAAAAAAAAATTGAACTAAAATCTAAAGAAAAAAAAAATTATAATAAAACTACTACAAGCTAGGCAATGGATTGATTCCTTCGACTAAGCACATCGCCCAATACAACACAATTTTCAACCTTTTATTATTTTTTATTACAATATTATTTTATCTCACTAGACATATATTACTTACTTCTCATTTTTAATTATTTTTTCTTGTTTATTCTTAACCACACACGTCTTCTATCTCCTCGATTTTACACTTCATACTTTTAAATTTTATCACATCTTCGTCTACACTTTTACATCTACGTTTTGCCTTCCTCCTTATTCGTAACTTCTGTGTCTTCTACCAGTACCAGTGCGGCAGTGCCTCTTCTCAAGTTTTGAGTCTCAAATTTCTCAATACGATTTTTTTTTAACTGTACAGGTACCTTTGTTCATTTCATTTTTTTTCATTTTTTTTTTCTTTTGAGGTTTTTTGGTTTACAGAATGCAAATTTGTTTTGGTTTTAAGAAAAAAAAATTTCTTTTTAAGCACAAACTTCATGCCGGCCAAATCTTGAATTTCGGCCGGTATTTACCGAAACACCCCGAAACACTTGAAATAAACCGGAATGACCCGAAATTTTTTCCGAAGTGGAATAAGGTGGGTTACTGTTCAAGTTTGTTTACCGGCATGGTATTTTCCGGCCGTTACGGCCGGAACGAAATGGATTTAATAACATTGAATCAAACCTAATTACCTAAAGGCTAAAAAGAAATAAAATTGTATAATTTATGCTTTCTAAGGAACACCCTGAACAAAATTCTTGGAGCCGCCACTATTCACTTATTGTTTAAAACCACCCTCGGCTGAGTGGGTGGGGGCAAAACTATGCTTGCATGTAAGCCAAGATTATTTGGGCATGCAAGGCTAGATGGCTTTCACTTTAATTATGTTAATTATTACTATTTATGGGCATGAATTAATGATTATTAGAAGACCTTCTTTTTTTTTGCTAGGTGATTATTAGAAGACTTAAATTGTGTTAGGTGGACTGGTGGACCTCAAACATGACAAGATTATTCCTTTGTGGTCACTCTAAGTTGGTTTTAAAAATATTCCCTTGGCTAGATATTGCCATTGTGAGTAGATTAATTATGAGCTTAGCTTGGACTTTTCTTTTCTTTTCTTTTTTTGAGAATGGAGCTTAGCATGGACTTGATTTGTGGAAAATCAGGCTAATGCCAAGGCCACTCTAGTCTCTATAATCAAAGGTAAATTTTGCTTTTACTTTGACTTCAACAGTAAAATTTCCACTCATCTTTCATCAACGTTTTAGCTTATATAAATGCTTAACCAGAAATTGGAAACATTTTTTTCCTTAATGGGAGTTTAATCTCTCTTTTTATCTCTTCAATTTACTTATTTTAATGGTGAAGGAGACAGATTATCTAATCTACCCACATTAAGCCAGGAATTAACGCAATAATAATTTTTCAAAAAGCATTGTCCCCCGACACATTTTTTGTCGCTATCTATGCACACGATTCATAGACATGGTCATAGTATCAACTATCAAATGATAGAGGAAATATTTAATTTCACAAAGGGCTAATAGTTTTAATTTCTTATTTATATTACATGATTCAAAGTTTTTTGAATGAACTTTTTAGGATAAGTTACAACTTATATATAAGTGTGCCAATTGAAAATTTTCTTTACCTAACTAATCTCTTTTTTATTTTTTAGATCAAACTTATGTACAGTACAATTTCTTAAGGGAAATACTCAAATTCTCTAACTAATTCACATTATTTAATTTAATGTTTCTAGAAAAAAAAAAAACATTGTTTACACTATATTGATTAGTGAAATCTATTTAACTTAAGGAGTTAAGGTAAAGCACTTAAGAATATGTACTTAAATTTTTTTTTTTTTTCATTTTAATAATTCTTTGAAATATAGAAAATGAAAGGAAAACCAAACTAAGAAGATATGGTGGGCATAGAGGAACTCAATTAAATGCAAAACCTAACAAAAAGGTGAAAAAAGAAATACGAGTCCTTATCTCTTCTAGCCAACACCATTTCATTAATTTAAAAAACATGAATGGTCCTTATCAATGATAACACATGTGGAGTGTCCATAATTAATGTTCATAGCAAGCAAGAGAGGAAGATTGTGGGGTCTCCTTGGCCCCTTCCAACATAGATATGAATGTGGCTTTTAAAAAGCAACAGAAACACCATCTCAGCTTGGAAAAATTCAAGCCTGTAGAGGACAAAATTTTATCTTATGCTTCATTTTAAAGGTGATGACCAATCAGATAGGTCCACCCATGTAAATGAGAGGGCGTGTCAGTATTCTATTGCCTAGATTGTTCAAAATTGGCCCAGAAATTTTCTTTTCTTTGACATTTTTTTCTTTGAAACAATCATATTTTGACATCTGTCCAAGTTCAACTGAGTTAGAGTCCATCTGATCATGGCAGCCTTAATTGAAAATCATGGGGCTCCTCTCTTTAAATATACTACTCCTACTTTTAAAAGGGTCTTGCTTGGAGGCATTGTCAGTGAGGACCCTTCATGCTTAAACAATCTTCACAGTCTTCTGTCACCCCAAAATTATACAAACAGAGATTTCAACTCATGCCAAAACAGAAAAAGGCAAACCCAAAAACATTTAAGTACTAAATTAAAAATTACTACTAATTACTTGCCTCTTTCATCATGTGCTATATTTTATTATTATTGTTGTACCTAATCTACAAGACAATGTATTATATGCATTATGCGTTATGGCAAAACTTACCAAGATGCATCATACATGCCATCTTTTTTAGGTATTAGTCTTTTTCTTAATACCCAAAAGCAGAAAGTAGAAAAAAAGAAAAGAAAAGAAAAGCAAGTAGTGGTTGTTACTGGTTAAACATCTATTGGTGTTCATGGAGAACAACTGTAATATGTGGAACTTAAGAAGGAAGTCTAGCTTGGTAACCCTTTTATTTCAAAGATTACTATTTGCCCAAATAAACCTAACATTAATTAAACAACATCAAAAAGCTCAAAGAGCCTTTTTTTTTTTTAAGATTACTATTTGCCCAAGTAACCTAACATTAATTAAACAACATCAAAAAGCTCAAAGTGATGCGTGTTATTCAAACGACCTTTTGTTTCTTTGCCCCTTGTACTAAGAAATGAGATGGCTTCAACATAAAAGAAATTCAGAAAAGAAAAGAATAAAAAAAGTCACATCAAAGAAAAAACAGAGAGAAGATTTGATTTTCAAAGAGCAAATCAATGTATGAGAGAGTGTCAATTCAACCTAGACCACGTACGTATCATAGAATTTTGGCATTGACGAACAAAAAGTTTTCACTGTACTAGGCTACTAGCTTGGGTGGTATCATTTCATCTCATATCATGGTATTTTTGGCGATAAAATAGTGCCTAGGCTAGGCTAATAATGGATGGTGGTGAATCTAACGTGCGCTGAGAATGCGGGCACGTGACATGATTAGTTGATTTCAAGCGTGTATATCGGAGCCTCGAAAAAGCCTCTCTCCGCAAAGTGCTAAACTAATACATATACTAATACATTACAATATAAATAAACACGGAGAGCCCACAGACACAGTATTTTGTTGTATTGAATTATTTTCTGAGATAACTTTTTTTTTTTTTTTTTTTTTTTTTGTAATTACTTCAATAATTCAACTCATTTATTTTCATTAAAAAAATTCATCACCTCATTTATTTCAATTGTTTTAAATATTTTTTAATAAATCAATTGTTATAATTTTAATCATTCATATATATTTATAAAGAATTTAATTATTCTTGAAAATGAAAATTTTATTTATGTTTGATTGGTGAATAGAATCATACGTTTGAATTTAATTGAAAAACATAATATATTGTATATAAGTTTTGCCAATAGTTTTTGAAACAATACAAAAGATACCATTATCATTTTTTTTTTTTGAAACCAAAGATACCATTATCATTGGGTTTTCAGTTGAATCACAACCCATACAAGCCAACATAATTATTTTTATTATAAATATGGTAGAATTTAAATTTATGGCATACACTCCATAATAATTGCTCTTAGACATTGGTGCGGTTTGGATACAGCGTTTTGCGTTGCGTTTTCAGCTTTTTTTTTTTTTTTTTTTTTTTTTTTTTTAGCGCATGAACAGTAAAATCACATGATTTTACTGTTCAGAGACAAAAATCACTGTAGCAGCACTGTTTACGCACTGTAACAGCACTGTTCATGCATTTAAAAATATTAAAAATGAGTCACACGGTACTATTCACATATTTAAAAATTATTTTGCTACAGTGTTTTCAGTTTTCAATTTCAGCAGCAATAAGTTCAATCCAAACGGACCCATTAATTGATTTTTGGTATAGGCAATGTTTGAACTTTGAACTCCAAATTTTTTATTTGACAATAAAATACTTTACAAGTCAAAGTAATTGAATGATAGAAATATCTTCAATTTATTACAAATAATAATATTTTTTATTCCATAAAGATTCATTATAATATTTGGACAATGGGTTTACAAGTTTTTTTTTTGGATAGAATTGGGATTACACATTAAAATAATGAGAAATGATATGTTCACAACATTTTCACAACAAATGCTATGTGGCAAATTGTTATAGGTTGTTATTGGTGGGGTAGAAAAGTAATTTCAATAGTAGGTTCAAATTAGAATTAATAACAATTAACCACCTATGATTTGTTGTGAAAATGTTGTGGACGTAACACCTCTCATAAATAATTGCATGGTTGAATAATTATCTTTAAGATTTTTTTTAGGGGAATAATTATCTTAAGTTTGTAAAATAGTATCTGTGAATTATTTGAAGTAGCTTATATTGGATATGCATGTCAGGAAAAAATAATATAAGTTAAGCATTATTTAAGTTGTTAGTTGCTGCATTAGATAAAATAAAAGAAAAAAAAAAAAAACACAGAATATGCTATCAATTTTTGGTTGTTTAAAGATATATATTTTTAGAATTTCTAATCTAAAAGAAAATTTGAGTTACAATTATTTTTAGAATTATAGTTACTGCTTATCTCTAAAGTTTATCATTTTTATTTGTTTGAAAAATAAAAAATTAAATTTCGAAATTATAATAGATGCAAATTATTAACCTCTATCCAAAAAAATAGAAGAGCCTAGGTAAAAATAGAAGAGTCTTTAAGCACGTGCTCAAAGAGGATGGTAGATATATAAAATCATTAACTTTTGGCATTATTTTAATTTTCAGATTATAAAATTGATTAAACAAATGATAAATTTGAAAAAAAAAAAAAAAAAAACAGAAAACAAAAATTCGCCGCTATCTGTTAGTATTTTGGAGCTTGGCTTTACACCATTATCCAGTTGGAACATAGTGGTGGCAGTTTTCTATGGGATACATGAAGTCGCATCATTATTGGTGATGATAGACTACTTTATCGAATGCTTCTCCTCTCACCGCCACACTCTGCTGCATGATCTTTAGACCTAAGCTGTGTTCTCTAACTTTTGTTACCAATAAGATCATGATTTAAAATAAATAAATAAAAAGACAGATAAATAATCTTTACCATCTGTAATTGTATATACATAGGGTGTCTTACAGTATGTAGTGTGGATCCTTAAACTATACGTTTAGTTGTTGCAAGAGATACATTCTCTCCTCATCATCTTCTTCTTCTTCTTCTTTTTTAATTCTTTTTTCTTTTTTGTTTGTTAATAACTTAATTATCCAATTGTTACAATAAGAGGAGTGATTCAAACACTAATTCTCCTCATAAAAAAAAGTGTCACTAAATTACAAAATTCTTAATTTTTTCTCACTCACTTATGATAAGACCGTACATTATCGACCAACTAATTAAAACCCAAAATTGTTGAACAATATCTAAAATTGAGTGTTTTAATAGGCAACTCTTGATGACTTGAATGCTAGACATAAAAACAATGAATGAAATCTTATTAATTTTCTTTTCATTTCTTTTGCCAAATTTTGATATTTTCATGGAGTAAGATTTAGGTTTAAATGAACTATGGGCCTATGGGCATAGCCCGTGGGTGACTAAGATAATTACATCATTAAAAAAACAAAACAGAAAATATTGGTGACTTAGACAAATAAAAAAAAGTAAGAAAATTTAAAATTTGAAACAAAGGATTGATGTGGAGATAGTTTTAGTTTATCACAATGATTTTGATTTTTGAACCGAAAATATTTTGGCTACCAAGTCTTACCTAATATACCACCTAAAAGTCAAATCTAAATAGTAAAAATTCTTAATTTTTGTCTTTTTAACTGTACTTTTTTTATCTCAAAAAATAAAAATCTAAATATTTTTTCACCTAGCCAAAAAGTATGCACCTAGTTTCATTGAACTAGCTCTGTGATTCAATAATTGTCCCCAATTTTTTTTTTTTTTTTTTTAAAGTGTTATAGATTCTATCTTTAAAGAGATGAATAAGTAATACCATGGTTTATACTTTATATAACGTACAAGAAGTTCTGAATGAAGACAATAATCTAGACCTGTTTACCATGTTTGTTTGGGCAATCTAGAATAGGCGAAGTCAAATTCGTACCAATCAACCCTCTTGCCCATTATAACAGCTTGCCCAAGTCTTTAGAGATCGCTATCATCAATTCCAAAGTCTCAAGGGGGCCCAGACATCGGTTCTACCCAAGGTTTTCAGACTCGGACCGTTCATTGAATCGTAAAAGGGAAAAGTTTAAGATTTTTGAGGTCGAACCGGGGTCGAACCGTAATGGCGTTATAATTAATTTAATAATTAATTAAAGCCTAAATATAAATATTAAATTTATAAAACTAGCAAAATTGACAATATATCTATATATGTGAGGGAAATTTAATGATTTTCAAGCATATATTTAATAATTAAATAAGAAAGTTAATAAAATAAAATAATAACCCTGAAAACATTAAAATTTATGATTAATTTTTGAAGTAAAGTTGAATATCTTTGAAGGATTTTAATTATATTTTTTTTTTATTCCTTGTAAGAGATGAATAATTTAATTAAGTAGAATAAAATTGTGTTAAGTTATTTTTTTTTAAAAAAAATGCTAAGGGGTTCACGGTTCTTGCCACCGGTTCGTGTGGTCCAACCCCGGTTTTAGAGGTTCATGGAATTAACAAAAAATCCAGTTCTTTATGCTTAAAAAATCGGTTTTCATCCCGGTTCCCAATTTTCACGGTCCGACCTCCCGGTCCAGTCCGGGTCTGAAAACAGTGGTTCTACCACGCCCTCGAGCGACTTAGAAATTCCTTCTAGCGGATTGTTTTAAAATTAATTTTGATGGAACTGTTTTTAAAGCTGAAGGTCATGACAGAATATGAGTGGTAATTAGAGATGAGAACGGTTTGGTGATTGCATCCATGTCCCGAAACTTACCCCTACCACACTCGGTGGCTAAAGTGGAAGCTATAGCGGTAGTCCGAGCCCTCAAATTCTCTCTCTTTAGAAGTTGGAATGGATAAAGTTGTGCTAGAGGGAGGCTCTGAGCTGATCATTGAGATAATTGAATCTACAGAAGAATCTTTTTGCTCCGTTTGGTAATCTATTCCAAGATGCAAAATATATGTTAGCAACTTTCAAGTGTATGAGATAAAGTTGTTTGGGATTTTCTCATGCATACCCAATGCCAAGGCAATAATGTCGCTCATAATCTTGCAAACACATGCTAAAAGTATCATAAATCTAATAGTTTGGATGGAAAATGTTCTACAACAATTCCAAAATGTAGTGCCTTTTCATCTTAATAAAAGTTCTAGATCTTCTGTCTCCAAAAAATAATAATAATCTTCATCCTCATCCTCATCCTCATCTTATATAACAATTTTATACTCTTACAACTGTAATTTCATTCAGTTTGTTTCTTAAACAAAATAAATCAATAAAAATAAGCTGTCCAAACATTCACAAAAATCAATTGAATGTGTCTTCTCCTAGCTTTTGCAATAATCACTAGTGTCATAATATGTTGTATACACAAGGAGGTGCCACTTGAAATACATTGGAAATATCAAAATGTGTCACTTGAACTACAAGTCTACAAAGCTCTTATTATACCATTGTTGATCCATGGTATTGCAAAAGTTTATATATATATATATATATATATATATATCCCTTTACCAATGGATGATCCCCAATGGATGATCCATCTCATCCCTTTACCAATACATATATCCATCTCATCCATCTCCTTCTTCGCAAGATTCACCAATGGATGGTCCCCTATTCTTGCATCATGCTGAGAACCCAAGCTTAGTGCTAGTTACACAGCCTTTAATTGGTGGAGAAAACTACTCAGCTTGGGCTCGAGCTGTGAGAAAGGCTTTGCTCACCAAGAACAAATTGGGATTCATTGATGGGACTCTGACTCTCTCATCACCATTGATTTCTACTCCTTCATCTGTGCAAGCATGGATTAGATGTGACAACATGGTTGGAACCTGGTTGACCAATTCAGTTTCTTCAAAGCTTCAAGCAAGCATCATCTATGAAGATACTACTCTAGAAATATGGAATGACTTGAAGAACCGTTTTGCACAAACCAATGGACCAAGGGTATTCAATCTTCAAAAGGAAATTGCAGAGTTACACCAAGGTGAGATGAGCATTACTAATTTTTTTACTCAGTTGAAGGTCTTTTGGTATCAATTACAAAACCTTAGTCCATTTCCCTCTTGCACTTGTGGAAAGTGTATGTGCAATATCAACAAAAGACTTAATGATCTACAAGGTCGAGAATTTGTGATGAAGTTCTTAATGGGAGTGAATTAGTCTTTTTCCCAAGTCAGGTCTCAAGTGTTGCTCATGGATCCTATTCCATCTCTTAGCAAGGTCTATTCTTAAATGATTCAAGAAGAGACCCAAAGATCAATCCCAAATGCACCTGTTGTTAAAGTAGACTCTACTGTTTTGGCTGCTAAAGTGTCCACTGATCAAGTCAATCATGTTACCAATCTTGTTAACTCTGGTGGGAAGGGTAAAGATAGACCAATTTGTACTCATTGTGGTAAGACTGGTCATACTGTGGACAAGTGCTACAAATTACATGGGTTTCCACCAGGTTTTAAGTTTAAGAATAAGCCTGCTATGGCACACCAAGTCTCCTCAGGTTCAAGTTCAGAATTTGCTTCTCCAATGCATCAATTTTTTGCCTTTTCTCCTAAGTAGTGTCAGCAGCTCTTAGCTTTGTTTGGTGCATCCAACTCTTCCTTTGCAACACCATCTCATGCATCAGATAGCCCAATGCCAATGCAACCTCTTCTTCCACTTCTGCCAATGTGGCAATGGCAGGTATGGACTTTTCTCATAGTGTTTTTGCTGCACAAGTGGTAAATAGGAGAGCTTATGGTAGTAATACTTGGGTATTGGACACTGGTGCCACTGATCACTTTGTATGTTCAGTGGATTTGTTAACCTCAATCACAGCTATTAGGAAGTCTTTAGTTCAATTACCTAATGGGGAATCAGCTCAAGTAACTCACATTGGGACTGTTGTTCTTTCTTCTTCCCTTATTCTTAAAAATGTCCTTTGTGTTCCATCTTTTTCTTTTAATCTTTTGTCTGTTAGTTCTTTAACTCACTCACAGCCATATTGTTGTATTTTTCTATCTACTTATTGCTTCATTCAGGACCTTACTTCCTGGAAAATGATTGGGGTGGGTAAGGCACTTGATTGATTGTATCTGTTGCAGTCAAACAGCCTTCAACAATCCTCCAGTTCTTCCCTTGCTACCTTCTTAACTGCTCACAACCTCACTGATGTTTTTGGTCATTTCACTACTGTAACTTCCACTTCTGTATCTTCTCAATCTTCTTCTATTTGGCATGCCAAATTAGGGCACCCATCTAATGTCAAACTCAATAGTTTGTGTCATGTAATTCCTTCATTAAAACCTTCATGTAACAAAGATTGTCAAATCTGTCCTATGGCAAAACTTAAGAGATTGCCTTTTCCCTTTCATAATAATATCAGTTCTTGTGCTTTTGATTTGGTTCATATGGATGTATGGGGACCCTATTCAACTCCTACTTTGGATGCCTTCAAATATTTTTTAACTATTGTGGATGATGCTACAAGAGCAGCATGGTTATTTTTAATGAAGTCTAAATATGAAGTTAGGCAGTTATTCTCTTCTTTCTATACTATGGTTCATACTCAATTTGGCCTTAAAATCAAATTTTTTAGAACTGATAATGCTAAGGAGTTTGACATGTTTGATTTTTTTTTTTTTAATTCTCATGGAATTACTCATCAACATAGCTGTGTTTACACTCCACAACAAAATTTTGTTGTGGAGAGGAAACATCAGCATCTTCTTTGCATAGCTAGAGCCTTACAAATTCAATCTCAACTTCCTATTAAGTTTTGGGGTGACTGTGTGTTACATGCTGCCTATCTCATTAACAAGCTTCCATCTCCTTTGTTACATGATAAAACACCTTTTGAACTTCTTTTCCACAAGATCCCAGATTATTCTCATCTCAAAATTTTTGGTTGCCTGTGTTTTGCCTTTACTATTTCTCAAACCATAACCAAATTTTCTCCAAGGGCAAGGAAGTGTGTTTTTCTTGGCTTTCCCTTCAATGTTAAAGGTTTTTGAGGTCTTTGATATTGAATCTCACACTGTTTTTGTTTCTAGGGATGTCATATTTCATGAGAATGTCTTCCCATTTGTTTCAAGTTCTAGTGGTTCTGTTCAGCAGCCTTTTTCCCTTCCTTTGTCTTGTGTTCCTGCTGTTAATCATCTTTTTGATCCTTTAATTCAATCTCAATCTACTTCTGCTGTACCTCATGATTCCATTACTCATATTCATCATTCTCTTGATGATGATTTACTTGATGAGGTTCCAACTGAGCCCCCTGATCCTATTGTTGATCCTATACCTCTTAGAAGGTCTTCTAGAGCTGTTAGACAACCTTCCTACTTACAGGCTTACCACTGCAACCAGGTATCTTCTGTTCTTGCTGCCTCTCCTTCCCAATCAGGTACTTCTCATCCACTTTCTTCCCATCTTTCTTATCAACACCTCTCTCCTTCTTACAAGTCTTTCTGTTGTTCCATTTCTTCCCTTGTTGAGCCTACTTATTATTACCAAGCTGCTTCTGATCCCAAATGGCAAGAGGTATTGACTGCTGAAATAGCTACCCTTGAGGCTAATCATACATGGACCTTGACCCCCCTACCTGCTAGTAAGAAGCCTATAGGGTGTAAATGGGTATATAAGATCAAGTATAAGGCTGATGGTTCAATTGAGAGGTACAAGGCAAGGCTGGTTGCTAAAGGCTTTACACAGAAATAGGGTGTGGACTATTTTGAGACCTTTTCCCCTGTGGCCAAAATGGTTTCTGTCAAAGTACTCCTTGCTGTGGCTGCAATTCAGGGCTGGTTTCTTAGTCAATTGGATGTGAATAATGCCTTTCTTCATGGTGATTTGGATGAGGAGGTTTATATGGCTCTTCCACAAGGGTTTCATAGCCAGGAGGAGATAGTTTGTAAGCTGAATAAGTCCTTATATGGACTTAAACAAGCTTCTAGGCAATGGTTTGCCAAGTTTTCTGGCACTTTGCTTCAGCTTGGCTTCATTCAGTCCAAAGCTGACTATTCTTTGTTTACTAGAAGGCAAGGTGATGTTTTCATGGTTCTTTTGGTGTATGTGGATGATGTCTTAATAGCTTGTAATGATAAGACTGAGATAGACAGATTCAAGGTTCAGCTGGATGACAAGTTCAAGCTTAAGGACTTAGGTGACTTGAAGTACTTTCTTGGACTGGAGGTTGCCAGATCAGACAAAGGAATTTCCCTTTGTCAGAGAAAGTATACTCTTAAGGTACTTAATGATGTTGGCATGCTAGGATGTAAGCCAGCTAAGACCCCTATGGAACAAAGTCTCAAATTAAGTCAATTGGAGGGAGAAGAGCTCAAAGATCCTAGCAGCTACAGAAGGTTAATAGGCAGGCTATTGTATCTGACAATCACAAGGCCAGATATCACTTTTGCTGTTCATAAGCTTAGCCAATACATGTCAAAACCAAGAAAGCCACATCTGGATGCAACCTATAGAATCTTACAATATTTGAAAAATGAACCAGGAAAGGGTCTCATGTTCTCTTCTAAGACAAATTTACACTTGAAGGGATTTGCAAATGTTGATTGGGCTTCATGTTGTGACACAAGGAAGTTTGTAACAGGTTATAGTATTTTCATTGGAGATTCCTTGGTGTTTTGGAAATCAAAGAAGCAATCCACAGTTTCCAGGTCTTCAGCAGAAGCTGAGTACAGAGCTATGGCAGTTGCAACATGTGAAATTGTATGGATTTTATACTTTCTCAATGACATTGGAGTTAAACATGATAAAGAGGCATTGTTGTTTTGTGATAGTCAGGCAACATTGCACATTGGTTCCAATCCTGTTTTCCACGAGAGGACCAAGCACATTGAAATAGATTGTCATGTGGTCGGGGATAAAGTTTTGGAATGGGTTATCAAGCTTAATCATGTGAGGACTCATTGTCAATTAGCAAACATGCTTACCAAAGCATTGGGTTACAATCAATTTTCTAATCTTGTTGGCAAGATGAGAATGATGAATATACACACACCAGCTGCTCTTGAGGGGGAGTATCAGAGTGTAAGTGAAGGTGCAAGTGAAACTGTTGATCACAAGGAAGTAGCAAGAGCAGAGTGTGAGAACAGTGGAGCTTGATCTGAGTAATGGGCACTGCATAAACGACATTGGTAGCTTCTGTGTTGTAGCATTATGAGCAACGACCTGTAGCTTAGCATTTGTTTTTAATTGTATAAGTGATCACACGTGGGACTATTAGTTATTTGTATATACTCACGTGTAAGAGTTAGTTTTAGGTAGTTATTTAGTTAGGCTAGTTTCTAGTTTCTGATCTTTGTTATATATATAGCATTGTACTATCTTTTTGTAATCAATGAAATACAGAATTTCTTCATTTCTCTGATACCCTTCCCTCCTAATGTTACAATGACCTATGGAAGGTGATGATAAATTCTTATTAATATATATTATAGGTCATCTTTATATTATGGATGATAATTCTCATACACTATTTATTATATATCGTACAAACATATCACCTATTTTAAGTTCTAAAAGTGAATATCAATAAAAACTGTGGACATCACTAGTGAAATTATGGGCAAACGGAATTGGAATGTATATCAACAAATGTTTATGTGAGGGAACAATTTAATCCCAACTCCCAACATCTCAGCCGTATGATGTACACACATTGGTCATCGGATCCATGGAGGCATACCCACTTAAAAATGCTCCAACCCACAGCTTACCAAAAGATTCGAGAAGTTAAATTATCATCTCACGAGTCACGAGATATAAACACCTCCCAAAGCAATCAAAGTTATCAAACCCCTCTGTTTTAGGCAATGATTAGTTAAAAAGATCCAAATGCACCACCGTACGACACCAAAACGCTAATCAGAAAATTCAAAAAAAAAAAAAAGCCAGCTTTCAAGTCTTTAACCTAACATACACTACTAAATTACTAATTACTAAACATTTTCTCACTAACACAGTCTCTCTATCAAAATCTTCTTTCTTTTTAAGCTCTTTCTTTTTCCTTTTTTTTGTTTTTTGTTTTTTTTGTTTTTTGTTTTGTTTTACATATTGCAAACCTCTCTTTGAATCCAAGTTTCATCCACTTCTTGGTTCTTTCAAATTCAATTTTCCTACAATTTGTTTCCCACTCACTCAGTGGTTCGCTTTCATGGGTTGTTACCAAATCTTGGATTTAAAACTCCCTACTATTGCTGCTTGATTTTTGTCTCTGTCTCTCTCTTTTAGTATAGCTTTTTTTTTTTTTTTTTAAGTTCTCTACACCTAAACACATTCCATAAGTACATTACAGTATTAAAGACTTGAACTTTATGTAGGCTCTATTCTCTCATAAAACCCCATATCTCCAACCAAGTGGGTTTTCTTTTTCCTCCTTGTTTCTTGTTTTAGTGTTGGTTTCATGACTTTTTTTGGGTTCTTGGTTTTATGAGGAAAACTAAGGACAACAATGAGATCATATACTTCAATTCTGCTTCTATGTCTGATATCTGGGCTTCTTTTTGTGACCTGTGATCCCTTTTCATCATATGAAGGTATGTGCTATTTTTTACTTTTTCTTTTTCTTTTTTTTGTAACTTTTCTTTCTCAGATCTTGATGTTTTGTTAAGATCCATTTGGTTGCTGAGAAAATGTGGGAAAGATGTGAAACCCAAGTTGCCAATGTATGTTCTGAATTTCATTCAGAGTAAGACTTAGCTATAAATATGACAATCAGGCCAAATTTTAAGTTTCAAAGCTGTGTACTTCTTATTTTATTTTACCAAATGTGGGTTTGTTTTCTTGAAGTAGCGTTGGCGTACTTTTGTTAAGTAAATCTTGGATTTTTGTTTTTGTTGTTGTTTTGAGATGTGTACTATATTTGCTTTTTTTTGAAGAAGACAAAAGTACTGCATTCATGTACTTAATTGCTACTTCAAAGAAGGTTCTCTTACTGGAAACTCTCTGTTTTGCACAGTTGAGGCCCTTACAACCTTTAAGGAAGGTATATATGAAGACCCACTGCTGGTTTTGTCCAACTGGAATGCCCTAGATCCAGATCCTTGTGAATGGTCTGGCATTTCGTGTAATGGTGCTCGAGACCATGTTATAAAGCTGTAAGATTTCATATCTTCCTATCTTAGTGTAAATTGTAGAGTAGTCTTATTTGCAATTAAATGCAGCTGATTAGGCTAATACATGCTTCCTTTACTTGATGGAATTCTGTTCTGCAGAAACATTTCTGGGTCATCCTTAAGGGGATATCTTGCACAAGAATTGGGGCAACTTGCCTACTTGCAAGAATTGTATGCTCTTGCTTTTCTTTTTTATTTATCCCCTACACCCGAAGTTTTTTTTTTTTTTTTTTTTTTTTTTTTCTTTTAATTTATTGAGAATATGATGGTTAAAGCTTTATTTCATGGATTGATGGTTTGTAGGATATTGCATGGGAACAATCTGATTGGGATAATACCTAAAGAAATTGGCATGTTGACATTCCTCAAGATTTTGGATTTGGGGATGAATCAACTTTCGGGTCCGATTCCTCCAGAGATTGGAAATTTGACAAGTCTAGTGAAAATGTAAAAAGAATTGGGTTGGTGATCTGTTTAAAGTTAGGCTGTGTTGGGTTCTCAGAATTAATTAACTTTTGTTGTTGCAGAAATCTTCAGTCAAATGGATTGACTGGTTTAATACCTCCTGAGCTTAGCAATTTGAATCATCTCCTAGAACTTCGGCTGGACAGGAATAGGCTTCAAGGAAGTGTTCCTGCTGCTAGCAATCCAGATTTCTCATCTGATATACGTGGAAAGTAAGTGGAAGATACTTCAAGTGGAAATGTTTGATTAAGTTCTGAAGATGATGCTCCATTTAGTGTGCAATTCTGGTTGTGGATGTGTGTGTGAAGATGGGTACAATATAAATCTTAATATCCAAATAAGAAGAATTGATCAACTGATGCTAAAAAGTATGCATTGCATTATCTGCTTTCCTTGCAAATTTATTGAGTTTCAGTATATGCATATATAATATAGATAGATCATACACAAGCAGTATGGTGTCATCAAATACATCTACATCTTTTTTTTGAAAAATTTCACCTGTTAGAGGGGATTTTAAAAAGATTCTTTCTTCTTAGCATTTTTGTATAATTAATTTCATCTTTGCTTTGGCAATGGATATTGTAAACTGCTCATCTGTCCTATGAATGTGAATATGGAATTTATTTAACTCTTAGCGTCTAGTATTGAGACAAGTCATCTTGGCTTTGGCAATGGATATGGTAAACTGCTCAAATGTCCTATGTGAATATGGAAATTTATGTAACTTTTAGTGTCTAGTATTGAGACAAGTCATCGCAAGTAATGTTCTGGGGCTTCATTCAAATTTGGTGATAGTGATATTAATTTTAAGATATTGGGTGGCTTACTAAAATGGAAAATGTTGTGTTACTTAAACCTGCTTAAGGTTTTGATTTTATTAAAGTGTATCTCTTCAATTCTGCTTCAGGTATACCTCAAGTGCAAACGTAACTGGCTTCTGTCGCAGTTCTCAATTACAAGTTGCAGATTTCTCATACAACTTCTTGGTTGGGAGCATACCTAAGTGCTTGGAGCATCTTCCAAGGTTCCTTTTTCTGAGCTTTTCTCATGCTTGCTTCTTTTTGCTTAAGTCTTCTTTTACTTGACATTTTCCATACAGGTCAAGCTTTCAAGGGAACTGCCTCCAAAACAAAGATCCCAAACAACGTTTAACCGTGCAATGTGGTATATAAGTTTTCCCTCGTTCCATGCTGTTTATTGGTACACATATACATATAAGTTTCAGTAAATAGTAAATGCAAAATGAAGAACAAACCCTTGAACATTTAAACTTGATGACAATATAATATGCTCTATTCTAAGTTCTAAGCGAACTAGCTTAATCAATTTTTCAAGAACATCCTAATTTGCAATTCAATGTCAAGCTGGTGATGCAATTGACTGATCTCAGTTTCTGCATTTGAACTGAACTCATTCTCACAATTTTATAAGCCTTGTGGCCTATAAAAATTCATTTCTAACTATTGTAGTTAGTAGTGACAGTTTTTCTTTTGTAGGTGGTGCTCCACCTTCCAAAAGCCATCCAGGAGCCAACTCAAACCACCGGCCAACTGATAATATACCCAAGCATCAGGGGGCATCAAAACCTACCTGGCTTTTGACTCTGGAAATAGCAACAGGAACCATGGTCGGTTCTCTCTTTCTGGTTGGTATTATCACTGCTCTTCAGAAGTGCAATGGCAAATCTTCTATCATAATGCCCTGGAAGAAATCAGCAAGTGGAAAGGACCATATGACTGTATACATAGGTTGGGTTCCTTAGCTCATGCTACCTCTGCCTAAATGCATTTGAAGTTCAGAAGACTAGAAGTGTATTGAAAAATAATCTATTGGTTAATTTGGTGGGTTTTCTTTCAGATTCTGAAATATTGAAAGATGTTGTAAGATACAGCAGACAGGATCTAGAAGTAGCCTGTGAAGACTTCAGCAACATTATTGGCTCCTCACCAGACAGTGTGGTCTATAAAGGTACAATGAAAAGTGGGCCTGAGATAGCTGTGATATCCCTCTGCATCAAAGAAGAGCATTGGACAGGCTATCTTGAGCTTTATTTTCAGAGAGAGGTAACCACTATTATTACTGCAAAAAACTGTAGCCTAAAGCATTTAACGAAAAATACAATCACAGAATGTAAGATTTGGCAATTCAACCATGTTCAAAACAACTATTTGACTTGAAATGCCATTCAGGTGGCAGATTTGGCAAGACTAAATCACGAGAATACAGGAAAATTACTGGGATATTGTAAAGAGAGCACTCCCTTTACAAGGATGCTTGTTTTTGAATATGCATCAAATGGAACACTGTATGAGTACCTACATTGTAAGTCAAATTTCGTAATTGCGATGTTTGTCTACTTTAACCTGCTTCACTGGAAATTTATTCTTTTACGTGCTTCACCAACTCAAACCCTGAGCATTTATCTTTTATTGCAGATGGAGAAGGATGCCAATTTTCTTGGACTAGGCGTATGAAAATTATTATTGGCATTGCACATGGACTCAAGTATCTTCACACAGAACTTGAGCCACCATTTACCATATCAGAGTTGAATTCTAGTGCCATTTATCTTACAGAAGATTTTTCCCCCAAGGCATGTCCCAAGCCTTTTCTTTTTTAATTTATTTTTTTTATCGTGACATAATGAATATCTAGTTCCTCTTCTTAATCCAATGGTAAATCAGTGAACTATCTTTCTTTTTGTCAGAATAATAATTCTTGTCACTGTTTATCCATTTTTTAGATAGTGTGGTTTTTAATACTAGTAAAAATGTTTTGATAAAACTCCAAAACCCTCTTCATAAGTCCTTTTGTACTGGCTATTCCTCATATAAAATTCTGAAGTACATTCATCTTTGCTTCAACTACAGCTGGTTGATTTTGAAAGTTGGAAGACAATTCTTGCAAGGTCAGAAAAGAATTCAGGTGCTATTGGCAATCAAGGTGCTATCTGTGTTCTTCCAAATTCTCTGGAGGCACGCCATCTGGATGTCCAAGGCAATGTGTACGCTTTCGGTGTACTTATGCTGGAAATAATCAGCGGAAGACCTCCATATTGTAGGGAGAAAGGGTGCTTGGTAGATTGGGTAAGAAACTCTCTAAATTATGAATATGTATGACTATGACAAGCTTCCTTTTAAATTAAAATGTGATCTTAAAGGGATGGTTAAAAAGTATATAATAGTTTAAGGTAGTTAATGCACCAAAACTTCTCTCTGCTGCAGGCTAAGGAATATCTTGACCTGCCAGAAGTTATGTCTTATGTGGTGGACCCAGAGTTGAAACATTTCAGATTTGAAGACCTCAAAGTTGTATGTGAGGTAGTTAATCTTTGCATTAATCCTGACTCCAGCAAGCAGTTGTCCATGAAGGAACTGTGTACCATGTTAGAGAGTGGAATTGACACATCAATATCGGTCGACTTTAAGTCATCTTCTTTGGCATGGGCTGAACTTGCTCTTTCTTCGTAAATAAGTTGAAGCTAACACACTGTAAAGCAGGAGTATACAGTAGTACATTTTTCTTTCTTTTTCTCCCACCTCAATTTTATCTGTCCTTGTAAATGCTTCCATGCGAGAGGAAAAGTAAAGCTTCAGGCATGACAAAGTCTCTTTGTATACGAGTAGTTAACTAGTAAAGTTCTGAGATTAATTGAATCACAATCTTCTTAGAAATTGTTCTTTGGGTGCAAATCAGAAATGAATTTATTTTACATGATGGAACATTGACTTTTGAGTTATTTTTGATGTGGTGAGCTGTTTATAAGGAAAGCAGTCAGCAAGTACTTATCCATTTGACCAGCATTCACCCTTCCCCCTCTTCCTCAAAGAAGAAAAAAAAAATCTACAAACCATGCCCCTCCTGTTTTCTTGAGCATCAAAGCATTAGATATAGTCACAATCAAAGTGCTTTGAAGATGTGTCTGGTTCATGTTTATCAATTCTGTCTTTGCCAATTGGTTTCCTTGTATCATCTATCAACAACATTGTGGCCTCAAGTTCAGGGCTCTTATAGAACAAATTCTTGGGTTCTGTAAGTAGTTAAAGGAATTTTTGAATTTGAAGAGTTCTTAAACAATCAAAAGATCCAGCACTGATAACTACTTAAATTTAGAAGGATACTACCATCTTGAAAGATAATTTCAAAACGAAGGATAGGTTTTACAAATAATAATTCACGGGACAATCCAAGTTGGATTTGGGAAAAGGCAAGCAAGAATTTACTTGCATTTTTTTTTTTTTTAAGCACATGATTCTTGGCTGGCCTCTTCTCCCGTTCTTATGAGCTTGGAACGAAAACTTGAATGTAACAATACATGAGAAAAACTGTGCTCACACTACAGCAAAATAACCGACTTCTTCAATTTTTTTGTTCTGGTTATTATTTCATCAAATTCTCATTAAGATGCCCTGAGGTACGACTAGCTTGTTAGGCAGACCATGATTAGAACTTATGAAAACGCATCTTTGATCGAATTGAAATCTAGGGCCAATAGATTTGGAAGGTTCGCAGCATATGACCATCCATTTATATGGGAACCCAGTACCTAGTTTGATGTCACAAATTTTGAACATACTTCCACATCTTGGCCTATGAGAACAATACTGCAATTGGTATGCAATGATTGCAATCCCTTTCTGCAATCTAGCATGAGGGGTAAAAGAAGATAAAGAAAGAAACATAAAAGGTAAAACCTGACCAAAACTGTGCTCACATTTAAGCAAAATATCTATAGAACATATTAATCAGAGGTGACAGTTCATTAGAGGTCTCACTCAACATGACAAAGCTTTCACCACTTTGGTGGCATTAAACCTTTAAGGATTTTACTAATGTGTGCTCCAAGGCATAAAATAGTAAACCAATTTTGGAAAAAGTTTATCGGGAATTTCCCAATAAAACTTTTCCAAAAATGGATTTGTTAGGACATACATTAACTGGACCCAACTTTTAAATATCAAAGCCAGTTTTGATACATTTTCCAAGAAAACAGAGAGAACAAAGTTTCAGTTAACCAACTAATGCTTAGAACGAGAAAAATGGTTGTCATTAGGATTCCTCTTTCCACTGAAAACTGCTAATGCCTTTCTTACAGGAGGCTGCAGGGGGGCTCTTTTATCAACATGGCGGCCGAAGTCATCTGCAGTGAAGATGTCGTCTCCCTGAGAATCAAATATACAGTAGTCTCAGTTATGATTAAGACATGATCTCCAAAAAAACGAAAAATTACAAATACAAGAATCAGCAGGTACACAAACCAAAACAAACCTGCTTATTCATTTTCTTCTTTGTCTTGGGATGAAGAAACTTTTGTGGGAGTTGATCTTCACGCAAGATGAGGTTCTTGGCAATGGCCTCCCTTCCACCCTGGGGCAAAGGCAGTGAAAACTGCAGAGGGACAAATGTCAAAACACATGCATGCAAATAGCCAGTAAAGCTCCAATCTGGATTCTAAAAGGCCTTAAGAATGAAATATCCACCAAACAAATCCAAAAAATACTTATCGTCTATAATGTATTAATATTTTCATCATAATAGGTGGGAACCAGTAAGGAGGGGATAGTTTCTGTAACCAAATGGCAGGAAGCAGTGATGATAAGACAAAGTACGCAACAATCAAATGGTAGGAACAAGAGAGAGAACACTACACTTGTATAGAACAAGTGTTTGCTAGTTAGAAACCAATAGAATTAAGCTACAATTACAAGCATAATAATTCCTGTGAGTTGCACATTTGGATATACTTACTTTAGTGCCACGCAATCTAATCTGTGGCCGACGATCTGCTAAAACAATTCCATTTTCACCAACTGTAACAGCTACCTTGCGTAAAGTGCCACCATTTCCACACTTTGGGCAGAAAATCCTCCCAATCTCAGCAGTCACTGTATAGCATGCATGGCATTTCAGAATCCACCTGGAAGGACCGAACTGTCAAAGATAAGCATATATATGGTGTAAAAATTTCATTGAGATAAAAACAAATTCTCTGGTCAAGAAAAAGGATAACAGTATACACCACTCAGACCAACAATCCAGATGAAGCATATTAAGACAATTTCCATCAATTAATATGAAGCATCGTCAATGCACATAATTTCTATGTTTCTTTACCCAAAAATAGGGGATGGATGAGAGGAAAATAAATACAACAAAATGCAAAAGATAACTCTTAACTAGTAATCACCCAATGAAGTGTATATGAAAAATATACCTGTGCAGCTGTCGTACTATCTGCATTCCTCCAGGTGCCAGCAAGCGTAAACCCATCTGTAGAAGAACATTTTGCATTGCGAAGTCACTAGTTACACAGGCCACACTGGACTCAGACAACGATCTCAGCATCCAGCTTTGCTCACTACTACCATCATCAGCATAGGATGCATCAACACTTTCATCGGCTTGGCTTGACATCTCCACATGATCCAATCCTTCATTAACCATATCAACCTCATCTTCGTCATCTACCTTAGCTTCATTGCTCTCAAACGAAGCCCCTGCTAATTCAGGATTGCTGGATCCAAGCCTCTCAGAAGATATGTCCAGCTCATTCCCCTCTGGAAGAAGACCATTCCCCGTCTATGAGTACTTCGACTAACAGCAGGCATCCAATCACCAGCATCCTCATCAAACTCTCCTTAAGATGCATCAATGCCACTCGCAACCATCTTCTTCCCTTCAATCGTTACCTCTTTCTTCTTTGGCAACAATCTCCTAGGCCTCACCCCACTTACACCACCTTCCACCTCACCCTCTTGATTCTCAGAACCAACCTTCAAACCATCCTCCGACTCCTTATCATCCACAACATTCAAGTTCAAGTCCTGCAAAGGTAGGATTCTCGAATTGGAATTCGACATACCACCATCCCCAACCCCAACCGATGCACGTTCTAATGCTTCCCATTCTCCCAAATTGGGCACATTGGAACCCCAGCCTGGCAATTCCTTCTCAGGTAATCTTTTCGCATTGACCACATGGACAGGTGGAGGACAGTCCCTAATATGTTTGGTCCCATGAATCTGAGCCTCCAATGTATAAGTCAATGCAATCAATTTTAAATCAACATCTGATAGCGTCTGTAAGTCACCGGTCGCCCTCGCAAACTTTATAACTGTCAAATTAAATTTCGAAAAAAATAATAATCATCAAAGACTATCATTCTAATTCGAGATTAATTTTCAAATATCTGTCTAGTTGTCTATATTAAAATATTAGTACTCAGCTAGATTAAGATCAACATTTTTCAACATACCTTGCTACCATCATTTTAAATGTAAGTTAATATCAAATCGTAAGAAACTTGTTAGTTTCTCGAGAAAACGATTATTATTATTATTATTATTATTCATTTTCTGGGAAAGTAAAGAAATGGAAGAAATACCTTTGTTGAGGGAGTCAGGGGAGGGGTCCATGGAGTGGAGGGAGGAAGGGAGGAGGAAGGAGAGGCGGTGACGGGAGGCAGGGTCACGGACCTCGGCCATGACCTCAGGGACGGTGACCAACTTGTCGGCACTGCGGGTGAGTTTATCGCCGCCTTCGATTAAGGCGTTGGCATCGACTACGGCCACCGCTATGCCCTTTGTGGAGTTGCAGTTGTTGTTGTTGTTGTCGACGACGAAGACTCTGGTTGAAGGGGCTGGGGTTTCGGGGTTGGGCTTTGGAGGTGGTTGGCTCTTCACTATGCTGCTCCACATTGGTGCTGGAGCTAGAGCTGGGGCTGTTGGGGTTGTGTTGTCCTCCATGGTTACGCTGTAGAGAGAGAGAGAGAGAGAGAGAGAGAGAGCGCTTAAATCCTAGAAAGCTAAGGGAGTTGTAGTGGGGAAATAAGGAATGCTACGAATGATGTCATTTTTTTATTTTACTGTTAAATGAGAACTAATTCAAGTTTTAACTCCTAAATTTGACTTCCTTTTCTTTTAGGTTTCCTTTTTCTTTTTTATTTCTTATAAGTTTCTTTTTTATTTTATTTTTGTAAGATTTAATATAAGGACTAGGGTGTCAATGGGTTGGTTCGAGTTGAGTTTGTGCTCAACCCGTACTCAATCCAATCTTGTAAGGTGATAGAGAACTAGACTTGTTGTTAACCGATAAGGGAGGCAAGGTCGAATTCTCATTGAGTGACGGTCAAATTTGGGTGAAACTAGTAACAGGAGAGAGAGGTAAAGCAATAACGGAAAAGTGTGGATCTCTGCCGAATTTCACTAGAAACATTGCCAAACTTAATGAAACTCGTTGAATTTAAGGGTTTTTACGGTCAAATTGGATCAAGTCGGATTTTGGAGGAGGAGACCTAACACTCGATTTGCTGGTATCGATTTTTAAAGGTGGAGATCTGCCATCAATTATTGGAATCATTGGATTGAGTGAAGGTTGGCTTAGGTTTGGTCAGATGGCTTGGGTGATTGGGTTTGTTGGACAACCTTAATAAGGACCAAGTTTCAAAATATACTTCTCTCACCCAAAAAAAAAAAAAAAAATCACAATACTCGCAATTTAAAAAATAATAATAAAATAAACAAAGAAAAAAATATCTTGTAGGAGGTTTTGTGGACCTAATTTTATTGCCAATTTGGTATCAGATATTTGAAATATTGTGTAAAGAGTTATTGATCAAAGGCAAAATTCAAGCACAATTTTTTTTTTTTTGGGTAGAAAAAGCAACCTTTATTTTGCCAAGAATCAATTTAGTTTCCAAACCAAAGGCCTTAGTTAACAATTTTTCTAACACAAAAGGTACTTTTTTGTCAAGCAAAGAGCCTACAAATAAACTTGGTAAATAGATAGGGTTCAAATCACTTCTCATTTGGCCCGATTGGGTTTGATTTAAAGTGAGTTGAATTAAAATAGGTTGTAAAACCTATGACAATTTGTTGACGAGTTAGATTAACTTAATATGACATGTATCTTTAATCACATATAAAATGATTAAATATATAAGTAAATACTTTAACGTTCTCTTTATATTCCTTTCATTACAGTACACACTTTTTTTTTGAGAAGGTACAGTACACACTTAAGAGAGCAAAGAAAAAAAAAAAAAAAAGAAAAAAAAAAAAGAAAAAACTTAAAAGGGTCCAAATTGCCTTTAAAAAAAAAAACTTTTATAAGGATTTCGTGTAAAACCTACTCTTTGCACCCTCTAATAAAATAATGACATATCAACCTTTTCAAAATGGGACAATAGGAAATACCAGTGTACCACATGCAAACACTAACTATTAAAAACCCTTGCTCACTATTCAGTGTAATAAAAAAAATAAAAATAAAGGGCAACTGTGGACTAAACAATAGGATAGGTTCAAAAATTTGGACCAAGTGTGGGTTTTAGTTTTCTCTCTAAATTTCCAAGGAAACTCTTGAGGTGAAAAAAGTGGCTTGTCGCCAGACAAGAAAAGTTTCTCCTTTCCGGTAGAACTATAGTCAGTACATTTTGCGGTTTTCTCTTTTGAACCTTCTTTGATCACCCTCTACCCGCTTGGGAGTATTCTCCATGGAGGAGATCTCAAAGCGTTGTGAGAAGCTAAAACTAATGGAACACGAAGCAGAACAGGTGGAGATAGATGATGAGGAGGTGTCAGAGGGGTGGGTTTTAGCAGGTAAGTTTCTGTCAAAAAGACGTATCAACTTGGAGGCAGTTGTGAAGGCACTGAAACCGATATGGAAGACAACAGAGAACTTCGTGGTTCAGGACACCGGAGACAGCACAACACTCTTCCTATTCCAAAAAGAAGAGGATATGAACCGGGTGCTATGGGCGAGCCCGTGGTCTTTTGATAAATACCTTCTAGTCCTCCACAAGTTTGGAAAAGGGGACTCGGTTTCCACGTTAACTTTTGACAGATCTCCGTTCTAGATTCAGGTACATGGTTTGCCTATGAGAATGCAAACGAAGGAGGTAGCAGAAAAGATTGCAGGGCCATTGGGGCCGATAGAGAAGGTGGATGTAGGAATTAGGGGATTTAGCTTGGGGAAGTACTTAAAGATAAGAGTAAACATCGATATCTCAAAACCTCTGTGCAGGGGAAGAGTGGTGCGCATGGGTGCAACTAAGAAGGCTTGGGTGGATTTTCGCTACGAATGCCTCCCCATATTCTGCTATTGGTGTGGCAAATTGGACCGTGACGACAGAGATTGCCCATTCTGGATTGACAGAAACGAGTCACTAGAGCTTGAAGAAAGGCAATATGGATCCTGGCTTCGAGCAGATACGGAAAGGCTACAAAGGCCGCAGGTAGCGGAAGTCCCTACTTGAAAGAAAGGAGGAAAAGGAATACACAAAGGGTGCGAACAATAAAGTAATAACCAGACCATGAAAAATAAGTGGAGGATGCCAAGAGTGGTGCATCGGAGCGAAGACGAAGAAATCCCCACTTCGCCGGAAATGACCACTTCAGTGACAGACTCGGTCATGGTGGATGTGACACTACAGGAAAAGAAGACAAGTGATTTTGAGGTGCAATTGAGGGAGACTGACTGTGCCATACATGCAGTAGACACGGTTAAGGAAATAATGGGAAATCGGGAGTCAGAGAAGGAAAACAAGGCAGGCACAGGCTTTTCTAACATTGATCACCCCGAGGCGCGAGGGATTGGCGGGAAAGCAGCAAAAACTAATAGGGCCCAGCTCCCATGCCCAGGCCCACTAACCGACTTAGATGGCCCATATGGGTGTGTATGAAACCAATAAGAGTCCCAAAGTATCCAAAGCTTTATGGATCAGAAAATTACTGAAGGGGGCCGAGTTTTAAGAAGTAAGGCAAGTGAAGCACTCCAAAAAGACCATATACAAGCCACTGAACTAAAGAGTGAGAGCCTAAGATAGAGAACAAGTTCTCCCAAGAAACATCCAGAGAAAAAGAAAATTTCAGAGAATAGGGGAAAGGAGAATGAGCCACCTTCAAGAGCAAAAGAGATTCAGTTTCAGGAAGTGCAAAGTGGGGTCAACCAAGGCACATGGAAGCAATTTCGACGAGATGGTGAGGATGCAGCGAGCTTCACCATCGCAGGGCCTGAAACTGGGTCAAAATGGAAGGGGACGATGTCGTTTAAAGAAGTCCAGGAAGAAGCAGAGTCTGAAAAACGGAGCAAGAAGTGGTTTTGGTGGGTCATCTTTTGGCAACGCACCTGGGATCGGCGGAGGCTGCGGCGCAGCCTTGCCGTCATCAATGAGTACTATGGCCTGGAACTGTAGGGGGCTTGGGAACCAACGTACAGTTCGTGCTCTCGAGAAGGTAGTGTCTTCTGAAGATCCCAATTTTATTTTTTTAATGGAAACAAAACTAGTTGTTTCAGAAATGGATGGAATAAAG
This sequence comes from Notholithocarpus densiflorus, assembly GCA_030021035.2. Classification (NCBI taxonomy): domain Eukaryota; kingdom Viridiplantae; phylum Streptophyta; class Magnoliopsida; order Fagales; family Fagaceae; genus Notholithocarpus; species Notholithocarpus densiflorus. The sequence continues at coordinate 11,859,211 of JARYZH020000002.1, forward strand.
GAAGGGTTGAAGCATTCCCAAGGGCTGGTTGTTTCGAGCAAGGGTCGGAGTGGGGGTTTAGCCCTTCTATGGAAAGAGGAGCTGAAGGTGGATGTGCAATCTTACTTGGATAGCCACATTGATGCGATTGTTGATCAGGGGGTTGATGGGCTGCAATGGAGGATAACGGGTTTCTATGGGAACCCAGAAACAAGTAAAAGGCAGGAATCATGGCTACTGCTCAAGCGATTATCAACTTTAAACTCATTACCGTGGGTCTGCCTCGGAGATTTCAACGAACTGATGTATGGGAGAGAAAAAGAGGGTGGCAGCGCTCGACCGACGAAACAAATGGAGGCGTTTTGTGAGGTAATCAACTCTAGCAATCTCCGTGATATGGGTTACAAGGGCCAAAACTACACGTGGAGTAGACGGCTGGGAAGCAGAGGTTGGGTCAGGGAGAGATTAGATAGAGCATTAGTCTCAACAAATTGGGCGGCTAGGTTTCCTCAAATGCAGCTTTATTATAATCCCAACTCCTCCTCTGATCACTGTGTATTGATTCTCAAGGATGTCCAGAATAGTAGCAAGAAACGCCGTCGGAAAAAACTTTTCCACTTCGAAGAAATGTGGCTGAAGGAAGAATCTTGTGTTGGGGTGGTGGAAGATGCTTGGGATAGAGGAACGAGTAGGGAATCAGAATCTCCTCTATCTACCTATCTAGGTGAGTGTAGGTCTTCCCTGACTTCCTGGAATAATATTTCTTTTGGGCATGTGGGTAAAAAACTAGTGGCGTTGCAAGCTAGGCTTGAGGTTTTGGAATGCAAAAGGGGGTCATCAGCCACTATGGTGGAAATTGAATGCACAAGAACAGAGCTAAACAAGCTATTGGACGCGGAGGAGGTCATGTGGCGACAGAGGTCTAGAATTTGCTGGCTGAAGCATGGGGATAAAAACATCTCTTTCTTCCATACAAAGGCTTCAAGCAGGACCAACGCAACACCATACAAGGTGTGATGGATGAGACAGGTTGTTGGCAAAGTGAGGAAGAGGGGATTGGAAATTCCTTTGAGAATTATTATGTGAACCTGTTTACCACATCCCATCCAGAAGTAAGTGAGGAGCTTCTCCAATCCATCCACAGGAAGGTGTCAAACCCAATGAATGCTATCCTTACTCGAAATTTTCAGGCTTCAGAAGTGGACTTTGTTTTGAAGCACATGTACCTCTGCCCCGGGTCCAGACGGGATGCCTCCAATTTTTTACCAGAAATTATGGCCTAAGGTACGCCCCGTTGTCATAAAAACTGTCTTAGATTTCTTAAACTTGGGCATCATTCCCCTGCATTTCAATGAGATCCACATTATTCTAATTCCAAAAGTAAAAGAGCCAAAAAGGGTGACAGACTTCCGCCCGATTAGTCTATGTAACATTGTGTATAATATAGCTTCCAAGACCATTGCCAAACAGGTGTTACCACAGCTGGTGTGTGAGAACCAGAGTGCATTTGTGGCTGAAAGGCTCATTACAGACAACATGTTGGTGGCATCAGAGACAATGTACCACATCAGCCAGAAAAGGAAGGGCTTGGTGGGTGAGATGGCATTGAAACTGGACGTGAGTAAGGCTTATGACAGGGTAGAATGGAGATGCCTAGAGCGGATCATGCAAAAAATGGGTTTTGCGGAGAAATGGGTAGCCCTTGTCATGCAATGCATTAGCACAGTCACTTATGCCATTAAAATCAATGGTGTCCCTCGGGGTCACATCATTCCTTCCAGAGGACTGCGTCAAGGGAACCCACTGTCTCCCTACCTTTTCCTTCTTTGTGCGGAAGGCCTATCGGCAATGCTCCACCAAGCTGTGCACTAGAAGTGGCTAAGAGGGGTTTCAGTTTGTAGAAGAGGGCCAAAAATTTCCCATCTCTTTTTCGTAGACGACAGTATAATCTTTGGTAGAGCTACTAAAGCTAAGGGGTAGGAAATTTTAAGAATTCTCAAAGTATATGAGTCCTCTTCAGGGCAGCAGCTAAACAAACAAAAAACCTCATTATATTTCAATAGAAATACTATGGGGGAAATACAGACCAAGATTAAAACAATGTTTGGTGTCCAGGTGATCAAGCAACACGAAACATATCTCAGTCTCCCCTCCCTCATTGGTAGGTCCAAAACAAATTCTTTTGCTCAATTGAAGACCAAAGTGGCTAACAAACTATTCGGATGGAAAGAAAAGCTCCTTTCGGTTGCCGGTAAAGAAGTGTTCATCAAGGCCGTGACCCAAGCAGTCCCGACCTACACTATGAGCTGCTTTAAGCTCCCTGACAACCTCTGTGATGATCTCACTAGCATGGTAAGACAATTTTGGTGGGGCCAAAGAAAAGACGAAAAGGAATTGGCTTGGGTAAGCTGGGAGTGTATGTGCCAACCTAAGGAAAATGGTGGAAAGGGGTTTAGGGACTTGAAAAGTTTTAACAAGGCTCTCCTAGCAAAACAAGGGTAGAGGCTACAGGCAAACCCTCAATCTCTGTTTTCAAGGGTATTCAAGGCTAAGTATATCTCGGATAGTGAGTTCACTGAAGCTTCTCTTGGAAAACACCCTTCTTTAGCCTAGACGAGCATAATGTCTGCCCAAGCCATAGTAAAAAAGGGTAGCAGGTGGAGGGTGGGCAATGGTAAAAGCATTCAAATCTGGTCTGAAGATTGGCTGCCCTCCAATTCGCTCCCACGAATTCTCTCTCCCGCACAGGTCCCATGGGAAAGCGCAAAGGTTAGTGACCTCATTGTTGAAGCTCGAGGGGAGTGGAATGCTGCTTTGGTCAGACAGCTCTTTAGCTCTGAAGAAGCAGACTTGGTACTGAGCATTCCTTTAAGCCAAAGATTACCCGTGGATAGAATTGTGTGGAGTGGAACAAGAAATGGGAAATTCTCTGTTAGTAGCGCTTATCATAGCATCAGGGAGTTGGGGAATATCAGTAGGGAGGAATGTTCTGATGGTTCGGGAATGAAACAGTTATGGAAAAGCATATGGAACCTAAAACTCCCTAATAAGATTCGGGGTTTTGCCTGGAGAGCTTGCCGCGAAGCCTTAGCAACCAAATTTAATTTGAAAAGAAGATAAATCACCAAGGATGATCTCTGCCCTCAGTGCGGGAAGGAGGTAGAAACCAGCCTGCATCTATTTTGGTTCTGCGACAGGGCGAAGGACGTGGGGAGTTATAGCAAGACGGTGCTCCCTTTCTCTATAGACCACAGGTGGAGCTTTATTGATGTAATGTGGCAGTTGGTGAAACATAGTTCGATATGCTTGCGTTTAATGGAAAAAATCCTGTCTCTGTGTTGGGAAACTTGGAAGGAAAGAAACTCCGTTCGAAATGGGGGTGGAAAACGTGAAGGAAAAATCTTGGCCAAATGCTCGGCATCTCTGGTGGAGGAATACAGAGTGGCAAATGAAAGGGTAGTTTGTAAAAACCCAGAACTACAAGTCAGATGGCACCCTCCAGACTCCCCTTGCTTCAAAATGAATGTAGATGTAGTGATTTTTAATGAATTGCGAGCTATGGGTGCGGGGATGGTGTTATGAGACTCTCATGGCATGGTTTTAGCAGCGATGAGCAAGAGAATCCCAGCCAACCTGGCAGCGCTAGAAGCCGAGGCGAAATCCATAGAGATTGCGGTCCAATTCGCGTGGGAGATGGGGTTCAGGGAAGTGTATTTCGAGACGGACTCTTGCACCCTTAAGAATATCCTTACAGGACTATCAGAGGCTCTTGCACCACTTGAAACAGTCATGGAAAGCATATTGGCCCAACTGGATAACTTTCGTTTTGTATCTTTCAGTCATGTTAAAAGGGATGGCAATAGACCAGCCCACATCTTAGCCCAATTTGCAAAACAAGTGGGTGATTTTGTTGTATGGTTGGAGGAAACTCCCAACCTGATTGAGGACGCGTGTTCTCAGGATGTATCTCGTTTTGTTTCTGAAGTTTTATAAGAATTCCAGTCTTCCAATCAAAAAAAGAAAAAAAAAAAAGAACAATGACCAACATGTCAAAACGCTGCTGTAGAAGCCATCAAAGAACCTAACAAGAACCCCTTTGAGTAGGAAAAGCCTCCAGGAATGTTCTAAAGCTCCAGGTTTGTGATCTTTACACAAATTACTATGTCATTTCACTAATCATTAGGGATTATATATGAGTGATTATTCAGTATTCTTGGAGTACAATAACACTGCACTCTCTCCTCTTATATAAATAAGATATCCCAATACTATTATACTCGAACACTATTCATTAATTTTATATTCAATCTGTCACCTTATAGGATGAATTGGTTGAATGACTTTGATAATTGATCAACTTCCTTTCTTTATTAGTGTAATTGCACTCTCTGAAAGAGATGGTAATACATACTTGTACAACTATCTTACGGTTAATGCTTTTTTGGTTGCTAAGGCTAAGCTAAGCTTGACGTTTGCTAGGCTCTTTTTTTTTTCCTGGATGAAAAATTGGTTTTCCATTTCCAAAATGACAATACCATTACACTTCCAAATACACTAAGAAAAGAACAATATCTCGTCCTTAAAAACAAACCCTTAGACAAAGTTGACCCCCCTCAATTCCCAAGTGATGAAGATCCACAATGAGCACAGGATTAGGACTTATTCCACAACTCATAGTCTTACCAACAAATTAGCTAAATGCGGCAGAAGCAGCCCCAGTCTAACTCACCCAATTCTACTTGAGAATTGCAAAAGCCATTTATAGCTCTCTGTTTTTTTCCAGCCACGTCAATACTGGAGCTCTACAGGGTTGAGGTTACAAAAGAAGGTATAATGAATTTACATCCCAAGGGTTTAGAACTTGGAACCAACTTACAAATGGCAATAAAAAAAAGCCCCCCAAAGATGGAAACAGTTTAGGAAAGCAAAGCAAAAGGGTGCTTATTAAGTAGATGTGGCTCGCCCTTTTACAATGTCCAAGCTCAGCTCACTGGGATCAGTGGCTTGCAACTCAAATGAAATGCCGTCCAGTTCTCTCTTGAATCTATCCTTGGAACTAGCATAAACCATTTTATGCCTCACCTTTGATGAATCCGGTGACCTGCATCCAAAACACACCCACATGTTGAATTTTGCATTGTTGGAAATAGAAGCAAAAATGATTGTTTATTTGTGGACTTCAAAATACAAATCCTATGTCCCAAGGTGTGTGTTCCATTTCTTTTCTTTTTCTTTTTTAACCTCACTTGGGCAATCAAGCAAATGTTCATGAGGATGGTTCTCACAATTGCAATTTTTCCACTAATAAATCTACATAGATGATGGCTTATTAGGCCATACAAGTTGTTGAAAAAAATATGCTTGTCATAGTATCTCTAAAGTAACCAAGGTTTAAAGAAAATTCAAATACATGACATATTTTAATTAGGGGAGCAAAACTAGTAATCAGTAAACTATAAAGGAAATAAGGCTGAAATTACCATGCAAATTAATTATAAGAGAAACCACATTTTCTAATAAGTGTGTTTTTGTGTGAAATTACCATGCAGTGAAGAAAATTTTGCTCCTTTGGCAATTTTCTGCAGTTATGAAATCAAAATCATAGACGGCATAACGACACTCATTGGCAGGCAAACTGGCAGTGAAATCGTCATAGCTTTCGGTAGGCTCCCCGAGCTTCTCCACCACCACCTGTTGTTGCTCAATCTTGAACACAATAAAACGATAGCTCCTCTTTGCTTTAAGCTGCAAGAACTTCAGCTTACAATCATCGTGCACAGCCATTCCTGATGCTGCGTTTGCCTTTATAAACACAAAATTTACAGAAAATTATTTGGTTATCACTGGAAATTCTGATATATTGGTGCAGCTACTATGTATTAGACTGCATTGTACTTGTATTTGCTATTGAACATAAACCAGCTTAATTAATCACGACAAGTTGATTGAAAAAACTTCATTATGAAAAAATTTAATAAGTTTTAGCTGCAGAATTCTTTGAGAAAGATTTGACCTTTATCCCTTGGCTATATGTGATCTTTATCTGATAAATCCCTGACAATATTCTCTAATGATTGTGCCAAAAATCATGTATCATCTATGACCTTAAGGAGGATAAAAAAAACTATATTGGTTGGGCCTTAAGGAGGATAAGCAACTGTTTATGGCTTTCAACGGTATTGCAAAAAATGAATAATGATTGCCCTTTTTTACTTTTGATGTATTAGTGATTGCTTTTATTTATTTGTTAACAAGCATCCAAAGTACACAAGTTAAGATGTATTTAATATTTCATCTCATAATACTTTTATACATTTTTTTTTTATTAAAAAAAATTTAAATTTTATCTAAGTGTCAAGAAAAACATACAATTACATTGGATTTATGCATACAATGCAATGAATTAACAAAATTTTCTTTTTTTTTAAAAAATTTCAAAAGATGTGCATTGTAGCTTGTAATTGAATATTTATAATTATTTGTAGGCAGATCCTAAGACACAAAAGATAGGAATGTACTATTCAAACATACAGACGTATCCCTGAAAATTATTCATATGTTTACTCATTCATTTTTTTTTTCTTGGTCATCTAACATAAAAATAATCATGTGTTTAGGAAAATTGGCTGGACTATATAAGCATTCCTTTTTTAGATAACAAATGTGACCTACTGGTATTGGTGTTCGAAGTATAATCAAAAGATTTCTCTATCAGTTGATTCAAATTATGAAGGAAAGAAAAAAAAAACTACAGTATAATAATCATACTATTAGTTTATGAATTTATCTAACAGTATCATCCATTACAAAAAAAAAAAAAAAAAAAAAAAAAAGAAAACGAAAAAGAAGAAAAGATTAAGAGATAGAAAGAGATGGAAGGTACGTACCATTTTGCCACCAATGAGGAAAGGCCTTGTGAAATGTGACAAGGGGGAAATAAAGAATGAAAAGGGTTGGGAAGGGAAAGAAAGGGAGGTATTTGAATGAAAAAAAAAAAAAAAAAAAAAAAAAAAAAAAAAACGAGATCCTTGTTCTTTGGGGGTATCAGCGGTGGAACTTTGATAGCGGAGGGAAAGGAGATTTTGGAGCACAACTTGTTTCTCATCCAATTATGTCCACAACTCACTTTCTAGTTTCTAGCCTTATGGGTTGTAAATTTTTTAAGGACGGCCTTTAATACCCAAAATCAAATACTGATTTTTATTTTTTTATAATGTTTGTCCATGAAAACTTAAGCCATTACCATATATTTTTGAGGATTGGTGAGAGGGTTTTTAGTACAATTTAAAACTCCAAGTAAGCCATGCTTAAAATATTTGGTCACAATGTTTTCATAAGAAAGGTTGAGACTTTTTGTTTTTTTTTTTTTTTAATTTTCTGGGGGGGCTAGGAAATTAAGCCATTGGGATATACTTATGAAGAATGGTTGTGAGGCTTTAGTACAATTTAAAACACCAATTAAATCATGCTCAATATTTTGGCCTCCATTGTGGTTCATTGTTGTTGGTAGTTTTCATGACTCAACAACTTTTTTGATAATAAGTGACAATATAGCATAGTCACATGAATATGCCACAAGCAACCTAGGCAATTTTAAATTAGGAGGGTGGATGAGTTTTTAATATTTTTCAATGTAATCCAAGTTTCTTGGGCTCAGAAATAGCTAACCCAAACCAATTCATGGTGGCTTTAAATGGGTTGTTGGATTTGTGCTATTTTTTCGAATTTAATAAAAAAAATTTGTGTTGAAATTCATTACGTTTGCAATAATTTTACAACAAATTAATTTGGAGTGGTAGACTATTACTAGTTATAATCTAGACCCACAACTAATATTATTTTTTTACCTACTAATAACAATATAACATCAATATTTTATTGTGAAAATAGACATAATATTTACTTGTTAATATTTTAACTTTATTGTGGACGTAGTATGATGTATAGTTTTAACATCATTGTTTAGCCTATCCAATGTCCCAATGCCATCCACACTATTTTGGGGTTTGTGTTTAAGGTTTGATCCCTTAGCTAAAGCAAAAGGAAAAAAAAAAAAGTTTGAACATAAATACATAATTTAGTGTTAAAATATGTTTCAAGTGTAACGATTTTTAAAATCATTAGGTGAAAATTGATTCAATTGAAACTTAATAGTAATATTGAAATGAGAAAAACACCAATAAATTGCAAAAAGTCATGTTAAATCTTAAAAAGCTTTTAATGGTTTTATTAATCAATAATCATCAATGGCCCCTTTAATTTGTTGACCTTTGCTCCCAAGACAAGACAAACTGAAGAGCTTTTTTTCCTGTGATGATCGCTACGACTGCGTTGCCACGATGAACTCTCCCCGTCAACCCCATCTGTCATATTTTTAAAGAGGTTTTGATTACTCCTTCAATTCTATCTAGCGGGACCCACATCTTCCAGTGCCAATCGAGTAACGTTACGTAACCTCCACTACTCCATCCCTCACGGAATCACTAGCTTCACTTCCAGTTCCACACAAGTGACGAGCCCCTAAAACATGTTGCTCATTTCCTCATTCTGTCAGGGTGAGGTTCAGTATCATTATTCGTACAGAATAAAAATTGGCTGAAATGGAACCAAATTATAGTGAATTACCATTTCCCAAATGCACTACCATTTCCATCAATAATTGGTATTTCCCGAAGGTTTCTATTCTCCTTTAATTTTATTATGCTTTCAATTTAATCAAATTGTATAACCGTAAATGAACTGAGTTTTATTGGGTAACGAATGTTTGAGCTCTTTTCAACAACATAAATAAAATCTTTAATTTCATCCTGTTAAAAAATTCAAAAGTTTAAGATTGGCTTAGCTTGATAGTTGATACATTAGTAAAGCCAAGCTTGAGCTTAATATCAAGTTCTTAAGCATGAGATCCAACACAATTATGTGTTTATTTGGGAATAACTTATCTAGCTTTTCTTTATTGAAGGTGCTCAAGATAAAAACTAAAAGCTAAATAAAATAAATTGATTTTTTCCCTAAAAATACTATAAAAATAAGCTAAAAGATAAATAAAAATATATTGAATGTGGGACTTGCAAACAATAATATTACTAGTGCCAAAGCTAACCGCACATAGGACCCGTAAACATTAATATTACGGTTAATAAAAAAAAAGCTAAACACACGCATCTTGTGGGTTCCAGTTGGTTCAAATGGAGAAGTCTCTGATAGTTGAATAAAAGATTTGAGGTTTAATCTTCGCTTACACCAAAAATCAATTGGTGTCTTGATCTGATGATAAAAAAAACTTCTTATATAAGTTTCTTTTTGTGGGACCCACATGGGATCAATAAACAATAGACAAAAAAAAGAAAAAAAGAAAAAGAAGAAGAAGCAAACAGACTGGCTGAAAATCAATAACCCAAATGCACACTACATTTTCAAGTCTATATCAGGCTTATAATCAAGCACATTAACGAGATTACGCTCATCTTGTTTTTTTTTTATCAAGTCCTACTGTTAACAAGTCTATTCAGTCTAATTTATTTTGCTTGAGCTCTACTCATTTATTAAATAAACAAAAATATAATGTTTGAGCTTAGATTGTTTAAAAACAAACAAACGTGAAGCGGTTGAAACTCTCTCTCAAAAAAAAAAAAAAAAAACACGCATCTTATACAAGCTTCTTTTTGTGGGACCCACATGGGATCGATAAACAATAGAAAAAAAAAAAAAAAAAAATAGAGCAAAAAGCTTGCTGAAAATCAATAACCCAAATGCACACTACATTATCAAGTCTATATTAGGCATATTTTCAAGCACATTAATGAGCTTACGCTCATCTTTTTTTTTTTTTTTTTTATCAAGTCCTACTATTAATAAGTCTATTCAGGAATAATTTATTTTGCTTGAGCTCTACTCATTTATTAAATAAACAAAAATATAAGGTTTGAACTTAGATTGTTTAAAAATAAACAAATGTGAAGCGGTTGAAACTCTCTCTCTCTCTCAAAAAAAAAAAAAAAAAAAAAAAAAAAAAAAAAGCAAAAAGCTCGCTGAAAATCACTAACCCAAATGCACACTACATTATCAAGTCTATATCAGGCATATTTTCAAGCACATTAACGAGCTTATGCTCATCTTGTTTTTTTTTTTAATCAAGTTCTACTGTTAACAAGTCTACTCAGGAATAATTTATTTTGCTATTGAGCTTTACTCATTTATTAAATAAACAAAAATATAAGGTTTGAACTTAGATTGTTTGAAATCAAACAGACGTGAAGCAGTTGAAACTGTCTCAAAAAAAAAAAAAAAAAAAAAAGAGTCTTATATAAGCTTCTTTTTGTGGGACCCATGTGGGATTGATAAACAATAGACAAAAAAATAAATAAATAAATAAAATAAAAAGCAAAAAGCTCGCTAAAAATAACTAACCCAAATGCATACTACATTATCAAGTTTATATCAAGCTTATTTTCAAGCACATTAACGAGCTTATGCTCATCTTGTTTTTGTTTTTGTTTTTGTTTTTTTGTTTTTGTTTTTGTTTTTTTTTGTTTTGTTTTTGTTTTTGTTTTTTTTTTTTCATCAAGTCCTACTGTTAATAAGTCTATTCAGGAATAATTTATTTCACTTGAGCTCTACTCATTTATTAAATAAACAAAAATATAAGGTTTGAGCTTAGATTGTTTAAAAACAAACAAACGTGAGCTAGTTTTTATTTTTTATTTTTTTATTTTTTTATCAAGTTAAATCCAAGCATTTTATGAACAACTTGGTAGCCCAATTGCAAGCAATGATAACATTGTCTCCATGGTTTGGTCTTTCATCACCCTGCTCTAGATGACCCAAAAGACTATATGAGTTGAAGTCACCAATGAACTTGCCTTGTTTGCCTAACACAACAATAAAAACAAGATGATCATTGTTGAAGTATAGGCATAGAGGGATTCTATTTTGTAGGGTTTGGGTTTTGTTGTGAAATGGGGAAATTTAAAGAATGAGTATGAGTGAATTAAAGTAGGTTTGGAGAAATTCGATGGATGGTGGTGGTGGTTTGTGGGCTAGGCAAAGTGGCTAGGTTGCAGTGGGTGGTGGGTGATAGTGGTTAGGTTACGATAGGAATGGTGGGCTGGGTTTTGTTTAATACGTGTGATCTAGAGAGGGTGGAGGAGATTGGAGAGAGGAAAAAAAAAGGACAAAATTTAGCTACAAAATAAGGCTACAACCTTACTCAATAAAATAAACATTACTACATATTTTGAAAATCTAACCGTTAAATTGCATATTCTTTACGCTCTTAGTACAAATGTCAAATTTTATGTCAATCAGATATTATTTACTATATGATCTATAAACTTATATTTTATGCATAATTTTAAACTACAAAACTTGTAATTTAAACAATTTATTGATGACATAGCTATTGATCTTTAATTTTCTAGAAATTTTACAAGCATGAAAGATTTAAGAAGAAGATGTAATCTAATGGTGAATTTGTCAAAATTCACCTCCAATAAAAAGATATTGAGTAAAATTGTAGTCTTAAGTTACAACCAATTTTGTAGCTAAGTTTTGTCTAATATATATATATATATATATATAGAGAGAGAGAGAGAGAGAGAGAGAGAGAGAGAGAGAGCAACAAATATTAAGTCTAATATAGGTTGATATGAATTTAAGTTTGTTAAAATAACATAATTACAAATTTTAGACTAAATTTAACTAAAATTGCATTCATGATGATGTGAATTCTCTAAATAAAATGAATTTGATAGAGTTGGGCAGAATGCTGATCTATAAAAGAGTAATATTACAACCACAAATTATTTTATAACATTTTTACAAATGAGTTCTTACCAATTCTTATCTGACCTTATGCTAATAACCATTCACCATGTCAGTAAGTCGATAAAAAATGTTCTAGGATTTTTGAAAAAAAAAAAAAAAAAATCCTTCAAAGAACTGAATTAAAATCATGGGAAAGGTAAATGCTATTCATAATTTATTCACTCTCTTTTTTACTCATTCCTCCCAATATTTATAGGCAAAATGAAAATGAAAAGAATAATTGTAGTAGTAAAGCCAGGCCCACCGAATTGTAGCTCTACGTCTACGAACCTACAGTACTACTATTACTATACCATCTTTCCGTCTCTCACAAGACTTCCCAAAACTTTGAACCAATAATATCACTCCCCGTACCCAAACTCACATACGAATCTCTCACTCTACACCACACAAACAAAACCCAATTTCAAAATTTTCACTTTCCCACTAAAACATAATGTCTGTTACCATATCGCTGTTAACGTAAACCCCTATCTTCTATCTCCATCTGTAAAATGTACTACCCCCTAGATCGAGGGTTTTACATAAAGTCGCCACTTATTTAATTAAAAGGAAAAATAAGAAAACTTTCAATAAAAAATACTTTTGTTGTAGTAATGTATATGACAATTTACATCAAATTTTGTAACAAAAATTTACAATGCTTTTTTATCCTAGATACAATCTAAGAAAAGTAAATTACATTGCTTTATTTCCTAGTTACATTCTAAAAAATGTAAAATTACATATACAAGAGCATGGTCTAGAACCCTTTATCTTGGTTCGGAGGCTAATTTACGAGATGAGAAGGGATTAAGTACCCATCTCGCCCGGAAAAACCAGTCTCCTAGGTTAAGGTGGCCAATATCATGTCATGTCAAACAAATACAAACAATATGTCATATAAACATGTTAATTTGCAGGAATTGTAAACAAATGTGTTAGGGGAATTAGACATAAAGAGAAACAAAAAGTGAAACTTGTTAGATAACAATTTTAATGTGAAGAAAGAATGAAGGTAATGACATGTTCATCCAAGAAATCAATATAAACAAAGAATTCCTAGCCTAGACATGTTCATCTAAGCATGTGAAGGAAAAACAAAGTTGTCATGTTATTTGTTATTAACATAATTGTAGAGAGAACAAAATAAAATAAAATATTTGAGCATATTTGATCATCCAAGCAATTATGAAAAAGAAGTAAAGGAAAATCCCTAGACATGTTTATCTAGAGAAAATCAAAATTCTTAGACATATTTGTTCAAGCATCTAAAAAAAGTAGGACAACTACCTAGACATGTTCATCTAAGCATTTAAGGGAAAATTGTGCTTTAGCCTAGAAGTGTTCATCTAAGCATTCAAGAGAAAATTGTGTTTTAGCCTAGAAGTGTTCATCTAAGCATGCATATAAAATGAATATCAATGAGACATATAGGCATGTTCATCCAAGCATATCATAAAAGAAACAAATAACAACTTGTTAAGCATTTATTCAAGTATGTGTAGAAAGTTAAGAACATAATTAACTACTTACCAGCATAGAACATAAATTAAAAGGGGAGAGTGATCACTTAAAGGACTAGGGAGAAAGCAAGAAAGTACTAAACTACAACCAAAGTAGGAATAATGGTTGCACAACAGCTTTTCTTTTCTGCTTTTTCACTAGCTCTCCAGAGGGAATTCCGGGGTCCAGAAAATGGAAGAGGTTTTCTCTATTTATAGGAGAAGGGATGGCTTAGCTTTAAAGCTAAGTTATTAGCTTTCTTCTGAAACTAAGGGAGGAGATAACCTGTTTAAATGAGCTGGAACGGATTTGGTGTTGATCTCCATTTTGAATTTTGAAAGGAAGTTGAAGATGATGCTGCAACCGCTTCATATTTTGGCTCTAACTTTCTGTTCAAAATTCCAATTGATTCAATATTGGTGTTTTTAGAAAGGAAATTCAATTATATACAACTTTTTCAGAAATGGATAAAACCAAATTTCAACGTTTTCAGGGCCAAAAATTCGTTTCAAATTGCTGCGAAAAATAATAACGTTTTTTGAGCATTTTTGAATTTTTTCACAGGATGTATCTGTTTCTCTATCCAATTTATTTTTCAAAAAACCTTTCTTCTGAAGCAAAGGGAAAGGATAAGTCTATTAGATAGGCTTGAACAGATTTGATGTTGATCCCCATTGAAATTTTGAGAGAAAATTGAAGATAATGCTGAATTTGTGTTATCTTCTGCACCTGTTTCGTATTTTGGCCATAACTTGCTGCTCAAAATTCCAATTGATTTGTGATTGATTTTTTTTTGAAAGGAAATTCAATTCTCTACAACTTTTATAGAAATAGAGAAATCCAAATTTCAGCGTTTTTCAGGCCAAAAAAATGCAATTCAAGTTGCTGCTGAAGATAATGACGTTCTTGAGCATTTTTTGAATTTTTCCTATCTCCAAAATTTTTCAAAAGAGCAGATAAGATGCCCTAAAGTAAAACATTTTTTTTTTCTTAAAAAAATGAAATAAAAATGAAATCCAATAAAAAATCACACTTAATTAATTTTAAATTAATTATTGTGGGAATCAATCAAAATTAAGTGTTTAAGATAGGACGTGATCGGGCCCATCGTGTAGGTGAGCCATGATCGTTGAAAATTGTTTTTCTGATAACTTTTGATCAGGTGCTCCGATCAAAACCCATGACATACCATTATGATCGTTAGAGCATCAAGATTTGTTTTGTATCACAAATTTGAAGATCTACCGGTTGGTTAAATGCAAGTTGTAAAATTGGGTGTCTACACCATTAAACGGCAAACGAAAACTGTTATCTCCCTCACTATAAACACTCCCAAGCTCTCTCTCACACTCTTTGCAAATTTTCTCTTCCAACTTTCCCGTCAATTTCTCGAGAAAAAAAAATTCACATAAAGAAAGCGAAAATGCGTGAGATTATTCACATCCAAGAAGGTCAGTGCGGGAACCAGATAGGTGCGAAGTTCTGGGAGGTGGTGTGCGCAGAGCATGGGATCGATCCAATGGGTCGGTACACCCAGGACACGGATTTGCAATTGGAGTGGGTCAACGTGTACTACAACGAGGCTAGCTGTGGTAGGTTTGTACCACGCGCGTTGCTTATGGATCTAGAGCATAGGACTATGGATAGTTTCAGATCCTGCCTGTACAGCCAAATTTTCTGACCCGATAACTTCGTGTTCGGGCAATCGGGTGCGGGTAACAACTGGGCCAAGGGACACTATACTGAGGGAGCTAAGCTCATCCTCGGTTCTCGATGTTTTAAGGAAAGAGGTTGAGAACTATGACTGCTTGCAAGGTATGTAATCTTGGATTTGCTTGTGTTTTCCTTTATCTCTCAGTTTAGGTTCTGTTTGTTTCCCAGGAAAATGAGTGAAAGTGTGTGTTTACTACTGTTTCTTTTTTAGATTTTCATTTTCCTTTTGATTTGTGTTGTTGATACAAGCGCAATGACATTTTTGTTTGGAATATGCTTGGTTCTTGGGAAAATGAGGGGAAAAAGTGTATTATTGTATGTTTTAAACTTTTATTTTCGATTTGAGCTCCGTTCCTTTCTCTCACACTTGAACTTTTTTAGAGTGAAATTTTGTAGGTTTGGAGCCTATTTGTTTCTCGGGAAAATGATTGAAAAAGTGCATTATTATCTAATTTCTATTTTCATTTTTTTTTAAAAAAATATTTATTTATATAAATCTGATATAAGCTGTGTGTGGGGTTTAAATTGAAATGTAGGGTTTCAGGTATGCCATTCTTTAGGGAGCGGCACAAGGTCAAGAATGGGGACCCTACTGATATCAAAGATAAGGGAGGAGTATCCTGATCGTATGATGCTCACCTTCTCTATCTTCCCTTCCCTCAAAGTCTCCGACACTGTAATTGAGCCTTACAATGCCACCCTTTCCGTCCATCAGCGTGTTGAGAATGTTGATGAGTGCATGGTACTCGACAATGAGGCACTTTATGATATTTGCTTTTGCACCCTCAAGCTCACCACCCCCAGCTGTAAGTTCTCCTTTCCCTTCTACACATTACAATTTACATTGCATTTTAGCTTAATACTGATAGTATTTGTGTTGAATTGTGTTGGTGTATGAGATTGCTATTGCTTTTTATTGCTAAAATGTTTGGCCCGTGTGTCTTAACCTGAGCGCCCTGCTTGGGGGTTGGCGTAGCTTAGCTAACCCCCATTTTTGTTTACCCAAAAAAAAAAAAAATGTTTGGACTCAATTCAAACTAATTACTCAAATGACTGTGTTAGGCTTGCTTTGGTGTGACATAGTTTTTCTCCATATTGTGTTAGAGAAGTTTCTGCCCACTTTTAATAAATATGAGATGATTTGTACAACTATTAAATAGGTCATCTGATTAAAATTACTGTGGGTAATATTCTGAATTATCACATAGCATTTTGGAGGAGAATTTTAGTTGCATTTTTTTGTTTCTTCTATGTTTTCTCAGTTGGTCTTGTCTATGGTGTTAACCTTTGGTTGTTTGGTTAGAAAGAGGTTTTGGGGTTTCAGATTTTGTGTAGAATTAGACACACTTGGTTGCAATAGACAACTAAATCTTGTGGTAGTTCATAGATTATGATTCTCTATTTTTGAATGGGGACATTCCTAGATTCAAGGTAGGGATATTGTTCTTTATGCAATAGTATTGTCCAATTTTCAATTTTTTTTGGATGGACTGCTCTGGTCATGTGATTCAGATTCTTTTCTTTGTACTTGGTGCACATAAACATTTATTATATCGCATGGGTCTCATTTCCCAAACCTTTTAGACCAAGGGAGAAAGTAATTTTGTTTCATTGTTAATTTAGTATGCTTAGACTGCTATATTGAGTTTTTAAAGTTAAAGAACAATGATCTAGGACTTGTCTGTGTGAGTCATATTAATTTAATTACAAGAGTTAGTGAAAGAAAGGCTGAACTGTTACATGCTTTGACCTTGCCTTTGTTCCTGACTTCTATCTGCCAATAACAGAAATTTATTTATGATTTATTTTGTGAATTGAAAAATTGCCAATAAACAAGCACCAGCATCTCTTCTTTTCTGATTTGTTCACCTTGATGCAAGATGACCTAGCTAATTATTGCCATCGTTTTTCTTGGGAACTAACCAATTATGTTTGTGTGATTAGTTGGGGATTTGAACCATCTCATTTCTGCTACCATGAGTGGTGTCACATGCTGCCTTCGCTTCCCTGGTTAGCTGAACTCCGACCTTCGCAAGTTAACTGTAAACCTAATTCCATTCCCACGGCTTCACTTCTTCATGGTTGGCTTTGCTCCTCTCACATCTCATAGTTCCCAGCAATACTGGGCTCTGACAGTCCCTAAGCTCACTCAGCAAATGTGGGATTCTAAGCATATGATGTATGTAGCTGATCCTTGACATGGCCGATACCTCACAGCGTTAGCCATGTTCCATGGCAAGATGAGCACAAAAAAGGTTGATGAGCAGATGATAAATGTGCAAAACAATAACTCATCCTACTTTGTGGAGTGGATTCCTCACAATGTGAAATCCACTGTTTGTGACATCCCTCCCACTGGACTGAAGATGGCTAACACATTTATTGGTAATTCCACATCAACAAGAAATGTTTAGGAGGGTGAGTGAGCAATTCACAACTATGTTCCACAGGAAGGCTTTCTTGCATTAGTACACTAGGGAGGGGATGGACGAGATGGAGTTCACTGAGACTGAGAGTAACATGAATGACCTGGTTTCTGAGTACCAGCTATGAAAAAACTGATTTGGTGAAAATTAATTTTTCAGATTCATTGATTTGAGTAAGATCCCTATATATACAAGCTAAGCAAAACAAGCAAATATGCTATGTAACTAACTTAACAAACTCACACACGTACAAACAGTAAATAACCAACCAAAACACGTGTGTGACTAAAGCTAACTAACTCTAATAACAAAACTACAGGTCGTTCACTATACAAGCATGGACTAAACTACACTGCCGTTTAAGCAGACTTAGGTGCAGGCTTGATTCCTTTGTCTCTAGAGCTCGATGCTTGATTCCTTGAGGACTGAGCTGTTTGTTCTTCATTAGTTGAGTCTTTAAGCTCTGCACTAGTTGCACTGACTGAGTCTTTGAGCTATTTTGGTGCAATAGCTTCACTTTCTTCATTCCTTTGCCTTTGATACTCCCCCTCAAGATGGATTGAGGAATGATATATGTTAATCTGTCCCATCTTGGATATTAACTCAGAAAACTGCTTGTAACTCAAAGCTTTAGTCAACAAGTCTGCCAATTGACATTGAGTTCTCACATGATTCAACTTGATGACTTTAGCTAGAACCTTATCTCTCACAATATGGCAATCAATCTCAATGTGTTTGGTCCTCTCATGAAATATTGGATTGGATCTCATGTGCAAGGCTGATTGACCATCACAAAATAACAAGGCTTCTTTATCATGACCAACTTGCAAGTCTCTCAACACGTAAAGAATCCACACAATTTCACATGTTGACACAGTCATGGCTCTATATTCTGCCTCAATTGAAAATCTTGAGACAGTGGACTGTTTCTTTGACTTCCAAGAGACTAATGAATCCCCAATAAAGATGCAATACCCTGTAACTGACCTTCTTGTATCAGGACAAGATGCCCAATCTGAATCACTAAACCCTTTGACATGGAGTTCTAAACTTGCAGAAAAGAAAACACCTTTCCCTGGTTCATTTTTAAGTAATGCAAAACCTTTAAAGTAGCAGCAAAATGGGGCTTCCTTAGATTAGCCATAAATTGGCTCAACTTGTACACTGCAAAGGTGATGTCAAGTCTGGTGATAGTCAAGTAAAGCAGCTTGCCTACAAGTCTTCTAAACCGGCTTGGATCATCAAGCAGCTCACCCTCATACTTGTTGAGCTTCAAGGTTTGCTCCATAGGAACCTAAGCAGGTTTGCATCCAACTAAACCAGCATCCTCTAATATCTCCAAGGCATATTTCCTTTGACACAAGGAAATTCCCTTTGCTGTTCTAGCCACCTCCAAACCAAGGAAATATTTCAATTCCCCTAAATCCTCCAACTTAAATTTCTAATCTAACAAAACCTTAAACTCCTCAACCTGCTTTTTATCATTGCTTGCAATTAGAACATCATCAACATAGACCAGAGTCACCTTGTTGTCTAGTGAATAGAGAGTAGTTTGCCTTGGATTGAACAAATCCAAAACCAATCAATGCAATAGAAAACTTGGAAAACTACATTCTAGATGCCTCTTTAAGACCATAGAGAGATTTGTTGAGCTTACAAACCACTTGTGACTTTTTGCTCCCCTTTGCTGTAAAAGCTTGGTGGAAGAGACATGTAGACCTCCTCATGCAAGTCTCCATGGAGAAATGCATTATTTACATCAAGTTGGCTGAAAAACCAACCTTTCACAGCAGCCACAGCAAGCACACATTTCACAAAAACCATTTTGGCCATAAGGGAAAAGGTGTCAAGGTAATCTAGTCCCTCCTTTTGGGTGAAACCCTTAGCAACCAACCTGGCTTTGTACCTCTCAACTGAGCCATCTGATTTGCACATCACCCTATACACCCATTTACAACCTATAGGCTTCTTACTAGGTGGAATGGAAGTAAGTGTCCAAGTATTGTTAGCTTCCAATGCTTTGATTTCAGCATCCATGGCTTCTTGCCATTTGGGGTTGCCAACTGCTTGGTGATAGTATGTGGGTTTTGTGATTGTGGAAATGGAACAACGAAAAGTCTTGTATGCAGGGGAAAGGTTATCATAAAAGAGATAAGCACGAAGGAGATGAGATGTACTTGAGGCTGAGTTGGATTGAACTGGAATGGGAGCTGATGTTACTTGATTACAATGATAGGCCTCAAGATATGAAGGTGGTCTAGAAGGCCTTGTGGATCTTTTAAGGACAATAGAAGGCTGACCAGGTGCACTAGAAGACTGACTAGGTGCATCAAGTGCAGTGGATGGAATAGAAGGATCAATTGCATCAGGAAATTCTTGAATATCCTCATCAAAATCATGATGAATTTGGATAATAGTATCATCAGAAAGTGATGAGGAAGATGAAGTAGCAGTGGACAAAGGAAAATCAGTAAAGCCAGATGATGGGACAGTAGGAATGACAGGCAATGGAATCAAACTAATGGACTTAGGAGATGTACCCGTGGAAAAGGGGAAAATATTTTCATAAAACACTACATCCCTAGAGATGAAAACAGAATGTGATTCAAGATTAAAGAGCTTGTACCCTTTGACATTGAAAGGATATCCTAAAAAAATAGACTTCCTTGCTCTAGGTGTGAACTTATGCTTGTGAGGATTGAGATTGGTGGCATAACAAAGGCAATCAAAAGTTCTGAGATGAGAGTATGAAGGAACTCTTTTGAAAAGAAGCTCAAAAGGGGTCTTATTATCAAGGAGAGGGGAGGGCAGTCTATTGATCAAATAAACTGCAGTGAGAACACAGTCCCCCCAAAAGGATAAAAGAACATTAGATTGGATTTGTAAAGCCCTAGCAGTAGCAAGAATATGTTGGTGTTTCCTCTCCACAACTGAGTTTTGTTGTGGAGTGTAAACATAACTCAATTGATGAACAATTCCATTTGAGTTATAAAAGTCAGGGATATTGAATTCCAAGGCATTATCAGACCTGATGGACTTAATTTTAGTTCCAAATTGAGTTAGAACCATATTATAGAAAGAAACAATTAAGGACCTAACTTCAGATTTAGCTTTCAAAAGGAAAACCCAAGTTGCCCTCGAAGCATCATCAACTATAGTGAGAAAGAATCTATGACCATTAGATGTTAAAATAGAAAAAGGGGCCTCAAACATCCATATGTACAAGATCAAAAGAATGAGAACATCTTTTATTATCAAAAGGGAAAGGAAGCCTCTTTTGTTTTGCCAAAAGACAAACAGTAAAAGTTTTATTACAACAATGTTGAAGAAAAGGTAAAACATGGCTCAAGGATTGAACCTTCACATCAGAATGGTGCTCTAGTCTTGAATGCCAAAGAGAGAACAGATTATTATGAAGAGTAGAAGAACAAACACTAGTAAAAGACTTGAAATTTTGCTTGGAAAGGAAATCAGTAAGAGAGGCAGTGGCTTGAAACAAGCTTGAATCTTGTAACAAGTATAAACCATCATGCATTTTTCCCATTCCAATCATGCTCCAACATGTAAGGTCCTGTATAAAACATAATTTTGATAGAAAAACAAGGCATATGGGCTGTGATTTAGTCAAAGTACTAACTGATAAGAGATTAAAAGTAAAATTAGGTACATGAAGAACATTGGTAAGGGTGATGTGAGGTGAAAGTTGTATGGTTCCAATGTGGGTGACAACAGCAGCTTCCCCATTAGGCAATTCAACCATAGTATGTGAAATTTCAGTATAAGAAGTCAACAATTGCATGGAACAAACTATATAATCACTAGCACCAGTGTCAATCACTCATGTTTCAAGACCATAAGCTCTCCTATTAACAATTTTAGCTGAAAACACTGAATGCTTAAAATTGATAGGATTACCTACAACTGCATTGGTTGGAACTGCAGATGAGGAAGATGAGTATGAGGAGGAGGCATATGAGGAAGAAGAGGCTTAAAATGTCCGTTTGTTTACTTTGTAGGGTAGTAGACAATGAATTTACTATGATTGTATTTTGTGTTTGTTGTGCTCAAGACTAATCTCTGAAGTCTAAACTTTGTGGGGTTTAGTAATGCAATGCCGCATTGCCTCTTTGGGTAAGCGTCCTTTTATTTTTGGTGGTGTTGTCTCCACAATTTACAGATACCTGTTTGGATTAATGTTTTTGAAGGTCAATGATCCTTTTTTTAGATTACATGTCTTACATAAAGTGCAATTTTCATTCTACACTTAATGCAGGTTTTATGTATTAGCCAAGGGCATCAAGCTCCCTTTTAGTTGGCAAACCATATCTAAGTTGTCATACATAAGATGGGAATTTGTCATGCTACTATACTGTTTTTAGTAATTAAGTTGTATATAGCAAGGGAATCTTGATGCCTGTTTTATAATGAAGAATCCATCTTAGTTCTTTCTTTGCCAGTAGGAAATTAGCAAGTACGAAACTTATAAAAAATGCTTCCAATGGTTGGAAGTGTGTTGTCCCTTCCCTTGTATGGACTGACGTAATAATATTAGTAAAAAGAAAGAGGATTTGCTTAAATTGGTTTTCAAGCTTAGGATCACGCTGAAGAAACAGAGCTGAGGTCTGAATCTGGGGCTTAGAAAATGTCAAGGGCAGGGGCGGAGCTACGTTGGTGAGTGGGGGGGCCATGGCCCCCCCACCCCAAAAGTTAAAAAAAAAAAAATTTAGAATAGGTAAAATTGCATACTTGAACCATTTTCTAAGAACTGGCCCCCACATGAAAAATTATTTGGCCCCCCCATTTGTCCACGTTTAGTGTTCCTTGCAAACTTGCTTTTCATCTTTTAATATTTTCCCTCATTTATTATTAGTCTTTATTGTTGAAACTCCTTCATATCTCAGACCATTGGCTTAATTAGAAGTTTTACTTTTTCAATTCCCAAGCTTCAATATATTTTTCTGATATGGTGTGAGTTGATATTACTCTTTATTGTTATTATATTGCTCTATGTTGTAAGCTAAGATTGTTGTCCGCATCTGTTGCTACTTGCTAGTAAATGTTGCTCTCTGTTACTGAATATACCTGTTGTTGTTTTTCCTGCTTTGTTTTTTCTGGTCTATTTTGTTGTGGCCATTCTTTTGGCTTTGTATTCTTTCTTTTCTTTGTATAAAATTTATAATTTTGTCTCAAAAAAGAGTGCTGAGTTTATTTGAAACTAGCAAAAATGACTTTAAGATCTTGAGAAGTACTAGAGTATTCTTCTCCCTCTTTTTTTTTAAAAATTAAACCAATTGATAAGCTTTATTCAAAATACAAAGTCATCTTGTATTTTTATATATAATTTCATATTGGCTTATAAGGATTTTGTTATTTTTAATTCTAAAATTTTTTTATTTTCTTGTAGATGTAATTGTTATATTTATATTTAATTTCTTGAATGGTTTGAACTTATGGTTGTTAAAAGGACTAAGAGAAACTTAGAAGGGAAAATGAACTTAAGATACTTAATTGGTCATTTAGTTTTTTTAAGTGCTAATAAGAATTACATTGATTAAACCAATGCACAAAAACGTATATGTAGCATTTTGAGTTTTTCCTAAATTGTAACTCACTACGAGATAGTTTAACCTCGGCCCCTCCAAACCAAAATTTCTAGCTCCGCCCCTGGTCAAGGGCTGGCTGCGTTGCCAACTCTTTGTCAAAAAACCATTCATGTCATGCGTTTGATTTTTACTAGGCTCCTCACAGGCACAGCTCACACAATAAATCATTTCTATTTTCTATGTGAAATTCAAACTTAACCCATCATTATCCTAGGTGTACAAGTACAACCAACCAACAACCCACAAACCCAAGCCCAAAGAATTTTAATCTTGTTTAAGAACTAACCTCTTTTCTTTGGTTCTACCGTTTATTCAAAAAAAAAAAAAAAAAACCTCTTTTCTAGGGTAATTTTTTTTTATCACCCATGACCCAACAAGTAGTTCCTGTTTTTTATCCGGTACATTCTCTTCTCAATTCTCACTCTTGCGTTCCTTCTTTCTCTCTCACTTGAATTTCGTTCTTTGTCACCCCTATGGCCTACTATAGCATATTGGGATTCTCTTCCTAAGCCTTACGCCGTCGTTTTTGTTTTTGATAGGATGTCGCGTTTTGTTTTTGGTTCACTCAGCCACAAATGATGCCGTCTCAGTGTCTCACTTGTTAAAGCCCCTCAGCGCGATCCACCTTAATTATTTGCATTTTCAAAACTTCAACATTTAATTTATTATTTTTAAAACTTCCCAAAATTATTGGGTTAAAATTTAATTTTCCCAAAATTTTATATCATAAACTTATTTGACTTTAAAATAGGCAAAATTTGGAAACACGAGATGAAAGTGATGAAACATGATCTTCTTCATTTCATTTTAAATGGAGTGAGACAAATTTATAGATAAGATTTTATTTCATGAATCTAACTATATATGTATAGATGGTCATTTTCTTATGAAAGCAAATTAATTGATCTTTTTAGGAAGAGTGATTTTTTATTTATTTATTTTTTTTGGGGGGGGGGGGGGGTGGGGGAGATAAACAATAGAATTTGTATTATTGAATCAAGGGTAAAAAAAAACGTATAAAAAGGTAAACGCTGTGCTGAAACAACACCTAGATGGGAAAGAAAACATAACTATAACTAAGGTACAAAAACAAAGACCAAAAGGGGAGCCTAGCAGGACCAACTCATGACAGGCCGAAGAAAAGCAACTCAAACATTCCTTTGGAAGGCCAATTAATGATACTACATAATTTGGTGATGTAAAACTGATGTTAATGATGCTATATATCGTTTATAAATTAATATGTTACCAATCATATAATTAAAAGTAAAGCTAATATTTACTATGTTTTTATAATTCATTAATCACATCCATTGTATTAAAATTTGTAAAATTTATAATACTTGTGCCTTTGCATTTTTCATTTAGACAAGGTACTTGTCATGTAAGGTAGCTCTTTGTACAATATGCGAGTTACAGGTTCATTTACAATAAGTCTACTTGCCCAATAAATTTCATTGTTTCTTTTACAATTGTGGAATTGGTAATTAAGTTATAAAATATACAATTAAAATGATGTCAACATTAAGTCTATGTAAAAATAATATTGTCCTAATAAAATTTATCACCTAAAAAAATTGTTATTTTTTAGCATTGCACGTTCATTTGTTATCTCCTATTACCAAAAGTTGATGTATGGTCAACGAAAGAATTAAACATAGAAGTAGTAACATAGAGTTGCAAGCATAGTAGTAAATCAAACGAAGCAATGGCCAGGTTAAGCTGCAAAATAAAACTTTGAATTACCAATAAGCACAAACAGGAGGTTATATAATCGTTATGTTAATATTTTCCATTCTTCATAGAGAATTTTCTACAACAACCGCACGGGAATACGTAAAAATACAGACAGCACATACTCATCAGCTCATGCAAGCCTTCAAGCTTTTATTACCCCAGTTATTAATACTACTGGCTGATAGTTCTATGTCTCTCACCAGAAGAAAGAACTGCTTCGAGGGTGCAGAAATTTAACCGCCTTATAAAATGGAATATGCACAATACTACAGGTGCTCAAAGCTCACAAGCCCTCAATGTTTGGAATAGAGGGAGATTAAAGGGAAAGGTGACCGAAATTTACTAAAATTTAGTATATTCTAGTTATCTTGCCCTATCCTTTCCCTTCGTCTCCTTTCATTCAAACATTTCAAGTTTTTATTACACCAATTATTGGATTTGGAT
Organism: Notholithocarpus densiflorus; assembly: GCA_030021035.2. NCBI lineage: Eukaryota > Viridiplantae > Streptophyta > Magnoliopsida > Fagales > Fagaceae > Notholithocarpus > Notholithocarpus densiflorus. The sequence goes on from JARYZH020000002.1 coordinate 11,884,424, forward strand.
ATACTAGCTACTAGTTCAATGCCTTTTACCAGAGGAAAGTAGTGCTTCAAGGGCAGAAAACTACCCTATAGTTAGACCCACCGTTGCATGCGAATAAGCTTGTTGGATCATCCTTAGGATAACTATAAGCATCGGGGCACCGATCCTTGAAAAATCTGGAAAAATTTGTAGGTCCACAGCTCCCAGAATTGCAACAATATTCATTAGTTTTGAAAACAGTACAAGGGTTGTTACACCCGTCAGGAGCTTTCAACTGAGTGGGGCACTGCCCGTTGATATCAGCAGTACATCTCATTCCATTCTTATTGCACCCACCACCAGAGGTGGCACTAAATTCCATAGGAACATAAAAATTGAATCCATCAACAAGAGAGATGTCAACGAAATCCTTGTTTTGAAATTGGTTCAAAGAGTATTCGGCAAGGGTGTTTGGGGGTGAACCATAGGCTTGGCATTGAAGAAGCCCACCACAATCACCAGTTTGACATCTGCCGTGACCAGAGCCATCAAAACTGCACCCAGTTCGGGCCCAAATGCGAGCCCCTGCTGTGCCAGCGTTCACATCAAGGGGCCAAGACTGACGTGAGTTAAGCTGCCTACCACCACCAGGCATAGCTGCAGCCCATACTGTGTAGGGGCAATTGTTTGTTATATCAAATCTGGCTGCATGGGCTAAGGCAATGAAAACAGTGACAAGAAAGTAGAAGGAAATGGGAAGGTTTTTGAAGAGGTTCATTTTGGTAAGTGAGAAAAATAGTGGTTTGTGGTTATGTTTATGAAGAGATAGGTATGGGTTTATATAAAGTTTGGGATTGGTTATTGCCTGGTGTGGTGAATTTACAGTGTGTTTGGCTAACGGGTTAAGCTTCTTGCACTGGATCCACTACGTACTGCGGACGCTTGTTTTTTATTATAAGTGTTTGTATTGTATTAGATTGGACCTATTGTGATGCGGACACTTGACTTGCTTTGGATAAGTGTATGTATTGTATCAGATTCAGTACTCCATCATATCCTTGCCTAATTAACTCTTTGTTGGAAAATTGGAAAGACGAATATGTCTTGGAGGGACTTGAAGACTTGTCAAATAATTGAGTAGTATGACGTGCAGCTGCTTGTGGAATGAGAGATCATTTGCTACGTACTAGGATGACGGAGGACCACATAATAGTGTTGATAGTTCCTCCCAACTAAATAAAATACAGTCACTTGTTTTACATTGTGTCGGATTTAGAGCTGTTCAAAGCAATTTACATTTCACTTCCCACCTTTAAATCCTTGATACCCATGCCAACACCTTTATCACCTATGCCAAAGTCCTAATTATCTTTTTGTCATGGCTTGACTTGAACACTTCTCTTATTCCAATGGATCCTAGGATATTCTCTTGGACTAATAATGCAATTGCGGAATTGTGGACCTTAGGTTTGGATTAATGGCATCTTGAAGTAGAGGATTTAACAAATTATTAGTTGAAACTAAGTCATTTCTGGTTTCAACTTGGCTATCTACTACCAAGCATATTCCACCTCTGATATATATTAAACCTTGATTCTGATTGTCACTTAATCACTATGCACATATCCAAGGAAGCAAGCCAATGTACTGATGTTTTGACTAAAGGGGTTATCAACAACATATAAGTGGGAAATTCTTTATGATACTTGGTCCAGTTTTTTGTATGGCTGTTTTTATTGGGAACAATACTGGAATCCCAAATTTTGAGTGTTTCATTAGAATTGTTGTTTGTTTTCATTTATTTTGTTGGTTAATATATTTTTATTTTAAGAGAGGTGGAAGAGGGAAAGATTAGTGTGACGTGAAACTTGTTAGTTTACGTTTTTCAAAACTGTGGGTTAGCCTGGTTGCAGAAAAATGCACAAAAATCAGGATCTTCATTGTCGTTCAATTATGGTCCTATATAAATTTATTATTGTGGGAATATTTATTCATGTAAAAACAAATCGATTGGAAATGTCCTACTTTGAGCAAGTTGGGTTTATATTGCTTATCAAGCTTTGTTGCTTCTGAAAATTGTCAGGTTAATGTTGCTTTCGAAAATTGATTAGCTTGCTATCAGACAATGTGCCATGAAGAAAATTTTCAAATGGTGTGACCATTGGGACGATAAAGCTCGATGCATTTGGGAATCTTAGGCAAAAATTGAATTAAGACATCTTATATATTTAAATATAATTTTTTTTTAATTTTAAATATTACTTAAATTCTATCCTCTTGTTTTAGATGCAAAATTACTAATTAACCATGTAGATTTTTTTTTTTTGAAAAATCTTATAGCACAAAAAATTTGACAATTAGAATTTTTTATTTTTTTTTGGAAAGCCTATAGACACAAAAAATTTGACAAAATCTTTCATACTTGTTGATGTAGTAGATTGATAGTGGTGAGTAAAAATGTGATACTAGTGGTAGCCTAGACGAGAACTAGTAAAAGTTTGTCAATTCAACTATTGTTGGTGGATCTAGATGAGAAATAGTAAAAGTTTGCCAACTCAATTATTGTGGAAAATGTTGTAAATTTTTTTTTATATTAATTTTTTTTTTTAAAGAATTGTTACATTCACAAAATTTTCACAACAAATTCTAAGTGTTAAGTTGTTACTAATTTTACTTTGAATTCACCATTAAAATTACTTTTTTATTCAGCAATAATAACCAGTAACAATTTGAAAATTAGGATTTGTTGTGAAAAATGTTGTAGATTTAGCATTTCTCTCTCTCTCTTTCTCTCTCTTATTTTTAATTTGATAAAATAAATATAATTTTATCTATTGGCTAATATTTGAGTTTAATTAATACAATTACAATGAAAGAAATAACCCTATTATAATATGGGGGCCTTTTTCTACTTGGGGCCTTAGGTGACCACCTCATTCGCCTATATAATAGAGCCGGCCCTGAGTTGGAGCAAGCCAAATCAAGGATAGAACTGATTGGAAGTATTTTGCTATTAGTTCTTAATAAACTGACTTCAAAATGTAGAGATGAAAGGAAAAGGGGATTGATATTTGTGAAAGTGCTAAGTAGGAGAGACATTATCTAAGTGTTTTGAAGATAGTAATAGAATATATAAAAAATAAATTATAATAAATACGATATTCATATGTATAAGAAATTTAAAGTACATACAAAGACATTTGTGGTGGGGGCAAGTAAAATCTATCTTCACTTCTTCGAAGTGAGGAAAACCCGTGTAGAGTGAAGTAAGACAATAAAATAAAATGAGTAGGACGGAACAAAGAATTTTTGCCATTCCTATGTGAATATGTACAAATAAATACTAAGATATGACATTGAAATTAGAATTAATTTTTAAAATATTAATTAATATAAATGATAAAAGCGATACATTAATAAATAAATTTAATTGTTCTACAAAATATACTGGAAACATAACACGTAATTGAACTGAAAATTAAAAATTTTTTCTCAAGGATTTGCACAAGATTACAAAAAAACCATCTAGATACAAATTAACTTAGAACTCAATTATGACTCATTATTATAATCTTATTAGGTTCATATTTTTCTATAATCTCAAATAGCTATTGTAAGGACAAAAAAATCTAGCAGCCCAGACCCACTTAGAACAGTGGGTTTGTATAGTTCAAATATATGCTTGATTGATTGAAATAAGAGAGGGTTATTTATGGTTTAATTTGATCAGTGTTGTTTGATCGATTGAAATATATGCTTGATTGATTGAGAAGTTATTGAATAGGCTTGTTGTTGAATCTAATCAGCAGAACTTTGGGCAACTATCTTGACTTCAAAATATATTCTAAAGACACAAGACACAGTTTGTTCACGATTTCTAACCTAAACAATAGACTCAACAAAACTTATATCTTATCTTTTTTTTTCTTTTCTTTTTTTGAGAAACAACTTATATCTTATCTTAAAAAAATAAAATGATATCTAAATCTAGTATAGTAGTATACATGTACATGTGCCTCCTAGATAAATAATGGAGAAAAAATATCAGCATCTAAAAGTTAAAGCTTGGCCACGTGTTATGATTCATTTTGAAAAGTTTTGAAAACTGAACTCTCATAAAAATTAGCCATACAACTGGTATGATACGATATTGACTCTCATACTCTCGTCTCTTATGATTTGTCGATAAATGGCACTCTCCCTCTCAGTATGTATAAATTAATATATGGGAATATTATTTTTAAAAGTAGAATATTTAATTGAGAAGGTAGAATAATTTTAAGGGAGCAGTGTCATTTCATGAATTATTTGAGAAGGTAGTAGTGTTAACTGTTAAGGGCCTTTTCTTTTCTTTTTTTTTTCCTTTTTTTATTATTATTATTATTATTATTATTATTTTTTAACAAAGCTTTGGAAACTATACCCAAAGTTCCAAGACAGAAGCCCAAAATAGTTTGGATCTACTCCATAACTCCACATGCTCAGGGTCCACTTTTGAGGCCCAATTCCACACTACATGAGGCTTATCAACAGATGAGGCCATGATCTACAAAAGTTGTGTAGCACAACCCACAGCTAGGCCCAGTATCTCACCACAACCTAATGTTTATGTCCAAAAAAAAAAAAAAACTCCAGTAGCAATAAATGACTCACTTAAAAGAAATAAATAAGCCCATCACTTTACCTTTTTTTTTTTTTTTTTTTTTTTTTTTTAATAATTTTTTATAATTTTTTAATTTTTTATAATTTTATACAAAATAGAAGTTCTACTTTAGCTTAATCTAAGTGTATGTGTATGAAAGTTTCTTCTAGAGACTTGAACTCCATACCTTGCCCTTCACACCCCACAAGCACTTATACTTGTGGAATGACCATCGTACTAAAAGTGTGCGGGATAGATAAGCCTATCACTTAGGCCTACATCGAAGGTGTGTGATGTGTCACTAATTAACGCCTAAAGATGGTAGAACAAGGCCGGTCAAGGCTCCAATCTCTAGCATCCTGATAGAGAAAGTAGAGAAGCACAGCTAGTTAATTAGGCTAAAAAAACACTCCAAACCAGCCAGTTTCAGAGAAAATGCCTTCTAACGAAGGCTCCATCTTAGTTCTTTTCCAGTAGGAAATTAAGCCTTGGCTGGCAAGTACGAAACTTATGAAAAACGCTGCCATTGGTTGTAAGTGTTATATACCCTTGCATTGCACGGACTGATATAATTGTGCTAAAGAGGATTGGCTTAAAAAGGATAAAAATTGTTACACAACCTTGTTATGTACATGCTCGTTTTTTTTTGAAATTAAAATCGTGAGTTGAAGACACGATGTCAAAACTAAAATTGTGTTTTCAACTTAAGATTTCAGTTCAAAATTAAAATAGATGTGTAATAGTATGTGTAACTGATATTACTCTAGCCTAATTTGGTTTCAAGCTTAAGGTCTGAATTCGGGGCTTAGTAAATGTCACGGGTTGACTGCGCTGCCACTTTTTTTGTCATTCTTCTTCAAATATTTAGAGGATCATTTTCCGTGAAACCAACTTCATTGATTAATTTATTTTTTAAAAAAAGTGAGGTTAAAGATATAAATTTTTTTTACTACATATCATTAATTTACAAATTGACATATCACCAATCAGACCAATCAAATTCATTATTACGTCAATATATATGTAAAGTTTGTGTGGTAAAATTTGTAATGTCCTTACCATTTTCCTTTTTAAAAAAAAAATACTTGTCAAGCAAAATGCAAGTTATAGATTCATTTACTATAAGCCTACTTACACAATAAATTTCATGGTTTCTTTAGTTGGTAAGTTGCGATTGATATACATTAAAAGTGACATCAATGATAGTGTTATGTAAAAATGATATTGAAACAATTAGAATTTGTCACCTAAGTTGTAACTTGTGAAATTCATTGTATCTTTATCTAGCATTACTCGTTCATTAAATTTTCCCATTCCCAAAAGTTGATGTATGTTCAACCAAAGAATAAAACATAGCAGCAGCAACATAGAGTTCCAAGCATGGTTGTAAATCAAATGAACCATTGGCCAGGTTAACCTGCAAAATAAAATTTTAAATTACCAAAATACAAAAATGGAGGTTATAATCGTTAGGTTAATATATATCTTCCATTATTCATAATACTGCATGTGCTCATGTAAGCCCTCAAGCTTTTATTATCTACACCCACTAATATACTACTGGTTGATAGTTCTATGCCTCTTACCAGAAGAAAGAACCTTCGAGGGCAGAAAATTAACCACGTAATAAAACTGGATGTGCACAATACTGCATGTGATCACAAGCCCTCAATGTTTAGAATAAAGGGTGAATAGAGGGAAAGGTAACCGAAATAAACTAAAATTTAGTACATTCTAGTTATCTTCCAATTAATCTCCACTTCTCTCCTCTCCCCTTGTCTCCCCCATCCAAACATTTCAAGCTTTTATTACACTAATTATTGGATATACTAGCTAACAGTTTTATGCCTCTTACCAGATCATGAGGAAAGAACTGATTCAAGGGCAGAACACAACCTTATAATTAGTACCACCTTTGCATGTAAATGTGCTTGTTTGATCATCCTTAGGGTAACTGTAAGCATCTGGGCAACGATCCTTGAAAAACTTGGAATAATTTGTAGGTCCACAACTCCCAGAATTGCAACAATATTCATCGGTTTTGAATACGGTACAAGGGTTGTTACACCCTCCCTGAGCTCTCAACTTAGCTGGGCATTGCCCATTGATATCAGCTGTACATCTTATTCCTCTGGTGCACCCACCAGAGGTAGGGCTAAAATCCATAGGAACATTAAACCCATCAACAAGAGAGATGTCAAAGAAATCCAGGTTTTGAAATATGTTTAATGCGAATTCGGCAAGGGTGTTTGGGACTGCACCATAGCCTTGACATTGAAGAAGGCCACCATAAAGTCACCGGTTTGACATCTGCCACGACCAGAACCATCAAAACTACACCCAGTTCGGGCCCAAATGCGAGCCCCTGCTGTGCCAGCGTTCACATCAAGGGGCCAAGACTGACGTGAGTTGAGCTGCCTACCACCACCAGGCACGGCTGCAGCCCATACTGTGTAAGGGAAATTGTTTGTTATATCAAATCTGGCTGCATGGGCCAAGGCAATGAAAAGAAAAGAGATGCAAGAAAGAAGTTAATGGGTAGGTTTTTGAAGAGGTTCATTTTGGAAAGTGAGAAAAATAGTGGTTTGTGGTTATGTTTATGAGGAGATAGGTATGGGTTTATATAGGGTGTGGGATTGGCTATTGGCTGGTGTGGAGAATTTACAGTGTGATTGGGTAATGGATTAATTAAGCTTCTTGCATTGGATCCGCTTTGTGCACTAGACCTATTGCGATGTCGGACACTTGACTTATTTTCGACAAGTTTCAGATTGCCTAATTAACTTTTTGTAGGAAGTTTGGAAAGACGAATATGTCTTGGCTGGACTTGAAGACTAGTCAAATAATTGAGTAGTATGACGTGCAGCTGCTTGTGGTATGTGAAATAATAGTGTTGATGGGACCTCAGCTCCCAATAAATAAAATGCAGTCACTTGTTTTATGTCACGTACATTGTGTTGGATCCTAGTTAGAGTAGCTTTTCAGAACAATTTACATTTCACTTTCCACCTTCGAATCCTTGATACCCAATGCCCCTTTATCACCTTTGCCAAAGTCCTAATTAACTTTTTTTTTTTTGATGAAATTATCCTAGGATATTCTCTTGGACTAATAGTAATAATGCGATTGTGGAATTATGGACCATTTGGATTAATGATAGCTTAGAGTAAGGTATTTAAGAAATTATTACTTGAAACTTGAAACTAACTCATTTCTGGTTTTAACTTGGCTATCTACTACCAAGCATATTCCACCAGCTCTGATATTAAACCTTGTTTCTGATTGCAGAAACATATTGGTAAGCCCATGGAAAGTAACCACTAATAAGTACATATCCAAGGAGGCAAATCAAAGCATTGATGTTTTGACTAAAGGGGGTTATCAACAACTAAGAGGGAGATTCTATATGATACTTGTTCAGCTGTTCCAGTTTCTTGCATAGCTGTTTTTATTAGGAACAGTACTGGAATCCCAAATTTTGAGTGTTTCATAAGAATTGATGTTTGTTTTCATTAAGCTTATATTTAGTTGGTTAATATATACCCTTATTGTAAGAGAGGATGAGGTGGGAGAGATTAGTGTGACGTGAAACTTGATAGCTCACGCTTTACAAAACTCTGCAGAAAAATGTATAAAAATCAGGCTCTTCATACGCGTTTAATTATGGGAATATGTGTTCCTGTAAAACAAATCGATTGGAAAAGTCCTACTTTGAGAAAGTTGGGTTTATATTGCCTTCCTTTATCAAGCTTTATTGCTTCTGATCATTGTCGGCCAATGTATTGTTGCTTTCGAAAATTGATTAACCTGCTATCAAACCATGTGCTAAAGGAGGAAAAATATCAAGTGGTGTAACTCTCAACGATATAGTACAAATGTGGAGTTTATCAAAAAAAGAGAGTACAAATGTGGAAATTTAGGGATGGCAATGGGCTAGGCTCTTTCTAGCAACTCTATGTCCAATTGGTCATGGTGATTGCCCCTTTGGGTTCTTGACAGTGTGTCTTGTCCTTGGAAGTGACTGCCTAGCACTACATAAGTCCTAGACGTAGAATCACCAAATGGGGCACTAAACTGCTAAACCTACTACGTATATTTTTCATTCATGCTTCAGAAAATGGAACATTTTGCAACAGTGAAATTTGCAAGAGGACTCACATTTCACTGTTGCACAAAATTGTTTGCAGGACCTCCTATGTCCTAAGACAGTTTTTGGCTTCTCTACATGATAGGATAGAGCTCAGTACAAGCAGAAGTACATTATTGAGTTTTGTCGATCAATGCCTTTAAGACAGTTATTGGCTTCTCTAGATGACAGGAGAGAGCTCAGTACAAGCAGGAGTACATTATTGAGTTTTGTCGATCAATGCCTTTCTGGAAAAGAGAGTTGATCTTTATTATTATTGCCGTAGCTCACTGGAGATGTGGACTTTTGACTCTTGAGCATATTAAAATATGTCGGCATCATGGGGGAAAAAAGAAAAAAGCAAATGCAGAGGTTATTCCTCTACACCAGTTTGTATGGTACATAACAAGTTAAAATAAATATCATTATATCATCAAGAGAGTAAACATAAGTTTCAAGGGAAAGAGGTAGTCCACATTAGAATATAAACTAATTTTTTACTTTCTTTCAAAACGAATCCCCTAGCCTGCCTAGATCAACATTACCTCTAGAAAGTAAAATTCCAATGTTGCTGCAGTTCTTCCAAGCAGGATTTTTACTGAAACTACCAGATAAAATAGCAGCAAGGCCTATCTCTCTACTAGGTTCTACTACAACCTTCAATACCTCCTATGTCCTAAGACAGTTTTGGGCTTTCTCCAGATGGTAGTTTCGAGTCCATGTAGGAGAGAGCTCAGTACAAGCAGAAGTACATTGATGAATTTCGTAAACCAATGCCTTTAAAGAAAAGAGAGTAAATCTTTCTTATTATTAGCATAGGTCAAAGGAGATGTGATCTCTTGACTCTTGAGCAGACTATGTTGGCATCAATGGGAGGGAAAAAAAGAAAAAGAAAGTAAATGCAGAGGTTATTTCGTGACACCGGTGTGTATAGTACATATTACATAGCAAGTTAACATAAATTTCATTACATCATCAAGAGGGTAAACATAAGTTTCTAGGGAAAGAGTTAGTCCATATTAGAATATGACTTTCATTTTCTATATGAATCCCAAAGTCTTCCCAGATCAACATTACCTCCTGAAAGTATAATTCCTATGTTGCTGCAATTCTTCAAAGCAGGATTGTTCTTGAAACTATCAGATAAAACAGCGGCAAGGCCTATCGCTCCACTAGGTTCTACTACAACCTTCAATATCTCGTAACAAAGTTTCATGGCTTCTATTATCTCATTGTCCTCCACAGTTATGATGTCTTCAACAAGATCTCGCACTATGGGCCTGCACCACAAAATGTAAAGTCTGAGTTTATCTGAGGTCAATTAGCTACACAAACGGAAACATATAATTCATGAAAGCAATATTTACATTAGGGTAGGCAAGGGTTATGTTATTGGCAATCTGAAACTATATCTTTAATGCATTTTTTTTTTCATTAAAAAAAATGCATCATCTTGATAACATGAGGTTTCTCCTTACCAGGTAAAATCGCCAAGAAAAGCTCGAAGCCCATCAGCTACAGTGTTGGTCTCAGGCAATGTTATTATCCTGCCAGCTGCTTTGGATTGAGCTGCATCATCTGCTCCCCTAGGTTCTGCAGCCAAAACTCGAATGGCAGGGTTGATGGACTTGGCAGCCAATGCCACCCCTGATATCAAACCACCTCCTACATATTTTTTTTTTTTGTTTGACTAGAAGTTAGAACAAATCAGCACAGAAAGAAATCCACAACAAAGATGAAGCAGGAGCATAAAGGATTAAATTGACAATTTAGCTTTAAATGTAATTGAACAAACCACTTATTGGAACTATTAGAGTGTCTATTTGAGGGGCTTGCTCCAGAAACTCCAATGATATGGTACCCTGCCCACTGCAAGAACACAGTTAAAAATGTCATATTGAATTGACATTCAAGTCCCATTTTCTCTGTGAATTTGAATTCCTTAGTTCTTTAGATATTAGAGTTTTTGGCAAGGAGAAGATGAAAAAAATACAGGTGTTAAAGTCAGTAACTACAACAGTTTATTTGCATAAAATTTAAGGCTATATATACTTTCTTCTCAGAATATTTAAAGGATTCTAATTTTTTAATAACGTTTTTTTCTCCATAAAAGGCTAGTAAAGTAAGAAAATCAGTGGCCAGGAAATCAAGTATGATTTTCAGCTTGGTCATCTTGATTGCCACACATACTCTCACTGAAAACTAACCAGTTTGTGTAGCCTTTGCTCCATGGTTGAACTTGTGCAGAATGAACCTAATATTACTTGTCAAATGAGCTTTTTACCCTTCCAGTACCTTGCCTAGAACAAAAACTTTACATGGGTGTAGGTAAACGTAAAAGGTAAATCTTATACCTTATAATGCGCCCATCATTATATGGATGTACAAGAACTGCACCAGTTTCTTGCAACACCTTACTTGCGACACTCTCCCTTGACTGCATTGTGGCTTCACTCCAGATAACCTGACCACTGTAACGCATGACATTCTCAACTTTGCATTTTGGAGCACCATTTGGAATAACAATATACGCAGGGATTCCCCGTAGTTTCGCAGCCAAAGACAATGCTGCAGCATGGTTACCACTAATTTTGGAGGACATGATCAGGGGATATTTGGACAAACAAGTAAAAGAAATTATCCATGAGTAATTATCACTAATAAGTCAGGAGGAAACCTGCTGTGTGTTACTACCCCTTTAGCAGCTTCATCATTATTAAGAGAAAAAACAGCATTGCAGGCACCTCTGAATTTGAAAGCTCCACTGGAATAGCCACAAAAAAAAAAAAAAAAAAAACTAAGTCCTTAGTAATTAAAGTGTTAAACACAATGGGAAGGATGAGAAGACCAAATATATACTAAAGAAACAAAATCAGTTTAAATTTTTACCATTCACAATTGTTTAGTATCTCACCCCTTTTGGAAACATTCACATTTAAAAAATAACTGTCTCCCTGAAACAGCATTCAGAGATTCAGAGGAAAGAACTGGAGTTTTGTGAATGAATGACTTGATGCGTACTTCAGCCTCTCTTATGGAGGAAATATCAGCCACATATTTTTCCCTCCTAATTTCGTTCTCTGCTTCCATCTTTATACCACCAACAAAATTAGTGATTCTAAATCTATGTGGAGACAGGTTAAATAACTTCAGTAACTCCTGTAACAATTAAAGAACATCTTAATCATGTACAACAATCCTTATCCCTATTGAAGCAATGACATGACACTCTGGGATTTCTTAATTTCTTTGATAAGTAACAGTTGGGAGAAATATAAGTAACAGTTGGGATTTCTCAATGTTGTCCCTTGTATTGAAATAAATAAAAGGAACAAATAGTTTCATGGTCAGAAACCCCAACAGAACTGAAAAAAATGCTTAATTTCTCATCTGCTAGTCTAGTTTATTAATTCTTTATTAAGGGGGTTGGTTTGTCTTCAGCTGGAAAAATTGGTTATTCACCCCTTTCTTGATATACTTTACATCAGAGCAACATAATTTTCCAAAATGAAATTTATAAGAAAAATGCTAGGACGACAGCAAATTATACAACTTTTGTCATGACTTGCAACGTGGCGAGTTGTGAGTGGTGGAGATAAAGTGGTGGGTTCACACCTCCACTACTCACAAGTCACAACTCACCACATGGAGAGTTGTGGCAAAAGTTGTGTAGTTTGTTGTAGTCCTAGCATTGTTGAATTTACAACATGGAGTTGGAGATGGAGAAAATGATTTCTTATATTGCCAAATTAAAGTATTCCAGAATTCATGTTTTTTGGTTTTGGCGAGGGCTTGCATTGGATTGTAGTATATAAGTGAATAAGTATGTGATTGGTGTTAAGACAAATGGCAAATTGGCTAACATATCATAACCAAGTAGATTATATCATAAATATGGGACTTCCTATAAGAATTTTCAATTATTTGCAGTCAATCAATGTCTTCAAATGACAATATCTACATTTTCCAGAGTCAAACACAATGCACAAAAGCCCTTCACATAAAGGAACCAAAGCATGAGAGGATGTATTCAGCAAACCATGCCAAGTCACCCCTCCCTAGATGCATATTTGAACTAACACACACAGCTAGATTATGAAATTTTCCCTAAAAATCCCATAACCTGAATCCAACATAAATTTCTTGAACATATCACAGAATACAAATTAAGAAATCACTAATACTGATTCCACAATCAACCAAATTCAACCATGCCAAACGAATACAAATTGGAGTGTATAGCCTTTGGAAGCGAAATAAGCTCGTATGAATTTAACCCATTATCAGATTATTGAAAGCTTATCATGTTGAATGAAAGAAATACACCACGAAATGTGTCTAGTATTGGTCCAAATCAGTGAACCTGGCCCAAATGGCAAATGGGTGTGAAAGATTAAGCCTCAAAACCAGCTGTTCAAGGTTGTTTTCAACAGCTTACTTCTCTTTCCTAGTTGTTCAATGGGTAACTTTTTTACATATAAAAAATTCCATAGTCGTAAATGAGAAATAAAAAGTACATGAAGAACTCATGTCAATCAAAGACAGGAAATAATGAATATTAAGAGCTTAGAGCCTCAGAGGTTTTTCAAGAACTTACAGTTTCTCCCAATAGACAAGACAACCTTTTTCTTCAAGTTTTGGTTGGCTTGCAATCATCCCACTCCCAGTTCTAGTTTCATTCTTTTTATTTGGCGAAAATAGGAAACTAGACATAATTTTCCAACTATATAGTTAATAGTCAAATTTTCAAACTATATTTTTTACTAGCAACTCGAATTTAAGAGACTCGATTTAGGACCTTTAAATCAAGTTTTTGAGGGTCGGTTTTCACGTTTTAATTGGGTCTGAGTTGGCACTTTTTCCATGTGGCATTCACCTAAAAATCGAGTCTATAAGACTCGATTTATAAGCGCACAGGATAAAAAAGAACAACAACAACAGCACCAACAAAGAAATCAAAAAAGAAAGAAGCCAAAGAAATCAGAGCCAGAAAAAAAAAAAAAAAGCGGAAGAAGAAAAGAAAGCCAAAAAGGCTGCTCTCTTCTCTTTCTTCTTCTTCTTGTCTCACTCCTCTCTCAGTCTTTCTCATGCTTCAATCCAAGCAACAAAAACACCACCGCAACCACCAGGCGGCGCGAGCCCCAGGCCACGCGAGCCCAGGCATGCGACCCAAGCACACAAGCCCAGGGGCGCGACCCAGGTGCGCGAGCTAGGCCGCGCGAGCCCAGGCACGCGAGCCCAGGCCGCGCGAGCCCAGGCATGTGAGCCCAGGCCGCGCGATCCAGGCCACGCGAGCCCAGGCCGCACTGGTGAGGTGAGCTGTTGTGAGTCTCTAGATTCTTTCTCTCTTTCTCTGATCTGATTGTAGTTTTTTTTTTTTTTTTTTTTTTGGGTATTTCAGCTTGTACAGTCTTGAGACTTGGAATTTGTTTAAATTTTTTTGGTTTATAAATCGAGTCTTAGAGACTCGATTTTCAGGTGCTCGCCACGTGAAAAAAGTGCCGACTCAGACCCGATTAGAACGTGAAAACCGACCCTCAAAGACTCGATTTATAGGCCCTAAATCGAGTCTCTTAAACTCGAATTGCTAGTAAAAAATATAGTTTGAAAATTTGACTACTAACTATATAATTGGAAAGTTATGTCTAGTTTCCCATTTTCGCCTTTTTATTTTTTTGCACCATGCGTTTTATTTTTATTGTTTTGGCAAAGAAAACGAAACGACAGTGTTGAAGGTAAAAAAGTTAAAAAAACGACACGTTTGTCTAAACGAAATTGCGCGATATTCCCATATTTCCAAACAACACAACAACACAAAAACGACAAAGAATTGCCATATGGTTGTTCTATTAAGTATTATCCAACTGATTTTAAAAAAGCTCTAGAAATGACTATTGTTTTAGCGGTGAATATTAATCATCAAATATCAGATGTCATCATTGTACTAATCAGTTTTATTATCAGATATGATGAATATTAAGGAAGAACTACTTGAAATTAAAAAAGAAAAAGAAAAAGAAAAGAAAAGATGAAGCTGTGGTCATCTATGCTTCACATATTCTGAGGTCAATGAAACATCATAGCAGAGGAGGGTAGAGAAAGGACTAATCAAAGTGTCGAGATTGATGTTTGGAGGTCCTTCTTTACGAGGTATAGAATGGTGGAAATTAAGTTGAGTGAATCATCCTCATATCAAGCTAGTTGCTTCTAATATGCAAAGTAGTCCTTAACCAAAAAAAAAAAAAAAAAAAAACACAGTGCAAATGCCTTAAGTGATAACATATAGATTTGTGGTTCAGTAGCATACTCTGGCATCTTCCTCGAACAAAACATGGGGTCAATGGAAGTGTGCGGAATTAAAACATTTGATTTTATCTTCTCTCAATGGAAATGTGCCGAAATAAACCGAAGTTTGAGCCCCACAAATGAGGGCCATCAAGCAAATGGGAGTGTAGCACTGAAGAAACTTAACAATATTGTTGCAGAAATATTTAGGTCTTGAAATGGATAAAAGTACAAACACATTTTGCCATTGCCTATTTGGGCAATCTGAATACTGACATATCCCTATACAATATGGGAGGACATATCTGCACTCAAATTGCATAAAAACATTTACTGCGAAAAAAATACAAACACATTTTAGACCTTACTAAGAAAACAAGTCGGACTTGGAGGGATTGGGATATCTACAGTCCCTTCCAGCATTAGCAGAACCTTCCTCATTGAAGGACGAAGTGATGGCTCATCAAGAACACACCAGAGTCCTACTTTAACCATTCTCTCCAATTGTTTTTTGTCAACCTCCTCATCACCCACCAGTTTTCCTAGCTCACGAGCCTCAAAGCAATAGTTTGCCCATTCCTCAAGAATGGCCTCTTCTTCAGGACGATCCCAGTCAAGACTCTTTCTACAACATATAAGCTCCAACAACACAATTCCAAAGCTATATACATCTGTTTTGACTGTCAGTGGTTTGTTTCGATGCCACTCTGGTGCAACATAGCCCTTTGTCCCCCGAATGCTAGTAAAGGTACTGGTTTGATTTGGCTTTAACAACTTTGCCAATCCAAAGTCTGAGATTTTTGCACACCCATGTTCATCCACGAGTATGTTTTGAGGCTTTATGTCACAATGAATGATCTGTGACTCACACTCTTCATGAAGATAAAGAATTCCTTTCGCTATGTTGCAAACCATTTCTATTCTTTTGTCCCAACAGGGTTGTTTTTCAGGTGTGAAAAGTATATCTGCAAGTGACCCATTGCTCATGAACTCATATACCAAAAGCCTATGCTCTTCATCATGGCAATAGCCAAGTAAATGGACAAGGTTTTTGTGGTGTGTTCTTCCAATAGCTTTCATCTCTGATTGAAAAATTTTTTCCCCTTCAACCAACACTTTGTCTAATCTTTTGACAGCTATAAGCTTCTGACCATTCAATGTTATTCCCTTGTAAACGGTCCCGAATAATCCTTTACCCAGCTCTTCCTTGAAACTATTTGTCATTTTCTCAAGATCTGAATAAGTAAATGATTGTGGAGAAACATCCATTCTGAGGCCAACATTTCCACCATTAGAGAGCCTTTTATATGCCCATACCCGATTTTTATAAATTGCAATTCCAGAAATCAGTGACATTATGAGTCCGAAAGCAGCAAGTGAGATGCCTATAATCAATATACCCTTTCGGGACTTTTTTTCTTGTCCTATGGGCACAATTTTATTTATGCTGGTTGTAGATACACCTACCTTGATGAATGCCATGTTTGTATCACTTGCCACTTTTCCAAATCTCAACGGAAGCTTTTGCTTTCGACACGTCCCATCTTTGTACGTAGCGGCTTCACAATTACAATCCTCCAAACATGCTGCTTGGCAGTTCTCATTGCTTAATAATGACAGAATGGAAAAAGAACTATCCTCCCATACAGTATTAGATACTGTTACCATGGTATATTTAACACTTCCATCTCTGCTTTCACAACTTTCTGCAGTGAAATTCCTTTCACAGCCTGAACTCCAATTCCCCTGGTGGACTCTTGCAAATCCAGGAAGACATAAGCAGTTAGATTCTCGATCAATAGTATTACAAAACCCATTGAGGCCACACAGGCCCTTAGGGTCACACTTATTATCAGAAGATGACCAATTGACAAGCCAATTCCCATTCTTTTCCAGATTGTGTGAGTATAGCCTGAAGATCCCATCAGCGTCAATTCTCATAAGATGAACTGTATTGTTTCTTGGATATCCACCTTGAGTCAGATTTGATAGGTATGAGCCAGTGGAATTGAGCAGGTAGAGATGGCCACCATCATCAAGACATAGCGACACGTTATTGCCTTGTCCATTTGTATTCGAACTCCAATAAGCATATTCGGCCTTTAATTCCAATAGTAATGGATACTGCACGAGGTTTCCATCTGTCTGCATTACTAGTTGAAAAATTCCTGTCGATTGGTCAGATTCTGAAACACTCGAACGCAAACTTGTTCCAGCTGAGAGACTGACCCTGTAAGATGGTATTCGTTGGGTCATCAAAACTCTGCCATATAATCTTCTTATCAGAATTATGGAGAACAAAGTTTCCTGAATCAAGCATTGATGCTGATGTCGCAGGTTCAGGAGGATTGGCAATGAACATCTTTTTGCCTTGTGCCGATTGCATGATGAGTCTACCATCAGTAGTGAAATTCAATGTAGCATTTGTGAGAACTGGAGGATCGTCTCGGTTGGCTGTCCAGACTACTGTCTTTTCAGGAATCCCAGCAAGAAAAACTCCAACAGCATAGCCATTGGCTTGTTTGTAGAAGCCAAAGGCATATAGACCAGAGCGTGACAACCATGAAGAATTGGTGGTAGGTGTTAAAAAAGAGCCTATTTTAACAATGGATTCTCCTTGTTGAGCTTCTGCAGTGAAAATTGCTGGGAGAAGAAGAGAAAGCAAGATAGTTGCCATTACCAATTTCTCTATCTAGTTTCCTTTCACTCTGGTTTCAAATGGAAAATGAACAATAATGTTTAAGAATTAATAATTCAATCCACCTCCAAATATAGTCAATAAAGCTATCTCAAAGAGTTTGGTGTCGTAAAGAGTAAAAAACAAAGTGGACTGTTTGGAATGGAAGAGTGAAAGAAAATCCTACACTAGAGTAATTATCTTTCTGTGAATTGAATAGTCACCGCTAGTATATATTCAAAAAAATCTGCATAGTAGAGAAAGAATAATTCATAAAAGTCTTTTTTGGGATGAGCACTTAAGTCCCTTTCTTTGTAGACTAAAAAGTCTGTATATTCAAAGTCTCTCCACTAGTCTGCCAATGAATTATGAGTCTTCCATGGACTATAAGGTTTAACCCCAGCAACACGGTTGATTTAATTTTAGAGTCCGTCTCTAGCAACACTGCTGTCATGATAATGATATTTAAGACTACCCCCACCAACATTTCAGATTCAACATTGTCCTCGCTTTTGCATTGTAATTTACTAGACCTAAACTCCAAAATATCACACATGCTTGCAATTACAAGACACATAACTACACTAAACTCACACCACTCCACAAATTTTTAAAAGTATTTTTCTTGCTCCTTACATGTCCTTTATTTCACATTTTAAGAAAAAAGTCTTAATTTTTTTTTCCGTTCTAATCACAATTTTTAGGTTTTTATTTACCGGATTCTTTAATTATCATGAACATAGGAGCCATTGTTCGTTCCAGCCTTGTTGATTCTTGATCCTCTTTTCTTTTACTCCAAAAGTGAAATACAAATAAATTTGGAAGTTATACTTCCACACCCAAAAAAAAAAATCAATATTTGCTTGTTGCACATTTCATGAAGGATTCCATGCACAACTTAAGGGGATGTAGGAATTGGAGACTTTCCTTATTATTGAAGACCAAATCAATGCATTGATTAATTAATAATTATAGGAGAAAATTATGGATTATTGGTAGAGGAATTTGTGGGAATGAAGCAATCAATTCAACTTTCAAATTTCTGATTGATTTTGTGTATGTATTTCTAGTTATAAAAATATGTTCTAAGTGAATAAAGAACATGTTTCTCAAAAAAGAAAAAAAGTGAATAAAGAACGTGTATCCTTTTTAAGCTCTTACTAGTTACTCCATGAATGTAAGCCAAGTGGATGAATAACATAAACTTATATGATCTATCTTAATTGGAAATGAAGATAGAATGGTGCCAGAGAATACAATACTTTTAAAGTAACAAAATATAGTGTTACACTGTTACTTTATATTTTTAAGGGAGAAAAAACAAGCAATTGATTTTATATTTTTAGCAACATTTTTTTTCTCTTCACAATGGAAGTGTGTGACCTGCGAAGTCATTCCCTTCCCTAGTTTGAGCCCCACAAGTAAGGGCCATCAAGCCAAGGGCCATTGGCATGTACATATATTTAAGGCAAAAATGCAAAATTGACCCTCTAATTTTCACTATTTTTCATTTCAGTCCTCTAACTTTTAGTTTTGTCAATTCAGTCCTCTAACTTTCAATTTTTGTTAATGCAGGGTTCCGTTAAAACTCAGTTATAACTGCCGTTAAATTTAGTCTTTTTTTAAAAAAATTTCGGAATTAAAAAAAAAATCTGTTAAAAAAAAAAAAAAAAAAAAAACATTTTCCTCGTCTTCCTCATCAAACCTTCCCCTGAAGGTACCGCATGTAAGCCGAGATGGGCGATTCCGCCGTCGCGTGCACCATTGGGAATGGCGGCAGAGGCAATAACGGCGTTATTGGGCGTTTGTAGTTGTTGTTGTGGTGGTGGTGGTTGACATGGATGCCGGAATTCATAACGCCGTTTTGTTGTTGGGAATGGGGACCACAGCGGCGGAGACGGCGTTGTTTAGCAAAGGAGGCGGGCGATTGCCAAGGACCTCATCTTCCTCATCAATATCGGACTCGTCATCGTCCTTGAAGCCCTGGAAATCGAGCTCGAAATCATCATCAACGTCGACCACAGGCTTCAAGAACCTCCTTCCCGAGGTGGGTTTTTTTCGATCTCCCCGAAGATAGTCCGCCGTGAGCCGCCGAGGCCCAACCATATACCCTCTTAACCAAAACACCAATTAACATGAAAATTTTTTAGATAAAACCACAAAGTAAGGAAAACCCAGCAAATTTATCAAATAAACCAACATGATTTCGACAAACCCATCATCAATCATCCAAAAATTTTCACAAACATTCATCAGATATATCAAAATATAGGTTGTAACAAATTTGGGTTCAACAGGAAAGAAATTCCATTTAGGAAAAAACAAGAAAGTTGGTACTTTTTAGGACACTTCAATCGACAGCGACGACCAAGGAAGACAGCGTCGAGGTTTGCTCAATCAACAAAAAATGTTTTTTTTTTTTAATATAAATTTTTTTTTCTTTTTAAATTCCAAAATTTATTTTTTTAAAAAGCCAAAACGACGTCGTTTTGGCTTAATTAACGACAGGACATAACTGAGATTTAACGGAATACCAAATTGACAAAAATTGAAAGTTAGAGGATTGAATTGACAGAACTAAAAGTTAGAGGATCAGTTTTACATTTTTGCCTATATTTAACATAAAAGAAATTTAACAATATTGTGCAAATTATTCTTTCGAATAGTCCCATATTTGGGTTTTGAAAGGAATACAAGTACAAACACATTTTGCTAGTAGCCTTAAAACTAGCTGAATATTAACACTTCCTTGTCTTAATGGAGGGACATATCCATCTCAAATCCCCCTCAATAACTTTTCCCATGAAAAAAATAAAAATACAAACACATTTTATACAGTACTAAGAAAAGAAGTCAGACTTTGAGGGATTGGGATATCTACAGTTCCTTCTAGCATTAGTAGAACATTCTTAATCGAAGGGCGAAGAGATGGCTCATCAATAATGCACCAAAGTTCCACCATAACCATTCTCTCCAATTATCTTTGGTCAACCTCCTTACCACTCACAAGTTTGCTTAACTCACAAGCCTCAAAGCAATAGTATGCCCATTCCTCAAGAATGTCCTCTTTTTTGGGAAGATCCCAATCAACACTCTTTCTATAACATATAAGCTCCAATAGCACAATTCTGAAACTGTATACATCTGCTTTGGTTGTCACTCGCTAGTTCCGAAGCACTCTGGTGCAAAATACCCCTTTGTTCCTCGGATGTTTGTAATTGTATTGGTTTGGTCTGGTTTTAGCAACTTTGCCAGTCCAAAGTCAGAGATTTTTGCGCAGCCAGATTCATCCATGAGAATGTTTTGGGGCTTTATGTCACAATGAATGATTTATGACTCACACTCTTCATGGAGATAAAGAATTCTCTTTGCTATGATGCGAGCTATTTCTATTCTTTCATTCCAACAAAGTTGTTTTTCAGGTTTGAAGAGTATATTTGCAAGGTAGCCATTGCTCATGTACTCATATACCAAAAGCCTATTCTCTCCATCATGGCAATACCTGAGCAAACGGACAAGATTCTTGTGGTGTGTTCTTCCATTTACTTTAATCTCGGTTTGAAACTCTCTCTCCCCTTCAATCAACACTTTCTCTAGTCTTTTGACGGCTACAATCTGTTGAACATTCCATATTATTCCCTTGTAAACAGTCCTGAATGATTCTTTACCCAGCTCTTCCTTGAAACCACCAGTCAATTTTTCAAGATCAGAATAAGTAAATGATCTTGGAGAAACATCCATGCTCAAACCAACATTTCCACTATTATTAGAGAGTCTTTTATAGGTCCAGACATGATTTCTATAAATTGCTATCCCAGAAGTCACTAACATAATGAGTCCAAAAGCTGTAAGTAAGATGCTCATAATCAATATGTCCTTTCAAGGCTTTTTTTCACGTACCATGGGAATAATGTTATATATGATGGGTGTAGATTTACCAACCTTGATTAATGCTACGTTTGAATCAGTCAGTACTCTTCTTCCAAATCTCAATGGAAGCCTTTGCTTTCGGCATGCTCCGTCTTTGTACAAAGCTGCTTCACAGTTACAGTCCTCCAAACTTGCTGCTTCACAATCCTCTCTCGTCAATATCTGCTACATAATCAAAAAAGCGCTATCTTCCCAAACCATATTAGATGCTTGTAACATGGTATATTTCGTAATTCTGTTTTTGATTTGGCAACTTTCTGCAGTGAAATACTTTTCATAGCCTGAACTCCAATTGCCCTGGTGAACTCTTACAAATCCAGGAAGACATAAGTAGTCAGCTTCTTGATCAACGGTAGTACAAAACCCATTAAGGCCACACAGGCCCTTAGGGTTACACTTATTATTAGAAGATGACCAATTGACAAGCCAATTCCCATTCTTTTCCAAATTGTGTGAGTGTAGCCTGAAGATCCCATCAGCATCAATTCTCATAAGACGAACTGTATCGTTTGTTGGATATCCGTCTTGAGTCAGATTTGATAGGTATTTGCCAGTGGAATTGAGCAGGTAAAGATGGCCATCATCATCAAGACAAAGCGACACGTTATTGCCTTGTCCATTTGTACCAGAAGCTCAATAAGCATGTTCAACTTTTAATTCAGGTATGTATGGGTACCGCACCAGGTTTCCATCTGCTTGCATTACCAATTGGAATATTCCTGTCGATTAGTCAGATTTTGAAACACTCGAAACCAACTTTGTTCCAGCTAAGAGACACAGACCCTGTAAAATGGTATTGGTTGGGTTTTTGAAACGTTGCCATATTTGTCAGAATTATATAGGACAAAGTTTCCCGAATAAAGCATTGATATCGATGTTGCACATTCAGGAGGATTGACAATGGCTGACTCGTTGCCTTGTGTAGATTGCAAGATAAGTCTAACATCACTAGTGAAATTCAATGTAACATCAGCAAAAGTTAGAGGATTGTCTCGATTAGCTGTCCAGATTACTGTCTTTTCAGGAATCCTGGCAAGAAAAAATCCTACGGCATAGCCATGGGATTGTTGGTAGTAGCCAAAGGCATATAGACCAGAGCGTGACAGCCATGAAGACTTGGTAGTAGGTGTTAAAGAAGAGCCTAGGCTTACAATGGATTCTCCTTGCTGAGCTTCTGCAGTGAAATTTTATTTTATTTTATTTTTTTTGAGAAACCAGACAATGAGCCTGGAACTTTATTGAAAAAAAAGCCTAATGAACATTAATACTAGCCACAGCCATAATGTCCTCAGGCATAGGAGAGATCCAAACCTGACAGCCATCTAAGTATCTAGCTTTTTGGGCTAAGAAATCAGCCACTACATTTCCACTACGGTGAACATGAATAAAAGAACAAGACAGAAAAGATGAAGATAAAGAACGGATATCTTCCACGATGTTTCTGTAAGTTGCTAACATTGCATTTCCCTGAGAAAGCGCGTTTATAACAATTGCTGAGTCTCCTTCAAAGGTGACACTGTGAAGACCAAGTTCAGCTGTGAAGTTGACAGCTCGCCTACACGCCACTGCCTCCAAGTCTGAGACCGAAGTCACCGTCGGGACCGCCATGGATAGGGCTCTGACTGGCTCGCCACGCCAATCACGAACTATGACGCCTAACCCTGTTGAGTTTGTTGCTCCAAAGACTGCTGCATCAAAGTTGATTTTATGAGTGCCCCAATTAGGTGGACGCCATTGTTGCAGCAATACTAGCCGAGGGCTGGACTGATCCTCCACTTGAGTTGCCAAGAACTCCTGAAGCAACGAGCTTGCTACGGTACAAATGTGAGAAAGGGGATGAGCTTGCCGACCAAAGTGGATGGCATTTCTTCTATTCCACAGAGACCAAGTGATTACTGCAAATAATTCTTTCTGATAATCCTCGCTAACCTGCAAAAATCGGTCAAGTAAGTCACAAAAACTTAAAGGGGGGGGGGGGGGGGGGGAGCGTAGCTTAGGACCAATGGCATAAGGCCCACATCACTGCCACATCGTTACATTGCCAGAGAGAATGTAATGAACTTTTCGGCTCTCTATTACAAAGATCACAGAGGTCTGAATTTACGATCCGTCGACGAGCCAAATTGCTTTTCGTAGGGAGGGCATTGTTGCAAGCTCTCCATATGAAATGCTTGATTTTGTTGGGTACCCGGAGTTGCCAAACACCGTTCCAAAAACTCTTTTGGGGCTCAAGAGCAGAACTCCCTACACTACCCGAAGTGGCTGGGTCAGTGAGGAGTTTATATGCACTGCTAGTGGAGAAACTCCCATTAGGCGTGAGGGACCACACCACCCGATATGCAGGACTCCTTTGCTTGAGAGGGATGCCCAGAATAAGCTGATATTCGTGTGGAAGGAAACTTTTCTGCACCACGTTGGTTCTCCAAACACCCAGGTCCCTATTAATAAGCATCTCCACTTTGGCATCAGCTGGGAACGAAGTAAGACGAGACAAGATTGGACAGCTCGATCGGCTTCACTGGGAGCCATTTATCCTCTTTAATCCAAACAGATTGGCCACTCCCAATTCTCCACACCATTCCTTTCCAGATTACATCTTGAGTACTTAATATGCTCCTCCATGCATTATGAGCCAGCAGCCGACTCTGTGGCCTCAAGAATAGAGCAATTTGGAAAGAAGCGGGCTTTGAACACTCTGAAACAAAGTGAGTCCAGGTTGTTTATCATTTGCCATACCTATTTGGCCAAGAGAGCATCATTAAACTTCTCAATCTCCTTGAAACCAAGACCTCCCAACTCCTTTGCCTCACAAAGCCTCTCCCAACTAACCCAATGCACCTTCCTCGAATTACCGGAATAACCCCACCAAAATTTTCGGATAAGCACTTCAAGTTCTTGGATCAGCCCCTTAGGAATTTTAAAGCAACTCATAGTATAAGTTGGAATAGCTTGAATAACAGACTTAATGAGCACCTTTTTGCCTTCTTGTGATAGCAATTTTTCCTTCCAGCCTTGTAATTTCTTCCAGACTCTCTCCTTAAGGTACATGAAGCTTCTTTTCTTAGCTCGCCCCACCAACGCTGGCAAACCCAAATATTTTTCATACTGCCGAACTGCCAGAACTCCCAATAAATGTTGGATTTGGGATTGGATAAGATGAGTAGTGTTCGAGCTAAAGAAGATGTTTGTTTTCTCCCTGTTAATTTTTTGACCAGACCCTCTCTCATACACCTCAAGGATATCCAGCACCTTTTGACACTCATTCTCTGTAGCCCGGCAAAATAAAACACTATCATTTGCAAAAAATAGGTGAGAAACCCGGGGCCCATTCCTACAAATAGCTACTCCCCTAATACTCCCATCAACCTCAGCCTGGTGAATTAAACTTTGTAAACCCATAGCACAGAGGAGAAAAAAATACGGGGATAAAGGGTCACCTTGCCTGAGGCCTCTAGATGGCTTGATATTGCCCATTGGTTAACCATTCAACAAGACAACATAGGACACAGTTTGTACACAAGACATAATTATTTTAACCATTCTCACTTCAAGACCTAAGTGTTGCATTACTTTCTCCAAAAAGCTCAATTCCACCCGGTCATAAGCTTTACTCATATCCAGTTTTTAGGGCCATATGCCCCAGCTTCCCTTGAGTTTTCCTCTTCAAATAGTGGAGTGTCTCAAATGCCACCAGGATGTTGTCTGTGATAAGCCTACTCGAAAGAAAAGCACTCTGGGAGTCTGGAACTGAAGCTGCCAAAAACTTTTTGAAGCGGTTAGCCACCACTTTTGCAATTAATTTATAAATGACATTACACAAACTAATAGGTCTAAAATCAAAAACTTTTTTGGGGTTTTTGATTTTTGGAATGAGAGAAATGAAGGTAGTATTGAGTGATTCCGGGACACAACCTGTTTTCAAAGCCTTGAGGACCACAGAAGTGACATCTTCACCCACAATGTGCCAAAAGGATTTATAGAAGATAGGAGACATACCATCAAGGCCTGGTGCAGTTAGTGGGGCCATTTGGCTAAGAGCTTGTTGGACCTCACTAGCAAGGAACTCACCGCCCATAGTGTCATTTTCACCCTCATCAACAACCTGGTGAATACCATGTAAAATCTAATCAAAACCTGAAGGATTAGAGCTGGTAAAAATAGTAGCAAAATAGTTTTTAGCAACCCTATCCAAACCGGCCTCATCCTCCACCCAATTACCAACTTCATCCTCCAAACCCAAGATTAAGTTCCGACAGTTCCTCTGATTTGCCCTACAATGAAAATATTTAGTGTTTCTATCACCTTCTTTAAGCCAATTGTTGCAAGATCTTTGCTTCCACATGTATTCCTCCTTGGCTTGAAGTTTTTGAATTTCATCCCTTAGAGTGTGAATTCGGTTGGGATCACTTATATATGACCCGCCTTCCTCAGCTTCCTTCAACATTTTCATCTTTTTCCTTAGGGTGTTTCGGACATGACCAAAGGAGTTCCTATTCCATACTCGAAGGTGATCCTAGCAATTAGATATTTTTTGGTTGAAAACCCCCACCGTAGCTGATTGACAAACATACCCCCAGGCATCTTGGACTACCTATTCACAAGAAGAATCTTTTAACCACATGGTCTCAAAGCGGAAAGGTCGGCCTTTTTTTTATAAAACTTGTTGAACTCAAAATCCAAAAAAAGAAGGAGGGGTTTGTGGTCTGAATGGAATGCATCCAAATGGTGGATGTGAGAGGATGGGAATTGCAAGATCCACTGGACGTCTATTGCACCAGGTAAATGGGAAGCCATTGAAACCCATATCCTTCAGCCTGCAAAAATCTAGAGCATCACGGAAACCTTGCATTTGTCTTTCAGGTCTATCCAATCATCCCTGTTTCTCATCTACAAACAATATCTCATTAAAATCACCAATACAAACCCAAGGCAGATTAAAACGAATACTTAAGGTCCGAAGCAAAGACCATGAGTTTTCTCAACTGGCAGTCTCAGGGTCTCCGTAGAAACCTGTGAACCGCCAAGCGTCATCAACTCCATGGTTAATAATAGCATCAATATGACAAGGAGAAAAAGTTTTCACATCCACATTCATATCAGTAGGCCAAAACAAGGCTTGGCCGCCACCTGTATTCTGACAAGGAACTACAAACAAATTAGCAAATTGAATTTTTCTACCAATTCTTTCTAAAATAGCTTTATCAACTTTCGTTTCCATAAAAAAAACCAACTTCGGAGCTTTGTTGCGAACCAACGTAACTAATTCATCTTCTGTCTGTGGGTTCCCAAGCCCATGACAGTTCCAGCTAAGGCAACTCATTGAGCTCGGTGGTGTTGGGACTTAGTAACCACCTTAACATTTTCCTTATCAAAAGCATTATGTAAGCCCATGCAACTTTTTTTCCACCATTTGGATTAGCCATTTCAATATCAATGCGTCTATTATCAGATAGGGCAATAAAATTTGAACTGACAGTATCTGATTCACGTGCTATTTTCTTCCATGTTCTAAGAGGGTATGTTGGTGAGGGACTTTTGACCGAGTTGGTGCAATCCATGAGGGGCCGAGAGGCTTCCTGAACCACCTTCGGGATCTGATGATCCGGGTTTGCGGGCATAGAGAATTCTCTAAAGTTTTCCTTGAGTGACAAACCCACCACCACCTCCTCCAACTGCACCGGGTTCAGTTCTGAGAACCTTCTAACACACTGAAAACTCACCATCGAATTTGCCATCACCCTCTGCTTTGCTGGTACACCTTGAGAAGAACATGGTTTGGGCACCTCATGATTACAGACTAAGTTCTCTGCCTCCATATCCAAAAAATTATCATTTCCATCATCACCCTTTTCACTAAACGGCTTCCCATTATCAGACTTGGAGCTAGATTGATCTTTGGAAGTACTTTTCCTCCACCACGGGGCTTGGGTTCTCGCTCTTCCCGATATGGTGGCCACAGTTTTACGACTAGGTTGGAACAGTTCCGCTCGAAGCCACTCACCATACTATTGGTCATCTTTGTGGAGCTTCCCTTTTCCTTTGAGCCAAACCTCGCACTCCCTTTCCCCATGTGTTACCCGTCCACACCAATAACAAAAATTGGGTAACCTTACATATTTAATGTCGACCAAACCCAACTACCTACCCTCAGACCTCAACTTCGTACACCGTAGGAGTGGCTTAGAGATATCCATAGTGATTCTCACTCACAAGAATTCCCCACCAGCCCCATCATCTTCAGGATCTGCCACCTGCATAACCTCACCAATCGTTTTCTCGATTCGTTCGTCGGTTTCATAAGTAAGACTTTTAACCGGGACATTATGGAACTGTACCCAAAAGGTGGTATGGGTATACTCCAAGTAGGGCATCGATTCAACTTCCTGAACTCGTTGAAAAACCACCAAATTTTTATCATACGACCATGGTTCGAATTCCATTATCCGTTCAAGATCCATACTGTCATCAAACTCAAATAAAAGGATGTTGTCTCCAATATCTCTGATCTTCAGTTTGCCATTGATTTTCCAGAGCGGCTTGAAAGTCCGTGCTACTGCGTCAACATTCAGCACTCGCTTATTAAGGAACTTGCCCGCTAGACAATACACTGACTCATCTTCCTGTCTAGGGACATCAACGCCACATTCCTCTTCCTCTGTGAGGGAGAAGCGAGCCCACATCTCATCCAAAGTAGCCATGAGAGAAGAGACAGACAAAGGGAAAACAAACTAGAGAGCAGACTCAAAAAAAAAAAAAAAAAAAAACCAACCACTGAACAGACCATCGTCCTACCAGACCAACAGGCTGGAGGGTACAAAGAACCTAAACAGCGTTAGGGACAAAATTCCACAGACGGCAGAGAGGAGAAACCCTAACTCTAGCCAAGAGAGAAACTGCTTTTTTTTTTTTTTTTTTTAAAAATACTGTGAAAATTGTTGAGAGAACAAGAAAAGGCAAGATAGTTGCCATCATTGGACAATAGTAATTTCTCTATCTAGTTTCCTTTTACTCTAGTTTCAAATGGGAAGTGAACAATAACGTTTAATTAAGAATTAATAATTCAATCCACCTCCATATTTAGTCAATAAAGCTATCTCAATGTGCGTACCTTGTCGTGTACAAAGTGCCGAGTTATGGTGTCGTAAATAGTAAAAAAAAAAAAAAAATGGGAACCGTTTGGAATGGAATAGTGAGAGAGAATCCTACACTTGAGTAAATATATTTCTGTGAATTGAAAAGTCGCCCCTAAAGATTTGCATAGTAGTGAAAGAATTATTCATATAAGTCTTCTCTCTTTTTGGATGAGCACTTTAAGTCCCTTTCTTTGTAGACTAAAAAGTCTGTGAACGTGAATATTCAAAGTCTCTCCACTAGTCTTCCATAGGACTATACATGTTAACCCCAGCAACAGGGTATTTAATTTTAGAGTTAGTCCCAACCACCATACGGGCTAACTCTAGCAAGTAGCAACACTGCTGTCATGAAGGATATTTAAGACTACCGCACCAACGATTCAGATTCATTCAACATTGTCGGCTTCGTTGTTCATTAGACTTAAAATCACTTGAGAATGGGATTCAGTTAGACACAACACTCATTTGAGGAGTATAAACAAAGAAGTAGAAAAGAAGGAAAGTACAAACAAGTATACACTTTCCATATTATCAAGACCGAATCAAATCATTGATTATTAGAGGAAATCATGGGACCTATGGCATTTTCTCTCTTTCCCTCGTTGTTTTTTTTCTTCTTGTCATCGCGTTGCATCGTAACCAACTGGACCTAAACTCCAAAATATCATACATGATTCCCAACGCAAGACACATACCTACACTAAACTCACACCACTCCATACATTTTTAGATTTTTTTTTTCTTGCTCCTAACATATCCTTTATTTCACATTAAAAAAAAAAAAAAAAAAAAGTCAACTTTTTTTCCGCTCTAATCACATTTTTTAGGCTTTTATTTTAACATATCCTTTAATTATACTGACCAGAGTCATTGTTCATTCCAGCCTTGTTAATTCTTGATCCTCTTTTTTCTTTACTCCGAAAGAGAAGTACAAACAAATTAATCTATGTTGTTCAATTTGATATAGACAAAACACCATTGCTTCCTATATCTGAGTAGCCCATAACAAAAGCGAGAGAATGCAAATACTTTTTTAATTAAAAAAATATAGTTTTGTGACTCAATGCCAGTGCCACCGTTCAGTCTCTCCAATAAACAGAATTTGGGTTCAAATACCCCCTTTGGCCCTCCCACTTGTCTTGAGGGAGGAAAAACAAGCAATTGATTTCATCCTTTTAGTGACATTTTTTTTTTCCTCACAATGGAAGTGGGAGGACTGTGGAGTCATTCCCTAGTTTGAGCCCCAAAAATAAGGGTCATCAAGCCAAGGGCCATTGGCATATACATAGATTTAGCATTTAAAGTACAGATAGTCCGATATTCAATTATACAGTGGGACTTTAGCATGAAAGAAATCAACAATATTGTAGTGCAAATTATTCTTCCAAACCGCCCCATATTTGGGTTTTGAAATGGATACAAGTACAAACACATTTTGCCAATGGCCTTAACACTAGCTAAATATATGCTAACACTTACTTATCTAATGGAGGGACATATCCAGCTCAAATCCCCTCAAAAACTTTTCTTATGAAAAAATAAAATAAAAATACAAACACATTTTATATAGTACTAAGAAAAGAAGTGGGACTTGGAGGGATTGGGATATCTACAATCCCTTCAAGCATTAGTAGAACCTTCTTTATCGAAGGACGAAGAGATGGCTCATCAAGAACACACCAGAGTCCTACTTTAACCATTCTCTCCAATTGTTTTTTGTCAACGTCCTTATCACTTACTAGTTTGCTTAACTCAAGAGCCTCAAAGCAATAGTATGCCCATTCCTCAAGAATGGCCTCTTCTTCTGGAATATCCCAATCAACACTCTTTCTACAACATATAAGCTCTAACAACACAATTCCGAAGCTGTATACATCTGCTTTGATTGTCACTGGCTGGTTTCGATGCCACTCTGGTGCAACATACCCCTTTGTTCCTCGAATGCCTGTATTGGTATTGGTTTGGTCTGGTTTTAGCAACTTTGCCAATCCAAAGTCAGAGATTTTCGGGCACCTATATTCATCCATGAGTATGTTTTGGGGCTTTATGTCACAATGAATGATTTGTGACTCACACTCTTCATGGAGATACAGAATTCCTTTCGCTATGTTGCGAGCAATTTCTATTCTTTCATTCCAACAAAGTTGTTTTTCAGGTTTGAAGAGTATATTTGCAAGTGAACCATTGCTCATGTACTAATAAAACAAAAGCTTATTCTCTCCATCGTGGCAATACCCCAGCAAACGGACAAGGTTCTTGTGGTGTATGTTCTCCCAATAACCTTCATCTCGGTCTGAAACTCTTTTTCCCCTTCTCTCAACACTTTCTCTAGTCTTTTGACGGCTACAATCTTCTGACCATTCCATATTGTTCCCTTGTAAACGGTCCCAGATGATCCTCTACCCAGCTCTTCCTTGAAACCATTAGTCATTTTCTCAAGATCATAATAAGTAAATGATCTTGGAGAAACATCCATGCCTGTACCAACATTTCCACTATTAGAAAGCCTTTTATATGCCCAAACACGATTTCTATAAAATGCAATTCCAGAAATCACTGACATAATGAGTCCAAAAGCACCAAATGAGATGCCCAGAATCAATATGTTCTTTCCAGACTTTTTTTCACGTCCCATGGGCTCAGTTTTATTTATGGTGGAAGTAGATATACCTACCTAGCTTGATGAATGCAATGTTTAAATCACTTAGTACTCTTCTTCCGAATCTCAATGGAAGCTTTTGCTTTCGGCAAATTCCATCTTTGTACGTAGCAGCTTCACAATTACAATCCTCCAAACATGCTGCTTCACAATCCTCTTTGATCAATATTGATAGAATAGCAAAAGAATTATCTTCCCATACAGTATTAGGTACTGGTTGCATGATATATTTCATATTTCCGTCTTTGCTCTTGCAACTTTCTGCAGTGAAATTCCTTTCACAACCTGAACTCCAATTACCCTGGTTAACACTTGCAAATCCTGGAAGACATAAGCAATCAGCATCTTGATCATTAATAGTGCAGAACCCATTGAGACCACACAGGCCCTTAGGGTCACACTTAACATAGGAAGATGACCATATGACTGAGAAATTTCCATTCTTATCCAAATTATGTGAGTATAGCCTGAAGATCCCATCGGCATCAATTCTCATTAGATAGATTGTATCTTTTGTTGGATATCCACCTCCAGTCAGATTTCTTATGTTTGTGCCAGTGGAATTGAGCAAGTAGAGATGGCCATCATCATCAAGACATAGTGAAACATTATCACCTTGTCCATTTGTACCTGAAGCCCAATAAGAATATTCAGCTGTGTTAGGCGTTCTCACTGGGTACTGCACAAGGTGTCCATCTGTTTGCATTTCCAGACGAAATATTCCTGCCGATTGGTCAGATTCTGAAACACTCGAAAGCAACTCATTTCCAGCTCTGAGGCGCTGACCCTGTAAAAGGGTATTGGTTGGGTTATCAAAACTTTGCCATATAATCTCCTTATTAGAATTATAGATAGCAAAGTTTCCTGAATCAAGCATTGATGCCGATGTTGCACTGTCAGAAGGACTGGCAATGTTCGTCTCTTTGCCTTGTGCCGATTGCAGGATGAGTCTACCATCGGTTGTGAAATTCAATGTAGCATCAGCGAGAACTGGAGGATTGTCCCGGTTGGCTGTCCAGACTACTGTTTTTTCATAAATCCCAGCAAGAAAAACTCCAACAGCATAGCCATTGGCTTGTTGGTAGAAGCCAAAGGCATATAAACCAGAGCGTGACAGCCATGAAGAATTGGTGGTAGGTGTTAAAAAAGAGCCAAGGTTTACATTGGACTCCCCTTGTTGAGCTTCGGTAGTGGAAATTGCTAAGAGAAGAAGGAAAAACAAGAGACTTGCCATTGCTGGACAATAGTTAATTAGTTCTCTCTGTTTATGACTAATACAGCTCCATATATAGTCAATAAAAATATCTTAGACTTACATGAAGGTCTAATATCTGGGTGCCTTGTAAAAAGTGCCGAGTTTTTTTTTTTTTTTTTTTCAAGGTGTTTAGAAAAGTTCAAAAAAAAAAAAAAAAAAAAAAATAGAACCATTCACTTGAGTAAAAACTAAAAATCTTTCTTTATTTTGCTAAACGAGTAAATATCTTTCTTAGTGTGATGAAAAGTCAATCTGCATAACACATGTTTTGGAAAAAGAATCAATCACCCAAGTCTCTTTCTTAGTGGAATGAAAAGTCTTCGCGTATGTGTGTATATTCAAAGTCTATTATCTGGTCATCCAAGAAACACGGGATGTTTTAACTTCAGAGTCCCCAGGTCCTAACCACCATTCAGCACTGCTAAGTGCTAAACTCTAGCAACGCTGCTGTCCTCATGCATGGCTGATATTTATTATTTACCCCTCCCAACATTTCAATTATTTTTACATTGTCCGAGTTGTTCATCCCATTTGAAGTTTGAAGAACTTTCACTTATTTGGGTAAAATAGAAAAATCATCTTGTTTAGGCCAATATCATTATTCAGTACTACAAAGACTTTTCAAAAATATCTTATTTACTCTCTAGTCTCCAAAGCGCAAACAACACTTCACACAATTTGAAAGTTTTTTTTTTTTTTGCTCTAAGTCCTTTACTTTTTCCAACAACTTATTTTGACCATAAATGCATTATAATAATTAGGACAAAATTTAGCTACATAATTACTTATAGCCTAAGGCTACAACCTTACCTAATATCTTTTTATTGGAGTTGAATTTTGACAAATCTACCATTAGATTACATCTTCTTCTTATAAACTCCATGTTTGCAAAATTTCTAGAATATTAAAGATCAATAACTATGTCATCAATAAATTGTTTAGATTACAAGTTTTTGTAATTTAAAATAATGCATTAAATATAAGCTTATAGATCATATAGTAAATAATATCTGATTAACATAAAATTTGACATGTGTATTAAAAGAGTAAAGAACATACTATTCAACGGTTAGATTTTCAAAATATGTAGTAATTTTTATTTTATTGAATAAGGTTGTAACCTAAGGCTACAACCAATTTTGTAGCTAAGTTTTATTCTAACAAATATATCCATTAAGGAGTGTTTAGGTAGCAATGATAGATAATAGCCTTCAGAAATGGAGAAGGATTAAACAAAAGGAGCAGGGACATTTTTAAATGATGTTAAGGGATGATTGTGTATAAGGAGAAAATAGAACATTTTTGGGAAAAAAATTTGTAATACTTGGCATTAACTCAAATTTCAAGGATAATTTTTGTATTTTACCCCAAGAAGTATTATTTAGAAAGGTAGGAGGAATCTCCCTAAAAATAGAGGTGATGAGAGCATCTCCAGCAGAATCAGCAAATTTTTGTACTGTTTGGAGAATGAACAGTGACTTTCACCTTTATCTACCCACTTTTTCAAATACACTTTCCAACAGATTCTCTATATCATTCTCTATCTCATTTAAATATTATTTCTTCATTCATTATTTATTATTTTTTTAACAACTACACATCTTCCAACATTTTTTTATTCAACACCTAATTATTATAATAGAAAAAAAGGATTTGAATAATGAATAGTAGCTCATCAGACTTGATGAGCTACTGTTCATTAGCAAAAAAAAATTTGAGTTTTAGAGAGGCTGTTGGAGCCCTCTTTCCTTGTTTTTTCCGATTTCACTCTCCATATTTTGGCTATCCATAGCCTGTTGGAGATGCTCTGATAATAATTCCCTTCACTAGTTCACTTTACAAAGGGAAAGGAATAACCTTCTCATCATCTTTTCTAAGAGAATGATGAAAGAGGAAAAGGTATATAGTGTTTTCGCTCCATACAATATCTCACTCACAGTATGTGGGTCCCACAACTGGTTCAACCCCACAAACAACCCCTAAATAGCATCCAAACCACACACAAACAATCCAAGCCCCTTCAGACCACCACCGCAACCAACAAGATTGAGATTTTCTCAAGAAAATAATTGTGGCAACCTAGAAGCATAAGCATTTGGGTCATGTCATTTTGAGCCTTGTCCTCGTTGTTTTGTCCTTGTCTCCCAACAATGTTCACTCGAACAACATGGTGATGATGAACCTTTTAAAGAAGCACATAACAAACTTCGATAGTCTTGAGTGGATCAAGTTGAACCAATGCAACTGGAAAAACCTTCAATGTTACAAAATGAACTAGGTCGTCAAGATCCAAATCAAGGACATGAAACTCCAAGGCACAATCCCAAAAGACTTCAAAACCTGATCATCTTGTCCGATTTGAAAATGCAATGAGATTATGAAATCAATCATTGCCATAAGTCCAACTCACATCAATGGCCTTGTCCTCCTGATGAACTAATGTAAGTGGAAAGCCAAAGAAAGCATATTACATCTACTTCAAGAAAATAACCCTTGAATCCAGAATGAGAACTTTTGTAATCCACTATAAAAATAGAAG
This sequence comes from Notholithocarpus densiflorus, assembly GCA_030021035.2. Classification (NCBI taxonomy): domain Eukaryota; kingdom Viridiplantae; phylum Streptophyta; class Magnoliopsida; order Fagales; family Fagaceae; genus Notholithocarpus; species Notholithocarpus densiflorus. The sequence goes on from JARYZH020000002.1 coordinate 11,919,628, forward strand.
AAAACTACTCTAAAATTTTACTAATTTGAAAAACTGAATTTCCTTGGAGACTACAATGCTCTTAAATAGATAAAAAGAGCCCTAGGGCTACCAACTACATTATCCTATTTAAAAGTCTGGACTTTAAAGTGCCCTAATGATAGAACTATGAGGTTTTTTTTTTTTTTTTTTTTTTTTTTTTTTTTTTTTTTTTGTAATAAAAGCACAGACCTTATCCATAGTGGTCTAAGGTTTTCACAAGTGGCACATTCCTTGAGAATTCTCTACATTTTACCTTCCACATCATCAAACATTTACATTTATTTATGTGAATCAAATGTTATTTACTATTTGATCTAATATTTTACCAAAAAAAAAAAAAAAATCATTGATCATTAATCATTTTAACATTTTGCAAGCATGAAAAATATAAAAAGACAATGTAATATCTAACCATTCATTCACATTTTTTAAACTCATTTTAGTGACATATATATAATCAATAATGTGTAATATAATCAAAAATATTTTTCAAAATGAACTAAAGGCTTACGTGCACACTGCATAGGACATCAGCTAGTAAGAAAAAAAGTGAAAAAAATAAAGTAAAGTAATTATTATATCATGTTAAATGCAAAATATATGATGAGCTATAAAACAGGGTAGTTTTGATAAATTAAAACTACATCATTTTGAGTTGAAGTGACACTTAACGAACACATCAACACAAGCATGGATGGAATGGCTCTCAATCAAAAAAAATATCAAAGTTACTCCAAATTTTAAAGGTGTAATTTATAATTTAGTCAAAACACAAAATGCCATGGACTAGACAAAGTAATGGACCTAATATATGTAATAATATATAGATGAAAGAGTGATGCTACCAATCTTAATTACAAATAAATCTTACAATCTTTTAAGTATTAGGGAGATTACAAATTTTACTACGTAAATGTTATAAACTAATGTGTCCACAATAACCAAATATATATATATATATATATATATATATATACACACGCGCGCACACAACATTTGTAATTGCAATTGTTGAGGTTCCAAATTTTGATCTGAGATAGAAATCTCATTCTAATATAACCCAAATGTATATGCGTGTAAAAATCTCTCCTAGAGACTTAAACATTAGCCTTTATCTCACTCTACAAAAACTTGTACTTGTATAGTATATAGTTCAGTTCCAAAATAATTTCACTAACATGTAATTAGCATTTAAACCACTGCCCAAATAGACTTGCTTTCATTTGTTCCAATTAAGCCAAGAAAATAAATAAAACCCCGATGTGCTCCATTTACACATCCATTCTTTTTCACCCAAAAAAACCAAAAACAAAAAATTCTTCTATAGGATTGACCAGGTCATGGAGTGGAGATCTTTCCAACTTTTACTTATAAAGTCCGTCGACCCTAAAGAAAGTTCATCGATTATCGAACCATGCCTTTCCTTTGGGTGTCTTGACCCAGGCTGGCAAGTCCACGTTAATTTCTTTGAATCAAATTGGTTCAATCAATAGGTCCTACTCTTATTATTTCAAGTAGAAGGGAATGCGATGGAAAGAGTGTCACATCTTGTGGGAATAATGAGCGAGTTCGCTGTTAGGTTTAGAGAAGAAGATGATGAACTACAAAGCAGCACGAAGAAAGTTAAAGAAAATAATCATGACAGAGGACCATTAGAGCAACTCTTTCCCAGTTCGGGGGGAGAAGGGCATTCATACAAAGAGAAACTAATCAGAGATATCCCTAGTGCTTTTGAACAAGCTTTTGACTTTGATAATGTTATGGAGACCGAAGTGGAGTCTGATAACGAAGAAGAGGCAGAGTTGCTTCCAAGGGAGGTGGTGGTAAAACTTTCTAGTGATAGGAAAGCCAAGATCCACGCTGCCTGGAATAACGCTCTTATTGTTAAGGCTTTCGGGAAAACGCTGGGTTATCACTATCTCGTCTCGAAATTAACTAGTCTGTGGAAGCCAATGGGTAAGGTGGATTGTATTGCACTCAGACAATATTTTTTCCTTATTCGGTTTACCTTAAATGAATCCACTCTAAGGTGCTAAGGAATGGGCCATGGTTCGTTGGTGGGCACTACCTCTCCATTAGGCGACGGGAACCTAATTTCAAGCCTTCGGTGGCGAACCTTTCAGCAATTGCGGTTTGGATTCGTCTGCTAGAGTTACCTATTGAATACTACGAAGCTTCAGTCCTTAAGGACATCGGAAAGGCCATTGGACTCCTCCTTAAAGTTGACACGCATATGGAGTCTAGGGGGAAGTTTGCGAGGTTATGTGTTCAAGTGAACCTGGATGAGCCATTAGTTAATCTAATACGTGTTGGTGGGATTAGACAAAAGGTGCAATACGAAGTCCTTGGCTCTCTCTGCTTCTCTTGTGGCAGAGTGGGGCACAAAGCCGAGGGCTGTCCTTACAAAGTCCAGCAGCCAATTAGCGTCGATAATGTCACCGCGACGGAGGAATCTTAGGTTCAGGTAACAACAGAAACAAAAGTTAGACAAGATGAGAACTCCTTTGGTCCCTAGACTCTTGTTGCACGAAAAAGGACGCTTGGGAAGAAGGTGATTAAAGGAGCTGACCAACAACCCCATTCTGGGTCTCCTGCCCAAAGCCCAACTAGGCCTACTAGTGTGGTGAACTCTCCAACGGGCCCTCCCTTTCTAGGCCTAGATATAGACAAAAGGCCCTTGACCAACTTAGTCGTGTCAGCTGATGGAGTTTTGGGTACTGAGGTAGTCAAATTATCTCAAAAGCCTAACCAATCCAAACCAAAAGCTCGCACTCTTAAGGGTAAACAACTAGGAGGAGGTCAGAAAGCGAAATCAAGTCAGGTAGGGCAGTCCGGCCTGAAACCAGCTAGTCAACCATCTGCACTGGAGTGGAAAATCGTCAACTCCAAAAGCCTTGCAGTCAACTCCTCTCTGCCATTCGAGATGAAGAGACTTGCTGATCTGAAAGCAAATATGAACTTCGTGGGTTTCACAGTAAGAGGGTCAAGAACAGAGGGGTCCCCATTGGCGTACAATGAAACCGGTCTCCTTAAGAACGATCAAGCAGAGGCAGAACAATCTGATAGTATTAAGATGAGGTTTGTTTCACCTGTGGAGATGAATCGTGAGAAGTGCTCTCAATAGTACCAAGAGCTTGATGGAGCTCCCCTAGTTGAAATTTCCACTCACCGAACTCCTAAAGGGGGAAGGATCACCAATGACAGAGAGACAGTTAACTTGAAGATTCCAAAAGAGTTACTTAAAAGAATTGATCCGTCTCTTCGCCCGAAGAAAACAGACAAAGAAGACGAGGATGAGAGTGCACCTTTGCCTGAAGATCAGGTTAATCGGATAAAGAAGTATGGATCTAGCATGCCAGGGGAAGATGATTCCGTTGATACGGAAATGTAATTGGAGCAAGGAGGTGATTTTCCTCGTACTCCTTGCTAAAGCTTTTACTTTTCCTCATTTATTTTAATAATGAATATGTTAATATGGAATTGCCGGGGTGCCCTTAACCCCACCTTTGGTGAAATTGTTAATGAGTTGGTTCGCTTACACTCCCTTGCAATCATGATTGTTGTTGAGACAAAAGTTAGTGGTGAGAGAGCAAAAAGGATTTCAGAGAAGCTAGAATTTGATGGGGCAATTTTTGTAAATTCTATTGGTCTCACTAGAGGTTTGTGGGTTCTCTAGGACTTTGCCTAGGTGGGAATTTTAGAGTTAGCTTCCACTGAACAGGAAATTCAAGCAGTTGTTTCATCTCCAGATAACCCCCCTTAGCTCCTGTCTACCATCTATGCCAGCCCACGTTTTGCAAAAAGATGTCTTTTTTGGGAAAACTTGGAAGCAGTGGCTAGTCTTCACTCCATGCCATGGGTTATAGCTGGGGACTTTAATGAGGTGCTTATGGGGGATGATAAGTTTGGGGGAAATCAGATTAACATTAATAATGCCCTTCGATTCCAGGAGTGTCTGGATATTTGCAGAATGATAGATATTGGTTTCTCGGGTCCCCATTTCACCTGGTCCAATCGCTGACCCCTTACTCATTTAGTCCAGGAAAGGATTGATAAAGCATTTGTGAATAACGAATGGAGCTCTGTTTTCCCCAAAGCTGCTGTGTTACATCTTGAGAAGGTGCATTCGGACCACTACTCCATTAAAGTGTGTTTTAACAATAGAGAGTTTCACCCTCCAAGACCATTCTGGTTCCAATTGAAGTGGCTATCTCATCCTATGTTCCCGAATGTGGTAAAGGAAGCCTGGAATAACCCCCCTTCCCCTCAACAAGCTTTGGCCACTTTCACCAACAAGGCTAGAAGTTGGAATAAAAACCACTTCGGTAATCTGTTCCATAGGAAGAAGAGGATCCAAGCTAGATTAAAAGGCATTCAAGATAGCTTGTCAATTAGCCCTAATACTTTTTTGGTGGAGTTAGAAAACAAGTTGAGACTAGAGTACGCTAAAGTTGCAAAACTAAAAGAGGAGTATTGGGCTATGAAAGCTAGGATTCTGTGGTTGGTAGAGGGAGACAGAAATACCTCTTTCTATCATACCTCAACCCTTGTTCGCAGGAGACGTAACCGCATCCTTTGTATGAAGGATAAGATGGGTAATTGGTTAAATGGGGAAAGAGAGATTGCGGACTTCATCAGAAAGGGGTTTTCAGAGCTGTTTACCTCAGATCATCTCAGTACTGCCTTAGCTGATTGGGACCCCTCTTCTTGGAAAACTCATCTTCAGGAAGATGCATTGATTTCCTTGAACTGCCCAGTCTCGGACAAGGAGATTTCAATAGGCCTTTAGGCATTAAAATCCTTTAAAGCCCCTGGTCCCGATGGCCTACACGCGGGTTTCTTCCATCTTTTATGGCTAGTTGTAGGTGACTCTGTGCGAAAGGAGGTGAAATCCATTTTTGCTTCAGGGGTGATTCCAAACTACCTGAACCAAACCCTCATTACTCTCATCCCTAAATGTAAGAATCTAGAGTCTCTCACCAACTATCGCCCAATCAGCTTATGCAACACTATCTACAAGGTAGTGACGAAGATCATTGTAGGCCAGATACGTCCATTCCTAGCTGACTTAGTCTCCTCTCTTCAGTCTGCCTTTGTCCCAGGAAGGAAAAGAGTGGATAATGCAATAATAGTTCAGGAATTGATCCATTCAATGGCCTAGAAAAAGGGTACATCCGGGGTTATGCCTATGATCGCCTTGAGTGGAGCTTCACTTGAAGCTTTTCAGATTTCCTAGCCATTTGATTTCCTTGATTATGAGCTGTGTTTCCATAACTTCAATTATTGTTCTCTTCAACGGGGGAGCTTTAGAGGCTTTCCAACCTTCAAGAAGTATCCGACAGGACGACCCCCTTTCACCTTACTTGTTCATCCTTTGTATGGAAGTTCTTGGGGCTTTAATTGAGGATAAGTGCCGTGAGAGACTTTGGAATCCCATTAAAGCTTCACAAAGTGGCCTCGCCTTCTGGCATCTATTTTTTGCTAATGATCTCATGCTTTTTGCCAAGGCTGATCGGAAAAATTATGTTGCCATTAAAGAAGTTCTGGAATCTTTCTGTGAGCTATCCAAGCAAAAAATCAGTAGTTAGAAGTCTCATGTCTATTTCTCCCACAATGTGGACCAAAATTCTCAAGAAGGTCTGTGTGATATTTTGGGCTTTAAACCCACTTCCTCTCTTGGAAAATACTTGGGTTTTCCCATTAAGCATAAAGGAACACAACAAAATTTTGGTTTTATTTTGGATCGAATGAAAAACAAGATGGTAGGTTGGAAATCCAATCTCCTATCCCTTACAGGTAGGATTGTGTTAACCCAATTAGTTACCTCCACCATCCCTAGTTATATGATGCAGTGCACTGCCCTTCCCTAAAAAATCCTCAAAGGGATAGATAAATTAAATAGAAACTTCCTTTAGGGCACTTCAGAAACTAGGAAGAAGGTTCACCTTATTGGCTGGAACAAAATTACAAAGGCAAAGGAAGAGGGTGGTCTAGGTATCCATGCAGCCAAACCAAAAAATACTGCTTTACTTGCCAAGTTGAATTGGAGATTCCACACAGAAAAATCTTCTCTTTGGGTGAGAGTCTTGTCTAACAAATACAAAGGGCAGCAAGGAAGGCCTTGAAACTTGGCAAGCCCTCCCACTAGCTCACCCACTTGGATCGGTCTCAAGAAAGGCAAAGCTACATTCTTAAATGGTTCCAAGTGGATTGCAGGTAGAAACAACTCCCTTTCTCTCTGGTTTGATAAGTGGATGAGCAAGGGTACTTTAAGAAATCAGATTGCAGGTCCTTTTTACAAAGGTGAGGAGAATCTTACTCTGAGGGATATGTCAAATTCTTGGGTTGGAACTGGGATAGTATGTCCTTTGCTTTTCCTAATTCTCTTGCTCTTGAAATGAAAGCCACTCCTCTCCCATTCTCTAATCAAGGAGAGGATCAATTCTCATGGTATTCATCTCCTAATGGAGAGTTTAAGTTAAAGGAAGCTTACAGATTAGCCAATGGGGTAGACAATAACACGGCAATGCAGGAGTTCAAGGGTGAATGAGTTTGGAAAGCGGCTACCCTCCCAAAGATTAAATGCTTTCTCTGGCAATGCTGCCACCAAAGCATCCCGATTCAAGCCATATTAGCTTAGAGAGGTATGAATATTTCTTTCCTTTGTCCTATGTGCAACAATGCGCTTGAAACAATTCTCCACTCATTAAGGGACTCCCCCAAGGCACAATTATTATGGAATTCCCTCTCTCCGCCCTTTCAAAGTAATCTTTTTTATGGTTTGCAATTGGTGGATAAGCTGAATCTGACTTGTAATAACTCCAAGACTAGTCATTCTTCGAACATCAGTTGGAGCATTCTTTTCCCATTTACTGTGTGGACTTTCTGATTACACCGAAATTGCATTGCTTTTGAAAGTTCAAACCAACACAAGGATCTGAAGCTTGAGACAATGGCCAAGGCTTCGGAATTCTTATACCTTGGGATGAATGGGAAGTAAACTCAGGCTAAGGTAAAAATCCAAGTACAATGGTTCCCCCCCCCCCCCCCTACCAATTGGTTCAAACTGAACTCGGATGGCTCATCATTGGGGAACCTCGGTCTGGTAGGTGGAGGAGATTTAATTAGAGACGAGAGGGGTGAATGGATTAAGGGGTATGCAAGAGCGATTGGTATTACAACGAGTGTAGCAGCAGAGCTTTGGGCTCTCGTAGAGATGGGATACGCTTGTGTTCTGCCCTCAAACTCCCAACAGTAATAATTGAGCTAGATTCCAAATTGGTAGTTGATCTTATGAAGAAGGAGCTGGACAATCCTAATGGACTAGACGCCTTGGTCACTGATTGTAGGGAGAGTATGAAAGCCATTCCTTATGTGAGGATTCAGCATTGTTATAGGGAGGCTAACAAATGTGCAGATGCCCTTGCTAGAAGGGGTTCTCTACTAAGCCAAGATTATTCAATTTTCCTTGAACCTCCCCTGGATGTAGCTTTTCTCCTTGGCCTTGATTTGGCTGGAGCCTTGTATGACCGTTTTGTTTCCTCTGTTCTAGAGGCTGTCTAGTTGTTAATTAAAGCATCCTTTTATCCAAATAAAAAGTTAAATAAATAAAAAGTCCATAGACAGTTTTTTTTTATAAAAAGTCAATAGACTTTTGACTTTTGAGTCAATTCCATGGAGTGGAGTGCTGGACCCGTAATCTCCTCAATTCCTTTTCTTTTTTTTTTGGACTAAAACGACTCAATTCTATTCCTACCTAAACTTTACACCCTTTTTTTGTTTGTTGAGAAAAACCTAAACTATACACTTTGAATATATGACTTTCTTCGATTTTTAAAAATCAATTTGATCTTCTTTGTATTTTGTACATTCCAGAAAACGTAGAACCCACCACGCATTGGCAGGTATAACCAATGGTGAAAGCTCATCAAACTTCAAGTAGTGCCTGGAGTTTGCTTACGAACTACTTCGAATTATCTATCAAACAAGCTTTTAGTGGCCAGGTGACTAATGCTGATGAACAATTCCGTGGCATTGAATAACGTAACTCATCTATATCTTGATTGGAAAAGCATATAGACAATTGTCTATAGAGTTAAAAAAATTATTGTCGAATTAATTATTATTATATTCTTTTTCCACAATAAACCTTTGGAATATATTTATGGAGAAGTAAGGGAGTCAATATAGTATTGAAAGTTGATTCAGTTTGGCAAAAGGGGAACGAAATATTTCGGTACCGGTTGATACCAGTGTACCATTTCGAAATTATTGCTAATTATATATATAATATAATTATTTATTTATTTATATTTGTATTAGTTAAAGTAAGTATACTTCATTAAGAATAAAATTATGAGTTTAAATTGCATAACACTGGTTTTACGCCAGCCAATAAAAACACGCCACGTCATTATTTTAGTAAAAGCCAAAGAGGCCTTACCGCATACAAGAACAGCTCTCCTAAATCCTAAATCACAAATGCTTATCAAACCAAACCGAACTTAAAAAATCTCCTCTGCTTCCTCTTGTGTCTTGCCCAAGCCTCCACCCCACCGTACATCGACGCATGCCGCCACTCAAGTCGTCGGATTCGTTGCTAGAGCTTGAAAACATGTTGGAGTCGCCGTGAGCATGGTGTTGCGATCCAAAGGTCTGTTTTTCATGATTTGCCCTTTTTCCCAATAGTTACACGGGAGAGAAAAAAGCAAAAGCAAACAAGACCAACCAAGAACACAACCAGAGACGCCAAATGAATGACCATCTCAATGTCCTCAGGTCTCTCATGCCCGCCTCCTATATTCAAAGGGTAATTATATATCATTAAATTCTATAAAGTTCCAATCTTTAGTTTCACAATTTCGAAAGATTGAAGCTTTCTTCGTTTTGGTTAAAATTAAGGGTTACCAAGCTTCTATTATTGGAGGTGCAATAGACTTTGTGAAGGAACTAGAGCAGCTACTTCATTCCCTTGAAGCACAAAAGAGAACGGGAAAAAACAAAGAAGGCAGCAAAAGCTTCACCGTGGTCCCATCCAATGGCTTCTTTTTTCTTTTCTTTTTTGCTTTTTCTTTTTTGGTTAAAAGGAAATTTCATTCAACTAGGCCAAAATGGCTAAATTAGTGGCAGTAAGCCTACAAAAGCTCTCCCCATTAGCATCAGAATACACAACAGAAGAAATCACATCAGATGGGGAGGTATCCAAGACCACAAAATCCTCTTGCATTACACATCCTTGCTTAGCCAGCACATCCGCAACTCTGTTGGCTTTGCGAAATGCATGCTGCACTCTGTAGCGAGGAAACCTGCCCATAAGCAACCTGCAATCAGCCAGCAGAGAGGAATAGAACGCATTAGAGCAATTTTTGGATTGAACTAGCTCCACAACAACCTTTGCATCTAACTCAATTTCCAGATTCTGCACCCCAATTTGATCTGCTAGCAACAGTCCATCCCTTAGTGCCCAAAACTCAGTTGTGATGCTAGTTGTAAACCCGATTGACCTAGCAAAGCCTTTCATCCATCTACCATCACTATCCCTAATAATCCCACCTCCTCCTGCCTTGCCCGGATTACCAAGAGAGGCCCCATCTGTGTTTAACTTACACCAACCTGAGGGAGGTTTTTTCCAATAGACATTACAAACCACCATACTCCTTTGGCTCTTGAGTTTTCCCACACAGTAATAAAATTCCAAAGCTTGGCTTGAGCTAAGTCTGTGCAAATTTACATTTAAGGCAGTGTTATTAAAGACCATTCCATTTCTATGCTTCCACAAATTCCATATAGCGAAGGTAAAAATATAACTCCACGGCATTATAGAGGGCTGAGACACCTTGCTTTGACAGTTAACCCGCAACCAGCAGTTCACATCCATATCAACAAACAAGCTAACCATCTCCAAGGGGACCCTAAGTTTATACCAAAAATCTTTTGCCACAATACACTCTCTTAACAGATGGCTTATGTTCTCCGGGTAGTTATTGCACAAAGGGCAACAACTATCTGATATTATACCTCTCATAGCCAACACAGACCTCACAGGCACGTTGTTGTGCATACACAACCATAGAAAATTTACAATTTTTGGCAAGGTATCTATTTTCCATATCCATTGCCCCTGGAATGGAATAGTATTCTACTGAGGGCCATTTATTAGAGCATAGGCAGACTTGGTGGTAAACTCACAATCCTTTGAATGTTTCCACATAATAACATCTTCCCCTCTACCAATCTGCTGCCTTGGAATAGCTTTAATCCTATCCTTAATGCTTGGAGGTAGCTCAAATGATAAAACATCCCACTTCCACCCATGTTCTAGCCCAAGGAACAAATCAGGTAGCTAACGTCTCTCTTTTGATCACTCCCTAAGGGAAATCTCAACCGTCCATTTCTAACTGAATTCTTTTCCTTGTAACCAACATCCAAGGACCAAAGTTAGGATCAGATTGCTTTGCTTCCTCACTTCCCTAGTTAGGGCTTATCTCTACTTCACTCTCACTCCTTTCCTTTTCCTTGATCTGGTAGCAACAGTTCTCTTGTTTGTGCCCAAGCCTCCCACAGCAAAAACAAAGAGAAGAAATTCCTTCATAATTTACTTGTTGCACCAACCTACCTATCCTAATGGAGTTGATTAAAGGCTTCCCTAGATCAATTTGTATACAGAGTCTTGAATAGCTTCCATGTGATCCTGTGGCAATGTAGGAATCAATGCGGAGAATGGGACCAATAGTACTACCTATTTCCTTCAAAACTTCCATAACATAAAACTCAATAGGCAATTCTGGGAACCTCACCCAAAGTGCTACTGACGTTAGATTATCTCCTGAGGCTTTGAAATAAGGTTCCCACGAGTTAATGGCCAAAAAATGCTCACCAATAAACCATGGGCCTCCACGAAGAACTTTGTCATAATCGTTTGAACTATAGAACTTAATCAAGAAATAGTCTTTCCCAAGGTTAACACAGTCCATCCTAGCTGCAGGTTTCCATAAGGCATTGATCTTGAAAGTGAGATAACTGAAACCAACAGTTCTACCGAACACTTTCACTATCAAAGCCTTTGACCATGGGGCATTGATACGAGCCTTGGTTTCCTTTGACAGATTCACTTCTGCCATCCCTTCAATGAGAGGTTCCATTTCTATATTCGACTCCTCACCATCATCCCAGACGTTGTCCAGCTTGAAGGCTTGCTCATAAGCTCCAGGAATGTCTCCCACAAGACTATCTTTATAGCTAACAAGAGTCTGTGGTGGGGTAAATTGCTTTGCTCCACTGCTCTCCTTAAACTTCTTGACATTTCGTCCTAGCTCATCTTCTTCCTCACTCGACATTCATGGCAATATTCTACTTCCATGCTCTTTCTCTGGTCCATCTAATGGCTTCTTTATGTTTCCATAAAGTAGAATTGGTTTTGATGAAGGCAATTGTGGGGAAGAGGTGAAGGCATAGAACAAATATGAAGTGGTGTGTTTTTATTGGCTGGCGCAAAACCAATGTAGTTTTACGCCAGCTACGGACGCAATTTAAACTCTAAAATTATAAGCTAATGTTTTTTATTCTTTAGCTTTTTTTAGTTCAAATTAATATCTGAATATTATTTTTTTTATGATAAAACTAATAGTCTAATATATCACTTTTTTTTTTTTTAGAAACAAATAATATATCGATGTTAGTTGTTAATATTAGAAAACTCATATAATAATAATAATAATAATAATAATAATAATAATAAGTACATAGAAGTCTTTGACACTTGAATTCTAGATAGATATGGCAGGTATTAAAATTTGAAAGGTTCATGTGTTTGGTCAGAGAAGGGCACACAAAACAAAACAAAATTTAACAAAAGTTAAAAAAGAAACAGAAGACAAAAGAGTTTGGGGCTATGGGCAAAAAGTAGAAGAAAGAAGAAGACAATGAAGAAGAGTAAGAAGATCGAATGGCCGATCATCAACACAGGGTTAAGAACAGCAAAATAGTGGTGGTGACGGTGGCTATCTAGTATCAATTTTCGTTCCTATTTTCATTTTATGTGTTTTTTTTTTTTTTTCCTTACTAGTTGAAACACCCGATTTTCACTGGTATGATTGGTACACAGCCGGTATTTAAACCGGCACAAAATACTAGTGTACCTGTAATGATTTGAGTATCTGTAATGATCTGAGTTTCAGTGCAACAAATACCGGCTGGTATAGTATTGGTATTGAGAACACACTTTAGACTAAGTTTTTATGGCTTATGTTAATTTTAAACTAATTAATTAAGTCCAATTAATGTGATTAGCCAATAAACTTATGCATGGATACACAATTATATAAGCAAATCCCCAATAAACAACATTGTTGGGTTATAGATTGACTCCGGTTAATTAATTCAATTACCCAAGTTGATTAATTAATTCAAATTACATGCAAATCGTGGAGGCACCAACAAATCACCAAATAAACTAAGTGCAGCGAAAAATAAATGAACACGGCGATTTGTTGACGAATGGGGAAAACCTTTTGCAAGGAAAAAACCCCACCGGGTGAATTTTAGGTCACCACTCCCAAGAATCCACTAATCAAGAACAAGCGATTACAAGTATAAGGAATCTTACCACTACCCTAGACTATCCCAAAATACCAACCTATAGTTGAACCTTTACTCCAATCCCCAATTGGATTTGATCTTGTAGAAGACTTCTTCATATGCACAGATCCTAGTATGTGACTAACTTCTAGCAACTAAATGATTGTTGTTGGTTGCAAAGTTTTTCACTTCAAAGCACGTTGAAGATCAGTAAACACTTGGTTACAAAACCCTAAGGCGCACAAAATGCAGTAGCTTATCACAAAGTGTATAAGTTTTCTAATTGAGTATTTGTGTCTTTGATGACTTTTAAAATAAGCCTTTTATATGGTCTAAGGTTGTAGAGATAGAAACTATAAGGTTGAATTTAATCAATCATTTTGTTGGCTTTATTCTGTGCCAATTTGCTTATAATTCAGCACTTAGAAACCCTGTATTTAGGTGGGAATCATGTAAGGGTAGTGTGTGAGAGAGTGTGAAGAAATGCTCAAAACTGTGCAGTGAAGCAGGGACTCGCGACTGGATCTCGCGGGTGGCTCGCGGCTTGCAAGCTACCAGAAGATGCACACGAGTGAAGCATGCAGAGTAGCTGAACCGTCATGCCAGCTGTAGCATTACAGGACAAAAAGTCCAGACTGGCCATTCAGTTAGTTCGCGACTTGAACTCGCAACTCAGTCAAGTCGCGAGGCCAAGTCGCCAGCTAGCTCTGTTTTGTAAAAACTGACTCTTCGCATTCCATTCTCACACTAGTATAAATACCCCTTATACCCACGAAATGTAGAGAGCTTCCAGAGAGAATTTTAAGAGAGAAACCCTAGAGAAAAACAAGATTGACTCGTCCACAATCTTTACATAGAGACTCTTTAAATTCCTCTACTCTCACCCTCTCCATTGTTACATCCTTGAGAGGTTCTTAGACAAATCCTTTTCTCACCATACCCACATCTGTGAGAAGGCTTTTTGGTGCTTTGGAAAGCAGTTTGGAAGGAACCAATGGTTATTGGTTGATGCTATGGGCTATAGCGGAATCTGGTAAGCTAAAGAAGAAATAGGTTCAGCGCAACCTCGTTGGAGTAGGAGCTTGGAGGGCTTAGATACACTAGGTAGATTAGACTTGGAGGGTCTTCTGTTGTTCATGTATCCCAACTTGATTCTTTAGTGGATTATTGACCGTTTGGAGGGCGGCGGAGAGGTTTTACGCCGAGGACTTCGGTTTCCTCTTCGATAACACATCGCTGTGTTGTCCTTGTCTTTGCATCTCTCTTCCTTAATCTTTGTCATTTAATTTCTGCTGTGGTTGTGATTTTATTTAGCTTAGATTGTTCTATCAATTCTATTTTAGCTATTTATCATATTCCGCACATATATTGTTTGATAATTAGTTTGAATTGGTAATTTGTAATTTGGGGGTCTAAACGTTCAAAGTGTTTTATACACTAATTGAACTTTCAGAAACCTTAATCATCCAAGTCATCATGGGCCGAATTTCAAATCTGAGAATTCTGAAATTGTAAGTCTCGATAGATCAAGCTTGTGTCGAGCTTCTTCATTAATCCTCAATAGATGTTAGTGTCAAGCCTAGTGTCGAGCTTTAATGAAATAACTTTTCTTCACTTATTTCTTAGATCAATCTTCATGTCTTTAATGATACCACTTGTAAAGTAAACTTCACATACTTGATGATACATTAAATCCAACTTAGATTTACCCAATTACAAGTAAAATGTATTTTGTCAAATGATAAGCTAATACATAGAAAATATGACCCTAACAAACACAAACAACCATACACCTTAGGGTGTTTAGAGAAAGAAAAACCCAAAAACCAAGAAAAAAAAAAAAAAAACTCTCTAGTGCCTATATTACCAAACCAATTTCAGTAGCAAAAATAGTTGCAATACACCTCATTTACAAACCCTCCAAGTTAGTAAATGATAATATATTTGAGCACCCCGTTATTACTCACAACTGATTGCACTAATCTTTTCTCCTTGCTCACGTAGAGATCATCATAACAACACGTAAAAAAAAATAAATAAATAAAAAAATAAAAATAAATAAATAAATAAAAAAGGTTGCCTAAGACTTCAATTATGATGAGAAATGGTATTGACATTGAAATCTAGTGGTCAACAATTACATGTAGAGAAGGTTAATGTAATTTGTCCAAATAATAATCAAGGAATTAAAAATTACCACTATGATTTAATAATAATTTAACAACAATAAATAATCTAGTTAATAATTATGGTGTGAGATTAAGGGTAATGTGTTAAGGACATATTTTATGTAATTGGCTAATCCTTTGACAAAATGCACTTTACTTGTATTTGGGTAGATCTAGGATGTGTTTAATACTTCAAGAAACATGTTGTTCAAGCCAAGTATTAAAGCCATGAAGATTGGACCAAGAAACAAGTGAAGAAGGGCTGTCCATTAAAGTTGGATAGATTCCCGACAGCTGCTCGACAGATACTATCTATCGAGGTTTAATGAGTCTCGATAGCTAGCTCAACAAATTCTATCTATCGAGGTCTCGACAGATACTATCTATCGAGGTATCTATTGAGAATTACAAAATTCAGATTTCCAGATCTGATTTTCGGCCCATGCTTATGTATTTATGTAGGGTTTCTTTTCTCACAACCCTAAACATATATAAAACTTATTTTAAAGGCCGTCACATAAGAGAATACAAGGAGAACACATGCAAAAAGTTACTGATGCCTTATTCTCTCTGAAAGAAGCTACTGCGTCTTTGCACCTTAGGGTTTTGTAACCAAGTGCTTCTTGATCTTCATTGTTGAGGAAGTGAAGAACTTTGCAGGCAAAAATCTTCTTCAAGTTGGTGTGTTAGTCACGTACTGGGAGCCGTGCATCTTTGGTTAGTCACATACTAGGATCCGTGCAAATAAAAAAGGGTGGCGTTCATATATTGAAGAGTTCAGAGGTTCTGAATAGGTAAAAGGTTTCTACTGTAAGTTCATCTACGGGGATTGTAGAGTCTAGGGACAAAGGTTTTGTATTAGATCTAAAACTTCTCTTTACTATAGTGAATTACTTTTCGAGAAGGTTTCCCCCCAGGTTTTTTACTGTGAAACTAGTTTGTTTCATTGGTTTTCCTGGGTCATTATATCTTGTCTTATTTACTTTTCCACTATACATGATATTGACATGATATTGATGTTTGTTTGTTTTAACAAGTTTTATTCATAATAAATCTAATTAATAACTTGGGTTTAAAACTTGTTAATTCTAACAACCGGGGTCTAAATTTCCCAACAAGTGGTATCAGAGCGGGTACACTCTGATTGGATAAATTTTCTGAGTGTGATCCTTGACCCCCGTTGTCATGGATCGGGGACAATCTCTTTTGATTCCTCCTTTATTTGATAGCACTAATTATGCGTACTGGAAAGTTCGTATGAAAGTTTTTTTGCAAGCTCTAGGTGAACAGGTATGGCAAGCTGTTGAAGTTGGTTGGATTAAGCCAAAGGTAGCGCCGGTGGATTGGGATGAAGCAACAATCATAGCAGCAAATTTCAACAATAGGGCCTTGAATGCTTTGTTTTGTGGGGTGACCAATGAGGAATTCAAGAAAATATCATCCACGGAAGTTGCCAAGGAAGCATGGACCATTCTTAAGACCACCTATGAAGGTACCAAGGCAGTAAAGACTGTGAAACTTCAAAGACTCACTAGTAGTTTTGAAGAAATAAGGATGGAGGAGGATGAGGCCTTTGATGAGTTCTATGCTAAACTCAAGGATATTGTGAATTTTGCCTTCAATCTTGAAGAATCTATTGCAGAATCCAAAATTGTTAGGAAAATCCTTAGGTCTCTACCTGAAAGATTCCATGCCAAGATCACTGCCATTGAAGAAGGGAAGGACATTGATCAAATTCCTTTAACTGAGCTTGTAGGGAACCTTCAAACCTATGAGATGGGATTAGGTTTAATGGGAAAATGTGGAAAGAGTAGAAACTTGGCTCTTAAGGGTGTAGAGGAAGAGATTGAAGACTCTAAAGATGAAGATGAAAGTGAAGATGAAGATGATGATGAGGATGAGGATCTAACCTTCATAACTGATGAGATTATCAAGCTTCTTCAATTTAGGAAAAAGGATAAGAGCAAACCTCCTAGAAAATCTAAATCCTTAAGGAAGGGTAAGAATGAGAAACCCCTCATCCAATGCCATGAGTGCAAAGGTTTGGTCATATGAGGATAGAGTGCCCAAACTACCTTATGAAGGAAAAGACCAAGAAGTTAAAAGATAAAGGGTTCGTTGCTACCTGGAGTGATACTAAGAATGACTCTTCTGATGAGTATATGGATGAATGTGGTCACTTTATGGCTTTTGCTACCACAACTGATAAGGTGATTATGGAGAACGCTAGTGACAGTGAGGATTCTTCTGATGATGAAGTACCCAAGAAGATGACCCTTCAGGAAGCCTATGATAAGCTATGCACTAAGTTTATAAAATCTTAAAAGACTTCTCATTGTTGTAGAAAAGAGGTTAATGAGGTAAAAACTGAAAAAGCTGATCTATTAGTCAAATTAGATGAGACTGCAAGGTTGGTTGAGACTCTTGTTGTGGAGAACACCTCATTAGAAGAGAATGTCAAGAATCTTAAGGTTGAGCTTAGTTAAGCTAGAACTCAAATAGAGAGGATGTCTAGTGCAAAGCTTGATGAGGTATTGACTGCTCAAAAGTCTAGTTCTGATAAGACTAGTTTAGGATATGCTGTTTCTTTAGGCCCCTTCTCTTCCACGGCTTCTGGATCAAAGACTGTCTTTGTACCCCAATCTAAGAAAGGTGATAAAGGTATGAAATCCAAAACTGTTTTGGCTAATTCTAAATCCTTTGTTAGACCTCATGTTTGTCACCATTGTATCCTCAAAAGCAAGTATCCAAACGGTCACAGGTTTCCTCTCAATGACCTACACCTTTGTTTGGAGAGTTATTAAAAGCCTTGAGCTTTTTAACTCAATTTTAGGAGAATTCTAATTCTTCTATGTCTTTTAGTAGACATACTAGGACTCGTGCCTTTTCATCTTCACGGCCAAAGACTCGTGCTGTGTGGGTGAGAAAGGAGCCTAAGACTTAATTTTCTTTTTTGTTTGTCCTCTACTTTAATTCTTTCTATCTAAAGTAGGACTCTCTTTGCTTGATTTCTTCTGCTTTTGAAATCATGTTTTCATGCATCTACACCTTTCTATCATGCCTTCATGCATTTGCATCTTTCTTTCATACTTTCATGTTGTTTGTCTATTTTTGTTTGGTTGTTTAGTTTTTATTTTGTTTTGTTTTCAAAATAAAAAATAATAATAAAAAGAAAAATTCAGAAAAATACAAAAGCAGTGTGTGTTTTATGTACGTTGGTACTTGTGTACCTTGGATGACCATTGAAAATTTTCTAAATTTTGTATCTTTTGTAGCTTAGATGAGCAACTCTATGCACAACTAAGCAAGTGAACTTTGTGGTTCATGTTTGTGATGAGTAAGATTAAGTAATCTCTTGTACTTAACACTCGTATCACTCTTTTTGACGGGAAGGACTAGAAAATCCTAAGAGAAATGCATAAATAACCATCTCACCACTGTTGTCCGCCAATTATGAAATGACATATGTATGCTTCGGCGTAGCAAAAGTGCAATGTCAAATGCATTATATATGATTGCAAGCGTGTATTCTATGAGATGTGGGAGTTATAGGATGTACCTCGAAGGTAATAGTCCCCATCAAACAGTTATGATTGTGTGTGAGTTAAAGTGATTTTCTCATATCTCAAATCGTCATAACTTGTAGACACTTATGCAATCTTGTGATGTTTTCACACACAACACGCAATATTCTTTGTTACTTTTGATACATGTACAGGTACAATGTGATTTGGCCATCACAAGGAATACTTGTGTTAATGTACGCTCACTAAACTGTCTTCACTTGTTTTTGAAATATAAAATTGGTTAGACTTGTCTAGTGTGTGTGTGTGTGTGTGTTTTGGATCTATGTGCTTAACATTTTTCTTGATTGAGAGATGATTTTGAGAGCTTAAAATGTTGTTTGGATCTTTAGTTGAGTAGTATGCTTGACTGCATTCATGTCTGTGTTTTTCCCTTCTTGAAAAACTGTTTTTAAGAAATCTCAACAACTTCTCGATACCTCTCTACAGCTGGTCTATCTATCGAGCTCTTTGATCTTCTTTTTGTCGTATTCTTGATAGCTTCTCGATAGATTCTCGATCCATCGAGAAACCTTCTGTCTGCTCGATAGATACTCGATAGTTGTTCGATCCATCGAGGTTGGATTCTGCTCGATAGTTGCTCGACAGCTTCCCGATCTGTCGAGATCCTCTTGCATGCATTGTTTTTCACATGTTTTACATCTTTCTGTTATCTTTTCATCCATAGCATCTTGTTTCATTACATTCATGCATTTATATGGATTCTTTGTACCCCCTTGATCATCCTTGATCATCTTTATGTTTCTCGGGTGAGGCTTTCTAGCTTCTTATACCCTTTGTCAATCATGACAAAAAGGGGGAGAAATTATGGAGAATATGTGGTTTCTTTTTAAGATTCTACATGTTAGGGGGAGAAATAGATGTCTTTGTAAGGGGGAGATGTGTTCATCTTGTTAGGGGGAGTGTTTACCTCCTTCTTGTACACCGGTCTTGTGACCATTTTTACATACATTGTGCTTATCTTTGATATATATATGATGATGTATGTTTTTCACCTATCTTTCCATGTGTTGTTTCTTTTCTTTCTTTATACACATGTTTCTTATATCTTGTATGCAATCTTATATTTGTTTCACACTAAGATGCTTTAATGAGTTTTGTTTAAAGTGTTTTAGAAATACAGGTTGTCAAAGTCTTCTTGTCATAAACTCTCTTCTTACAAAGTTTTTTAAGAGTTTGTTTAAGATAGATTTTATTGTATTCAACAAGTGAATATGAGTAGAGTGATTTATGACTTCTCTCATATGTTCATTTGTTTGTTGTGGTTTTGTCACGGATTGCCAAAGGGGGAGATTGTTAAGGACATATTTTATGTAATTGGCTAATCCTTTGACAAAACACACTTTTACTTGTATTTGGGTAGATCTAGGATATGTTTAAAACTTCAAGAAACATGTTGTTCAAGCCAAGTATTAAAGCCATGAAGATTGGACCAAGAAACAAGTGAAGAAGGGTTGTCCATTAAAGCTTGACAGATTCTCGACAGCTGCTCGACAGATATTATCTATATAGCTTTAATAAGTCTCGACAGCTAGCTCGACAGATTCTATCTATCAAGGTCTCAACAGATACTATCTATCGAGGTATCTATCGAGAATTACGAAATTTAGATTTCCAGATTTGATTTTTTGATGTAGGACACAATTTACTATTTAATTATTGTAATTTATTATTTTTGGTATTTTTATGTAAAAAAACGTTATTTTAGGTTTAGGTGATTTATTTCCTTGTTTTTAAGTGCATTTAATGCTTTTTAGGTCAAATTTGATTCCTGTTATAGTTAGGTATCAATTAGGAGTTATTTTAGAATATATTTTCTTGTCTGTCAAGTTTTACGAAGCCCTTAAATAGGCCGCTAAGTCTGTAAACGTTTTTCATAGTTTATTATCAATAAAAATTCAGACTTGTGTCTATTGTATTCTTTGGTGGATTCCAGACCTATCACCTTGTGGATTCAAGGAACCCCTCGTGGATTCGAGGTTTACTACCCAGGAACTAATAGTTTAGTTTCTGTCCATCAAAGAGAGTATCGTGTGTGCTTCTCTTCAGGCTTTCATGACATCAATTGGTATCAGAGCCTTGACTTACCCTGGTCTGATTGCTAACTGGCAAGACGGTAACCACCACCACAACAACGACGAATAACTTAGCGAGTATTACGTGACGTACAACAAGCACTCACAAATATCTATGCTAGGATGGCGCCGTTGAAGAATGGAAACAATAGGGATAACTGCAGCGGAGACATAACTCACGGGCAACCTATTGGTAAGCAAATTTCATATAGACCTTATAAGAGAATTGCAAGTTTTAATGGTTATTTTTTAAAAGAAGATTTTCTTGATTGGTTACTTGATCTAGAGGATTTATTTGACTATGAGAATATTTGTTATGAGAGAAAAGTTGGACTTACTTTGTATAAACTTAGTAAGTATGCCTTATGTTGGTGGGAACGAGTACAATCTGATAGAATCCGACAAGGTAAAGACAAAATTCGATCATGGCCAAGGATGAAAAAGATGCTTGCTATCAAATTTTATCCTTTGGATTGTGAAGAAATCTTGTCATATACAATACAAGATTATTATTGGCCAAGAAGTTTATACTTGAATTATTTTGAAGAGCCAAATATTCCACCGTTAAAGGAAGAATTACATGTTAAAGAAAATATCATTCTTGAAGAATATGGAGAAGTCAAAGAAGAAAATATAGAGATTTCTGAGAAAATTAATGAAGGCCTTGTTATAGAAGAAAAACCTAAAATCAAGATTGTGGAGGAGATTAATGAAGACCCTATTATAGAGAAAGATCTTGAGGTTGAGATAGTAGAGACCATTAAAGAAAAAATTATAGAGAAAGTTGTCAACGATCTCGATGAAATCAAGTTAGATGATTACAACATTCAAACTCCTATTATTTTATTGGGAGACACCGAAACAAAGTTTATTGATTTTATTGGGGTGGAAAGATTTGATTTGATCATTGACTCTTATTTGGTGAATATTGTCAATTACATGAAGACCAAGGGAGAAGAAGTTCAAGTTGCCCAATTAATGACTTTCAAGTTTGGCAAGAAGACAAAGAAGATGAAGTATTCAAAGTATTTGTTCTCTTGGCATGGGAGATTTCAGATTTCAAAAATGAACTCGAGGACGAGTTTGTTTCAAGTGGAGGAGTCTGATGTAGGACACAATTTACTATTTAATTATTGTAATTTATTATTTTTGGTATTTTTATGTAAAAAACGTTATTTTAGGTTTAGGTGATTTATTTCCTTGTTTTTAAGTGCATTTAATGCTTTTTAGGTCAAATTTGATTCCTGTTATGGTTAGGTTTCAATTAGGAGTTATTTTATAATATATTTTCTTGTCTGTCAAGTTTTACGGAACCCTTAAATAGGCCCCTAAGTTTGTAAACGTTTTTCATAGTTTATTATCAATAAAAATTCAGACTTGTGTCTATTGTGTTCTCTGGTGGATTCCAAGCCTATCACCTTGTGGATTTAAGGAACCCCTCGTAGATTCGAGGTTTACTACCCAGGAACTAATAGTTTAGTTTCTGTCCATCAAAGAGAGCATCGTGTGTGCTTCTCTTCAGGCTTCCGCGACATCATTTTCTGTCCATGTTTATGTATTTGTATAGGGTTTCTTTTCTCACAACCCTAGACATATATAAGGCTTATTTTAAAGGCCGTCACATAAGAGAATACAAGGAGAACACATGCAAAAAGTGACTGATGCCTTATTCTCTTTGAAAGAAGCTACTGTGTCTTTGCGCCTTAGGGTTTTGTAACCAAGTGCTTCTTGATCTTCATTGTTGATGAAGTGAAGAACTTTGTAGCCAACAATCTTCTTCAAGTTGGTGTGTTAGTCACGTACTGGGAGCTGTGCATCTTTGGTTAGTCACGTACTAGGATCCGTGCAAAAAAAAAGGGTGGTGTTCATATATTGAAGAGTTTAGAGGTTCTGAAGTAGTAGAAGGTTTCTGTTGTAAGTTCATCTATGGGGATTGTAGAGTCTAAGGACAAAAGTTTTGTACTAGATCTGAAACTTCTCTTTACTATAGTGAATTGCTTTTTGGGAAGGTTTCCCCCTAGGTTTTTTACTATGAAACTAGTTTGTTTCATTAGTTTTCCTGGATCATCATATCTTGTCTTATTTACTTTTCCACTGTGCATGATATTGACATGATATTGATGTTTGTTTGTTTTCACAAGTTTTATTCATAATAAATCTAATTAATAACTTGGGTTTAAAACTTTTTAATTCTATCAACCGTGGTCTAAATTTCCAAACATAATGTTTTTTTTTTTTTTAAATTGATTAAAGTTTAGAGTGTGAATATTCAGTTAGTTTTAAATTACAATATAATGTCCTTTTAAGACCACACTATTTATCATAATTTTTATGATAATTTAATGATATATATAATTGTGATTGGTGAATTATAAAGTAATATTTGAAGTGACAAGTTATTAATGGTGGATAATAAAATTGTGTGAGTGATAGGATTATATGAAAATCACTATTAACAAAACTGTTGTATATACCCACCTAAAAAAAGAATTCGTTGTATATACTTAAAACAAAAAAAAACAAAAAAATCAGTTGTTATCATATAAAATATATATATATATATTTATATATATATGATTGAGTGTCCATTTAGGAACAGCTTACTTAACTGAAGCTGAAAACTTTTTGTTAAAAGTGTAAAAAAAAGGTTAAAAATTAAGTTGAATAATACAATGGGACCTATGAATAATATCAAAAAGTGCAATAGGGTTCATGAATAATAGCAAAAATAAGCTAAAATCAATAATAAGCTACAACTTTAAGCACTTCCCAAAAGCACACTAAGTATTTAATTTTCTACCGGCGGGAATCTTCTCTCCTGCGAAAAAAAGGCGCTAAGTGGGGGAAAAAAAAGTTGGGCCTACTCTTACTATTCTCTACTCTAAAAATAAAAAAAATAAAAATAAATAAATAAAAAAACTCTGAACAAACTCCAAAATACTGGGAAAAACTGTTATTGTATTAAATTAATTGAATAATTTGTTACACTATTTGAGTCTTTATCTATACTACTATTTAAGGGGTTTTCCCTACTTGGACTGGGTTTTTTTTTTTTTGTTCAAAAATACCCCTATAGTTTAAGTAAGGGCAAAACTTGAGGATAAAATTGTAAAAATATATCTCTAACTCTCACCTAAAACATTTCCTACAAAATAGGATCACTCTCCCACTAACCCACTTCTTCAAAACAACTGTTTTTAAAATATATATATATATATATTTATATATATATAGAAAAACAAGTTTTAAAAAAAATTAAATTTTTTTTGGACAAACGTGGGGATGTTTAACTATACGTGGGGTTGTTTAACTTTTTTTTGTTTATTATTATTTTTTTGTATTTAAATGTCTGATTCCTATTTATATTTATTATTTATTTAAATTCAAATACTTCAATTATCTTTATAAATAAAAATACAAAATTATTTCTTCCAAAAAAAATGTTAAAAGAATAATACTATCTCATGTACAAAAAAAAAAAAAAAAAAAAAAAAAAAACCATTATTCTCACCACCCATTTGTATTTAAATGTCTAATTCCTAACTGTATTTGTTATCTATTTGAATTCAAATACTTCAATTACCTTTATCAAAAAAATAATAATAATTAAATGTTACCCCAATTCTTATCTCAATCCATACAATTATCACAACAATTATCTTTTGAACAATAAAAAAACACTCTAATGAAAATTCATCCACTCTTTCACCCACGTACAAGTTTAAACTCCCCTCTTATAAAAATAAAAAAATAAAAAGCTGCTAAATTAGCAAATAGACCATTCCTTTTTCCTTTATGTTACTTTGTTATGCTATTTTCAACGAGAAAGAAACTTAATTCTGAGTTCCTTGATTAGGCCCCTAACAAGGGATTAAAGCTGCTAAATACAACACACTTGGAGTGGATGTTGAGTCAAATGACCAATTCTATCCAAGTAAGGAATGGAATGGTCTATTTCTTCCCAAATTTGAAATCACTGTCTAAAGAACCCAAAGAAATACATAATGGGTTAGGCTATACGGGGAACCCCTTTCTCTGGATTTGTTATCTATAGATTCTTTTTCGTTTTGTTTTTTTTTTTTTTTTTTTTTTTTTTTTTTTTTTTTTTTTCACAACAACAAAATGTATTTTTAGTCATGAAAATTAGTGAGGAAATATTTTTCGTCACTAAAAATACAGCTTTAGTGACGAAATATGAATTTCGTCACTAATAATGAAAAAAATTATAACATTTAGCGACGAAAAATAAATTTCGTCGCTATTGTGATCTAAAAAATGGGCGCTAGTGGAGGGAAACTTTGGCGCGAGTTTAATTAATCTAAAAGTTAAATTTTTTATTGACGAAATATTTCGTCACTGTAGGTATTACTGTGGATAGTATTAGTGACAAAAATCCTTTCGTCGCTATAAGGAAGAATTAGTAACGAAAAAAATTTGTCACTAAAAATAATAATAGTTTTGCACTTATATGATTTTAGTGACGAAATCACAATTCGTCACTAAAAGTATGATTTAGTGATGAAATATGAATTTCGTCTCTAAAAATCTTAACAATGCCTGGGTCTTTAGTGACGAAACTTAAATTCGTTGCTAAAAACTTAAAAACCATACCTTTTGCGACGACGAAGTGGACATTGGTGACGGAAAAGAATTTGTCGCTAAAGACCACTATAAATACGATGACCTGTTTTATTTCATTTTGATGAACACTACCAAAATTTCAGTTTGACTCCCAAAGAACACCGACGCCAAAAGAACCCAACCCACCTCGATCCCAAAAGAAACCAAGCCGTCGCCGATGCTAGAACCCAAACCGTCGCCGATTTTCGTCGCTAATAAGAGCCCACCGTCGCCGATACGAACCCAAACCGTCGCCAATGCTAGAACCCAAACCGTCGCTGATATCCATCGCCGATAAGAGCCTATCGTCGCCGATACGAACCCATTCACGACGGTTTTGAAGTTTTATTTCAGCTCCCACCATCGCTGATTCGAACCCATTCACGACGATTCTCGACAATTCGAACCCATTCGTCGCCGATTTGGACCCATTCATCGCCAATTCGAACCCTTTCTCGACGATTCGAACCCATTCGTCGCCAATTCAGACCATTCACAACGATCCCGAAGTCGTCACCGCCGTCCAACGACCCTTCACCTCCCACAGCTTGCCAATTCGCCTCCCACCTCCAACAACCCTTCGCCTCCCTTCGCCATGGCCTTTGTCCGAAATCGGTAAGTTTTTTTTTTTTTCACCTTCCCTTCTCTCTATTTTTGTTTTTTCATTTTGGGTTTGTGCTTATGGTTTTTTCTTTTTTTGGGAGTCTTTATGAGAACTGGGTTTTTATAATCCTATCCTTGATGATATGGTGGTTCTGAGACCATTTTGTATAATATGATAAATGATGAGCTACCTTTAAATAATTATCTTTGATCATTGTTTTTGTTATTGTTAATTTCCATGAGCTTGTTATTGTGGATGATATAGATCTAAAATGGTTGTTTGTAAATGTGAGAAATGTACTGTGAACTGAAAGTTGATTTAGTCAAATTGAGACTGATAAAGCAATAGCCAATAAATTGGGTAAACACAATTTTTTACCCAATAAATTTGGATTAAAGCAATATGATGATTCTGTTGGGGTGGTTTTGGAGACTAGTTGGATAAATTGGGAGAAGAAAGGACAGTAAGTTTTGTGGTGGGTTGTTGTGTTGGAGCAAGCGGGTGGCTTGCATGGTGTTATAAGGTGGTTTAAACTAATATTGGGAGTGTTTGAGTGTGCAATGTATATTTGTTTAAGTATTAATATGGACTTGTGCATTCATGAATGGGATAGAACTTTATTTAAGTAGCTTATAGACTTAGATGTTAGAATACATTATGCATGAGATGTTAGAAATGTTTCTTATAACATAGTTAATGTTTTTACTTTACGATTTTAATGTAGTATTGTTTTTATATTTGTGCAAATTTCTTATCAGTGGCTTTTAGGGGATTTACTTTTGGCATTACTTGAAGACATATGAGGACATCCTCCGTTAGTTCAAATTATATTATGCTACCCTTTTTGTATTGTTATAAAACATCTTGAGTTATTGTATGTATTGCAAACAATAATTGTATGGAAGGAGTTTGAATTGGATACTTGTTTTATTTTTTACTTGTGGAATGTATGGATCTTTTTTTATAAATGTGTTGTTGAAATAAATGTGTTATTCAAATGTGAGGTTTTGATAATGTAATGATAAGTTACAGGTTAATATCAAAGCCATGAAAAAAATAAAAACATAAATAAGTTTTAGTGACGGATTTTTTCGTCACAAATATAGCAACAAAAAATTGTTTTAGTGACGAAAATTTGTCACTAAATATAGCAAAATTTTGTAAGAAATGGTTTTAGTGACGAAAATTTTCGTCACTATATGTGCCTGGATTTTCTTAAAAATAGTTTTAGTGACGAATTTTTTCGTCACTATATGTACCTGAACATAGTTTTAGTGATGAAATTATTCGTCACTAAATATAATTTAGTAAACTAAAGTTTTTTTAGTGACGAAATATTTTCGTCACTGAATAGTGTTTTTAGTGAGGAAAACATTTAGTGACGAAACGTTTTCGTCACTAAAAGTTTTTTTAAAAAAATCAAATCGGACTTTTAGTGACGAAATTTTTCGTCACCAGGACTTTTAGTGACAGGGCTACAATGACGAAATGAGTTTCGTCACTAAAAATCCAATTTCGTCACTAAAGGTCCTTAGTGACGAAAAACTGGACTTTTAGTGACGAATTTTTTCGTCACTAAAATTACATTTTGTTGTAGTGTTTTTTTTTTTGTTCTCTCTGAATTATTATCTATAGATTCTATATTCTAATTATAAGGAACATAAATTGTATAAAGGCTTTTTTATTTTTTGGATGAGTTACATAATGTAGAAATATTATTGCTTTATTTCTCTGTCCTGTCCAAATTTTATAATAATGAAATAACTGCTGAAATTTTTTTCAATCATAAATCACGAATCTCCATTGGACCAAACTCAAGAACAAGAGTTGAATTATTGCTGTGGGGTCAATGAATCTGGCTACCCCGGCCCAACTTCATACTAGGCCCAAGGCCCACGCCGAGGAAGAAGAAACGTCCGAGGACGAACAGAGAAAGTCCTAACTACCAAGAAGCATCGTCGAGGACAATCATGTTTAATATTCTCTCAGGATTTAGCAATTTTGTTTAATAAAATTACACTTTGCCCCCCTTAACAATGTCATCAATTCTTTTACGAGTAATGTTATAGCTACAAATTTTTTTACAACATTTTAACAAACTATTGATGTAGCAAATTTTTATTAGTTCGCATATTTGCATAACTTTTTACTTACCAATAACCACTCACCACATTAGAAATTTATAAAAATTTTGTAGTTGTAGCATTTTTCACCTTTTAAAGGCCATAAAAATTAATAGATTAAATCTAAAACAAAATATACAAGCCCAAAAAAATTAGCCCAACAACAAAAATTACCAATAATAAAGCTAAAAAAAAGTCCAATTAACATATTTTATCCAAAACAAACAACATGACCCTTTAAATAATTTTAAACAAAAATCCTTAGTGGTAAAACAATAGAGTCAAAGGCCGGAGCCACCACACACATCGAGTAGTACATCCGCCCCCCCCTAATTCCAAATTCTGGCTCCGTCCCTGTGGGTATTGAACCCAAAATTTCACCTTTTATTTGTTTAAAGGACAAGGAGGTGAGCACATTGACAAAAGTAGTCAAAGCTTCTTCCTTGGACAAGTTAAGTTTTTATTTTATTTATAATCTTCTCATTATCCTTTAAATCAGTTTCCTGGCTTCCATATACAGGAAGCTAGGCAAGAATGTGCTTGGCAAAATAGAATTGGATCACTAGAATTGCAATTGGGTGGATATGGAAACTTGACTTTATTATTGATATTAAGGGTCCTCTAATCCTATTCGTTTTTACAAGTTTGAAGCTGAGAAATTGTTTTAAAAGAAAGGGAAACAAATTAGAAGTCTCATTTTCTTGTTTACACAACCATATATTCATAGTAGCATAAGGGCTTTTAATCTTAAGGTTGGAATCCATGGTTTTAGTTTTCATACCATGCAATCTGTTGATGTAACTAAGATTTTGGTTGTTTTTAAAGTTCAGTTTGAAGGAAAAATACATGTTTGTATTGCATACTAAACATACTCAACGGAAAATTAACGGATCTACTTCATTCGCAATAGATAACATGTGCTATGTAAGTTTCAGAATTTAAGAACAAGAGAGTGTACCTTGATGCGGTGAAATTCAAAACCGAAGATCAGAAGTTCTTGAGAACACTTTTAATCTTCACTCCAATTCCACTTGATGCCCAAGATGTGTGGTCTCTCAATAAGTTATATGTGTATGTTCAAGAAGAGAATGAAAGAGTGTCTAACACTCACATACATATCATTTCATGTACTTACCAAAATCTGTATGTTTCTCTCCTTGTAACTAATTATCTAATTGGACTAGCCTTTTGGGCCTTTCCAATTGGGCTTTAGTGTGTGGCTTAGAGTGGGACCAAAAGGGAACAAATAAAACACTAGCTTCAATGGACTTTGGGCTTTTCTATCAACTCTTGACAAGTCCAAAGTTACCATTAATTATATTTAATACTACTATATAAATATAATTGCACTCAAGGCCTTATTAATAAATTATATCCTAAGACTTTATTGTACATACAACCCCTTCATAAAATATTCGTAGTAACACAAAATCATGAATGAAGACTACCACTTTGTGAATTACTACATCTTAATCCTTAAGTATCCGGTTTAATCCTTTAAGTTATTCATCATATATTTATGAAATCCAATTTCATAAATATATACTTTAGTAACTATTTACTAAAGTAGTTAGGCCTAACATTCTGAATAACAAACCCATTAAACTTATCTCAAGGGAATATTTTGTATCTCTGTTAAGAGACTATGAATTCTATCTTGAGAATATTGTTCCATCAACACTAAATGTGGCTGCCCAACATACTGAGGTTTTGACCGTTACTTTAGATCTCACTCCTGATATTTCAAAGCAACCTACACTTCATGATCAGGTCCATTATTCTCTCAGGATTAAGAGTTCATGTGAATATAAGTCGTAAGATTTATTATTCAATTGACAGTCGTTAGGAGAATAATAAATCTCACTGCGGTCCAGTTCAATATGTCTTAACTCTTAAAACATATCAACATATCAACTAGAAGTCACTACTTCCATGATCAAGACAAATCATCTTAGTTGATATGTTATAGTCTTCATAGATAAAACGCCCAATTTCATCACCGACTACGAACTAAATTCTAAGTTTACAAAGAACTTGTGATTTATATATTTTGTGACTTTTCACATAAATCACATACTATGCATCTCATGGACTATATGATAATTTCCGAATATTCATGTTACCATTATTTTCAGATTATAATAAAACAACTTTATTAATTACAATATTAAGTCGTACATCCTGTTATACATAATGTCATACATAATATCATACATAGTATCATACAATAGGATTTAAGGGCACTAATCCTAACACAGTTTTCATTACTTTCTCTATTATACCTATTGGAATTTGCTTTATTTTATATCTATTTGCCATTGGCAATGCTTTTCAAATTATATACAGTTTTAAATTTTTAATGGGGGAGGAGACAGTGTATTGGAAACAATCTTTTATGAAGATGCCTTAAAAGACATTAATGATGTTGAGTTGCTTGAGGTTGAAGAAGTAGAATTTGAGCATATATCTCATAATGAAAAGGGACAAAGTGTTGGTGGAGAGAGGCCAATTTTTCTGTTTGGCATTGTTTCGTAAGTTATTTAGCCAAACATATCCATTCCAAAATATCTAGGCTTGTAATAGCCCTCATTTGGAACTCAATCTTACAAAAATCGAGTTGTCAACAAGAACTCGATACTCAAAAAATTGAGTTTCATGCCACTTGATCAAACGTGGCTACAATTGATGTGGTGTTTTTTTTTTTAAAAAAAAAAATTGCCAACTTGGAACTCAATTCTTAAAAATTTGAGGAGATGTGATGGAGTCATTTAAGATTAACATGCTATTACTTTGCAAATTTGTCTATTCAAGAATTATTTTTATTGGGTCCTCATGTGAAGTCCAATTGAAGTGAAAGTCGTGCCCTTTTAATAGGCTAAGTGTGAGTCTTTTAGGGGTAAAACAATTTTAATTTGGGTTTTTATTTTTTTAGTTATGATCAGTTTTATATTGAGGGGAAAATCTATAATTTCAGCTAATTAAGGGTATTTTGGTAATTTAGTTAAGTTTAGAATCTTCTAAGATATTCTAAGTATCTTAGGTTTATTTTCTTTGGGTCCAAGTTAAGTATTTATTAGGTTTTATTAGTATCCCTAATACTAGAAGGAATCATATTACTACTAGTACAAGTAAGAGTCTCTTTCGTTTCTCCTATTTCTTTCTTTCTAAGGTTACTGTTTATGGGTACTGTCCACACAGCCCCTAAACAGCCCTATATTCTCTCTAATTCTTCTTATTTCTTAACCCTAAACCCACCACAACTAAGCATAGGCAAATCCCTAATTTTTCTTACATCAAGATGTCATCTCTACAACACTTTGACAACAAATTCTAAATGGTAAGTTGTTATTAGCTGATATTGTTGGGTAAAATAGTAATTTTAGTGGTGATTTCAAATTAGAACCAATAACAACTTATCACCTAAGATTTGTTGTAAAAATAATGTGAACATAGCACTTCTCAAATTCGAGTTTCTTAAATAAACTACTAAATCTAACACTCCCCTCTTCTCACACTCTCACCTCCTCTTTCTCAATCTTGTCTCTCATTGGAAATCACTAGTCGTCCCTTGTGTCTCTCCCTCTCTCTCTTCTTACTGATTCTCTCGTCCACAAGTACAAAGTCCCTCACTCTTGCCCGATACTCTCTCAAATTCCCTAACACTTTCTCAATCTCATCTCTCTATCACCGTAAAATCATTGTCACCCCTCAACCTCCCTCCTCTCTCTGTTTTTCATAGTTTGAAGCTACGTTCTCGTTCTCATGCTCTTATCTTTTTCTCTTTTTACTTTTTATTTCTTAATTTGAAGTGTTGTTATTGGCTTATTTGGTTATTTATTCAGTTTGGTTTTCGAGGAAAGTTGAATGGTAGTGGTGGATTTTTGTTGTGTTTGGAAGAAATTGTGAGTGAGAAAAGGCAATCTGAGACTGTAGCAGTTAATTAGAATTTCTGTTTGGTTGGGATTTATTGGAATTTCTGTTTGTCATTAGCTGAAGTATAATGGTATCTAGTGTGTTATAAAGAGGGATTTGGTTATGGATATCAGGATATGGGATTTATTGGAATTTCTGTTTGGCATTAGCTGAAGTATAAGGTAGCTAGTCTGTTATAAAGGGGGATTTGGTTATGGATATCAGGATATGGTGTCCAGCTAGATATTAAAATTTGTTATTTTAAAAAATATTTTGAACAACTTTTGAGAATCGAGTTTTTGAGTACAACTTGAATTTAAAAAAAGATTCTGTTAGGCTGTTAATTTAACAAAATAACATATTAGTAAAAAAAGAATTCCTCTACCTTGATATGTTTAAGGTTGTGTTGAGACCAAACTGTTGTAGCCTTGAAGAAATAATGCTCTGTAATTTAGTAATAATTGTAGCCATGAAGAAATAATTCTAATGCTGACTTATGATGTTCTAATATTATAAGTATATACAGGTAATGGATATGAGAGTGAAAGAAATAAATGAACTTCTAGCTTGTTTCATAGACAATCACCACAATTGAGCGTGACATGCAAGATTTTTTTTATTTTCATTAACAAATACATTGAAATCCTACTGGATTAGTTTAATATGAAATTTAACATATTATTAATGTGGTGCCTTTGTTATTAATGTAGATTGATAGAAATGGTACTGAGTAGAGCATTTGTAGTATGTTTTTATATGACCTGTTTCCTTAAAATTTTTTTTTAAATTATATATATACATATATACAATGTTGTCAAAATCGGGATCTTATGTAGGATCACAGGAGGTAAGTAGGATCGTGGATCATAAGATCCTACCTATTTTCAGATTTGAAGCAAAAAACACATTGAGAGTGACTTTGTATATTGAATAATCACATAAATTATGAATCTTCCATAAAAAAATAAATAAATAAAGATTTTGATCATATGATGTAATTTGCATGTCCTACATCGCTACATCTAAACTAATAAAACAAATATATTTAAGTTTTAACGCAATGTATTTAAAACGTTCAGTGAATGTTTAATGAGAAACCAACCAAGTACCAAAATATTAGCACACTTTTTCCTTCAACAGCAACTCTTGAACCCTCATCATCACCTAATATTGATAACCAAATGATACAATAGTGATCACACATTCACACTATATACATGTAACTTAAAAAATCTATAAAGGAATGCATTAAAATTGTTACTTCATTATCTTCATCAAAATCTGTACCATCATCTTCTGATCGACACCCTTTGCTAACCACTCATCATCTGAAGACAAGTTCTTCAAACCAATTTCTTCTTTTGCACTGGATGATTTAGGTATTTTCTCTTTTATCTTCAAGTTTTACATAACAAATACCAACTCATTCATTTTTTTTTTTTTTTGGTTTAAACAATTTTCTCCTTTTTGAGTGTACTTAAAGTTGTACCAATTTTAATAGAGAATTCTCAACTGGGGGATAATATACCAAAGTCATTTGGTTTTACTATTCCAAATGTACTCCAATTACTTTCACAACCTGAAGAACTATATGTTAAGCTCAATATTCTTATAGCAAAAATTTTCAATTCAAGAAAGTCATCTCCATATGAGTCCCACTACTTAGTTGATACATTTATGAAGTACAATGTCTTAGTCTTGAGATTACAAATTACAACTTATAAAGATGAACTAAAAAAAAAAACTGATTTTTACGTTTTGATAGGATCGGTAAGATCCTATACGATCCTACACAATTCTACATGCGATCCTACAATTTTTACGATCCTTGTGCGATTCTAAACATTTTTGTGAGGTGGGATCGTAAAATCGTGCAATCTTACGATTCAGATCGCAATTTTGACAACCATGCATATATATTATTAAAATTATTATCATGTGGTTCCTTTGTTGTTAATGTAGATTGATAGAAATTGTACTGTTTAAAGCATTCTTCTTTTTAAATTAATAATTTATTCTGCTCAAATGGATAACATTATTGGATAGTGGGCAGTTCTTTGTGTTGCTGTGGGATTTATATAATCTAAAGATTTTGCTAATGGTTCTTTGGAAAGCAAAAGGTGTATAATTTTGGTTTAGAATTTTGTACTGGGGGCCTTTCCTTTTAAGGACATGCTACCTATGTTAATTTGTCATTTGCCACTGACCAACGAATTTCTATGGTTCTTTTTGTTATGAATATAATTATCACTTATGTTTCAATTATTTGAGAATCTTGCTGCAGCAGGGATTAATTTTGTTAGTCTTATATCCATGATGGATAGCTTCTTGGATTTGATTTAATCATTCTTTTTTCTATTTTTTTTTTTTTATTCTTCACCGTTAACTGTTTCCTTTGTCCATCAATGTACCATTTTGTTCTCTTATCTTTGGAAATGCAGGAATATGGCCATGTTTGAAGGGAAGTCTGTCAATGCTTATCAAGACCTGGAGGTTTTAGTAACAGGAGAGGCTGGCAATGAGATTGAAGGGGAGAAAGTTAACAAATTTATGCAAATTGACAAACATTTTGGGTTGTATTCTGGATGGAAGTGCCCCATGAATTTAGTCTTGAGATATGTAATTCTAAATAGCAAGAAATTGCTGATGAATCAATGGGTTTGGGGTAACAGCAGTAGACTTAAAATGTGGCTCTTTGAAGGCCATGTGAAAATTTCGGGCGAGGATGAACGGAAGCTGGAGAGGTCACCGTCGGAGTCAGAAACATATTTGATATTTGCCAAATTAAAAGTAAAAAAATAAAAAAATAAAAAAATAAAAAAGAAAAGAAAAGAAAGAAAGAAAGAAGAGTTTTCATATTCCCAAAAATTTCAAAGACCTGCCTATTCAGGGCGAAAATGGCTCACTACCACTATTTAGCAAAAAAAAAATTAGCAATCTACCATTGTTTTGGAAATATGTAGGGATTTACCACCTTTTTGAAACTCGAGTTTGTCGTGAAACTCGAGTTTACCGTGAAACTCAAGTTCCAAAAACTCAAGTTCTTTGAAAAAATACACTTCAAATTTTCCGGAAAATTTTTTATGGTACTCTAGTTCATGAAATTTAAGTACCATAAAAAATTTTCAAAATTTTTTCATGGTACTTGAGTTTCATTTTTTTTTTGATAAGTGATGGTACTCAAGTTTCACGAACTCGAGTATCATGGAAAACTCGATTTCACCAAACTCGAGTACCCAAAAGGTGGTAAATTTCTACATATTTCCAAAACAGTAGTAGATTGCAACATAGTTTGCAAAAATATGCTATTTGGCTATTTTCGCTGCCTATTCAGTATTCAGTTCACGTCTAAAATTTGAGTGTACAAAAATGCTATTTGACTCTTCCTTTTTGAGTGTAGTCGAGTACCCAGACGACTAACCCACCAAAGAAGCTGGGTTCTTCAATTTTAGCCGTTTAACTACCAACGCATGAGATATATGTAAGTTGTCTTAATTTTTATTCACTGCTGCTAATCCAAGTTGTGCTTATCAATTGATTTAGGTTTTTTTTTTTTATTTATTGGAGATTTGGGTGTTGTTTGCTAACTTTGTTTAGAAAGTTGATTTGGAATTTTCTCCTATTTGGTACTAACTGACACTTAAGTCACCAAACAAATTTGATTACTTACATGTAATTTATGTTTCACTCTAAGATGTCTCTCTCAACTCTTTGCATTCTCTTAAACCTCTGTATCTCCCTTTTCCTTTAGTACTAAATCTGAATTCACAAAATATCAATGGGGTTTTATGGGTTTGTCTATGGATTTCTGTATTTCTATGAGTTATTGTTTGTGGCTTTGTCTCCATTTTGTTTTGATTTTTTTTTTTTTTTTTTTTTTTTTTTTTTTTTTTTTTTTTTTTATGTTTGTATTTGGGTTGTGTGGGTTTAGTCTGGATTTGTCTATCTGGGTCTGTATTTATTGGTAAAGTTGGGACTTGGGAATGGCAATGTTGTTGATTTTTTTTTTTTTTTTTTTTTGGGAGTTATATATGAGATTGAGAGAATTGGGTTGGTTTATTTGTGTTAAGGAATTGTTGGATTTTTTATGTTTTTAGAGTTCAATGATGTATTAATTGAAAATGCAAATTAAGTGTTTGATGAAATGACTTTGTGAGTTATGTGTGATTTATTGACTGAGATGACTTTGATATTTTCTCCATTTACAATGGTTACTGGGTTCTCAGAAGTTTTTTTTTTTGTCTAAGCTAGGTGGCTGCTTGTGTTTTGTCTAAGCTGTGCATGATTATTCTACTTCGATCATGTATTTTCTTTACAGGAAAATTTTACTTTTGTCAATTGAGCTTTTGTTTTAGATTTTTTATCCAAACCGAAATTAGGTTGAATATATATATTTTCTGTGAATGGTTGTGACTTGTGAATGAATGAAAGTTAATTTTTAGTACTATATGTATTGGCTATAGCTTGTTAATAGCGTTAGATTTTCTTCTCTAGAAACAATCCTTAGCTAGACTCTAGGCAACTCAAATTTCTCCAACGCATGGCTTACCTTAATATTGGTATGGACTCCTCATTGTCTATTGCTTCCTCCCTGCACTCTCACTTTTCTCTGGCCACTTCATTGTGCAAACTCTAAGAGTGACCTTCTTGGTCTACGTGTTTTTCATAACCATATACCTTATCTCACTTGCTATCCTAGAGGTGAAATGGGCTGGTATTGGATTAGAAGAGTGGTGGAGGAATGAAAATTTTTGGCTCATTTCTGGGACTAGTGCTCACTTGGCTGTTGTGGTACAAGGCCTACTCAAAGTGATTGTAGGGATTGATATATCTTTCACATTGACTTCTAAGTCAGCAGGAGAGGACGTTGAGGACATTTATGCAGACTTGTACCTTGTGAAGTGATTGCAGGATTAACATACTCTATCTACTGCATGTAATGTTTTGATTTCTATAATTTTTAAAATTCATAGGGTATTATTGCTTAGACTTTTTAACCCATCCTTTCCCATGATATTCGTTTCCTAGTGAAAACTTTGCTTGAATGAGGATTATCTTACAAGTGAGAAACCCACTGAAAATAGCATTACTCATTTTGTTTTAACTTTTTCATTATTCAGTCAAGTTTCATAATCTAGAATCTTTTAAATATTTTTTGAAACTTGAGCGAATTGCATTGTAGTCTTCTATATTCAATTAGTGCAGTTTAATGGTTTAATGATGCTATTTGGTATATTTAACAGTTTACTGGTAGGATTAGCACCTTGCTATCTAGTTGCTAAAACTGAAGAAATCCAGTCTCTTTAAGTAACTTCAATGAAAAAACTATTATGCACACACTTATATATGAACTTGTCTTTTGATGTGCTTACCATTGTCTTTTGATGTGCTTACCATGTTGTGGGTACAGATTGTTAGCTATTAAATATAAGCTTATCACTAATACAATCATCACATAATGTCCTGCATTTTATTTTATTTTTTCCCATTTCCTTTGTTTTATTGTCCAATTTATTTTATTTAAGTTAACTCATTGCTTCTTTTTTTTCTCCTTAGAAAAATATAAAAGCATGTGATATAAAAGCAAAGTTATTGACAATTGAAGGACATTGAGATCTTGTGTGGGAGGGATAGAGCTACTAGCATTGTGCAAAATATATGGACAATGTAGTTGAAGTTATGACTGAGGAAGGAGAAAAGTGATGAATTCTCCTATCAACATGTCAACATTTGTTATCAATAAGTTATGCAATTGAGCCTTGCCAAAGAAAAAAGAGTAGAAAAGATCCACTTCGAAACAATTTTTTAGTTTGAGATTATGAATGTTGTTAAAAAAAAACCATGTATTTTGGGTACTCACTCTCTCTAAAATATTTTAGTTGGCAAGAGTTGGCAAGATATTTTTTTAGTTGGCTATGATGGAAGATATTTAGTCATTACCTTGTCAATTGGTGTATCAATCGCCTCTTTGTTTTGAATTTTGTGTAAAAAAACACATTTAAGACACTTTATCGACTCTCTTGATATAGAACTTTTTAGCAGTTAAGAACTTTGAAACAATTTTTTAGTTTGAGTTTTAAATGTTGTGAAAAACTCATGCATTTGGGTTCTCTCTTTATGTTGATATTGAACATTTTAGTTGTCAATAGTTGGCAAAAAAAAAAAAAAAAAATTAGTTGGCTGAGATGACAGATATTTAGTCATCATCTTGGCAATTAGATTATCAATGGCTTTTTCATTACCTCATGTATTTATTAAAAAATGTTACTAAAATTAAAATGTAGAAAGTTTAAGAAAAATAATAATTGGGAAAATTATTCTATTGATCTTAAATCCAAATCTAAATTCAAATCCAAATCCAATTTTAGGTATCCAAACAATGTAATTTTAAATCCTTCATTGTATAAAAAGACCTGTATGGGTGCTAGGGCCCCAGGCCCTTTGGGCCTGGGGACCTGGCCTAGCAGCCTAGCCCACTCCCCATCTCCACATCAGGCCTATAGCCTCAATCCGGGCACCTCAGGGACTAATATGGGCCTAAGAACCGAGACGAGATTGCACTGTCTTGAACACCCACAGCACGCCCCTTCCGGCCGTCTTCAACCTGGTCGGGAGTATCATTGCTCGGAGATACCTTGTACTCAGCTGCCTGGTAGTGCCTTCGAGAATATCGCTGCTGAGCGAGCCTTTGGAGGTGGGAATCAATTCCAATGCCATTACCACCTTTCCGACGGAGCACCCACTTTGGAACAATGGAATTGAACCCCTATTCACAAGAGTAAGGGAGTAATCATGACTCCTTCACTCACCTCGAGCTATAAATAGGAGAACAGATTGAGAAGTAGGGATTGGCAATTCTGGGGAGAACTCACAGAGAGAAAGGAGGACTATTCCAAAAGAAAGGGGAGTGGCTTTGTGGGAGAGAGAAAGGCTTGCAAAAACGAGAGTGAGTGACTGACCCTCTAGGCGAAGGATTACCCATAGTAGGAAACCCAAAACCCACAATATAAATAGATTGTGCGCCCAATTATAGGTAGAGCTCGTTAAACCTACATTGGGTACGCACAATTGGCGCTGTTTGTGGGAATCTCCTACAAAGCTGTGGTTTTGCCATGACGTGCACGGGAAAATGTCTGGAGGTCAATCAGGGAGTTATGCTAAAAGTGGCTCTGAAGGGTCTTCCCGGGGATCCACTTGGCGAGAAAGAAGGCAGAAGGGACGCGAAGATAGTGAGTATAAGGAGGAAGGGCAGTCTGGCCCTAGAAAAGGGTCGTTTCAAATGTACCAGACAATGTCCGGTGCTTTGGGGCATAATCGTTTCGACAGAAGGGATGAAGAGCTTGAGCAGAGAGATGAGGAACTTGAGCGTCTACGTAGGTTAGTGAGGGACTTGGAGTTAGAAGCAAGAGATAGGCGTCGGAGAAGGGACCATGAGGGGCGAGGGGAAGGGTCGGCAAGTGTGGTGGCATCGGGATCGCTCGCAGGAATATGCAGACCCGAATTCGATTTCCCCGGAGGAGCGACGACCTCGGAATACTGCCATGGACGTTATGAGCCGAGCTGCCCAATCACCATTCTCAAGGGACATTGAACGGGCCCCTATACCAAGCAGATTTACACACCCGCCGTTCAATTCTTATGATGGGAAGACGGACCCGGTAGAACATGTAAGCCATTATATTCAAATGATATCTTTGCACACTCGTAACGATGCACTGATGTGTAAGGTATTTCCCTCGAGCCTCGGTCCCACTGTTTTGAGGTGGTTCAATGGGTAAAGAAAAGGCTCGATTCACAGTTTTTCCGAGTTAATTCAAGAGTTTGGTGTCCAGTTCATGACCTGCAGTCGAGTTTTACAGCCCGTGGATGCGTTACTATCAATGAAAATAGGGGCTGGGGAAACCCTCCGCAGCTACGCTAACCGGTACTAGGAGCTATCCAATGAGATTGGTGGAGGTAACGAAAAAATCACGACGAGTACTTTTCGGATGGGATTGCCCGAGGATTCCGAATTGTAATACTCGTTAACAAGGAGGCCTCCCGAGGATATGAGGCAGTTGATGAGGCGTATTGAAGAATACAAACAATTGGAGGATGATCAGTTGTAGAGCAAAGGTAAGGCCCCGGTCATAAATCATCCTCGGCAGAGCGGTTTACAGTCAAGGCCTCGGAAGGATTTGAGGATTCAAGAGCCAAGGCCATAGACGGGGGAAGTGAATGTAGTGCACAGGATTGTGAATCGAATCAAGAATGAGTCGTACTTCCGGTGGCCAAACAATATGGGGGACCCTTCAAGGAGGAATCATAACCTGTACTATACCTACCATAGGGATAAGGGGAACACCACCAAATAGTACAGAGTGTTAAAAGATCATCTGGAGTAGCTAGTAAAGGCGGGTTATTTGAAAGAGTTCGTGATGGACCCTAGGAATCAGGAAGCCGGGCAGGGTGCTCGGCCTCGTGGGAATCCTCTCCCACCCCCATTGGGAGTAATAGAAGTCATCCACACGACCCCAAGGGGTGCTCAGGTGTCCAAGAGGAGAGGGGTGCTGGTTGTGGCACCAGCGGAGAGTAGCGCAGGTGAGCAACCCTCCGAGAAAAAGTTGAAGTACACTCAGAGCCCATTTCCTTCAATGACGATGATTTGGAGGGCACGATTCAACCACATGATGATGCTTTGGTGGTTACAGCCCGAATAAATGGTTTCATAGTAAAGAAAGTGTTGATAAATCAAGGGAGTGGTGCCAAGGTGATGTATCCCGACCTGTTCAAAGGGCTCGGCCTGAAGAATGAAGATCTCTCTAAGTACATACGCCCCCGATGGGGTTTGATGGTCGCATGGTGATCCCAGAAGGGCAGATCTCGCTTCCCGTGAATATGGAAAGTAAGGAGGTGATGGTAACATTCATAGCGGTCACTTCTTTTTCTCCGTACACGGCGATCCTTGGAAGGCCGTGGATTCATGCAATGGGGGCTATACCATCCACCTTGCATGTAAAGGTCAAGTTCCGCACTGAGCAGGGTATTGTTGTAGTAAGGGGCAATCAGTAAGTGGCCAGGCAGTTCTTGGTAGCCGCATTTGACTGGGGAACCAAGCAAAAGGAGTCAATCGAGGAGACTCCCTTATAGCAATTACAGGGACCCCAAGAGGAAGTCGGGGCTAGCTATGCCGAGGGCTTAATGAGAGTAAGGATATTACCAAATGATGACAGTAGTTTTCTGATAGGAGCAAGTGTGAAGGACAAAGAAAGGGTAGAGATGTTGCTTTTTCTTGTGCAGAATGTAGACATGTTCATTTGGAGCCCGTATGAGGTGCCTGGGGTAGACCCTAAGTTCATAGTTCACAAGCTTAACATGGATCCCTTGTACCCTCCCAAGAAACAGAAGCCGAGGAGATCGGCTAAAGAGCACGTCGAGGCTGTCAGGCAAAAGGTCAAAAGATTGAAGGAAGCCGAGGCTATAAAGGAGATATTCTTCTCGGAGTGGCTCGTGAATACCGTGGTGGTAAAAAAGAAGAACGGCAAATGGAGGGTCTGTGTTGACTTCACTGACCTAAATCGAGCATGTCCGAAGGATCCTTTTCCCATGCCGAAGATTGATTAGCTGGTAGATGCCACCTATGGACACCCAAGGATGAGCTTTCTGGACGCTTTTCAGGGTTATTATCAGATTGCCCTGGCTACCGAGGATCAGGGGAAGACGGCATTCATTTCCCCTAATGCTAACTATCATTATACTGTGATTCCATTTGGGTTAAAGAATGCTGGGGCCACTTATCAACGGATGATGACGAGGATGTTCAAAGATAAGATTTGGCACACAATTGAGGTGTACATTGATGATATGATGGTAAAAAGCAAACGAGAGGCGCAGCATATTGAAGATCTCAAAGGGGTGTACGAAGTACTTCGGTAACATAAGTTACGCCTCAATGCAGACAAGTGTGTTTTCGGAGTGGGGGCTGGTAAGTTCCTGGGGTATTTGATCACTAACCGAGGAATAGAAGTCAACCCCGATTAGATTGAAGCTGTGAAGCACCTCAAGCCGCCAAGTAATCCGAAGGAAGTCCAAGTGCTAACCGGTATGTTAGCTGCTCTCAACCGGTTTATTTCCAAGTTCGTCGACCACTGCCGTCCATTTTACCAGCTTTTGAAGAAGTGGAAGGGATTCCAGTGGAGTGAAGAGTGTGAAAGGGCCTTTCAAGATTTGAAGGAATATATGGCGCGGGCACCTATGCTGACAGCCCCAGAACCCGAGGAGGATTTATTAATGTATCTCTCGGTGTCAGAGCATGCCGTAAGTGCCGTGCTTCCGAGAGAACAAAGGGTACAACAGCTAGTATATTATGTCAACAAAACCCTGGTGACGCCGAGATGAGGTACTTACCCCTAGAAAAGTTGGTGTTAGCCCTCGTGCACGCTACACAAAAGCTGCCCCACTATTTCCAAGCCCACACCGTCTATGTGCTAACTGAATATCCTTTGCAATCTTTGTTGAAGAGATCTAATTTCACAGGCCGAATAGCTAAATGGGGGACTTGGCTTGGTTCTTTCGACATTAGGTATAGATCAAGAAGTTCAATGAAGGGCCAAGTTCTTGCCGATTTTGTTGCAGAATTTTCCCCAAGGAGAGACGTCCAAAAGTGGAAGGTATTTGTGGATGACACGTCTAGTGCAATGGGGGCTAGGGCCAGGATTGTTATCATCACTCCAGAAAGGATAAGGTTGGAACATTCTTTCAAGTTGGGGTTTAGGGCCTCCAACAACGAAACTGAGTATGAAGCCTTGCTTGCCGGATTGAGAGCCGTTCTGGATATGGGTGTGATGGAAATATGCATGTACGCAGCGAAAAATTAACGGATCTACTTCATTCGCAATTGATAACATGCACTATATAAATTTCAGAATACAAGAACAAGAGAATGTACCTTAGTGTGGTGAATTTCAAAACAAAGATTATAAGCACTTGGGAATACTTTTAATCTTCACTCCAATTCCACTAACGCCCAAGATGTGTGGTCTCTCAATCAGTTATATGAAATGTTCAAGAGAGAATTTAAGTTTGTCCAACACTCACATACACCATTTCATGTAAGTTGTTCTATTAAAAATTCTGTATGTTTTTCTCCTTATAACTAATTATCTAATTGGGCTAGCCTTTTGGGCTTTTCCAATTGGGCTCTAGTATGTGGCTTGGAGTGGGACCAAAAGGGACCAATAAGACACTAGCTCCAATGGGTCTTGGGCTTTTCTGTCAACTCTTGACAAGTCCAAAGTTACCATTAACTATATTTAATACCACTATA
Organism: Notholithocarpus densiflorus; assembly: GCA_030021035.2. Taxonomy (NCBI): domain Eukaryota; kingdom Viridiplantae; phylum Streptophyta; class Magnoliopsida; order Fagales; family Fagaceae; genus Notholithocarpus; species Notholithocarpus densiflorus. The sequence continues at coordinate 11,962,616 of JARYZH020000002.1, forward strand.
TAAATATAGTTGCACTCTAGGCCTTATCTATAAATTATATCACAAGACTTTATTATACATGCAACTCCTTCATAAAATATTAATAGCAATACAAAGTCATAAATGTAGACTGCCACTTTGTAAATTACTATATCTTAATCCTTGAGTACTCGGTTTAATCCTTTTAAGTTATTCATTATATATTTATGAAATCCAATTCCATATATATATATATACCTTAGTAATTTCTTACCAAAGTGGTTAGGCCTAACTCTCTGAATAACAAACTCATTAAACTTATCTCAAGGGAATATTTTGTATCTCCGTGAAGAGACTATGAACTTCATCTTGAGAATATATGTTCCATCAACACTAAATGTGGCTGCCCAACATACTGAGGTTTTAACCGTTACTTTAGATCTCACTCCTGATATATCAAAACAACCTACACCTTATGATCAGGTCCATTATTCTCTCGGGATTAAGAGTTCATGCAAATATAAGTCGTGAGATTTATTATTCATTTGACAGTCGTTAGGAGAATAATAAATCTCACAGCGGTCCAGTTCAATATGTCTTAACTCTTAAAACATATCAACATATCAACTAAAAGTCTCCACTTCCATGATCAAGACAAATCATCGTAATTGATATATTATAGTCTTTACAGATGAAATGCCTAATTTCATCACCGACTACGAACTATAATTCTGAGTTTACAAAGAACTTGTGATTTATATCTTCTATGACTTTTCACATAAATCACATACTATGCATCTCATGGACTATATGATAATGTCCGAATATTCATGTTAACATTATTTCAAATAATAATAATAAAACAACTTTATTAAATACAATATTAAGTCATACATAATGTTATACTTAATATTATACATAGCATCATACAATAGGATTTAAGGGCACTAATCCTAACAATCTCCTACTTGCCCTAAAGACTATTGTGCATTAATCTAACTCTCATTCCCTCTAAATGTGACTCGAAAGTCCTTTGAAGCAAAGCTTTGGTAAATGGATCTGCTAGATTATTTGCACTTTCAATCTTTGCTACCACCACATCTCCATGAGCAACGATATCTCAAATGATATGGTACTTCCTCTCAATGTGCTTTCCTTTCTTATGATTCCTTGAATCTTTAGATTGTGCAACTGCTCCACTGTTGTCACAAAACAATGTGATTGGAACTTGCTCCATTCTTATTACACCAAGGTCAGAAAGGAATTTCTTGAGCCATACAGCTGCCTTTACTGCCTCACAAGCAGTAACATACTCAGCTTCCATGATGGAGTCCGCAATACAAGATTGCTTAATACTCCGCCAACTTATGGCTCCACCTCCCAATGTGAAAACACATCCTGAAGTGGATTTTCTGAAATCTAGATCCGATTGAAAGTCTGAATCTGTATAGCCAATAGGTATTAAATCCTCACTTCGGTAAACAAGCATATAATCTCTCGTTCTCCGTAGATACTTGAGAATATGCTTTACAGCTTGCCAATGTTTTGGTCTTGGATTTGATTGATATCGGTTGACCATGCCAATTGAATAACAAATATATGGTCTAGTACAAAGTATGGCAAACATAAGACTTCCTACTGCTGAAGCATAAGGAACTTGTCTCATCAAATCTTCTTCCTCTTGAGTCTTAGGCCTTTGGTCATCAGACAGAGGAACTCCATGTCTAAAAGGAAGTAATAATTTCTTAGAGTTTTGCATGCTAAACTGTTCTAGAACCTTATCTATATATCCAGCTTGTGATAAGCCTAACATCTTATTCTTGCGATCTCGCCAAAACTTGATCCCTAGAATAAAGTTAGCCTCAACTAAGTCCTTCATATCAAATTGGCTTGACAACCAAACCTTTACCGATGACATTACCCCTACATCATTTCCAATGAGTAGAATATCATCAACATAAAGCACTAGGAACATTACTACTTTATCTTGATGTCTTTTGTACACACATGGTTCATCAAGATTTTGTTCAAAACCAAATGACTTGATTTCTTGATCAAATCTGATGTTCCATAACCTAGATGCATGCTTAAGTCCATAAATGGACATTTTCAACTTGCATACCATATGCTCTTGGTTCTTTGCTATGAAACCTTCCGATTGCATCATAAAGATTTCCTCTTCAAGATTGCCATTGAGAAATGCATTCTTGACATCCATTTGCCAAATCTCATAATCATAATGAGTAGTAATGGATAATAGAATTCTGATAGATTTAAGCATTGCTACTGAAGAAAAGGTTTCATCATAATCAATACCTTCCTTTTGTGTATACCCTTTCGCCACTAGCCTTGCTTTAAAGGTTTCAACCTTTCCATCTATCCCTCTCTTCCTCTTGTAAACCCATTTGCAACCAATAGGTTTAATGCCCTTAAGCGCCTCTACAAGATCCCAAACTTGATTGGAATACATGGAATCTAATTCAGATTTTATAGCTTGGACCCAATGATGTGCATCTATATCATTCATTGCCTCTTCATAAGTGTAGGGATCCGATTCAGCCTCTTCTGAGATAGCTTCATAAGTTTCTCCCAAACCTGTGAATCTTATAGGAGGCCGAACAATTCTCCCACTACGACGAGGCTCCTGTGTACTAGACATCTCATGAATAGTATCTTGTGGTGTATCTAATACAGCCACATCATCCCTAGTTTCATCCATTGGTTGTTCATTCGCAGCGGAAAATTAACGGATCTACTTCATTCGCAATTGATAACATGCACTATATAAATTTTAGAATACAAGAACAAGAGAATGTACCTTGGTGTAGTGAATTTCAAAACAAAGATTGTAAGCACTTGGGGATACTTTTAATCTTCACTCCAATTCCACTAACGCCCAAGATGTGTGGTCTCTCAATCAGTTATATGAAATGTTTAAGAGAGAATTTAAGAGTGTCCAACACTAACATACACCATTTCATGTAAGTTGTTCTATTAAAAGTTCTGTATGTTTCTCTCCTTATAACTAATTATCTAATTGGGCTAGCCTTTTGAGTCTTTCCAATTGGGCTCTAGTATGTGGCTTGGAGTGGGACCAAAAGGGACCAATAAGACACTAGCTCCAATGGGCCTTGGGCTTTTCTGTCAACTCTTGACAAATCCAAAGTTACCATTAACTATATTTAATACCACTATATAAATATAGTTGCACTCTAGGCCTTATCTATAAATTATATCCCAAGACTTTATTATACATGCAACTCCTTCATAAAATATTAATAGTAATACAAAGTCAAAAACGTAGACTGCCACTTTATAAATTACTATATCTTAATCCTTGAGTACCTGGTTTAATCCTTTTAAGTTATTCATTATATATTTATGAAATCTAATTCCATAAATATATATACCTTAGTAATTTCTTACCAAAGTGGTTAGGCCTAACTCTCTGAATAACAAACCCATTAAACTTATCTCAAGGGAATATTTTGTATCTCCAGGGAATATTTTGTATCTCCGTTAAGAGATTATAAATTCCATCTTGAGAATATATGTTCCATCAACACTAAATGTGGCTGCCCAACATACTGAGGTTTTGACTGTTACTTTAGATCTCACTCCTGACATATCAAAACAACCTACACCTTATGATCAGGTCCATTATTCTCTCAGGATTAAGAGTTCATGCAAATATAAGTCATGAGATTTATTATTCATTTGACAGTCATTAGGAGAATAATAAATCTCACAGCGGTCCAATTCAATATGTCTTAACTCTTAAAATACATCAATGTATCAACTAGAAGTCTCCACTTCCATGATCAAGACAAATCATCGTAATTGATATGTTATAGTCTTCACAGATGAAATGCCTGATTTCATCACCGACTACGAACTATAATTCTAAGTTTACAAAGAACTTGTGATTTATATCTTCTGTGACTTTTCACATAAATCACATACTATGCATCTCATGGACTATATGATAATGTCTGAATATTCATGTTACCATTATTTCAGATAATAATAATAAAACAACTTTATTAAACACAATATTAAGTCATACATAATGTCATACTTAATATTATACATAGCATCATACAATAGGATTTAAGGGCACTAATCCTAACAGGGTGCACAGAAAGTTGAGATTTACTCAGATTCCCAATTGGTGGTTAATCAAGTGCAGGGCAGTTTTGAAGCCCGAGATTCCTGAATGAAGGAGTACTTGGGAATGGTAAGGCAGGTTATGAATCAGTTTCTAAAGGCAGAGGTGGTCTAAGTGGCCCGGGGGAAAAATCAACATGCAGACTCTCTGGCTACATTAGCATCGTCAATGATGGAGGAGGTACATTGGGTAATCAAGGTCGAGCTCGTAGCGGAACCAAGTATTAACGCAGCAGTAGGTGTCTCGGTAGTAGCAATATCTGGGCCATGTTGGATGGACCCAATCGTTGACTTTTTAGCCGAGGACCAAGTACCAGATGATGAAAAAGAGGCTAGTAGGGTACATTAGGTAGCCGCTCGATATTGGTTGTCGGCAGACCGCAAACTGTACCGGAGGTCTTTTGGGGGGCCATATCTTTTATGCTTGCACCCGGAGATAGTTAATGAGCTCTTGGCCGAAATACACGAGGGGCTGTGCGGCAGTTACGTAAGGGGGCGTTCATTGGCACACCGAGCGATGACCCAAGGGTTCTGGTGGCCACAGATGTAGAAGGATGCTGTCGAATATGTGCAGAAGTGCGAACAATGCCAAAAGCACGCCCCATTGATCCACCAACCAGCAGGTTGTCTAAACCCAGTCAACAGCCCCTGGCCCTTCGCATAGTGGGGGCTGGATATTCTCGGCCCGTTTCCCCGGGCCACGGGCAATCGGAGGTTTCTTCTAGTAGCTGTGGATTACTTCACCAAATGGGCGGAGGCTGAGGCATTGGCTAATATTTGGGACGTGGATGTTAAAAAGTTTGTGTGGAGGAACATAGTTACGAGATTTGAGGTGCCAGACTCTCTCGTATTTGATAATGGGCTGCAGTTTGATAGTAAAGCCTTTCGCGAGTTTTGCAGTGATCTTGGCATCAAGAACAAATATTCCACCCCGACCTACCCTCAGAGCAACGGCCAGGCTGAAGTCGTTAACAAAGCGAATATGAACGGATTGAAGAAAAGATTGGACGGTACGAAGGGCAAGTGGGCCGAGGAGCTACCGAATGTTCTATGGGCATACCGAATAACCCCTAGAAGGTCCATGGGAGAAACTCCATTCTCCCTAACATACATTGCAGAGGCTGTCATACCAGTCAAGATAAACCTATGTAGCGCACGGGTTACAGGATTTGCCCCTGCCCAGAATGACGAATTGATGGCGAAGCATTTAGATTTATTAGAAGAGTGCCGAGAGTCAGCAACTATACGGCTAGCCGAGTACCAGCAGAAGCTTGCCCGGCGATATAACCAGGATGTGAAGACACGGGAATTCGACGCTGGGGACTTAGTGTTGCGGAAAGCAATAGGAAATATGTGAGACACTAATGTAGGGAAGTTAGCCCCGACCTGGGAAGGGCCTTATAGAGTTACCGCCATCGCAGGCGTGGGAGCATACTATTTGGAGGATTTAGACGAGAGGCCACTTCCACGGCCATGGAATGTCCACAATTTGAAAAAGTTTTATCACTGATTATCATTACGCAGGGGTATGGATTGAATGTAATGTTATATGTACATAATATTAATTAATACGAAGGTGATGTTTATCCATGCAGGTGTATTTACATTTATAATTCCATCGTTATTAGCTCATTAACCCCGGCCAACAAACGCGAGGAAAACTAAGGCAAATTACTCTAAGGATAGAAACCTGCTTCTCGGTTCGATCTCAATCACCGGGCAGGTGAAAACCTTATATCAAATTACTCTAAGGACGAAAACCTACTTCTTGGTTCGATCTCAATCAACGGGCAGGTGGAAACCTTATATCAAAGTACTCTAAGGACGGAAACCTGCTTCTCGGTTCGATCTTAATCTCCGAGCAGGTGGATACCTTATATCAAAGTACCCTAAGGACAGAAACCTGCTTCTCGGTTCGATCTTAATCACCGGGCAGGTGGAAACCTTATATTAGAGTACTTTAAGGACAGAAACCTGTCCCCGGTTCGATTTCCATCACCGGGCAGGTGAAAACCTTGCACTAAATTATTTTAAGGACAAAAACATGTCCCTAGTTCGATTTTCATCACCGGGCAGGTGAAAACCTTGCACTAAATTATTTTAAGGATAGAAATCTGTCCCCGGTTCAATTTTCATCACTGGGCAGGTGAAAACCTTGCACTAAATTATTTTAAGGACAGAAACCTGTCCCCGGTTCGATTTTCATCACCGGGCAGGTGAAAACCTTGCACTAAATTATTTTAAAGACAGAAACCTGTCCCCGGTTAGATCTTCATCACCGAACAGGTGGAAACCTAATCCCAAAATTTTATCTAAGGGCAAAAACCTTTTCCCGATTCGATCTCCATCCCCGAACAGTTGGAAACCTAATCAAAAATTTGCTTAAGGACAGAAACCCGTTCTCGGTCCAATCTTAATCACCGAACAAGAGGAAATCTTACACAGTTATTTCAAGAATAGAAACAAGCATCCCGGCTTTATTCAAATCACCGGGCACATAGAGATTACATTGAATTATTCAGGGGGCTGAAACTGATCTCTTGGATTCAATCCAATTTATGGGGAAGGTAATTATCCTACACTAAATTTTCCTAGATAAGTCAACTTATGTCAAATTTAGTTCTTATCGCCGAGGAGCCAATTCTTTCTAGATATAAGCAACCTCTTCCAGACCGGCCCCGATCATTATACATGCACAGATATAACCTATCCTTTTGGAGATAAACAAAACAAAACAGTCTCAATCACCGTTCAAAGGCAAACCATGATCAGACTACCCGGTCATTAGGAGTATACATATTTAAAAAAAAGAAATGATGATGAAATGAAACAAAAACAAACTGGCAAACATTCATAAATACGATTAAACCAGGTATTCATTCATCATGTTTAGGCGACTGATAAAAACAAAGAAAAACAAACAGAAATTAAAACCAAATCATCGTTCTGTCACCACAACCCGGTGACTATAGGCAAACCAAACCAATGAAAGTAAAAATCAAAGACGGACGGAAAATAAAAGCAAGCTAAAAACGTAAGTATCAGATTGAAGGATCGATGGGCGGGAGATGGACTGCATCATCGGCTTACCGGTTTTGGACATCCTCAGTTGGATCAACGAGTGGTTGCTAGACTTGTGCATCTTCGGCGACATTGAGGTTGCTAGTGACCTCGAGATCAACAGTCTCCGCATGGGCGTCAATCGCTCGCACCAGCTCCCTCATGCTGGGGGTATCTTCCTCGTTAGTAGAACCAGCTTGACTCTAAATGGGGGGAAGAGGGGCCGGGTATGGGATTTGCTCCGAGTTCCTCAGTGGGGAATCTTCGGCCACTCCCATTGTTGAAGGGCTGCCAGCCACCCCTCCCCGAACCCCTGAAACCGGGCTCGGTGGACAATAGGCTCCACGGAATTCTCAGCATCCGCGAAGCCCTCATTGTACCACTTCTCCTCACAGGCTTCAAGGGCCGTCTTCAGGTCAGCTATCTTATCGGTTTGGGCTAAGTTTAGGCTTTCTGCCTTCACCAATTTAAGCTCTATGCCCCCCAGCTTGGTTTCTATCTCAGCCAGTTCCTTCTCCGCTACCAACCAAGCTTTTTAGGAAGCCTGAGCCTTCTTTTCAGCGGCCTCCGCAGCTTTGCCCCTCTCCTTTGTCGTGGCAGCAACAACGTCCTTGAGGGCCTTCTCCTGCTCAACATCCTCGGCGAGCTCCTTCACCCTCTCATCAAGGATGTGGGTCAACTGTGCGGCCAAGTATTGCAATAATGATTAGTATGAAGGTGAAGAGAATACGCACGCATCAAAATAAATGTGAAAATGAGAAATAGAAAGTTAACGCTATAGTGTACCACTGTAGCCGCCTGGCTAGCAATTCCTCGGTCCCATCCGAGAAAAATTGGACATCCTTAGGTAGTAGGAAGCTATGCACCAAGCTCTGGGCCACCCGCCCTCCTTGACCCTGGGCCCAGGTCCTTAGGCTAGCGGACGCTGGCAGAGGCCCGTCGCCGAATTTGAAAGTGGGCTACCAACCGACCTCGAGCCGGGACAAAGATGCCATGTCAGTGCCAACCTGGGCAGTTGGCCGGGAATCACACGCTAGCTCCCAGATCGTGATCCTGCCCGATGCCCGGGGAGGGGTCTTCAAAGGGGCATCACTTGGAACCCTGGGCAGCTGATCGCCAACGCGTTGCTTTTTTTTAGCACGACCGGTAGGGGGAGAAGGGGTAGTACGATCCTTACCCTAAGGCTGCTGAGGCTGAGCCGTAAGACGAGTACCGAGCAAGAAGCAGTCAACGGTCATTTTTCGCCTGGTCACCATCTTTGTGTCTTGATCGACCTCAGCTGCTTCTAGCTCGGCGGTTTGGGCTTAAGCTTCGGGCTCTTCAACGGGTACGTGAACCTTACGACTTTGAGATACACGTTCAGCTGATTCGTCTCTCACGATGGTATATTGGGGCTGAGGTCCCAAGCTTCACCGACGGTCAAGGAGAGCGGAAGAAAGTTGGCGTGCCGAATGTCGATGTATGACAGAAGCGGGCTGTCCACCAGCAAAGCTTGGCTGAATGACTGCCAGGTGGAGTACACGGGTTCGCAGCCGAGTATTAGATGGGATGCTCGGAGCTGCCCGTCCATGTGCACAAAGATCTCTGACCTAAGTACAAAATTGAGATCCCTTACATGCACGAATCTAAGATCCGGTTTAAATCTTCTTTCTTCTGCAAAAAATCAATAAAAAGACTGGTTAGTACATACGTGGGTAAACCGAGCAAAAGTGTGGGATTTAAAACAACTAAAGGTACTCAGTACCGACCAACATCACGCGGTGAAAGTGGGCAAGGGAGCTCATCTGCAAGCCAATTGCCGCTCACCCGGACGAATTCTCCCGCCGAGTTTCTGTTGGAATCGAGAAGGCATGATATAAGCCGTACCTGCATATCCCTAGTTTTTAAATAGTAATCAAACTTAATGTTGCCGCACAAACTATACATGAAATTGATGTCATGATGGTTTAGTTGTAACCCAAATACTTGGTTTAATCTATTGACACAACTCACCACTCAGTAAAAATTGGGGGGGAGTTGGTTGGGACATAGGCCATAAAACCTAAGGGTACCTATAATGAGAAGGTCCACGGGAAACCTAACCCAACCCTCTAGTATGGCCACCAAAGGAAAAAATGCTACGTTGGGATTGGAGCATCTATGGAGAGCAATATCGCCCTCGTGACAGTAGGCAATATCAACATCTCCAAGAACGCCAAAGGCTGCTCTAAAATCAGCCAAGGTAGCCTCAAACGCAAAGAGGTGAGAGTATCCCATTCCTAAATTCTAGAATGAAGAAAAATTGAAAGAAAAGGGAGGAGTAAAGAAAACTTACTTTGGGCTCTAGGAAGTGATGGTCTAGAATGAAGTGTTTACGCACGGAGGAATATGCTCGGCAGAAAGGAAATTGAAGGAGAGAGGATGCAAAGAGTGAAATGAACGATCTGGAGAAACTATTTATAGGACTGAAGGCATTTAATGAAAAAGGCAGGAAAAACCTTTTTGGCTTCTGTCTGTAACTCCCACACGCGTGGGCTCGAGCTACGAATCGTCTGAATATGAGGACGGTTAAATATAATGGACTGACATAGCGCTCCTTTTAAGAAAGTATTAATGGCTGTCTCGTCCATTCAGTAGCTGACGGTTGGGCTTCCCAAGGAGTCACTAGCACCACGCGGATTGTCGTTGATTCGCTTTCAGTAGCCGGGCATGAATCAAGGGGTGCTATTGTACGAGTGACAGGCTGGCCTGGCGGCCTAGCCCACTCCCCATCCCCACATCGGGCCTATAGCCTTGATCCAGGCACCTTAGGGACCGATATAGGCCTAAGAACCGAGACGAGACTGCACTGTCTTGAACACCCACAACATGCCCCTTCTAGCCATCTTCAACCTGGTCAGGGGTATCATTGCTCGGAGATACCTTGTACTCGACTGCCCGATAATGCCTTCGAGAATATCGCTGCCAAGCGAGCCTTTGGAGGTGGGAATCAGTTCCAATGCCATTACCACCTTTCCGACGGAGCGCCCATGTAGGAACGATGGAATTGGAACCCCATTCACACGAGTGAGGGAGTAATCATGACTCCTCCACTCACCTCGAGCTATAAATAGGAGAACAGATTGAGAAGTAGGGGTTGGCAATTTTGGGGAGAACTCACAGAGAGAAAGGAGGACTATTCCAAAAGAGGGGGAGTGGCTTTATGGGAGAGAGAAGGGCTTGTAAAAATGAGAGTGAGTGACTGACCCTCTAGGCGAAGGATCACCCATAGTAGGAAACCCAAAACCCACAATATAAATAGATTGTAAGCCCAATTATAGGTAGAGCCCGTTAAACCTACATTAGGTACGCACAAGACCCAAATAAGGAATTTAAAAATCAATGGATTTCAAACCAAGGCTTTTTTAAATCTATTAATTTTAGAATCAATGGGTTTCAAATCAAGCAAATAGAGTGGTTGTATAACATTTTTGTTGTTAGTTTTAGGTTTTCGGGGCATTACAGTCTTTTTTTTAGGTTTTAATGTGCATAGAGCTTTACTATTGCTTCAAATATTTTATGGTCTCGAAATTAAAATTTTCACATTATATATTGTTGGCTAAATCAAGGCCAAGTAGGCCTCTCTGTAATTTGTATTGCCAACTTGGGAAGTTGTAACCAAGAGGACATGAAATAGAATAAGGTGGAGCCCATAAGAACATGAACATGTGCAGTCTGAAGAACTATGGATGAATGCTATCTTTTAAGAACAATTCCTCTATTATTGTTATATGCTTGGGAAAGTGACTCACACTTGGGATAGAATAGAATACCCTGATTTCTCACCACTAGTAAGGTCCAAGGTGAAATGCCATCCAGGACGTTTGTTGAAAGATATATTTTCAAGACCCTTTGGTTCAAAGATTAAAACCATTTCTAATGAACTTCTCTCTTCTTATTTCTAATGAACATAATTGGTATGTATTTCTAATGAACCTTTCTTTGTAGTTCTAATTTTTTTTTTTTTTTTTTAAACAGATTTATGAGATCATGTGTGTTACAAGTTGTAGCCTTGACATTCAGTTGGAATTGTAAGACTTGTATTCTCCAAAACAACTAGAGTTGTAATGAAAGATGGTAGAAAAGACTTGGGAGAAATGCAACTAATGTACTCCATGTGATGGTTATATGTTCAAATGGCCAAAGTTTACTGCCCTAAGCATCAACCTAGGAAAAATACAAATCAATTAAGCAAGGACAACAATCCTTTTCTGTGATGGTTATACTTTCAAAAGTACAAAGTGTACTCAAAATTGTATATTGCTTGGCTAAGTTAATGAAAATAAATTCAAACCTGCTTATGAATGGAAGGATTTCCAATGTGAATCTTGTTTGTGATTATTTGTCCACAAATTACTGCTTATGAAAACAATGGAGAGAGAAGGGTTTGAGGTGACTGACAGGAAGAGAAAGGTGAGAGGTGAAGGCCTCTACGTCAGGGAGAGAGGTGGGAGGTGAAGGCTTTGCGTTTGAGCTATGCGAAAATGAAAGAGGGAGAGAGGTGTTTTTTTTTTTTTTTTTTTGATAAAACTTAAATAAATAATATTGGTGATGTGGAAAATTGTTGAGGTTCCAAAGCTTATGTTGCAAAATATGAGGAGTCAAACAATGGCTTCTTTGTTTGTTGCATGTATGTATTAAAAATATTACTAAAACTAAAATGCAAAAGGTTTTAAAAAAATAATTATTGAAAAAAAAAATTTGAGTGCTAGTTTGTTCTTTTGAATTTTGTGTAAAAAGACACATATTTTGGAAATTTTATCGTCTCTCTTGATATAGAACCTTTTCGCTGATAAGAACTTCAAAAAAAAAATTTAATTTGAGATTTTAAATGTTGTGAAAAAACTCATGCATTTGGGTTCTCTCTTTCTGTTGATATAGTACATTTTAGTTGTCAATAGTTGGCAAGACATTTTTTTAGTTGGCTATGATGACAAATTTTTAGTCATCATTTTGTCAATTAATTATCAATAGCTTTTTCATTACCTCATGTATTTATTAAAAATGTTACTAAAATTAAAATGTATAAGGTTTAAGAAAAATAATAATTGGAAAAAACATTTTATTGATTTTAAATCCAATTCCAAAACCAAATTTAGGTATCCAAGTATGGCATTTTATTTTGGAAGCATAATGTAATCATGTTATTGATGATGATAGGTCACGCGAATCATACTAGATGCTTGGCAAAAAAGTGTGAAAAAATAAAAATAAAAATAAGTAGAAGTAAATAATCAAACTTTTTTTAGATTTTAAACAAAAATCTTAATAGTGTTAACTGGAAGATAATTTTGATTAATTGGGGTGTTTTGGTTATTTTATAGAAAATTTGGGGGTATTTTGGACATTTTTATGTTTCGAGGGTATTTCAGTCCTTTTCTCGGTTTCAGGATCATTTCAGTCATTTTTTGGTCATTTTTTAAGTTTCTAAGGGTATTTCAAACATTCTCTAGATAATGAGGGCATTACGCTCTTCTTTTTTTTTTTTGTTCTAAGGGTATTTTAGTCATTTTTTAGGTTTCAAGATCATTTCGGTCATTTTTTAGGTTCTAAGGATATTTCGGCAATTTTAGAGGGAATTGGGGGTATTTTGGTCATTTTTTAGGTTTTAAGGGTATTTCAGTCATTTCTAAAGTTTTCGAGGTCATTTCGGTCACATGTGATGTTAGTACTGCCCAATGTGACGATGGAACTATCAAATGTGAGTAAAAATTAAAGTACCACCAAATGTAAGAAAAGTACGGTCAAATTTGATATTGGAACTACACAATGCGATTATGGAACCATCAAATTTGATAAATAAATAAAGGAACTACTAAATGTAACAAAAGAACTGTCAAATATAATGTTGGAACTACACAATGTGACGATGGAACCATCAAATATGAGAAAACAATAAGGGAACCACTGAATGTAACAAAAGAACTGTCAAATGTGATGTTGGAACTACACAATGTGAAGATGGAAGCGTCAAATGTGAGAAAAGAACTGTCACATGTGATGTTGGAACTACACAATGTGAGAATGAAACTATCAAATGTGAGAAAAAAGTAAGGGGACCACTAAATGTGTCAAAAGAACTGTTACATGTGATGTTGGAACTGCACAATATGACGATAGAACCGTCAAATGTGAGAAAAAAAATTAGGGAACTACCGAATGTGACAAAAGAACTATCATATGTGATGTTGGAACTACACAATGTGAGGATGGAACCATCAAATGTAAGAAAAAAGTAAGGGAACCACCAAATGTGAGAAAAGAACTGTCACATTTGAGTTGGAACTACACAATGTAAAGATAAATCCGTCAAATGTGAGAAAAAAAGTAAGGAAACCACTAAATGTGACAAAAGAACTATCACATGTGATGTTGGACCTGCACAATGTGACAATAGAACCGTTAAATGTGAGAAAAAAATAAGGGAACCACCGAATGTGACAAAAGAACTGTCATATGTGATGTTAAAACTGCACAATGTGAGGATGAAACCGTCAAATGTGAGAGAAAAAAAAGCAAGGGAACCACCAAATGTGAGAAAAGAACTGTCACATGTGATGTTGGAACATGGTTGTTTGAACTCAGTGGGTTTCAGCCATGGAGGTCCAATATGGGTTTGGGCTTGTACTAGAAAGAAAAATAGAGAGAGGGAAAGACCAATTCGGTGAAGAAAGGGAGGATTGGGTTGGGTCTTGCTTGACCCATTTGATGAGGTCTAACTCGTGCCAGTCAAGTCTGAACTCAATCCTTAGGACCAGCCCAGCAACTAAACTCCCTTGGTCTAAGTCTAGCTCTCTCATGGCCCAGTCTGAAACTTGCATGTCATGCCCAGAAAATAAAGTAATAAACCCAGCTCAAATTCTAGCCCAATCCAAAATCAACAAATCTCCACACTTTAAAATCTCAGCCCAATCGGCCCAATAGTTTTTCTCAAGCCCACTTAACCTTATACCCAAAAACAAACAACCAGCCCATTCACATAAACTTTCTACAACATAACACTTTGGCCCCCAAACATTCATAAATTGCATTTTGGCCCTTAAGTCAACGGAAACCTTCTCTCCAAACTAAGAGAAACTATTCAAACTCTTTATATATCTTTTTATTGCATGTGATTTTTGAAAATAAAACTGTTAGATTGCATGTTCTTAATATATTCTCTATGCTTGCAAAATTTCAAGAAGATTAAAAATCAATAACAATGTCATCAATGAAATATTTAAATTTCAAGTTTTTGGTAAAAAATTATGCACAAGACATAAACTTATAGATTAAATAGTAAATAACATCTGATTTGAACGAAATTTAACATGCATGTTAAGAACATAAAGAACATGTAATCCACCGGTTAGATTTTCAAAATTCACATTTAATAAAAAGATATATGATGAGATTAGAATGTTTCTCTTTAAACTATTTTGGACAAAAACCTTGTCCAAGGTCACTAATTTCCTTTTCATTTCCATTAAAATTAATAAATGAAGTGTAATACCCCGATTTGATTTTATGATCACCACCGTCATCGTCATTATTAATATAGAATTGAGGTACTATATGTGCGTGCACTGTAAGATGGGAGTAGACATTTTTGTGGTGTTGCCAAAATAGGTGAGAAAATTAAAGTTTTAGTGCATACAATTTAGTGCGGCAGTTAAAATAATAAATAAATAAAAGAGGAAGATGTTTTATGGGCCTCTTGGAGACTGAAGAGATAAGTTCAAGTGGGCTTTAAACTCCAGCCCACTACCCCACCAAGTCCACATCTTTGATGTGTTAAAATATAGGGTAGAAGAAAAGATAAATTAGGGTTTTCATTAGGGTTTCTTAGTAAAAGTGGATGTCAAAGAAAATTTGAGAGGGAGAGAAAGAGGTAGCGTGACAAGAAGAAGGAGGCAAAATTGTTTAAGGGCATAAAGTTTGGCTACGAAATCAAGGTGAGAACCCCATCTTAATATTACTATACTATTTATAAATCTTGATATATATTTATGGTTTTGGCAACGTGGTAAGATTAAGTCATGCCAATTTGATTACAGTGGAAAGATATCTGTATATTAGCGTTATTGAAATAAAGATCTGATGGTTATACTCTTATGTTTATGGTAGTGTTGTAATTTATATTGGTTACCCGTTGAATTTGAGTACTTTGGGTCTAACAAGAGATGATATATATTAGATTAAATTGCTAGTAGTCAGTACACGATTTCACTAGGTTGCCTATGGTTAGTATTTTAGAACAAAATCATGGAATTTCAAATCTTAAACATGAATATGGCTTTAATGATTGGGGTTATATATATATTAGGATGGCTTTAACGTTGTTCATTGGTTATATATATTAGGATGGCTTTGACGTTTTTCTTTGGGGTTATAGATATTAGATCCTAGTTGCCCACTGTGTGTATATTCTAGAACAAAGTCACGGCTATAGAGCCAAATTCATGTTGAGGTTTTACTTTTCGTTTAGGACATATATTAAATCCTAAAGTTTTGGCTACTGCCTATGAGTTTTGATAAATTCAAGGAAACATATTTTTGGGTAGAGATGCCTTGCATCAGTGTTATTATTTAATTAAACTAAGTATAATCTTAGTGAGTTAGTTTGTGTAATTCGATAAGCTTTATATTTTGTGGAGGATATTAAGTACTTTCCACAGTTAATTATAGGTCCTATTTAAGAGTATTTTGAGACTTTTTGGAGGGAGTTTCGGCTAGACTTTTAGAGTGATTCAAGTGCTGTAAGTAATTATGCATAATATGCACAAGTTTTGGTCATTAGGTTCTTTGAAGTCAAAAGTTTTCAAAAGTAATGTTTTTAAGCTTACGTTTTCTAAAGTTTATCAAAATGCATTTATTTATGTCATTTAAAGAGAAACTTCGACTTTTAAATAATGTTTTAAAGAGAAATTTTGAATTTTAAATAAAGTTTTGAACATCTAAATCTCATTTAAAAGAGGATGTCTAAACAAAACTATTTTCAGAAAGGAATTGAGTTTCAAGATAAGTTTTCTAAAAAGGTTCTTGTTCTTTAAGTTGTTTAAAACCAAGTGATTTTAAAGTCATATTCTTATTTTTCAAATGGTATTTAAGACATTTCTTTTAGCAAATTGGGTTTTCAAACTTACTCAAGAATTGTAAAAATATTTATATAAACTCTTCAGTTCTTATTCATTCCCTAAGAGAGTCAAGCATCCTTTAATTTATGTTTCAATTCGATATTGTGATCTTCGATATGCCTCTTTATTTGGAATAATTGTTAATATTATGAAAATTATTATATTTTGTATAAACTTTGCTTTTGCGATATGTGACTCAAAGTAAGTGTTTTTAGAATTGATCAAGTATATGTGTAAGCCCGCTCACAAGGTTGTATGTGAGAATAAGTGTTGATCCCTCACTAGCAGGGGTTAGATGTTGGTATCCGCTCATAGGATTGTATGTGAGAATATGTGATATGTGTATATGTGACACTATGCTCTGATCAATTACATGTATGTGTTTTCGAATGATTTTAAGATGTGATTCATTATATGTTTTGGAATAATTATATTTGATATCATTGAGTGAATTTGTGAAAAATCAAAATACTTGTGCTTTGTTTGACTCTATTCTGTTGTGTATTGTGTATAATTGCTTACTGGATGTGTGGCTCACCCCATCAATTACAAATTTCAGATTAAAGTTTAGTTGGGAGACAAAACCTTTGGATTACTTCGTAAGGTGCAAGGTAGAGCATGAGAGTTTTTAGGCCACGTCAATAATACTTGAAGCCTTAAAGAATTTTTAGTTATTTTTATTCCGCTTTAGATTTTATAGTATTTGGAGATTATTTCTAAATTGTGGATTTTAGTTATTGTAAGAGATTTATTAAGAGTATTGTTTATTTGGAGTTTATTGAATTATGTTTAAATGAATTATGCTTATTGAATTATGTAAGATTAGCAAGTTAGTCATGCATCTAAATTCATATTCTATGGATTTGGGTCGTGACATGAAGTGTCTTTTGCAATAATTTTGTCAATAAATTCACATGTTGGTTGATTAGATTTGCATGATATTCTCTTTGGAATTCACATGTTTATTATGCTAATATGTTTATCTCATCATTGCCAATTGCAGTTTATTTGATATATTGTGTTCATGTCATTTCCCTCTTGGATGTGTGTGTATCTTCATGCCATCTCCATAGGTGGTATTGAAGGTTCTCTGTCCCACAATAAAAGGCTTGATGTTTACACCACTTTTAAAGAAAAACAAAAAAAAAAAAAATTTTAAAACCCTTATAAGATATTTTCCAACTAAAAATCATTTGATGTTCCCTAAAAACCCTTGGAGGGTATTTTACATAAGCCCATGACCCATCAAAATAAGCCGACAAATCCCCCATCCCCTAAGCACCAATCATTTCATTAGTGTTTTATTTTGCAGTGCTAAGTAATAAACTTCTAATGGAGTGACTAAGTGAGGTAGATTTCTTGCACTTAGAATAATTCATCTATGCATGCCTAATTGTATTTTCTCACATGCTAGTACATAGTATCTTGTATGCTAGTAACTAGTATCTCACATGCCATGCATTCTCACATGCACACACATTTTCACATGCAATTTCACATGCTCACGTGTACATGCATCCTCATGTGTTTCCTTGAATCCAAATGCCCAATAAATGAGTCACACTTCAAATCAATTAAGCCTATGGCCCATCAATAAGCCAACAAATCCCCATCCCCTAAGCACTAATCTTTTCATTAGTGTTTATTCTGTAATGCTAAAATTTTTAATGGAGTGAGTTAGGTTTCTTGCACAGAATAATTTATCTATGCATGCCTCATGTGCACATGTATCTCACATGCACAAACATTTTCACATGCTCACATGTACATGCATCCTCACATGTTTCCTTGAATCCAAATGCCAAATAAATGAGTCACACTTCAAATGATAGAAATTAGGATTAAATCAAAATAATGTACTATCTTAGAATAGACATTGTAGGGTGCCTAACAGCTTCTCTACACATAATAGAACTTTTGAGTTCATGTCTTTTATTCAAGACATTTGCTTTACCCTTTAACTTAGGAACCTTTAGGAAAATCCTTAGTTAAATAGGTATAAAGGGATTAGACATATAGGTGACCAATGGCACCCAATGGTTAGTGGTGATTCTAAAAGGGAAGGATAAAGAATAGACTCACACCCACATCACCCTAGTGTAGGACACAAATCACACACTTGGATTACACGTTGCCAATAAGCTCCTCACATATAGGAGGTTGGTACTTGAGATATGCACATTGGCCATTTTTTCCAGTGTCAACAATGAAAAAAATAAAAGGGCCATACAGGGTTCACCCAATTAGTTAAAAACTCGATAAAGATTGTAGGTTTTGCAATTTGTTTTAGTTCAATCCATTTCAAACACAGACTTAGCTTAGATGAATGCACTTGAAACTAGATCAAGCTCTTTGGAATAAGGTCTGGTTTTTCTGTGATTTAGTTTTTGTGTGCATGAGATTTTAGATTTTTATTTTCTTGAAGATTTTTTTTTTCACATACAATTGAATTATTGTGGTTAGTTTTGGATATAATTTGATAATATTCGTTCGAGAATGTCAAGAGCCTTATAATTGAATTGACAACACCTCCTAGTGTTTTCAACAGAAACGTTTAGAATAATTTTTATTTGAGGAATGGGGATAATTACAATATAAGAAGGTCTTATATCTTAATAAGGTGAAAATTTTACAAGTGTTCGGCTGTTATCGCATGCCTAGCTCATCCTTTGGAATGAAGACATGATAGAATTGTACACTCCAATGTCATTATCTAAAACAATATGAAGCATGGTTAAATTATTGTCGAAGAGCCTCGATTTCAAGAATATATTGCGTCCCTTGTTATGTTAACTAGTCGCACACCCGCGCATTGCGCGTGATAATTTTTTTAGGGTTATCTCATAAATATATTATTGTTTTACTTTTGTCTATGTAACTTATGTAAAATTCTTATATGGTAAAATTATCCAAATTATGCTATGTATTAGAATAATATTATATTCTTTATAATGCAATAGGATAACATTTAACAATCAAAGAGAACAAAAAAGAAAAAAACTTAAAACACAAAACTAAATTGCATCAACTCAAAGTAGAGTTCTTAAAAATACAAAAAATTAATAACCTAAAGCAAAGATGCAAGAAAAATAAAAAAATCCACCAAAAAATTGAGAGAGAGAAATAACATTTTTTGTGAGCGAAAATTATGCATAGAAATATAGAATAGAAAAGATAATGAAAAATTTATAACAAGAGGATAAGAATAAGAAGAAACAAAATAAATGAAGATAAAGAGAAAGATGAAGAGTGATATTAAGGTAGACGGTAGTGGGGAGATGAAAATGTGAAATAAATGAGAAATGTTGAAGAAAATGTAAATGTAAAAAAAAAAAATGAGTACGATTTTATAAGGAAATTTTTATTTATTTGTATTTAATTAAAACATTATATGTTTAATTTTTTTAAAATTAAAAAAATGAGAAAATATTAATAATTAAATAATATGGCGGATATGACTGAATTTAAATGGTCAATTGTAGTAGTGCTATTGATATTAGCTGGAGTATATATATATATATATATATATATATATATATATAAATATATGTATATATATATATATTTTGCAACTTGAAAAATGATAAACCCTATCCATATAACTAAATTAAATTTACTTTATGATGTTGAGTTAAGAAAACAAATTGGTGGTTACCAAAAAGCTAAGCATTTTTTTTTAATAGAATAAACCTGAAAGCTAAACATGAATTGTCTTGTTTTATTGCTTGTCATTTGGGTGAAATTGAAGCCTCGCATAAATTAATGAAGCCTCATTAGACCTATCAACCATTATAGCTCTAAAGAATACCAATAACAAAAACTTAGCATAAATCAATACTTACCCTTTGCAAGTGAAGAGGCTACACATTCAATCTAACGTACATCATTACCCAACAATGTTTCAACTCACCACACAACAAAGTAATCATGTAAATGAACTATGAAATATCCATTTGGTGTAACGATCGATGGTATGTAGCTTTCAGGAAAAAAATATGTAATAGTGGTAAATTAAACAACAATACTATTCAATTACTCAGATTTATCACGATATAAGGAGAACATGAATGCATTATGACCTCTTTGTTCCTTATGTTACAGTTGATTTTTAATTCAAATGATTTAGATGGCCTAATTAGTAGGGTATATGCTCCACAAACTTTCAAAAGATTAGAAACATTAGTTACATAGACAGACCAAACATTAGTTTCTCTCGCACTACTTTTGAGGAACAATGTATAACTTACAGGAGTCGATCCCTATAAAGCAAATTATTGTAGAATTTATTTTACTTTTATTTTGTTTTTCATATTAATTGATCAATAGAATCCATGGCCCATACAAAATTTAAACGGTTGGAATTAAGAAGAAATAGATTTCTAAATATATAAATAGAATAGTTTTTGTTTGAAGTCAATCACTGCACATGAGGAGAGAAAAAAAAATCAAATGAAAAGATAACATATCAAGTCTAAAGGAATTTCATAGAACAAATGTCATGTTGTACAAAAATAACATATATAGAACAACTAAATAGGTGAATTCAAAGCAACCCAAACTGAGAATTTAAAGAAAAAAACATGTAATAAAATTAAAAATTAAAGAGAGAAAAAAACTTAAATTACAAAACTAAATCGCATCAGTTCAGTATAAAGTTCCAAAGAACACAACAATTACCAACGTAAAGCAGAGATGCAAGAAAAATAAAAAATTCACCAAAAAATTGAGAGAGAGAGAGAGAGAGAGAGAGAGAGAGAGAGAGAGAGAGAAACTTTTTTTGTGAGGGAAAAGCATGTAAAGAAGGGAAGAGAGAATGACAAATTTATAGTAAGTGTGTGTGAATAAGAAAGGACAAAAAAAAGGAAGATGAAGGCAAAGATGAAGAGTGATATTAAGGTAGAGGGTAGTGGGGAGATGAAAAGGTAAGGGATAGAGAAAGGTTATAGAAAGTGTAAATATTAAAAAAAATGAGTAAATGTTAAAAAAAATTACAGGAAGATTGGAAATAAAAATGATAATGATGTGGACGCCGATGTGGCACAACTGGAGCATAGCAACAATAAATGCTACGCTTCAACTTTTAGATATATATATATAGATGATTGCAATTATTTACTCTTAATAAGATGAAAACTTTACATGTGTTCAGCTGTTATCGCGTGCCTAGCTCATCCTTTGAAATGAAGACATGATAGAATTGTACACTCCAATGTCATTATCTAAAACAATATGAAACATGCTTAAATTATTGTCGAAGAGCCTTGGCTTCAAGAATATATTGTGTCCCTTGTTATGTTAATGATTGCCAAATATGTATATATATACACACATGGACAAGTGTGGGGCTTGGGAAAAGGGACTAGTAACATGCCTACGAAAGTTATTGATAAGTATAATTTGATTTTTTAGGTCGGTTTTTAGACTCTAGAATTAACGTTTAGCTTAAATGTGGGGATGGAACCGTCAAATGTGAGAAAAAAGTAAGGAAACCATCAAATGTGAGAAAAGAACTGTCACATGTGATGTTAGAATTGCACAATGTAAAAATAGAATCGTTAAATGTGAGAAAAAAAGTAATGGAACCACTAAATGTGACAAAAAAACTGTTAGATGTGATGTTGGAACTGTACAATGTGACAATAGAACCATCAAATGTGAGAAAAAAATAAGGGAACCACCGAATGTGACAAAAAAACTGTCATATGTGATGTTGGAACTGCACAATGTAAGGATGAAACGGTCAAATGTGAGAAAAAAGTAAGGGAACCACCAAATGTGAGAAAAGAACTGTTACATTTGATGTTGGAACTACACAATGTGAAGATGGATCCATCAAATGTGAGAAAAAAGTAAGGGAACTACTAAATGTGACAGAAGAACTATCACTTGTGATGTTGGACCTGCACAATGTGACGATAGAACCGTCAAATGTGAGAAAAAAAATAAGGGAACTGCCGAATGTGATAAAAGAACTGTCATATGTGATGTTGAAACTACACAATGTGAAGATGAAACCGTCAAATGTGAGAAAAAAAGTAAGGAAACCACCAAATGTGAGAAAAGAATTGTCACATGTGATGTTGGAACTGCACAATGTGAAAATGGAACCGTCAAATATGAGAAAAAAGTAAGGGAACCACTAAATGTGACAAAAGAACTATCACATGTGATGTTGGACCTGCACAATGTGACGATAGAACTGTCAAATGTGAGAAAAAAAAATAAAGGAACCACCGAATGTGACAAAAAAACTGTCACATGTAATGTCGGAACTGCACAATGTGAGGATGAAACCGTCAAATGTGAGAAAAATGTAAAGAAACCACTAAATGTGACAAAAGAACTATCACATGTGATATTGGACCTGCACAATGTGACATTGGAACCGTCAAATGTGAGAAAAAAAATAAGGGAACCACCGAATGTGACAAAAGAACTGTCACATGTGATGTCGAAACTGCATAATGTGAGGATGAAACCATCAAATGTGAGAAAAATGTAAGGGAACCACCAAATGTGAGAAAAGAACTGTCACATGTGATATTGGAACTGCACAATGTGAGGATGGAACCGTCAAATATAAGAAAAAGATAATCTGGTATAGCAAATTACCTATTAGTGGGTACTGTACCCCCTTTTTCGGGGAAACTGTAGAATTGCCCGGCTAATATATATACATTTTTATAACTCAAGTTTTGAAAAATGTGAACTAACGAGTTTCACGTTACACTAATATTTCCCTCCTCTCTTAAAAGAATTATATATTAACCAGATAACTAGGGGTGTGCAAAAAACCGAAGAACCGAAAAAACCGCTTCAAACCGATGCAAAAATTCCGGTTTGGTTTCGGTTCGGTTCGGTTTCGGTTTTTTATATAATAAAACCGAAAATTTCAGTTTGGTTTTCGGTGGCAAATTTTAATGTACTGAACCGACCGAACCGAACCGATATATATATATTTATTTAGTTATATTTATGTAACATTAAGTCACATTGGAGTTTGTAGCTTATTGGTATGATGTGGCTTTAATGACTAAGTGTTCTCTTGTTCGAGCCTTCGCCTAAACGTTTTTGAGTTTTTTAATTTTTTAAAACCATTAAAAGTTAAAACCCTAGCATCTTATATTTATAAGTTCTGACCCTCCTACCCTTTTCTTTCTAGCCGCCTCCACCATTTTTTTTCTCTCTCACCATTTTTTCCAGCTCTCCACAACTACTTTCCCCAAAGAACCCATGACCAAAATTCGGTTTTAAATCCACAATGTTATTTAAAACCCATGTTTTTTCTAGCCGTCAACCTCGCCTCCGACTCCTCCCCCACCGATCGCCCCAACCCCCTCCAATGCGCCGACTGATACTCCCTCTCACAAACGGCAGCACACTCCACTCTCCAGTCCCTCTCTCTCTCACGGTCTCTGTCTCTACCTCTGCCGCCGCCGATCAATGCTTCTTCTCCATTCTCTCTTTTTTTCTTTTTTCTTTTTTTTGCTACTTGCTTGGTGCTTGGTGTTTGGGTGGTGAGAAAACATGGGAAAGCAAAGGAAATATATATATATATATATTCTTATTTTGGTATGTTTTCTGATTATATACATGATTTTTTTTTTTTTTTTTTTTTTTTTGTTTGCTTGGTGTTTGGGTGGTGAGAAAATGTGGAAAAGTAAAGAGAAATAGGTTTTTTTTTTTTTTTTTTTGATCTGTTTGGTTCTAAGAAATTTGAAGTAACCGAAAACCGACCGAACCGAACCGATTGAAATCCAGTCAGTTCGATGTCGATGTTCCTCCCTTTCGGTTCGGTGTCGGTGCCAAATTTGGTAAAACCGAAATTTCAGTTCGGTGGAAAAATCGCACTTGAAACCGACCTAACCGAACCGATTACACCCCTACAAATAACGGTCTCATTCCTTGTATTTTGGGTTTGACGTGAATGTTCCAGTCATCAACTAAAGTACTAGACAATTTTAGTAGAGGAATTTAATGCATAGTGGAAAAGGCAGAGAAAGAAGATGATTAAAATAGTTGAGATTTGACAGTAGGCATGGTAGATGAATAACCGTGAGGACAAACAACAGTGATGTGACTTAAATGTGAGAGAGTAGAGGACAAAGAAGAATGTAAGGAAGGGAGAGTTTTTTTAAGATATTTTGGTCATTAAAGAATTATATGACGAGCATTCACGTTAAGAATGCTAAAATGCTAAAAATACTAATTATACAACTAACACACAAAAATACTTACTGTATCGGCATCAAACATGTCAAATGCTAAAAATTTTGACACTTAGCTATAGTGAGCAAATATTGTTTGTTTAATCCTACACGCTTGCCCTTTCGCTCTTTCTCACGCTTGGCCTCTCCTATTCTTTTTTGGTTCTCCCTCATAACCCATGCCGCCAATCATCTCCTTTCCCTTCTCATCAAGCCTCATCACGCTGCCTTCGTTCTTGAAACCCATCTGCTCTCTGTTAAGCTTCAAGGGTTCGTGGTCGGCATGGTCGGCGTTCTTGGCTGGGGTTGAGATTAGAGAGGCTGGGCCATTGGGGTGGTTGTCATCGGAGAGGTTGGGGTGGGTTTTGCCTGGGGTTTTGTGGTGGGTTCAGTTCAGGTTTTGTGTGGGTTCAAATCGGGTTTTGTTGTGGGTTTGGGTGGTGGTTTGGGTTTTGACTGAGGAACTAGAGTCTAGAGGCTGTCCAACCTACTCCACCCAGGGCACCACCATCTACTACTATGCTTCTCAATATCAATGGATGTTGTTGTGATGGATGCTGTTGTGGTTTTGGGATTATGATTTTGGTGGTTGGAGGTTGTGGTTGTGGGTGATTGTGACAGTGGCAATGATTGTTGTGGTTGTGGCTGTGGCAGTGGTGGATGGTGGCAATGAGTGTGGGTGGTGGTGGCTAGTGGCAGTGGGTGTGGGTTTGAGTTTGATTTGATTTGATTTTGGGTTTGTGGTTTGGTTTTGAGATTGTGATTTGGTTTTGGGTTTGTTTTTGTTTTTGTTTGTGATTTTGGTGGTTGGGAGTTGAGGATGTGGGTGGTGGTGGCTGTGGCTGTGGCTATGGCAACAGCTGTGGGTTAGGTCTTTTTGTTTGGGAAAAGAGACATCCAAAGAATAAAAAAAAAATTAAAGAATAAAGAAATAATATTTTAATGAAGTGGTAAAAAATATAAAACTTTTGATGTTGGATATATTATAAAATGGAGTGTTAAAATAGATAAAATAGAGTTTTGAGTTGCTAAAATCTTTAGTTTTTAGCATTCTTGATGTGAATGCTATAAGGGAGGTCACTACTGTCTTCTAGTGGCCATTAATTATCATGTCATTTTCTTGATTGAATTGCGGTCAGCACGCATATGGAAACCAAAGAAATGCATTATCTTTCTTTGGTATACAAACAAGTGCAGTAACACTTCATCTCTACCAAGTAACATTCAGCTTTAAAAACAAGAAGTTAAAGAACACATACTTTTATACCTGGAGAGCACATGCCAAACTTACATCAGTGAATTTCTAGCCTTCAAATTCTTAGATTTTGCAAAATTGGAATTTCAATCTCCATGAGACCAGAGGTGCCTTTTTGTATCTGCCAAAAGTTCAACAGGAAATAGGTTGGATGCAAGGGGTAATGCAGATATAAAGAAATGGATTACAATGGATTAGGTGTATAAAACTCAAGGGTGGTAAAATCAACTCAAACCCATTTTCCCACTCGCTTAAATTCGATCCAAATCCACCCAATTATTAATTGAGTCAAATGGGCATTAACCCAATTAAAACCAATTAACACTTATGTTAATTGAGTTTTAACTGGGTACTCAATTAACATTTAGATATTAGACTTTAAAATCATCATCATGCGATGGCCTTAGAAGAAGTTTATTCGTTTGCTTTATTAAAACTTTGAAATGGCATTAATCGGTCAGTGATGAATGTGTTGGTCATGTAACTTTTGTGTTACTGCAGAAATATTTTGGGTATTCTACTTTCCGAGACTATCAGAAGACGGTCATTGAGAAGATTCTAGAGCAAAAGGACTGCTTGGTGGTCATGGCCACTGGCAGCGGCAGGTCCTTGTGGTAAGCCACCCAGTCAGTCTCGTCTCTCATTTTCTACATTGTGTATTTGCATCAACTTTAGTTTTACTTTTTAACTTTTATGTACAGTTTTTTAAAATCTCACTTTTTTCATACTTTTTTTATGGTACAAATATACTTTAACACACTTTCAGCAAAGAATTAGACAAACTATTTCCAAACGGACTAAAGTCCTTCCATTTTTAATTGTTTTATTTTCTTCGCAAAAATATTGTTTAAAAAGTATGAATTTCGTTTTTTGTATGTAAACTTTAAAAAGTTAGTTATACATGTTGAGATTATGAGTTAGTTAGTTACAATAGGATAAGGTCATGTAAGCCAATGAGATTAGAACTAGTCTCCTATAAATATATGATTGTAATTCAACATTAAATATTGAAGAAAACCAATTCATTACTTAGTGCATTTCCTCTCTCTCTCTCTCTCTCTCTCTCTCTCTTAATATTTCTCTATAGAGAGTGATTACCTCGAATAAAGTCAATTCCCCTATAATTTTCATACCATTCTTCTAAGGAACTACTGAGTTACTAACACTCTACTTGGTAAAAAACTACTAACGTGTCCCACAATCAACTTCAGATCCAATCTAAAATCCTCTATGAACTCCTTTCACGAACTATGATCGTGATCCTGACCAATTTCACCAACCGACTTCAAGGATCTTGAAGATTTGAGCTCCACATCAATGCATTGGGATATGCTTTGTGACTTTACCTTTTAATCTCTCAACAACACTATAGGTGATATCAATATTTGCTCTCTTTACTCACTGGTTGGAATGTGGAGGCTATAATTTTCTCTTTGATTATCTCTTCAAATTCTGCCTCAACAAGCATATGAAGTCTTGTATAATAGGCCCTTATATAGCCATTCCAACTAGGGTTTTGAAACACAAGCATTGACTTCATTAAAACATGTCGCTGACAAAGTCCACAATTCTTTATTGATTGAGCTACTACTGAACATAAGTTGAAACTCGTCTTTCGATTGACCAAGATGCAACTGAAAGGATGCCAAAATTGTGATTTTTATCGATTGAGGAGAAATTGAATGGCAGTTGTTTTTGCTAATCGGCAGTTGAAATCTTCAGCAACAGTCTTCTTAATTTGAGCTACATCTTAGACCTTTTAGTCTATAACATTTGGTAAACATTACAAACTCTTATTAGATTTCAAGGTCATGGACTTTTGAGGAAGAAGCACCAAAAGGAGAAAATTATGAAAAATAAGGAAGGGACCAGCCACCAAGGTTGCTAGCACAACATTGGTTCTGGTACCCAAGAGGGGCAAATGAGGGGAATCAATGGTACCCCGGAACCCTAGGATGACACTATAAAAGGGGGAAGCAGCCAACAGTGAATGGGCATTCAGCAACAGTGAATTAGAATAGAATTATTAAGAAAACTCTGTTAGAATTCAAAAAAAGTAAGAAAAGAGAGGGAAATACCGCCCGATATCCCCAAAACAGCCACTAGAGAACATACTTGAATTCAAAAGGATTCAAACTTTGTAAGTCATAGAGGCCTGAAGAGCCATCTAAGTCTGTGATTTTATTTGGACCTTGTGATTCGTTCTAGTGAGAATGATGGATTACACAATTGAGAAATTAATGAAATATTACACAGTATCTTAAGGACCCCTAACGTTTACTTTGTGTCTTCCTCTATCACATTGCCCATTTATTGTTTCTTGCTGTTCAATGCATATATTTCTTATTTGCTAATATGTATGTGTTGTAGGATTCCTACTCTGTGCACCATCTGATTCGTAATCAGCCCATTTAGTTGCGGTGAACCAAGCCCAGTCCCTTAAAACAACAAGTAAGAGGAACCAAGGTTCTTGTGTCTACTTAGGCCTGGGTACTGTCCAAAAAGGACCCCCACAATGTACACCCTCATTCTGTGGAAAACATGTAACATGTTATATTAAGTTTAAATTATTATTTAAGTTTAGAATTGTAGCATTTATTTCTTTCTTTCCAAATATAAGTATAATACTTAAATTATTTAAAATTGAATTTTAAAGTAATTTCTAATACTTAATTTGTTTGTATTTTTCTAATACTTATTTTGTTTGTATTTTTTAGACCAAAACTAAAGAGTTTTTCCCAAATAAAATAAAATTTCATACTTTTCAACCTAAAAGTTAAAGTAAAAAATTGAAAAAGTAACCAAAATGGAATCAATTTAAGACCCAATTAGTCCAAAATAGACTGAAGTGCACCAAAATGAACCGAACTAAACTGAAAAGGACTGAAGCGTACTAAATGGACCAATTGGACCGCAGTGGACCAAGATGGATTGAAATTGACCAATTGGATGGAAATAGTATGCTTAACAAGAGCGTTACAATTTGCAACAATAAATGTTATATTTCAACTTTTAGATATTATATAAATTGTCTAATGAAATTGTGATATTCTTATCTCTTACTAAAAGTCATGTCATATATTTCACAGCATCAAGGAATTACATATTATAAATCATGTCTTTCAATAAATTGTCATATTATTGGGTACGTAATTGTTATTACATTACCAGTCAGTGATTGTTTAGGAAGTACAAAAGTAATTAAAACTAGTTTGAGGCGTAGAGTAATAAGTAGAAAGTATTTTGGAGGCGAAAATTGAATTGGCAGCTTCTGTATAGTGCACTCCATCCCAGCTTATGTATTTTGCTTCTTCATTGCACACGTTAAATCCTGTTTGGCCACATGTAGTATTGGGATTGTAGTTGTAAGGCGGTCCTCCATAGCCACAACATGCCATTAAAGGATTCTCAAAACCTTCAAAAGGAACCATAATCCATTTGAGAACGTGGAAAGTTAATGTTTAGAAGTTAGAACATACAGTAGAATCTGAGATAGTACGTACCATAATTAGTAGCATGTGCAATGAGATCGTACTTGATGCTGTATATGTCCGCATACACAATGGTGACATTTTTCATTTCAGACCTCAGCTCTTCACATAGAGTGCGCAATTGTTCGTTAAATTCTTTTGCTGCATTATTAAGAGGCTGAAGACAACCATACTGATCAAAATCGCTTGCGTTTTTGGTAGTTGTAGCAAGTTTTTGAGGCAAACAACCTAGTGGCCCGGTATTGTGTACCCAAAAATTCTGCCCTCCATGCTTGTATATAGTCTATATTTGGATTGAAGAGAAATCAAACCCATCAAGAGTATGAGATATAATATAATTTTTTAAAACTATTGAAACAATGTGATCTGGTAATGAAAATTGAAAAGTTAAGACTCACCCAGATAGCATTTTTTATTTCGGTGATCATAGATGGGATTTTTTCAATAACTTGAGTGTATGAAAGATAGGTGAAAGAACCAGCTAGATCATTTTGTCCAATGTCAATTGTATAAAGTGCATTGTTGAATTCCTCATCTGTAACCAAATCTTTGTAACCTACATCAACGAGTAAGGAAATTAGTATTAAGTGTGAAATTAATCAAAGTAAGTTGTGAATGAACCTTTTGATATTAGCTCAAGGGAACGAGCTCGGAATTGAAGGAGCTGGAGAACTTGGACGCTCAAACTGAAAGGTTTATACCTAGGTAGAGTAGATGAACCACTTATTGCAAAATTTGCTCCATTTGTGAAATTTGGCCCCAAGGATTCCAGGTACGGAGTTAAATAACCAGCATGCAAATTTTCACCTGTGATGCAATCAAAATTAGCAACTGTAGAGTAAACAAGAGAATTAATTGTTTTGTTATTGACATTTTATTATGTCCAAATCATTACACTAAATAGTTATAGTCTAGTGGTAATGACATCTTTTGTGATTTCTCATATTTGTGTTCAAACGCGACTTTCACCCTTTCCCATTATCTACCTATAAACAAAATTAAAAATTAAAATAAAAGTAGGTATAAAACCTTCAAGGAGTATCGGGTCAGGTCTAACTTGGTCTTTATCTGTAACTAGTAAGTTACCTGTACGATGTACAGATAATATTGTAATAGTTTATATAAAATAGTTTTGGAGAATGTTATATAAAAGACTATATCATAGTTGCTATAGAACTTTATTTGTAATGAGTTTATTATAAAAAACAACAGTTATAAATTTTATACACATATCCATTATAAATATTCAATTGCAATGATGAGAAATGAAATATATAAATATATATATATATATATAAATATAAAATGGAGGAATATTATAGAATAAAAGTTAATATAAAATGTGTCTTTCTCTTTCTTCTTAATTCTAAAAACAAATGCATATACTAAACACCCACGATCAATTACATCATTTACAAAAACCACAAATCCACAACGTCCAACCTTAACATGAAAATAGTACTTGTTGTATGTTGTCACTCAATATAAAATGCAAGCCCCCCTTTCCTTGGTTGTAGGCAACTCATACGGATTAGGATTAGATGAAACAACAATGTTAGAACTAGGTAAGTGTCATCGAAAGATTGAAGGTAAATGAAATCATTTTTGGTCTGTGTATATTTGACATGGGATGGCTTAAAGGGCCATGGCTAGGTATATATAAAGGGGTAGAAGTGCAAGAGGTGAAAATTGTGAATTAAAATGCAAAGAAGTTTGTGTGTATGTGTGAGAGATAAAAAGTCTTGAAACATTGATCCAAATGATACAAAGAATATTTATTTTTTAATTAGAAAAGTCTTGAAACATTGAACCAAAAAGTCAATAATTAATTTATTCTTATCTTGAGAATATTTCAATTCTCTTTACATATAATGCGCCACTTGGTAAAACCTTATTACTATTAGTCCTTACTTTTTTTTTTTTTGTTCTTTTTTTTTGTTTTAATACTAAAACAGTGGGTATGCTAAAAGACATGAAAAATAGAGAAATGTGTGGTGTAAGCTTAGACAATTAATAAGATATTAATGAGATAATAGTAAAATAAGTTAATGTGAACTTTTGGGTAATAGTAAAAAAAATTAATGAAAGAGATAAAGAAAAGACTAAATGCATAAGTAAAGCGCCACTTGGCAGAACTTCATGCACTACCACATGAGGTCTCTGCTTTTATATATATATATATATATATATTGATTTCTTCACAGGGGGACAATAATAAACCCAAAATTAAAGATAACAGTGAAAAAAAACATGTTAGACATCTGCATGTATGGCTATATGAGTCTCATAATAATAACAGTTTTCCCTATAAAAACAACATAAAACATGACGAATGACTAACAACATTGTCTTTTCAGATATTTATCAATCTTTCTGTGACAAGGTTCAACATATGAGGGACTTCTCAATTGGGTAGTTTGTTCTTATTTGAATGAGAAGTACTACATCCACAACATTTTCACAACAAATTATAAGTGGTAAGTTGTTATTAGTTCTAATTTAAACCTACTACTGAAATTACTTTTTTTTTCCACCAATAACAATCTGTAACAACATGTCACTTATAATTTTTTGTGAAAATATTGTGAATATAACATTTCTCTATTTGATTAAAGTACGTTCACACTTGCTTGCCCCAAGTTAGGAGCTTTTTTGTTCCTAATTAAATTTAAGAGCAAGAAGAGTAAACAAGAGTTGTAGGTGTAAGTCTCAAGTCCATCCCAAAATAATTACTTATTCTCACGATTAGGGACGAAGCCGTGCTTTGGCGTGGGGGGGCCATTATTTGAAAAAAAAAATAGCATATATATATAGGTACTAATTTAGCATTTTTGTTCAATAAAATTACACTTAGGCTCCCTTAAAAATAGCAAGCTCCAAAAAATAAGCCCAATAACAAAATCACCAATAGCAAAGTTACAAAAATAATTAAGCCCAATCTACCAATTTTACCAAAATAAAAAAAGCCCAACCCTTTAAAATTTTTGAAACAAAACTAATCTATAAATTTAAAGCTTCGATCCTTCCATCAAATTCCCAAAAGAAAAAATAAAATAATAATCCCTTACTGAGAGAGAGTGAGAGACACCGAGCTGAAAAGAAAGGCAAAGAGGTAGTGTCATTACAACACAACACAATAGCAGATTGAGCATACGATACGTGCATAATTGATGTTTTGAAGGACACTTGAGAGAGAGAGAGAGAGAGAGAGAGGGTTTACAGTGGACGAAATTAAAAAAAAAAAAAAATGAAGAAGATGAAACGAAGATAGAGAAACAAGCTGAAAAAGGAGAGGGCAGAAATAAAAATGATTAATTGTGTGGATATGGTAAAGGTAGAGAAAAAAAAAAGAAAAGAAAGAAAGGTCTAGAACATAAGGAATGGGTGGAGGAGAATAAATCAGATGAAAACAAAAACAAAAAACCTGGCTTGTGGGTGGGTCAGTGGGTGGGAAAACTA
This sequence comes from Notholithocarpus densiflorus, assembly GCA_030021035.2. NCBI lineage: Eukaryota > Viridiplantae > Streptophyta > Magnoliopsida > Fagales > Fagaceae > Notholithocarpus > Notholithocarpus densiflorus. Next base: position 11,995,347 of record JARYZH020000002.1, read on the forward strand.
AAGTAAATTGGTCCATAATTACTCAAAGATAATATAATTCTAGTTCAAGTATAATATATTTTTATATTACCATATATTAGGTTAATATATTGATATTATATAATGTGCGATAAATATATATATTAAAGTAGCGGTAATTCCAAAACGGCATACTAGTATCAACTGGTACATAAATATTTTGTTTCTTTAGTCAAATTGACTGCCTTGATTTATTAATACTAATTGGAGTTTCATAATATTCAATCAAAAAAAAAAAATTTTGGAGTTTCATAATAATTTCTTTTTATACTTCAGCCCCCCTAACTCGGAGTGCTAGCTCCGTCCCTGCTCACGATAATTTTCACTTAAAAGTACCTATAAAATCATATCTCCTCTTGATATATATATAGCAACACTTCATTTAAAATTTTAAAGAATGTAAATTTGTTATATTGAAGAGGATCTTTTTCCCTAAATGATTTTTTTTTTCCTTTCTTTCTGTGAAGCAGGACTTAGTCACTAGTTCTAGACTCATACTGAAGGAGGAAAAACAAGGATTGTAAAGGAATGAACAACAGAATATGTTGGACTTACAAAGAAAATCAATTATCAAGCGGCCATCGCATAATCGGCCTGATGGCTGATGGAAGAATGTACGACCATTTGGAGGTCCAAAGTTGAGTCCAAGTCCAATAGAGAAACCGCCAGTATCGGAATTGGAGTCGCCAAAGTTGAACACAACTGGTTTTCTATTGCACTGAGAATGAACAAAGAGTGGAAGGCAAAGACACAGTATCACAAGAAAACCTCGTCCCTTCTCACCCATATCTACCTCACTTTGGTTTTGATTAGAACCACAGAATTAATCTTGTTGTTTATATGTAAAGTAGAATGATTAAGGTGGACAAAAGAATAAATAAGCCGAAAACATAACGAAATTTAAAGTTGTCTTACTACTTGTTAATTGTCCTATATCAACATGTGATACTGACGACTGCATGAATTAGCAGATCTCTGCTAGGTACGCAGGCCATGTAATTTTAATTTCCATTGAACAAGCCTAAACAAGTAATGAATCAATAACTATGGATTTTTTTACTCTTTGTTTGATTATTGAGTCGTACAATTGATTATTAAGCCCGTGAATGTGATATATATAGCCCGTGATAGACAGATATAATTAACAAAACAATTATGAAGAGGGGAAGAGCTTGATTCCATTTACTTTCACCAGATGTTCATTTTGGCACGTACAATGCGGCCATGATTACTTTCACAACATGCATTTGGCTACTATATTTTCTGTATAACAATATTTTACCCAAATTGTAGCTTCTCATGATTTGATTGCTGATTTCATCAAAAAAATGATTTGATCACTTGACGTATACCATGGACCATGATGATAATTTTTCAATACAGAGCCCAAATTCCATTCTCCTTCCTGGCCTCCTGTGCAACTTTTCCTTGCAAACCTTCCTTGACCATTTGGGCTTAGACCCCCCTAGGCCCTAGCCGCCATGAGAGAAAACAAATAGCCTCCTTAGTACATATTACTTTTTTTTGTTTTGTTTTTTTTTTTTTTTTTTGTGTGGATATATTAGTATATATTACTTTATTACCTTGAATAGGATAGCTTTAAACTCATTAAAAAACAAAAACTAAAAGCAAAAGCTTAGTAAAGCATTCTTCTATATTAAAATAAAATTGGAAAAAAAGTTCTCTTTCAAACAAAAATGCCTTAAATTCATTATGTAGAGACTCGTAAAATGATTTGTGTGTACTTTTAGTGACATGATTTATTTAATGAGTTATATGACTTGTTTAAGTAATACACAAGAATAATTTTATAAATCATTACATAATAGGTTAGAGGAGATTCTTCCAAATCAATTTGGAGGGAAATTTTGTCCATATAATTATATGAAGATAGTTTTGGGATCTTTCTGTTAGTTTAAAATATAATTTTAATACTACTTCATTGATTTTATTTAAATCCCATAATTATGAATTTTTTCAAATTAAACCCAACACTTTCAACAAAAAAAATCAATTCAAATCATGAATTTCTAATTATATATGATGTAATTAATAGAAAATTTTTAAACAAAATAATATCGTATGACTTGGAATAAAATAATATCTATATATATAGTAGACAAAAGTGTCTAAATAACTAGGAGTGATAAAAATTCCTCAACCCGCTTGACCTGCCTTGCCTAGCTTAGTCCCGTGAGAGTTTTTCCAACCTTGAAGAAGGAACGGTGCTAGCTAGAACAAGTTCTACCAGCCCCACTCCACCTCGAGTATGTATAACTATTTTTATTTGATAAGTATATTTAAAATTAGGCGAAAAACCCATTTTCATCCCTATATTTTCACGCGATTCCTACTTTGGTCCTTATCTTTTATTTTCACCGCTTTTAGTCCCTATTTAGAAAAACGCGTTCTGTTTTAGTCCCTACCGTTATCTCACTAACAGAAAATATCTACGTGGCAAACGGAATACACTGTTGGCATACTAAAAGCTTACATGGCCATTAAAATAATAATAATAAATTTATTTGCATTTTAAAAAATGCCACGTCAACAATTTAATTTAAAAAAAAAAAAGCTACATCAGATAAAAATAATAAAAAAATTTCTAAACTAATTATTTTTTTTTAAAAGAAAATAAATTATTTAAATTATTATTTTTCTTTTTTTTGGAAGAACATGAAGAACTTAGAACTATGTATTCTTCATTTTCTTCCCCAACTAAGCTTGCCCAAAAAATTAAAAATTCTAAATTTATTTTTATTTTCTTGCATCTTCTTAGCAACCAAATCCATAAAATCACTCAAATTTACAAAATAAAAAGACATGCCTATAAAAATTTAGAAAACAAAACACAGAGACATTCAACAGCTACACAAAGCCATTCAACAAGATTTTCTTATGCTTTGAAACCAAACACAAAAAGAAAACACAAAAACCAAACACAAAACTCAAACCGAACTCCCTTAATATTCTCAAACCTTCCTCTCTCTCTTCCAAAATTCTCACAACTCTTTCTAACTCCATGGCCGGCCTCTCTGTTCATCTCCACTACCGCCGCCACTAAAACCAACGGTGGTTCATCGCCTCACCACCTCTAACCGACCCACTCTCATGATTCGCTCAAGTCTCTCTCTGACCACCTGTGACCAACCCACCCTCACGAATCATTGTTTCTCTCTCCCAAATAGACAAGTTTCTCTCTTTCATCTCTCTATCTCTCAGCTCAGTGGTGTAAATCTTCGTTTGTGGGTTGTGGGTTTGTGAGTTTTGCTGATCTAGGTTTGTGGATTTGTGGCAGATTGGTGCACTGATTTGTGGCAGATTTGTGGGTTCGTGGTTTTGTGAGATTTGTTGATCTGGGTTTGTGGCGGATTGGTACACTGATCTGTGGCGGATTTGTGGGTTATGATTCCAAAGGCTGGGTTTGAGAGAATGGTGGGATTTGGAGGATGGTGGAGATCGGTGGGTTTCCAAGTTGGATCTGATTTTGTGTTTCGATGTATTGGTGGGTTTCCAACTTGGAGATTGGTGTTGATTTTGTGAACAAAGTGGATGCAGGTCTTTTGATTTTAATGGGTGTATGTTGGGTTGAAATTTCTGAATATCCAGATCTGTTTCTGGGTTTGATTGTTGGTATATGTTGATTTCTGGGTTTTCAATTTTGGTGGGTGTATGTTGATTTCTGGATTTTGGTTGGTGTATGTTGATTATTGTTTGATCTAAGTTTGAATTTTGATTTGTTTGGTTATAAAGAAAGTACAGGAAAGGCAAAGAAAGAAAAGACAAGAAAATAGGAATTAATTTACTAAAAACATGAAGAATATGAACTGTAAGAACACAAAGAACACAAAGATGATCTTCCAACAAAATAATGAAAAGAATAGAAAATTTTATTTTAATTATTAATTATTATTTAAATAATTAAATAATAACTAAAATTTTATTTTATTTTAAAATAATTAAAGAAAAGAAAAAAGAATGATGTGACTTTTTTAATATTAAAATGCTGATGTGGCATTATTTAAATGCCAAATTAAAATATATTATTATTATTTTAATACACACGTAGGCGTTCTGAGTGCCAACAGTGCACTCCGTTTGCCACGTGGATATTTTCTGTTAGTGAGATGACGGTAGGGACTAAAACAGAACGCGTTTTTCTAAATAGGGACTAAAAGCAGTGAAAATAAAAGATAGGGACCAAAGTGAGAATCGCGTGAAAATGTAGGGACGAAAATGGGTTTTTCGCCTTAAAATTATTTATGTACCTAATTTAATCTTTTTATAGATATTTTATTTATTGTTTAATTTTTTTATACATATAGGGCATTATACCAAAATTATGAGGCTTGCTCCACTTATAGGTCATTAGGAAATTACCTAAGGCCTCCAAGTAGAACAAAGCCTCATAATTTATATCATACTTTTATAGTGACTTTAATAAAATATATTCCATATTCATTAATATTTTTTTATAGAAATGTAGTCCATGTAGCTTATAATGAAAGAAACTTGTACCCTTTTTTTGCTTTTTCTGTCTATCTAGAAGTATCTCTTCAGGACCAGTCACCATCAAACCCACTTTTTCTTATCATTTTTTACCACCAAACTTATTCTCACTAGTCACATTTAAGCCAAATAAGTGTGTTTTAGTATTGATGATGCACAGAAAATCAGTAAGCTGAATGCTCTGGGATTCAATGGGCTAGCAATTACTTGGAAGGCCTGGAAAGAAAGAAATACAAGATCAAAGGTGACCGGGGTGAACCGGCCAAGAACCCTCCGATACTTAAGTTAGTTTTCTCTCAAGAACTCAAGAATTCCAACCTTAGGGGTAGTGGAAACTTACTTTCATTTGATGTAGATAAGTCCTTATATAGTGAGCTTTGGAGTGGTTACTTGTTTAGTAACTTCCTCAACGTGTACGGAAGTTAGAAGGTTCAAACTTAACTTCCACAACTGCTATAGAAGTTAGAAGGTTCAATCTTATCTTCTATAACCGCCATTAGAAGTTAAGTACTTAGTGGGAAGTTATAGCGATGAACAAGGATTTTGTTCATACTTCAAAATAGTAGAACGTGGTCCACATTATAAGCTTTTGTACATAAATCCATTCTGAAAATTTTCTAAGTGTTGAGAGGTCGTCCAAGTGTTTCCCTGATGGATGACCTTCATACCCACGGACGACCTCCTGACGGTGGATGATCTTCTTATGTTAGGTTAATCTTTTGGTCCTGGATGACTCTATGGACGAACTGGAGATGGTCCGATTTTTAGTTCACCATCAAGTATTAATTTAATTTTAACTATCAATCTTTGCTTTTGTAGGTTGAGGATATGGGGTAATTATAGTCTTAAGTAAAACTCAAATAGTGTGTTTGATAAATTAGTTTCTATTTTTATGCACCTTAAAATTTATTTTATCCTCATCATCTTATAAATTTAAATTTTGGCTGGTGTTTATTTTATTTCTAATTTTTTAATTATAAATGTCAACTTAAAAATATGAATTTATCAATATGAAAAACGCACAAAAAAATACTAGAAAAATTAATTGAATCTCAAAAAGGAACAACTGGAAAAAAATTATTATTAGATATAAACAAAATATAACAACTAATTTAAGTGAAAATGTTAAATTTCATTTATTTTTTAAATTAAACTTTTAAAGAAGATTTACAAATAGAAGAGATATTTCAATTGACAAATTAAATTATAAAAAAAAAGACTATATTGTTTTCCAATTGCATGTATTGCTTACATAAGGTTGCTAACAATACTTATACAGTTTTTTTTTTTTTTTTTTTTACATAATTAACTTTCTCCAAATTAAGTGTCAAGTACCCCTTTTTAAAAACAGTTTTTCATATTTAAAAACAGAAAGCGGTGAGTCCCACTATTTGGTTTGTTGTTTGGCACCTATTTTCATAATACAGTTGTTAGAGCATTCACATCCCAAAATTCTATCCCATCATATTTTACCATCCCAAAAAGCTACTTTATCAATTATACCATACCATTTTACAATACAACCAACATCCCAAAACTCTATTTTTTTTCTCATTTTATTTAAATATTCTTTTTTATTCTTTTTTTACTATTTCTATTTTTCTCTTCCTTTTCCTCTCTTTCTCCCTCAACCTCTAGCACCAGCCACAACAGATAAAACCAAAACAATTCAACACACAGTCACCCCCATAGCCACCACGCCACCACCATGCCACCACCAACACACAGTCACCCCCACATATCCCAGCACCACCCACCGGACCATCAAACCAAAACCAAAAAAATATTAAAAATAAAATAAAAATAAAAAAAATCCATCAAAGCATCAGTTCAAACCAAGCCAAAACCCCACCATTGGAGCTACCGACAAAGCCCCACACACAGCGCTAATCCAAACCCAGAAACTCACAAATCTCCACTAATCCAAATCCACCGATCCAAACCCACCAATCTCCACCAATCTTAGCCATACCCACCTCTTCCTTTAGGCATCGGTCACAACAAACAGGGGAAAAAAAAAAAACACACACACACACACACAAAACCCAGAACCCAGAACTCCAAAACCCAAAACACGACCCGGATTGCAACCCACCAAAAAAAATGAACCAATCTTAGCCATACCCACCTCTTCTATAGGCATCGGTCACAACACCAAATAAAAAATAAAAAAAAAACCCACAACACAAAACACGAGAGGATCGCAACCCACCAGAAAAAATGAACTAATCTCAGCCATACCCACCTCTTCTATAGGTATTGGTCACAACAGGTATAAAAAGAAATAAATAATAAATAAATAAAAAAACCAGAACCTGGAACTCCAAAACCCAGAACACAAAACATGAGAGAGGAGAAGGATGGTGTCTCTGATGTGGTTTTGTTTAGGTTTGATCATTGATGTGTGAATTTGGATTTAGGAGGAGGATGGTATTTAGGTCTAGAGAGAGGAGAGAGCAGATGAGAAAGAGAGAAGGAATAGAGAGAAGAGAAGAGAAATAATGAGAGAGAGGAGAGAGAAATTTCGGGAATTAAAAAGTAGAATAAAATATTAATATTTTTTTAACAATATCACTACAGTGCGATTCTACCTTTAGAATCGCACTGTAGCATTATTGCAAATTTTTTTGCAATAGTAGCTTTTTATAAGTCCGGATGCATAAATTGTTTTGGACTTTTATGCTAAATAAAAGCAACATATGACATTTAGCATTCCGGATGTGAATGCTCTTAGAAAACTATTCTAAAAAATTACTGTGCAAAAGAGTTTTCTAAAAACAACCCAAAGGTGTTTTCTATTCTTCATTTTTGTATTTTCAATGGTGTTTTCGTAATAAAAACCAACTTTTTTTTTTTTTAATTATAAAGATTATAGTCTCTCTTTCTCTTCGATGTTCCCCCTTTCTGCTAATTACCAGTTACCACGACTAGTCTACTGCGAGACTGGTTGACCACTGTAAGACCAGTCTTGAGATCCACCACGAGAACCATCAAGAACAAGATTCACCAAAGAATCAATGGACCACAGCAAGATTTTTATTTTGTTGGTTGATTTTTGTTGATCTAGGTAATTTATTTATTGTGTTGTGTAATGGTGATTTGAGTGCAATGGGTTAGCTAGCTAGTTGTGACTTGTGAGGGTGGCTATGTGTGACCATTTTTTTTAGGTGTGAAGAGAAAAAGGATTGAGTAAATTTAAAATAAATAAATAAATAGAAAAGAGGTGGCAAACAGATTTTGAGGGTGGAAAAAGTGAACCGAAAAGCACTAATAAAATTGTTTTTGAAAACAATTTCTCAAAATATCTAGAAACAAGTTTTAAAAATACAAAACTGTAAATACAGATTTGGGTGGTAATAATATGTATCATCGATGGTATATTTGAAGTATTTATAGAGTTTTGCTAAACTAAATGCTTTTCACAACACTGTTAACATTGTGTTGTTCCTTTCACCATATTCATGATACCAATATCATGATTTCCCAAACCAACAAACTTTGGTTTTGCTTACATGAAAAATAGTTCAAACCACAAAAACTTCTTGAGACCACATATATTATTTTGGGTAAGATTTAGGTACAGTACTTAGATGTTGTTTCTTAAATTTCTCTCTTAAGATTCTGTCATGTGGATTTTTCCTCATGGGACTGAAATGTATTTTTTAGTTAAGTAGCCACATGGCTCAATCTTAAGTGAGAAACCTAAAAAACAGCATCTAAGGTATTATACCTAAGTTTTGTCCTATTATTTTTACTATCATTATTGGGTTGTACAGGAGACCAGGATTTCAGTTGTATTTAATGTTGACCTTAATTACTTCATTTGATATTAAAAAAAAAAAAAATCACATCCAAAAAAAGATAATATAAAAAATCTTAGCCAGTAGTTAAATAATACAAATCGTTTTTTTTTTTTTTTGGTAAACAAAAATGCGAGCCTTTATGGTTGTATTATACCCACGGGCAGGACGTCGGGAAATGCGCAAGTGCTTATTTGGACCCGTGCGAGGGGTGAACCCCACTAAAGATGCCCACCAACAAGAGCCCGCTGCCAGGGATCGAACCCAAACCTGACAAGCAGAGTTACGAACCCCCAACCAGCTGAGCCAAGCCCCTGTTAAATAATATAGATCGTTATTACGTCTTAGTCGTAGTGTCATACACAATTTGGCAAATATAAAAGAAGAAAATGAAATAAAAAGTTGTCATAATTAATGAGCTCACCATGTGCCGGATCAGGCATATGAACTTATGGTTTTGGCACAAGGAACACTATACAATGAATGTCAACGTGAGTATACGCAATGCGAAGCTAACAGTGCGCAACGGAGGAGGTATTTCTGTGGAAAAGGTATCCATATTATCATGACTAATTATTTTAAGAATATCCATCCCAAGGCCATGGTAGTTGGCAGACGACACTTTGACTTACGAAATAGTTTTTTTTTTTTTTTTTTTTTCTTTTTCACATACAGTAAAGTTTTAACTTAGAGCATTTATTTTATTATTATTCAACTTATAGTATTTTTGTTTTTTATCATTAGGTTAAGACATCAATTGATTTTTGATGTATACAGGATTTGAACTCCAATCCTTTTATTCGATAAGTGAATCCTAAAAAAAGCAATACTTTTTGACAGTTCGTTATGATCGTTCATTATTGTTAGAGGACCAACAAGGGTGGAGTCGTCGATTGATAAAACAAAGTGGTGAGCCACAGGCCACAGCAATTTGTAGCCCGTTGAAAAAAAAAATGAATAATGAAATATGGGTTCCACCGATCCTCTCGGATATTCTATATGCCGAATGGAACCACCTCTGCTCATCAATGGATACAAGGACAAAAAAAAAAAAAAACCTTGTTTGTTGCAGTTCTTCCATTCTTTATTGAAGCAAGAACAAATCTAGACCTATTCATTTGATATATTAATGAGTATTTTCTGGACGCTCTACGATGCTTAATAGTAGTGGCTTTGAGCATAAAACCACGATGGACTAATTAATACCTCATCGTGTACGAAAATTTTGTGGAAAATTTATTTGAAAAATGCCACAATGATGAACATTTTTAAACGTTTATGTAGACTCAACGATCAGCAGTAGTGTAAGTTTTATCAAAATGATGAATAATTAACCTCATGAATTGTAAATTTTCAGAGAGAACAATAATGCTCGCCTCTCTTATTAAATATTTCGGATGAATGCCAAAGAGTTGCAACTAAATAAAACTCTACGGTTTTGTATTTGTGTTTGACAATAGCTAGCAACAAGGATGATGAGCAATGTGCGGCATGTGTAGCGTGATTGGATTCATATATATTATATGCTATTATTGTGGTAGGAATTAGGATGGCATTGGTGAAGGTGGGTTTGTGGCTTGGTAGTGAGTCACTATGATATATATATCTTTAAAATTACTAAATAATTAATACTATTTTAGAAAATGGTTTCCCAAGCTTGGATCAATCCATCTTTCACCAAGTCCAAATTAGTCCCTTTACCCTTGAAGTTGTTAAAAACTTAAAAACGTTTACTTTCAACCGATCTATAATTGAATCCCACTATTTGAATGTCAAGATAACATTAATATGGAAAAAGACAGAAAACGTTGAAGAAGACAACACCACCCATATAGAACATACTCATTGGAATATGACAACTTCTCTAATCGAAGCAAACCAGCTCTACTGATTAAAAGTAAAGAAACCAGCCACGGATCAGCTTTTATAATGGTGGAAGTAATTAGGGGAAGGTGCATGATCTTTCCTTTTCTATAAATTACAAAGAAACGCTAGCTGTGAAAGACACACAATATGCCCTTTATTTACTATATATATATATAGTGATGTTGTTAACCTTGTTCATGGTTAGTAACTAATCACTTCGTGGATTTCTTTATCACTGAAAAGACTCATGCCACCTCTTTTTTGCGTTGTTTTTTAATGAATAATGATGCACGCTCTTGAAAATTTGATTTTGTTCTATAATAAATAGGATAGAATTTGAATTTATTATAATGTCCTCACACCATAATATTATTTTTTATTATTGAAATAATGATTTGTTTCATTTTTAGTCTAAACAAGATACGATCCTATGTTTTTTATTCAATAACAAAAAAAATTTACCAATTAAACTAACTAAAAATTTATTAAATCTTAAAACGTTACACTTTAACTAATAGGTTGTAAAGCCAAAATACAAAGGATAAGTTCTTTAGGCTATATTCAAGTAATATAAGGTATTACTGCTGTACACAATTATAGTTCAAACAAATTTAAATATCCTCTATTGAGAACTAAATATTTGGTACTTCATAAATACAATGATATGGTTTTTTTTTTTTTTTTTTCACACACATAATAATAAGTTTCACTAATTAAATTATAATTGAATTCACCATTCATATGAGATGAGAAAATATTATAGACTGAACTTTAGGAGTACCTTATAATATTTCAATGACACACATCCATCTTTAGTTAACTCTTTTCCCTTTAAAAAAAAATAATCTTTAGTTAACACTTCTTACATGAATTACTTATATTATGTCATTATGGGGACAAAATTGGCCTTTGCCCTTTTTAAAAAAACCAATCCAGCATTTTGCCTACTTTTCCAAACTAATTAAGAAAATGCCACTATTTTGAAACTCAACTTTCTCAAAATCGAGTTAAAAAAAAAAAAAAAATTATGGAGACTTATAGTAGCGTTTTAAGAAGCCTATAGTGATGTTTTAATGACCTATAATAGCGTTTTGGAACTCGATCTTCATGAACTTGAGTTCAATGCAAGTTTTTCCTTTTTTTTTACCTATAACTCGAGTTCATGGAGCTCGAGTTACAAAACGTCACTATAGGCTCATTAAAACGTCACTATAGGCTCCTTAAAACGCCACTATAGGACTTAACTCGATTTTAACAAAATCGAGTTTCAAAAAAATAACATTTCCCTAATTAGTTTGAAAAATGGAGCAAAATGATGGATTGTTTTTTTAAAAAGGGCAAAGGCCAATTTTTTCCGTCATTATGGTGAGACGTAACAGATTATTCTTTTCCCTGTAATATTTATGGAAATAAGAAAAAAAATTGTTGCATGCATGCAACAAATTTACTTCATTACGTGGTATACTCATGAAATGGGAATGGGAGGCTACATATGGACGGGGTATTCATTGTATTTAAAGAATTTTGAACCAAAAAGGAAAAAGAGACAACAACATTGGGCTGAGATTAAATACTTACATTACAAAAAAATCGTCCTATTGCAACATTTTTTTCTCGGCGCTTTTAAAAACTGCCGTAATAGAGAAGCTTGTAGCAGTGCTTTTTGAAATCGCTGGTATAGAAAATTCTATTATGGTATTTCAACACCGGCGCTTCATAAATCGCTGCAATAAGAGCCTGTAGCCCCTTTTTATTGACTAATTAGTCAATGGCTGAGATTGAATACTTAATTATTGACGGTTGGGTTTTGTCTTTGCCTCACAATCCCTCAATAATATATATGGATAATGTCTTGTGCTAGACAAAATCATTTGAATGCAACCCCAAGTATAAAGTAAAAAGTGGAAAAACTACTTCAAAAACTATTTATGCCTAGCATTTAGACCTCTTCCTCCATTTTCCTGCCTCGTCAATTTCTTATGTGACATTAGTGGGATACTTTTCTTATTTAATCATGACATTAACTTGACAATGTTGAAACTTGAAACTAAGCTTGGAAAGGCCTAAAGGGAAAATATTTTATGGACTCTTTTAATTGTGGACGTCCTTTGTAATGAAGTGAATAATAAAATTGAAAGCCAATAATTCATGAAGAAACGAAAGTATCTGACTGACGTCTACCAATTAAGTACATAATTATTTTCTTCTCAAAAATAAAAAATAAAAAACTACGAAGTACAAATTCGGTGTGTAGGTAATAAATTAATTAATACTAATGTACTTCTTGAAGTAATTTGATATGTATTCAAATCTCTTATTCATTTACAAAATATTTTAGTAATTGAGGTAATTTGATCCGCAAGAAGGAAAATTTTTAATATGTATTCTATAACGGTATAGCCCATTAGACATCCTTGTACATGCGGGCTGCGGCTATTGCACATGCACTTGTTGTGGCCGTGATGATATCTGCTGGCCACATATCTGGTGGTCATCTCAACCCAGCCGTCACACTTGGCCTCCTCGCCGGTGGACACATCACCGTCTTCCGGTCTGCTCTCTATTGGATTGATCAATTATTAGCATCTTCAGCTGCTTGTTATATTCTTCACTACATTACTGGTGGATTGGTGAGTCAAATCACACGTTAAATTATAGTTTGGACACATTCTCATAAATAGGTTATAAATTTATAAACCCTTACAATAACATTAACAACTTCTGTTTTTTTTTTTTTTTTTTTTTTTTGTGCAGACTACTCCAATTCATTCACTTGGTAGTGGGGTGGACTATTTGCAAGGTGTGATATGGGAGATTATTCTAACATTCTCTTTGTTGTTCACTGTTTATGCTACAATCGTTGACCCCAAGAAGGGAGCTCTTGATGGCTTAGGCCCAACCCTAACTGGGTTTGTAGTTGGGGCCAACATCTTAGCTGGTGGAGTTTTCTCAGGGGCTTCAATGAACCCAGCAAGGTCATTTGGGCCAGCTTTGGTAAGCTGGGACTGGACAGATCACTGGGTATACTGGGTTGGGCCACTCACTGGTGGTGCTCTTGCTGGTTTTATCTATGAGAATTTCTTCATCATCAGATCTCATGTCCCTATTCCGACTGAGGAAGATAATTTCTAATTGTCCGAGTTTTGCATGCTCACTAAAAGGTCTTAGTGAGCTGTGTTTCCTCTGAAGCTTTCTGTGGTTCTTCTCTTTGATGTATTCTTTGTCTTTTCTTTTCTTATTTTAGACGTATTCTAATCCTTGTTTAGTTCAGCATTTTTGTTGTAATTCATTTTCCCTAGTGTTATTATCTATGGGTGCATATGGTCAGTTTGTTTTGGTTGAAAATGATTTTCTAGAAATGTTTTGCATATTTTCTAACGTTTAATACGGTAAAAAAGCTTAAGTCACGTAAATTAAACCAGCCTAATAAAACAAAAAATGCGTAAGTCACATAAAATAAGCCTAATAAAACAAAAAAAGTATTCTGAAAGGTTACATACTCAACATATCACCGCAAATAAACTATGCGCCATGAAAAGTCTCTCATAAGAGTAACTTCTCTCTCTTCACCCCCTCTCTCTCCACAGACTGACCGTTAACTAGGGGTGTGTAGCTAGCCTGCCAAAACCGATTCGATCTAACTCAACTTGCTGGAATGGATCAGTTTTTAAGAGTTGGTGGGTTGTGAAATTTTTTTTGGGTCGGACATATCACCGCAAATAAACTATGCGCCATGAAAAGTCTCTCATAAAAGTAACTTCTCTCTCTTCACCCCCTCTCTCTCCACAGATTGGCCATTAACTAGGGGTGTGCAGCTAACCTGCCAAAACCGACTCGATCTAACTCAACTTGCTGGAATGGGTCAGTTTTTAAGAGTTGGTGGGTTGTGAAATTTTTTTTGGGTCGGGTTGGATTTGGGTTATAAAATTCACAAATCCATCTAATCCGTCTCAACCCACCTATATTTAATATATATTTAAATTTTAAAAAATATATTTAATATTTATTTTAAAATATATTATACAATTTTGTTATTTACTTTTTTTTTTTTTTTTTCCTCTCTTCCTAAATAAAACCAAAACCCTAAGTTCTCCTTATTTCAGTCTCCTTCTTATCTCACGTGTTGGCTTGAACTCTGAAGCACTGTTAAAATTTAAAATAGTTTGTAGTAGTGTTGTTTTAGTGCTCAATGTAATGATAATAATAATAATAATAATAATAATAATAAAATGTCCAAACCCAAGTCCAACCCATTCCATGTGGGTTGGATTGCGTTGGATTTTTTTTTTTAACCCGCCATAGTGGGTTAAGTTAAAAAATTTCCTCAACTCGACTCATGCACACCTCTACTTTTGACTGTCTGTCAACTGTCCATTGATCAATATTGACCAATATACAAATCAAAAAAAAAATATATATATATATATTGACCAATATATCTTTTTTTTTTTTTTTTTGCCTAGATTCTGAATTTATGGCTTGTTTATCCGATTGAGACTCCCAAAATTGAACAAAAAATAGCAAATATTTTCCTATTTAGGGATCTATTGTTCTTGATGAAAATTTATATTCATATAATTATTTGGAATTATTAGAAATACTAACGGAAATATGGTACAAATATTCAAATTATGAAATGAAAAGTCAAGAAACATGAAAGCATGTTGCACAATATTGGAACTTTGGGTCCAATTTAAATAAAATCATTCACAGATTATACATATCAAAAAATATTTTTTGTTGATAATCTGATAGTATGATGGGGTTAAGGGGATTTGAACCATGAATATCTCTACTGGAAACGTTCAAAGATGCTAATTGAACTACAAAACTCTTGGCAATATGTATATCAACTGGTTGCAACTTACTATTTTTTTTATAAACTTAGTTGCAATCTTAGTTGCCGCCTGTTCCATACTACGCTTAAAAGATGGCAGTTATCAGGTTTTTTTTATTTTTTATTTTTAATGATAATCAACAGTGAAAGGCTTTATTGACACAAAACAGAATTGCAACTGAAATAGATGGGGTTGCTCGGAGACAATAACATCTTAAAAAACAGAGGGAGCAGTCATTAGATTTATGAATTACAACAACATAGTTTTGAATCATCAACCTTTTAGAAAGGAAGTGGGGGAGTATATTTTTGGATTATTACAAGTAATACATTAAAGTTCCAACATTATTCTCCCTCCCACCACACCCAAAAAAAAAAAGTGAAATGACCAAAGAAATCGAAGCCACTTACTTATAACTGCTTAATCCAGCAAACTACATTTGAAACGGCCATCTAATATAGACAGCTTCTCTGCTTTTGTGACTGCATTTAAGGGGAGAGGACTGAAACTACGAGATGGGCCATAGAAATGAGGGTAGCTATTGGCACCGTCCATAACTTCATATACCAATCCATCACCAAGCTACAACAAAATCCACATCAAAAAGGCCACCAAACATAATCAGACATTGGGATTAGACTTTACACACACACAAACACATACACACCAAAAAAAAAAAACCAACCAATTAAGGGACCCTTTAGCTTTATTACGTCAATAATTAAGCAATCCAAACAAAGGATCACATTAGCTTTCATATACATTTCATGGACATCATCAATTAGTTAAGTTCTAGAACATGTTCTTGCTCAATATTCCATCCTTCAATTTAGTGAATTTAAGATTTTAGATCACTTCTCCCCGATTCTATAAACTCTATATTTGGCCCTCACTATAAGTTGGCACTTGGAACCTCCAAGTTGCAGTAACTTACTAATGAATAGGCTTTTAAGGTGCATCTACAACAAGGATACTTAGTTCCGGGGATATAGATAAAAATGTTCTTTAGTAGCCTAAATACATGTCTCCTTCAAGCATATAAGCATGATTATAGCTCAGATTACTTCAAGTTTTTTAACTAAAGTCTAAAACAGTAAAACTTCATTAAGAAAGCCCAATCCCTTTAACCAGTTTAAATGATCTTGTACAGAAAATGCAGAGAATAAATGAGAAACAAACAGAAACATTCAACAGGTTAAACGTAATTCACAGAGAGCATGTGGGAAAAAAGATTGATACATTACATCTCATGCTTGGCTAATCATTGTATTAGAATAATGATTAAATTCATCATTTCCTAGCAGCTTAAACTTTTGGGAGAATTGATAATTTAACATGATATCATAGCAAGTGGTCCTAAATCCAAACCCTATTTCCACTCTACTTCCTGCTTAAAAAGTTAAAATTCTCATGTGTTAGGCCCCACTTATCAATGAGGAGTCTGAGTCCATGTGTGAGGGGGAATATAAAAATAACAGTTAAGTAATTAAATTCACCATTTCTTAATAGTTTAAACTTTAAGACAATTGGCAATTTATCATATACCTCTTACTTTTTACACTTCTTATTGTTTGTCACCCAATAATATTATCTATACATCACTCAAATTCTCTAAAGCAACACATTTTCAGTTATATATGCATACCTTCTTAGCATCGATTTGAAGCAAGTACAAATCCACCTTAGTGTTCAGGAAAAAGTTCTGTAATGTTGCCTGAACCTGCAGATAAATCACTACATGGAATCAGTTTCAGCCGCAAAGCAAAATACTAGCATTAGTTAAAAGTAACAGCAAATTAACCACCAGGATTCTTGAGAATGAACCAACTGGGGACTGATTAAAGAATCTTTCTTTCACTCTGCTCTGATTCTCTCCAATAAACAAACAGAGAAAACTGATATATAAACAAAATGAAGCCCTTCGTAGGAAAAGAATATTAGTGGGTGGTGTAAGAAAACCTGATGGAGATTACTGAGATGAATGAAACCAGAAGATTTGTCAAGTTCTCCACCAAAGACGGATCCATTTTTTTGCAACTCTTCCCACTCATTAGCGGTACTGATCCTGTACACAAACTCTTCTGCTTTGCTCACCCCATCTTCTGAAGCCATTAGAATGCTACAGACAGTAATTGGGGAGACCAGTTTAATAATCTTTTTGGAGCCATACAAATTCTACCCCTTTCATTCTCTTTTTTTAATATGAAATATCAAAGAATGCATTTTGACACATCCCCAAAACATTCTAAATTCAACTGGGGAAAAAAACAAGGAACCAAATTCCAGTTTAATTTGATGATAATGCCAATAAGCTCTAGCTCAAATGAAACCTGTAAGACTCAACACCCACCAGGTGCTTGTGTAACTTACCAATAAAAAAAGTTCAATTTGATAATAATATACAAAATCAAATTTGAAATATTGTGACTACTAAGCATAAAAGGGCTTTCTAACTTGTGTTGAATACAAAATAGAAACACTAGGAATAGTTGTTAACCTCAATTGCTCCATGAATATGTTGTACCAAATACCAAATAAAAAGGTCTACTGTAAACTGTGATGGCCGAAGCTAAGCAGATTCTATTTCTCTGTCTCTCTTTTTTCCGTATTTTTCAACCCAAATGATAGAAAAGCCCAAATTCCAACAAACTCAATTCCTCAAAACGTTCTAAAATTTAATCTCAAACACATTTTTGCATGGGTTCAACATCAATCAAGTACCAGTAACACAATTTCAATTCGTCTAATTAGAACATACAGTACATATACTCCTATCTAAGTTGTACGTATCACATTGAGATTGAAGTATAGGGAGGACGTTAAAGAGAGGGAGGGAGAGAAGAGAACCTGATGGATGGAGATTGGTGATATGGGATGTACTATGAATCCTGTTTTCTCTGCCACTTCTGTTAACACCAACTCTTTGGGGGCTTCACTGTTCACCCTCTTGCTTTTTTGTCATCTATTTTTGGTGGTGATTGGTGAATGGAGATTGAGATTGAGATTGGCCCAATTTATGGTCAACGGGCAACGGCTATCAGCCTTGCGTGTTTCTTTTTCTTTTATTTATTTATTTATTTATTTATTCACTTTTTATTATACCTTATTATTAGAAAAGGGAGAGAGAAGAATATGAAATTGATAAATTTATGTATATTTTCATTGAAATGAATAATGGTTACAGTGATTTATATATATAGGGGATTAGAGGAACTAACTAACTGACTAATCACCTTCCAAAACTAACTAACAGAATTATACAACTAACAGAGGTAACAACCTGTCACGTGTTGTCCACATGCTAGGTACTAGAGCTATACAAAGTAATACAAAACTACATGTAGTATGCTCACTGTCGTTTCTTCTTTCTCACTGTCGTTTCTTCTTTCTATTCTTCTTTGTAGCATCTTGACACTCTGTAACTGGTCTTGATTTGCTGCTATCTTTACACTCCCCCTCAAGAGGAAGTGGGGAATGCACATTCAACACATTCATCTTGGATAGCAGATTGTGAAATTGATGTGTACTAAGTGCCTTTGTCAGCAAATCAGCAAGCTGTGATTGAGTCCTAATGTGTAGCAACCTTATTACTCCTTGAACCAGTTTGTCTCTCACAACATGGCAATCAATCTCTATGTGTTTTGTACGCTCATGAAACACTGGATTGGCTGCAATGTGGAGAGCAGACTGACTATCACTGAATAATAATGCAGCCTTAGAATGATCAACTTGTATATCTCTTAGTAAACTAAGAATCCACACAATCTCACACACTGCTACTGCCATAGAACGATACTTAGCCTCTACAGATGACCTGCTCACTATGTTCAGTTTCTTAGACTTCCAAGAAACTAATGAATCCCCCAAGAACATGCAGTACCCAATGACTGACCTCCTTGTATCAGGGCAAGCAGCCCAATCTGAATCAGCAAAACCTTTAAGATGTAGTTCAGATGTACTTGAGAATAATAACCCTTGTCCTGGAGTACCTTTGAGGTACTGTAACACTCTATTTGCTGCAGCTTGATGTGGTTTCCGAGGCTTTGACATAAATTGACTCAATTTATGAACAGCAAAGGTTATATCAGGTCTTGTGATTGTAAGATACAAGAGCCTGCCCACCAATCTTCTATAAGAGCTTGGATTTGTCAACAGTTCACCTTGGTTCTTACTTAATTTCAAGTTGTGTTCCATAGGGGTTTTGGCTAGTTTACAACCTAGCAAACCTACATCATTTATCAACTCCAAAGTGTATTTTCTTTGACACAAATGAATGCCTTTTTGTGATCTAGCTATCTCAAGTCCAAGGAAAAACTTCAAATTTCCAAGGTCTTTTAGTTTAAACTGCTGGTCTAGAAGAATCTTCAGTTCTGCCACAGATTTAGGGTTATCACTTGCAATTAAAATATCATCTACATACACCAACAAAGCAATGAAAGATCTTGGTGTTTACTTGGTGAACAAAGAATAATCTGCTTTAGATTGTCTGAATCCCAACCTTAATAGAGCAGCAGAAAACTTTGCAAACCATTGTCGTGAAGCTTGCTTAAGACCATAGAGAGACTTTTGTAGTTTGCAAACTACCTCCCCCTTGCTGTGGAAGCCAGGTGGTAAAGTCATAAACACTTCCTCATGCAAGTCACCATGCAGGAAAGCATTGTTAACATCAAATTGGGAAAGAGACCACCCTTTCACAGCAGTAACAGCCAACAAACATTTCACAGAGACAAGCTTTACAACAGGTGAGAATGTTTCAATATAATCAAGGCCCTCCTTTTGAGTATATCCCTTGGCAACCAACCTAGCCTTGAACCTCTCCAAAGTACCATCAGCCTTATACTTCACCTTATACACCCATTTACAGCCTATGGCCTTTGTACCAGGGGGTAAAGGCTGAAGGGACCAAGTATGATTATCCTTTAATGCCTTAATTTCATTAGCCATAGCCTCCCTCCAATGAGGATCAAGAACAGCCTGATCATAATGTTTCAGTTCAACCATAAAAGAGATGGCATTGCAAAAATGTCTATGGGTGGAAGAAAGGTTAGCATAGGACAAATAGGAAGAAAGAGGATAAGGAGTACCTGAGGAAGAAGAAGAAGCAGGTGGAGCTATAGTAAAGACCTGATTGCAGTGATAAGCTTGTAAATAGGTTGGTTTAGAAGAAGGCCTAGTGGATTTCCTAATAGAAGGAGCAGGTACAACTGGTTCAGCATTAGACATAGCAACAGGCACAATTGCTAGCTCAGCAATGGGCTCAGAAATGGACTCAATAGGAGATACAATAGCTGGCTCAACAGACACATGTACTGAAGGATCATCAGAAGCTGAAACTGATGCAAGCAGGACAGGATGACCAGAACCAAGAAATGAACAAGGCTCAAAAAGAAAAGGGTTAGTGGTAGGATGAAGCTGAGAGGAAATAGAAGGAGAAGAAGGTTTAGAAAGGAAAGGAAAAGTGAACTCATGAAAAATGACATCTCTAGAGATGAAAATGCATCTAGACCTTAAGTCTAGAAGTTTATACCCTTTGATGTTATAAGGGTAACCAAGAAAAACACATTCTCTAGCTCTAGGATCAAATTTGTGTCTATGAGCAGCAATGGTTAAAGCAAAGCACAGACATCCAAAAGTCCTAAGAAAAGAGTAAGATGGAGGTTTGTGATAGAGAAGCTCAAAGGGATTTTTATTATGTAAAACAGAAGAGGGAATCCTATTGATTAAGAAAACTGCAGTTAAAATGCATTCACCCCAATATGATATAGGCAAATTAGACTGAATCTTTATAGCTCTAGCAATTGAAAGTATATGTTGATGCTTTCTCTCCACAACAGAATGTTGTTGTGGAGTATAAGCACAACTCTTTTGATGCAAAATGCCATGAGCAGAAAAGAAATCAGGCATATTAAATTCAGGGGCATTGTCTGATCTAATGATCTTGATACAAGCATTAAACTGAGTCTTAACCATTGCATGAAAAGAAAGAAGGATTAATCTGACATCAGATTTAGATTTCAAAAGAAAGACCCAAGTAGAATGAGTGGCATCATCAACAATGGTTAAAAAATATCTATAACCATCATGAGTAGCAACAAAATAGGGACCCCATACATCAATATGAATAAGATCAAAATGAAACTTGGAAATTTCATTATGAGTAGGAAATGGTAATCTTTTCTGTTTAGCCAAAGGGAAAACAGTACAAATATCATCACAAGATTGTGAAAAAGAAGGTAAAGCATCTTTAATGGTTGACATTTTATTAAAAGAGGGATGGCCTAGCGTAGAGTGCCATAACTTTGACATATCAACAACACAATTTGCAATAGGAATAGATTTGATGTGAGACAAACACTGAGACAATGAAGGGTGCTTGGATGAAGAAGAACTCAGCTTTCTCTGCAACAAGTACAGACCATGATGCATCTCACCCACTCCAATTGTCCTCCAGCGGGTAAGGTCCTAAATGAAACAGAATTGAGATAGAAAAACAAGACAAAAGGTAAGTTGTTTTGTGAGTTGGCTGACAGACAAAAGGTTAAAAGTAAAATTAGGAACACAAAGAACATTGTGAAAAGTACATTGGGCAGAAAGTTGTACTGTACCAATATGTGTGACAGTAGCAGACTCATTATTTGGCAATTTAACAACACAATGAGAGATAGAAGTAAATGTGGTCAACATGAAAACTGAACAAACTATATGATCAGAGGCCCCAGTGTCAATGACCCAAACATGATTCTCAAAAGCTATCCTATTTATAACTTTTGCAGAAAAAATTGAATGTCTGGAATCAAACACATCATGAGGCAAAATGTCAATACCTGACAAAGGTGTGGTGGCATGAGAAGCAAAGGAAACACAGTTAGCCATAGCAACAGAATTCTGAGAATCTTGAGATGAAGCTCCAATCATAGCAAGAATTTTCTGATATTGATATGAAGTGAAAGGAAATTGAGTTTGTGGTTGTGCATGAAGAAATGAATCTTGAGAATCAAGGTGAGCAAACACTTGATTAACCAAGGAAGCTTTGCCTTTGGCTTTGTAACCAAGAGGATATCCGTGGAGTTTGTAACATTTCTCCACAGTATGACCTTGCAAACCACAGTGACTACAGGTAGGCCTTTCCTTACCTTTACCCTTGTTGTTCTTGGGACCAAAACTAGTACCCTTAGCTGCAAGAGCAGTAGATTCCACAAAAGGACCATCATTGTTGCCCTGCCCAACTGATCTTTGCTTCTCATCTTGAATCAATAAAGAGAACACTTTCTCAACAAATGGAATAGGGTCCATCAACAAAATTTTCCCTTGAACGTGAGAGAAAGAATCATTGAGACCCATCAAAAATTGCATAACAGCTTCTCTGTGATGAATCTTAGAAATCTTCTCATTCACATTACACACACACTTCTCACAAGAACAGGTAGGAATTGGTTCATAATTTTGTAATTCATCCCACAGAATTGAAAGATTGGTGAAATACTCAGTCACAGAAAGCTCACCTTGAGAAAAACTTGCTAAATCCTTCTGCAATTGATAAACCCTAGGTCCATTACCTTGGGAAAACATGTTCTGAAGCTTATTCCAAACTTCCTTAGCAGTTTTACGATACACCATGCTTGTAGCAATCCTGGGAGAAACACAATTGATGATCCAAGAAACCACAATATCATTGCGTCGTGCCCAGCTTTGAACCAAGTTAAGGACTTTCTCCATAGCTGAAGTCAAAGAAACTGATCCATCAATCAGCCAAAATTTGCTCTTGATCCTAAGAGCTCTCTCTATAGATCGTGCCCATGTAGGATAGTTCTCACCCCTAGTCAATGGTTGTGAAACCAATATCACACCAGGATTCTCAGCATGATGGAGAAAGAAAGGATGCGATTCATGGTGATGCTTGTAGAACCAGTGGAAGCCATTGATAAAGCTTCAAGACTCTGATGAAGAAACCCTAACTTTTGAAGAAAAAGAAATTGAGACGAAGAAAATAGACAGAAGCAAGAAAGGATTGCTCAGAATCGAAGAAAACACGAAAACGTCTCAAAATCAAAACAATCTCTCAAGAAAATTTCTCAGAATCGAAGAGAAAAGGGGAAAATTTTCTCGAGAAAATTTTCTAATTTTAAGAGAAAAAGAAAAGAGGAAGCTAGGAAATCAGTGAAACTGTGCTAGCTGCTTTGATACCATATTAGAAAAGAGAGAGAGAAGAATATGAAATTGATAAATTTTTGTATATTTTCATTGAAGTGAATAGTGGTTATAGTGATTTATATATATAGGGGATTAGAGGAACTAACTAACTGACTAATCACCCTCCAAAACTAACTAACAGAATTATACAACTAACAGAGGTAACAACCTGTCACGTGCTGTCCACATGCCAAGTACTAGAGCTATACACAGTAATACAAAACTACATGTAGTATGCTCACTGTCGTTTCTTCTTTCTCACTGTCGTTTCTTCTTTCTATTCTTCTTTGTAGCATCTTGACACTCTGTAACTGGTCTTGATTTGCTGCTATCTTTACACTTATTAGAGCATCCACGACAATGGAGCTAAAAATTTAGCTATTAGACATTACAAAAAGTTACTTTATCTATTTTACCTACACATGCTGCAGCAGTGGATCTATTTTAGCTTTCAACACAATAAAATAATATAAACATCACAATAAAATAATATATCTATTACAATAAAATAATACATCCCACTACAAAAAAAAAAAAAAAAAAAAACACCACAAACCGATCCACCACCATTGCCAACCAAGAACAACCGCCCACAACCACCCAACAACAACTAGCAAGCCAAGAACAACCACCCACAACTACTGCCAAAAATCCAAATTAGCCAAAAACCACCACACAAATCACCACCAACACAGCCACACCACCACTGACCCACGAAACTCAGCCACCATGAAACCCAACCAAACCGCCTTCACGAAACCTAGAGAAACCCACAAAATCCAGCCACAGCCACGAAATCCAACCACGAAATCTGTGGCGCTCTTGAGTTCGATGAAGGCGGTGCTGATGGAGCTTGGATCAACGATGAAGCTTAGGTCAGCAATGGAGCTTGGATCGGCGGTGAGATGGAGGATTGGGTGAGATGGGTTGGCGGCGTGGGACGGCGACGTGGGCGATGAAGATGAAGATCGACGATGAAGATGAAGATGAAGATCGGCGATGAAGGCAAACTGAGAACAGATTGACGATGAAGATGAAGATCCAAAATAGATCGACGAAGCAAAGAATAGATGAGGGAGAGAAAAAAAAAATGAGAAGGAAGAAGGAAGAAAGGACAGAAGCCGGAGAGAGAGAAAAAGAAAGAAAGAGAAAATATTTTTTAAATGAAAGAAGAGAGAGAAATTTAATAAATAAAAAAATTTCTTAGCTTTCAGCTACAGTGCACATCCATAGATAGATGTGCACTGTAGCAATGAAGCTAAAAAAAATAGTTTTAGCTCCACTGCTATATGGTTATTTTTGTGTTTTGGTGGAGCTAAAATAGCTATATAGCTTTTTAGCTCCACTGCTATAAGTGCTCTTAGATTATTTTAAAAGGTGATGTTTTGCCATTTGAATGTCATGGAATGTAACTATTTTTTATTTGGTTTATTTATAGGAATTTTTAATGAATTATTTATTTTTCTCATACTATCCTTGGATTTATAAACCCAATATCAATTTTTTTAATTTTCCTCTAAATAAATAATAACAAACAAAATATAAACTATAAATTAAGACAAATTCATTAAGTCTAACATTTCACAATGACATGTATAATACAAAAATAACTATTTAAATTCTTGTTCTTTATGAAAATCACAACATCATGTTTTATTAATAAAAATAAATATTTTATTTTATTTTAGCAAATAACCAATACCAAATAAGAGAAATAAATATTTTATTTTATTTTAGCATTTATATTGTTGTGGCAGGAAGATATAAAAATAAAGGAATAGAAATTGATGATTTGTTTTATGTTTTATTTCCTTTTTTTTTTCTTTTTTTTTTATAAGTATGTTTTATCTCCATTGGTTAAATGATAAGTGAAAAATAGTAAAATTGTCAATTTATAACAAATGTAATTTTTTTTAAGCTTAGGAATTTGGATACCTACATGTTTCAAAGGGAATCCACATTCCTAAAAGAAGGGGGTTATGTGGGAATCTAGATACCCCTGACATCTAATTCCCTTGTGTGATTTGCAACCAAACGTATGAATCTTTCAACATTTTTTGGAATCCTAAAATATTACCCCATACCAAACGCCATACACTGTTATACTTATGAATGTTATCCTTATTATTTACTTTATTTACAATTTTAATAAATTAAATATTGGCGAAAACACCATTTTGATCCTTACATTTTAGGGTCACAATCAATTTAGTCCCTACATTTTGGTAGTGGTCAATTTGATCCCTACTATTTTCAACTTGCAATTAATTTGTTCCCTACCGTTAACTCACTAACGGAAAATGCTTATATTCCAAACGGTGTGCATTGTTGGCGCATTTAATGCTAATGTGGCAAATAAAATAATCAAAATAATATTTAATAAATATTTTTAAATGCCATATTAGCATTTAATTTGAAAAAAAAAAAACTAATTTTTATTTTTATTTCGCAGTTTTAAAAATGAAAAAAAAAAATTGCAATCCTAGATTTTCTTGACAGTCAATCACAAAAACACTTTCTTGATTTTCTATCTTAAATCACTGAATTCACAAAAACATTCAACAGCATCTCACCTCTATACAATTGAGAAATATGCAAATCATAAATAACCAATAAGAACATGAAATTTTAGAACACAAAAATATTTAGCAAATTTCCCTGATAACCAAATAGAAACAAAAAAGAAAAAGAAAAAAAAGAACAAACCCAGAATGAGTCAAATTGGTGTCTTTGTGTTGAGTCCAATCCAATGGCTTTGATGGGGACAAATCCCAGATTGTGAGGGTGGCCAAATTTCTAAACAAAACCAAAATCAAAACCCCAAAAACCCAATTCAAAACACCAAACTCACGGCAAGGCAGATCAGCGAGAGTGGCATGAGGCAGAGTTTCGGTTGGTGGCACGGCGTGGCTGGCAGCGGCCGAACGCAACACAAGTGAATTCAATTAGAAAACCTATAACCCAATTTCCAAATCCTAAGCTTTTTCTATCTCTCTTCAACCTGGTAAACTAAGGAGACATGTGGGTTCAAGATTAACAAACTGGGGTTGGTTTGGTGATTTAAGAAGTGTGGGCTGTTGGCTATAGTTTTGGTTGTTTTCATTTGTGATTGAGATTGTGATAGGGACAAGCAACGGGTTTAATGGGTTATGAATGTTGTGGTGTGGCGTAAGAAATGGGTGTTTGTGTTGATGTATTGACTGATTGTGTATATCAATTTTTTTTTGTCGATCTAAAATCAAATTTGATATTTGTATTTTTGTGTTTGGTTGTTGAGAAAGTGCATGAAAATGCAAAGAAAATCTAAGATTCTTTTTTTTTAATCTTTAAAATTATAAATTGAAATTTAATGTTGATGTGGAATTTTTATAGTTATTTTTTTTGCCACGTCAGCATTAAATGTACCAACTGTGCACACTGTTTGCTACGTAAGTATTTTCAGTTAGTGAGTTAATGGTAGAAACCAAATTGATTGCAGATTAAAAATAGTAGGGACCAAATTAACTGCTATCAAAATGTAGGGACTAAATTGACTGTAACTCTAAAATGTAGAGACCAAAATAGTTTTTCATCTTAAATATTTACTCTATTTACTTTATGAGTTATTCTAAATCATGAAGAGGTTAAATTCATCCTTTTTGTCTCAACAAAAGAAAGTCATTATTTTTTGTCCCTTAAAAATAACATTGTCAAACTCTAGAGTATTGTGAAATTTAATGATATTATTTACTCTCCTTCCTTAAGAAAATCACAATTTAAATTCCTTATTATACATTTTAAAAAAAATATTTGAACAAACTAAAAATTGACACATCATCAATCTATTAAATACATTAGGCACTAAAAAGTTAACACTTTAAATTTGTTACAAACAATTTTATTTATTTTTTTATTTATCATATATCAAAAGCAATCACTTTAAAACTCAAGATCTAAATTCAATTGTAGGCTAAAGTTTTACAGTACTTACCAATCATGTATTTTGGGTTCTTATGATTGATTGGAAGGGGGAGAAAATCAACTTTTTTTTGCAATCATTTATGAGGCATTTAATAATATATATCATGAAGAATGAAATTTTGTACTTAGTACTCAAATTTATAAAGAATTTTATATTTATATATGTGTGTATATATATATATATATATATATATATATATATATAGATAGAGAGAGAGAGAGCTACACCTAATGTAATTTTTTTTTTTTTGGTAAATTGGAAATATCATTCAACTAAAAAGATACAGTTACATCAGATAGAGGGCAAAACCTAATCTGAGTGAGTCCATACAAATAAGAGAGAAACACATTCAAAATACTAGGGGGAGGGGAATTGAAGTACATAAAATCAAGGGATTGAGAGCATCCTAATCTAGTTAGAGAATCGGCACACTAGTTAGCTTCACGATAGCAGTGGAACATTTAACTTGAGGAAATTGGGAAATGAGGTGCCTGCAATCAGCCACAATAGAAGCATCATCAGTATTCAAGATTTCGGCATTGCACCTAATGTAATTTTAAGTTGTGTTAGACCCCTTAATTTTTTATTGGATGCAAATTTTGATAAATCGATCGTTGGATTACAATTACTTCCACTGTCTTTGCTTGTAAAATTTCAAGTTGATCAAAGATCAATAACTATTTAATCTATAAAATGTATAAATTTCAAGTTTTTTTTTTTTTTTTAAAAAAAAAAAACACATAAAAGATGATATTTTTTTTGAGAAAGCATAAAAGATGAATTTATGAATTGAATAGCATAGAATTTAGCATGTGCGTAAAGAATAGGTTGGCAACAACTCAGATTTGATTATTGCACTTTCAATTGAGCAATTAATTCCTTAGATTTTTGTGACAAATTAGATCTTTTGTTAGTATTTTTTTGTTATTAATCATGTGATGTGTAAATAATTTTATTGCATCATCAATAAATTATTATTATTATTATTATTATTATTATTATTTGTAAACTAGGTTCTATAATTTAAAGGTGTACATTGTTAGAAGTTATTTAAATTTTTATCATGAAATTAGTTATGGTAATAGGTTGGGTCAAGGTTGAATCATAAGTGTCCTAATCTCTCTCCAGGGTAGGAGCAGGGGTAAGTTGGGTGCGGAACGAGTTTGAGGTATTTTACCATCTTTAATTAGATGGTTTCGACATTAATGAGATAAAAAAAAAAAAAAAAAAAAAAACTGTTAGAGGGCTAAGAGAAAAACAATGATTATATATATATATTTATTTATTTATTTATACACACTTAGGACATACAAGACAAGGCATTTTCTCATTCATATTTGAAACTGACTCCCTTGGTTTCTTTTCAACATTAACAATGTTATGTATACTTCCTCAAAAAAAAAAAAAAAGTTATGTATACAACATATTTTTTTCACAATTTTCAATTATTTATTTTTACAATATATAAGATAACTGATTGTGATTAATGTAACATTATTTTCATATGAGGTTGCAATTAACATCAAGTTTATTGTACATTAATTATAATTAATTATCTTAATGATTATAAAAGGAAAAAAAAAGTTATGAAATTGATTGTTTCCACATTATGCATGAAACCAATAATTTTCTTTTATGGAAGAGAGAAAAATAAATCAACACAATAAAAAAATATAACTTTTATTATTACTTGCCGTATGATATGATTAATTGTGAGTGGTATAGGAATATACGCACTACATTTTTTCCGTGAGAAACGATATGTTCACAATATTTTCACAATATATTTATAACAAATCGTAAGTGACAGGTTGTTATTGTTGGGACAAAAAAGTAACTTAGTGTTAGGTTCAAATTTGAACTAATAACATTTAATCACATGTGATTACATTCTCCAAAAAAAAAATTCACTTGTAATTTGTTATAAAAATATGATGAACATGACTCTTCTTTTTCTTCATTGCTCGTAATTCGAGTTGCGACGAAAGTGGTGTAATTTTTAAGTAGCATTTAAAAAAAAAAAATTTCCAAGCGTCGTCCTGTCCAAGTGTCCATGCGTCATTTCAAAGCCGAACCGAAACCCACTTTTCGGTGCTAAATAAAAACGCATAGCGGTAACAACGAGGCAGGAAAGGAACTTCTTCTGCTACCTGCTGAGACGGAGACTGGACCTTCTCCACTCTCCACCAACACCACCCATGGCTACAATGGCGAAACTAGGTGGTGGAGCCCTTAGTCTTAGTCCCTTCAACTCCCATACCCACCTCAAAGACCTCACTCTCTTTGACTTCTCTGCCCGCCCCAACTTCACACATTCCCACTTCTCTCATCACCTCAATGTCACTGTTAAGCACTCAAGGAAACCCTCAATTCTTCCCATTATCAGAGCCCAGACCCAGACCTCTCCTGGTACTACTCTCTCTCCCATTTTTCTCAGATAATATTAATGGGTTTTCGATCAAAATGTTAATGTTACTCGGTGTCAATCATTTTTGTTGCTGTTGATTTTCTTGCTTTGCTTGCCTTTTAGGTTATGTCCCGGACTCCAAATTTTACAAAGTGGAAGCTATTTTGAGGTGCGTATAGTTCTCACCTTGCTTTGTTCACTATGTTTTTTTTTTCTTTGTTAGATTTTTTTTTTAAGGCGTGTGTGTGTTATGACATTGTTTTGTAAGATTTATTATATATTATGGGTTTTGTTTTGTTAATATTGAAATGAGCTTATTGGGTTTGAATTTGTCTAACTGTGTTTTCATTATCTTTGTTTCGCTGCTGAATTTGGGATGAAACAGGCCCTGGCGAGTCCCGCAGGTTTCTTCGGTAAGGCTTAATGAAACGTGACCATGACTTTGTGTAATTACAGATAGATTTTCCTTTTCTTTTTTTTTTTTTTTTGGTTTCTGATAGAAAATTTTCAAAATTATGCAATTAAAGTATCTAGCATTAGTTGCAAAATTGAATAGTTCAAGATAAGTTTAGCCTCTCTAAATGGTAATTACAATCACTCTTTTATCAGATTTCTGTCAACTTCTTAAATACGCATCAATAGCTTTTCCATTTGTGAAATATTTTTACTGTCATGAAATGATCAATCCAATTTAGTTGAGATATGCGAGCATATTCTAGCCCACGAAATCTAATGTAGTGAGTTAGTGGTGTTTTGTGTTAATGACAATCTGTTAAAGTAGATTGCAAGCTACAAGAATTACATGTAAAAGGCGAGAGTATCGTCCACTGGACACAGTGGCTACAAGATGTCACTATAACACCATGAGATGAATAGAGAAGGAAGTTATGGGATTGATTTGGAGCAGGAAGAGAATTTATGGATAAATTTTTAGTTAAGACATATTTCATCTCGTGTAGAGCCATCATTTATTTACCCTATGAATTTTGTGGTCATATACTAGAATGTCTTGTCCCTGCATGTCAAAAGAACCAACCACAGGCTGTTCTATCAGTCCTGTTGTAACTATTGTCATGATTATAAAGTTGTAGGCCAAGTTATATACGTCCTCCAGTGCCATTTCCTTAGAGCGGAGCCAAGATCCTCGCTGCTCTTCCAGAGCTCATGCTGTTCTCAGGGTTTTTAATGCCATTCTTTGTTACTGCAATTTATAGCAGCTACAAGATGCTCCCAATAGGTTCTACACAATTGGGTTAGTTTTCTTGAAATAATTACCACCACCTGGACCGCCAAAAATGACACAACAATTTATCATTAAAACATTTAGGGCTATAACCTATAAACTACTTCCCTTGGGAACTGCATTCTACTTTACTGAGAAAAAATCAAGATTTCCCCAGAAGTTTTGTCAGCCGAACAAACTAGAATGTTGGTATCACCGTACCATGAAAAATACTGTCTGATCCCTATTCTGTAATGGAAATAGTTTGTCCATTCTCAAAGTTGTGTAGAAGTTCCACAATAGTGACCTCACATGAAACTCTTGAAAATTTCTGTTGCCTGTTATTGCAACACGGAACATTTATTTGTGAGAGGTTGAATGAGGCGGCGATCACTAATAGACAAGAATTATTTGGTAGTCAACTATGACATCCATTCATGGTAGTTATTTCAACGGTAAGTAAAGGACCCTATTAGTGACTTCCACATGTGGCTATATACATCTTATATTCATAAACAAAACCTTATCTTAAAGCTATTGCTATTAATGATTTCTTTGGCTTCCATTTGGCAATACCTTTTTAAACTATCATTTATACTTTAATGCAAAAGTTGCATAAAGGCACATGCCTTCACTGCTGTACAAAATCACAGCTTTAGCCAACATTTGGCTTTACATTTTTCTCTAATTATTAAAATTCTCCAAAACATGATTCTGATGAAGCTAATTAATCAAATGATGTGGAACTAATGTTCGCTACTATTCTGAAAAATAAAGGCTCTATTGAAAATGGGAATTCGAGGTGTCACGGTATCTGATGTTCGGGGCTTTGGTGCTCAAGGTGGTTCAACAGAAAGGCAGGGTGGTAAGTTTGTTGGTTCATTATGGCTAGAAATAAATTTACCTAGTAGATTAGTTAATTTGATATATCTCTTATGAAAGAAATTCCTTTTGCATGATTGCATCCCCTCCTCTATTCACAATTCTCACTTCCAATCTATCATATTTAAAACACTTATGGCTCATTGACTGAATAATTATACTTTGATACGGATCTTTCCTTTACTTTAATATTTTCTTTGTTGGGTTTCTTTGATATTGCCTATTTTGGCATTGAAGAAAGAACTCTTTTGGTTGGTTTCATACTTTCACTTACCTTTTTTATCTGCTCTTTCTCATATGGTCGTTGATTTGGCCTTCTTCTTTTTCTTCTTTTTTTAATGTTCTTGTTTATCGCCCTGTAGGCTCTGAATTTTCTGAAGACAAGTTTGTTGCTAAAATTAAAATGGAGATTGTGGTGAGCAAAGATCAGGTATGAAGAGTCAAAAAGTGGTAGTTTTTGTTTGAACTAGAAACTGAACTTTTTTACCCTAGCATGAAGCTATGTGGCACATTTCTGCTCGTTAAATGGGAAAATGTCATGGTATATTTTGTCACTATAATTTTACTAGTTAATACCCACATATTATCCTCTCTTAGGTTGAAGCAGTAATAGACAAGATAATCAGGGAGGCAAGGACTGGAGAGATTGGTGATGGCAAAATTTTCTGTAAGATCTCAAATTTCTTAGTCAATTCTGATGAGTAGATTTTAACTCCTTTAAGCCTTTTTGTTGAACTTTAAAGCTAATACATAACACTAAGTATACAAGCAGGTTAATGGAAAATTAGGCCAGAGTTGATTTATATGCACCTTTATTTTTTTGGATCTTGGTAGATGTTTTATGTAAGGTTCCATTTGGATTGAGGATTTAAAATCAAGGGATTTGAAAAACAATTGTTAGTATAAATTACTTAATATGATTTTACAACACATGATAGATTTTAGCTTGGAGGATTTTGTTCCAACAAAAACACTTGTAAGTTTTATGGATTTGAAAACATCTTACACAGTTACGCCTAATAATTTCAAATTCACATATTAATAATGCTTAAATCCATCCATCAATAGAAAAATATCCCCTTTCATACTTTATTCAAGTCACTTGAACTAATAGTTGAAATCCAGGTCCTTCTCTTCAAATACTTAAGTGCAGATGAACCAATAAATTATTTTAGGGATTTTCTTGTTTCTATATTTGTCATCCATACTATGTCTTCATAAAATTGTACACTGCCTCTATTTGGTTTTAGGGATAGCCAGATGTATAAAATTTTCTTTTTCAGGTAAACTATAATTTTTCAAATGAATGAAAGTTGCATTTTCTTAGGGACATGGAACACATCTCATGGTAGTTTTTCCCTTAATCTGAAGCCTTACAGCTACAATGATTGGGGAAAGAAAACTCACATGCACAGTTGCAAATAAAAGTTCTTTTATTCTGACACCTATAGCCTTTATGGCTTGCTTAGGATTCTGCATTTCTTTCTGGGCACATCTTCACAACAATCTGAAGCAATGCTACTTTTTTCATACTGCACTGGCTACAAGTAAACTAGGAGTGGATATCTAAAAATGTGCTACTCTGGAACGTACTTAAGAAATTCATGTCATCCACTCGAATATAATGCTTGGTGAAACATCTTTTCTTCAATTAGTAAAGTTCCTACATATGCTTTATTGAAAGTCAGTTGGCTAATTAGGGATGTAGTTAAACTTTAATATGTATACTTATCAGACTATATAACTGCATTAGTATTTATCACATCATGTGGAACGTTTTATAACAAATTACTTCACCAAAGTCTAACAAAAGTGGCCTGTATTTGAAGTACAGGGTGGTAGGTTGGCCAAGTTGGTTGAGGCTGGCCACTTAGAAATTAAAAACCAGATAATCAGGCTGGCCATTTTGAAAGAAAACCCAGATACTTGAAATTGAGTCTTCCATTATAACCAAGTTATTTGTTGCTTGCGTAATTTAATCATAGCTACAGTTAATTTTGAAACAAATCAGTTTGTGGATTCTATTAGTAATTAGTTTGCTTCAGCTTTTTTAAATCAAACCTGTAATGCATTTTCATTGATTGTGCAGTGGTTCCTGTCTCAGATGTTATAAGAGTTCGCACTGGTAACTCATTGCTTTTTGAGTGATCAAAACTTTGTGATACTTTATCATTTCCTTATTTGTATTACCATGCAGAATGTATCCAAGTAATCTTTGATATCTGATTTTCAGGGGAACGTGGGGAGCAGGCAGAGAGGATGGCCGGAGGGTGAGCTGACACGTCCGTTCCTGCATGACCTGTGAGAGTTTAAATGAGCAGTGTCGGACTAGCGACTAAGCCTCTTTACTGCAACCTGCTTTAAACATTCCCAAATCCAATTCTGTCCATTCTCCTTAAGAGCTAAAAATATACTCTTGTTTGTTAACTGTTCTCTTGTGAAGAGTAGAAATAAAAGGAAAGACTAGTATCATTGCTTCTCTCTTTCTGATGGCCTTCCAAGTATCATTGCAGGTATGTACTTTTTACAAGAAGCAGGTAGCCACACTTCTACATCCTCACCTCCCCAACTGAAATATCAATCAATTTTTGTTTGAATTTGGACTAACTCCTTTGATCTAGCGCTTCTACAAAGAGGACCAACAGGGTGCCGAGAGTCATCCCAAGTGGAAATAAGCTTTACCATTCCCCACCCTCATATCTCATCAATTACCTACATTCAGTCCTCAGTTGAAGTATTTTGCTCCCAACTCCAAGAACACTCAACAGGCATAGAAATTTCCCATAAAAATCTCCCTCTCAATGCAGAGTTGAGTCCAAGCAAAACCCAAATTAAACCCACACTAGCAAAAAGACTGCAAACAAATCATAACAGCTGTTTTATTCCACTCAGGCTACCTTAACTGCCTCTAACTACCCCCCTGTTTTGGAAAAGTGAGCTCATTCTAAAATCAACTTTTATTTGGAAATTGTTGCCATTGTAAAGATCTAAACTAAGGAGAAAGTAAGAAGGAATAATCAAGCAGCGGTTATAGTTAATCTCAATGGATTACTTCCAATCATGCTTGAAATAATTTGATTGAGAATCACCCAAAAAGAAAAAAGTTAACTCAAAGATAGATTTATAATCAATTTGTTAGAAGTTAGAGGCTAAACTATATAAAATTATAAATTACATGATTGGAAAACTATAAAATTATATAGGCCAAGATTAGAACGTGTTAGTCATTTCCAATGGTTTCCTATTCCAGACAGTGACATCAGTCATTCTCTTCCCAAACAAAGCCTCCTTTCAAGTTCCAACCATGCACTATCAGGCCAAGGGCGTCATAAGAATCATTTAATAAGTCATAACAACGCATTGCCGACGAGATCAAGTCATTACTACTTTCTCAAAAAAAGAAAAAAAAAAAAAAGATAAAGTCATTACTAAATAATAATAACCAATGGTATGAAAACTTTTAAAAAAAAAAAACACCGAAAGTTATTATTATTATTATTTTTGAAATGGGACTGAAATAAAAATATTCTTCGTTCAATTTGATGCAAGTTTGATTATTGTCTCATAAAATTTCACTTTGTCTCTCTAAGTTTTGTGGCTTAATTACTTGGCACTTTTTAATCCTTCCAATACATTTGAGGTTTAAATTTCTCCTGCCATTGTAACTATATAAAAAAACACCCCGTCATTGATTAATTATAAATAAAGTATCTCATAAAATCCAACACCTTTTGTTTTTTGAATTTAACTAAAGTTAAATTTTTTTTTTTTAATCTATTTTCAATCAATCAAGATTCAAGAGCTTGTTGCTCAATTTTAAAGTTTTAGACCTTTTAGGGGACGTTGAACTTAACCTCTACGGGGAACTAACTGCAATTAACCTTAAAAAAAAAAAAAAATTAAAGTCATATCTTTCAAACTTAAAAACAAAGAAAAAAAGAAAAAGAAAAGAAGAAGTATCAAATTATCAATCTAGTCAAAATTGTTGATCTAAATCCCAAAGACTTTCTATATGTAACAAATGGATGGATGAAGGGTCAAATTAATTCATTTTTAAATTAAAAAAAATGAAATTACAGTTATTAAATGTTCTTTATTTTTAGACAAAAATTAGATAAATCAAATGTAATAAAGATTTTATCAAGAAATTAAGATCATTATTGCTTAACCAAAGGTAAAATAGTCCAACAAAATTGGATATCTCAATGAGTTCGAGTGATTACTTAGGGGGGTTAAGTGATAACCCAATAGTAATGATATCCTTTGTGATGCTCTATGTATATGGTTTAAATTCTATCTTCATTTTCCTCCCCAAATAAAGTAGTTATTATTAATATGGCAAAATAATTTGGAACCAATACTTCAATGCATTAGACTCGTTATGATAGGTTACATACGGCCAAAACGAGATACATGTCGTCATAACAGGTTTAGTGTACTAGAACATTATACCTTAGACAAATCTTAATTACAATGTCATTTTTAAAAAAATTTTCCAAATAAAATGATATTAATATAAATTAAAAATTGGCTTAAATATTGTTTTCGCCTAAAAAAAGAATTTTTTCATCCCAAATTTTTTTAAAAAGTTTATTTTGCATCCCTAATTATTTTTATGGATTTTTTAAATTGGTTTAGGGGCAAAAAATAAAAATTTTCAATATTTCAGCGATTAAAAAAAAAGGATTTAAAAAAAATTTAAAAATAAAAAGTGTATCATTTTCTTTTTTGAACTTAAAGTGTATCATTTTCAAACATTTAGATTTAAAAGAAAAACATTTTAAAGTTTAGGTTATAAAAAAAAAAAAAAAATATCATTCACATTTTACTATTGATTTTTTGGGGTGAATATACCGTTTAAATTGAATCTCCGTGTAGTCTCTAATCTCTATAAATAAACAGGTCCCTCATTTCCCGTGCAAATATCGTGTGGAAGGACAGCTCTTTTCCTTTTCACGCAGAGACACAGAGAGAGACACACACAGTCGTGTACCAGATCTCTCTCTTCTCATCGCCAAGCCAAGGCAAGTCCTTTCTCTCTCTCTCTAAACCTGAATTTAGCTTCAGATCTTCATAATTTATGTGAATATTTCATTCTTTGCGTTTTTACTTTTTTGATTCTATTTCTGTGATCCAATTTTTTTTTTAAATTTTTTTATTTTTAAAAATTCTCGATCTACATTTCTATTGTCAATTCGTAAATTGAATAAATGAATCGCCTTGGAATTTGGATCTCTAGCTATATTTCGTGATTGGAATTATGCAATTCTGTTACCTAACATCAGTGTAGCTTGATCTAGGTTTTACAAATTGAGATTTAGTTTCTCCACCGTTGAACCGTTTCAGATCGGGTTTATCCCTGATCAGATTCGGGTTCAGCCCGGCAAGACCCACTTGGTAGCTGGTGTGATGCCACGTGTTGACATCACAGCCCATCATGTTGGTTTGTGAAATTAG
This sequence comes from Notholithocarpus densiflorus, assembly GCA_030021035.2. Taxonomy (NCBI): domain Eukaryota; kingdom Viridiplantae; phylum Streptophyta; class Magnoliopsida; order Fagales; family Fagaceae; genus Notholithocarpus; species Notholithocarpus densiflorus. The sequence continues at coordinate 12,032,497 of JARYZH020000002.1, forward strand.
TAGATCATTCTATTGTTTGCTTTTTATTTGAATTAGGGATTAAATTGTATAGGAATTGGGAAACGTTATGTCAAAATCCTCTCTTCTTTTTTTGGGGGGGGGGGGGGTTGGGGAGAATTTTGTTAGAAGAAACAAAAGTGAGAGTTGAAAATAGGGATATTGGAATGATGAATTTATGCCTATTTGGGTTTCTTCCCCACGATCAGGTGAGAGATTCCTCGGCCATCGTTTCTCACGCGATAATGCTGAACAAACCCAGATGGTTACAAAAACGTCTGCTGAAATTGAAGATTATGCCGTTATTTCTGTTATATTTTGTGATTTGGTGAAAATGATTGGATTTAAAGAATTATTTTTGGCTGACCCAATTTAATCTGTTGAGGATCCATAACTAACACCAAATTTTGGGACCAAGGCTTTGTTGTTGTTTTAAAAAATAAAAAATAAAATTATGAGGTATGTGAGGCATGATGACTGGATCCCACATATCTCACATCCCATCATATTTCGCATGATAGTATGGAAGAAATCAAAATGGGTCTAGAAACTTTGCCCAGTGAAATTGAGATTATGCCCCTATTCGCATTGAATTTTGTGATTTGATGAAAACGATTGGGTTTATTTTTCAAATTTTCTTGTGAAGTTGTTTAGCCTATGCTTGTGTACTCACTTTTCCTTATATCTAGGCTTTCCCTTTTGATGTTTTGGTTGTTTGGTTGTTTTGGCTAGTTTATTAAGGAAAATGCTACAATGGCTATAAATCATTGATGCAAATGTTACGAAGCTATGGGTCGTCTACTCCTTGAAATTGCTTTTATATTTTTTTAGCAACTTGACTTTGTTATCTGGTTAAGAACCGATAAGTATTGCATGTATATACAATGTACTTTCTGGGACTTAGTGGAGTTATGACATGATATTTGATGTTTTTTGATGTAGATATAGAATACGTGAAAAATGGGGCTGTCTTTCACCAAGCTTTTCAGTCGTCTGTTTGCTAAGAAAGAGATGCGTATACTTATGGTGGGTCTCGATGCTGCGGGTAAGACTACCATTCTCTACAAGCTCAAGCTGGGAGAGATAGTCACCACCATTCCTACCATCGGTACGTTTGACATCAATAAATTAATGGAGTCAATGTGCATTTTCTTTTAAGCTGTTTATATTGGGATTTACATAGTAGTTCCAATTGTGAGATTTTCTTGCATGGAAAGGATGTTGCAACTAGCCTTTCTAACAAAGTACGCAAGTTTCACCTAGCAAAAAAAAAAAAAAAAAAAAAAGTAAGCGAGTTTTCTCTTCTTGAGCTTTTGTGGTTGTTTTTTTTTTTAAAAATAAATAAAAATAAACACCATAAATTCTCTTCATTTCATGCCCCTTTCAGGGTGAAAATGATTTTTGTAGATAGAGGTGAAGCAATTTTAGTAATCACTTTTGGGTAAATTAGATTCAGCAATGGAGATGAAATTGTTTTTTCTGTTTGGTTGTGTATCGACTTTCATGATTGTTACTTACTGCTATTATGCTGGCATTTTTTTTACTTATCTAACTTGATCATTTTAGTAAAGTACTGTAAGTGTGACCTTGTTTTTGCAACCAGAACTTATATATTGTTTGCTCAGGATTTAATGTGGAGACTGTGGAATATAAGAACATCAGCTTCACTGTCTGGGATGTTGGTGGTCAAGACAAGGTATGCAGATTTAATTTTGTTCTAGAATATTGACTCCCTTCAATGGCTACCAATATAGTTCTATTATAGCACCTTACAAATCAACTTCCTAGGATTTTAATGAGAGGCCTCTTGTATTAAATCCCTTAATCTTAATTTCATAAAGAATTTTTCTTAGTAAAGACTGAAAGTGATTATCTGATTTTTGGGATGATTATTTCATTAACCTGAAAATGGGGTGTGCTTAGAGATTACTGGTGTTGGTTTTGGATGCTTCCATAATTGTAACAGAATTTAGTATAATCATAACCTAAATATCTGTAATCCGGAACGATACTCTATAGTATCTTTTTTATTATTATTTATTAATAAGAGTTACGTTTGGCTATTGAAGGGAGTCTGGGACAATGACTTGTGGTTGTTGACATAATGAGGCAATCATGCCCTTTTTTTTTCTTCTTCATGCACTTATTATGAGCATGCATATATGATGTTGGTGATGCATGAGGAGAATCCTCATGCTATTCATAGTTTGGTGCTGATTATTTGTCACACTTTTGCAGTTGTCATTATGCTAAACTAAATTCTAACAAGATACAATGTCATTTACTCTCTCTCTCTCATAATGGGACACAATACAGACAACCAAACATGTGATCAATTCAATAGGTTCGAATGGAGTCGTGTGCAGTGCACTATAATTCTGGACCCAAACCAAACCCCATAACAATATCAAATCCAGTTCTCAATGGAAGGACAATGAGAAATAAGGAGTGGAAAATGAATTAACTAATAAATCAATTCGTTATGAAACAGAAGTGGATACCCTATCTCTAAGCAAAGCTTCAACTGCTCTCCTCCCAGAAACCAAAGCCCCATCAAATGTAGCCGAAGTCAAATAATCACCACACACATACACACCCGACCCGACTCTTGGATTTTTCATCAAATCCGTTGGTGGACACTGATTCGGTTGTGCATACCCGATCCGATACGTTCTCAAATGCCTCCACAACCTCACTATTGGCTCCCCAAACCAACCCGAAAGCTCTCGAACAACCTCAGCCGTCAGATCATCATCGGACATATCCTCAAACATCCCAATCAACGACACCGATATTAAGGCCTTGTCTGGTGGGCCATATGAAGGAGCCACGTTGGTTGCGAAGAACATGTTATTCACAATCCCCTTACCCGACCCATTTAGAAACAATACGGGTTCCCGAACCGGGACTTGGGTCCGATCCGCACTGAAATACAAACAAACCGTTGTTCGAACTGGTTTTGGGTTTGGCTTTGTCTCTCGCAAAAGCTTAAGAGCTTCGGGTTCTTCAACGGCAACTATGACACCAAGTTCGCTCCTCAAAACGTCACCGTTTTCTAACCTCAAACTCGGCGGCGATTCGGATTCGGATCCATCGAAGTCGATCGAAACAACCTTAGAATTGAACAAGATGGAACCGGGTGGCAATTTGTCCCCTAATTGTTGTGGAATTGCGGCAATGCCATTGGCGGGAAGAGCATTGTCACCGAGAGCAAGACATTTGAAGATAAAATCGAACAATCTCGACGAGGTTTCGAGGTCTTTGTCGAAGAAAATCCCACCAAAGAAAGGCCTAAAGAACCTCCCGACAATGGAGTCCGAGAAACCGGATTTCCTCAACAGATCAATGGTGGGAATTTCGTTTGAGGTGATAATTTCCTCGTCGGATTTGGCGAGAACACGAATTATATTCGATGCAATAAGAAGCTTATCGAGAAGTGATCCAATTGGGTTTTGGAGGGAGTTTAGGGAGTCCCAGAAATGGCGTAGAGGATTTGCAACGGTGTGGAGTTTTCCGTCGTAATAAACTCGAGCGCCTGAATAGAACTTTTGGAGGTTTAAGGCTTGGTAGTTGAGGAGCTTTTGGGCTTCAGGGTAAGCAGTGATGAAGATTTGGAAGCCCCGGTCTAAAAGAAAGCCGTCGAGGAAGTCTGTTCGGACACGGCCGCCGACGGCGTCGGAGGCTTCGAGGAGGAGGAAAGGAATGTTCTGGGAGTTGAGGTGAGTGGCGGCGGCAAGACCCGCGAGGCCGGCACCGATGACTATGACACCGGTTTTGGAGTAAGATGAGGATTGGTTGGATTGTGGGGGATTGGAAGAGAGTGGCAGTGATGCTTGGGGTTTGAGTCGGATGCTACGGTGATGGTGAGTGCGTGTGTGGATGTGGATGTTTTGGGGTGAGAGTTGAAGCAAAGAGAGGAAAAGAGTCATTGGTTTGGATTGGATTGGATTGGATGAGGTTTGGGATGCTTTTGTTATGCTTGATGGCCACTGTTGTGCATTGCGTGCTTCCCTCCGCGCTGGTTTTGTTTTTGAACCTGCTCACGTGCCTTATCTGTCCACGTCGGATTAAGACCGTGACTCTTCTCTATGTTTTTTAAGGTGAGTTTTATTTTTACAATTCTCTTTTTAATTCATTTACTTTTTACCATTTCCTTTTCTTTTTTCTTTTTTTGTTGCACCAGGTTGAGAGTAGTTGAGCATATATATATGTGAAGTGTCTGTTTTAAATTGTGGTAGAAAGCAGAAATTGGGGGTTAAAAGTTTCGCAAAAAAGAAAAATTATTATAGAAAAAACTGTTAGCATTTGAGAAACTACAATTGTAAAGAGTTGAAAATGTTATATGCATTTGATTTTGATCATAGAAGGAATACTAAGTACTATTATTCAATATATAAAAACTAGTACTTATCAAAGAAATATAAATAAAAACTTAACAGCATTAATCATAACATAAGTAATTGGCTTTTTTTTCCACTCATTCCAATTTATTTATTTCCTTTGAGTAGTGCTATATCTACAACATTTTTACAACAAATCATAGATGGTAAGTTGTTATTGATTCTAATTTGAATCTACAACTTAAATTACTTTTTTGCCCACCTATAACAACCAATAACAACTCACCACTTAGAATTTGTTATGAAAATATTGTGAACATAACATTTCTCATTTCCTTTAAGACCAGCGAGTTCAATATAAATTATTTGATGATTCATTCAAAAGATCATTAGCTAAATTTATACCAAAATTTCTAATCAAACCTAAACTTAGGTTCCACTCTCTAATCGTGAACCACAAGAATCCAATAGCATCCAGACTCAGCTAGGAACTCTGCAACAATACTAACAAGTAACAACACTAACGTTGACACAAACAATTGAAAATCAGTAAGTCTTATTGATTGAAAATAAGACTCAAGCACTACTGGACTCCTCATTCTTTCTTACATCACCATCTCACTCCAAGTAGTCAACTGCTTCCAGAGTGGAACCAACCGCTTCCGCTCCATGGCCCATGCACATCCCACTTGCACTTCATGAATGTATCAAAGTAATAACATGTGTCCAGAATTCAATTTTTTAGTTGTCCCAAAATGCTTCTCCCATTTTAAATGTCAATGATCCTTAATTCACTAAGTTAAAGGTTTAAAATTTTGAAAGTTTATAAGGACAATTTTAAAATTTACATAAATTTTCCTTTGGAAACAATGTATTAAATGATACTCACTTAAACAGTTAGATTTTCTAAAAATGGACAAACAAAATGGGACGAAAGTAGTTGCAGTCCATGCAATTTGTTCCATATAACCAAATCACACCATGCTGTTCTCCTACCTCTGCAAGTAAGCTTACAAACAAAGGCAGAAAGAAGATAAAGTCCAGAATTAGGAAAACTGCATTCAAGTCCAATTATCCAAATGTGATTTGTTTGTAAGGTAGTATAGTAACTGTCTCATCAGCAAAATAAGACACAAGTGTGTACCTGGGCAACTAATATGACTATCAGTCTAATTCCAGTTACCTGCTATATGGGGAAATGAAAGCTGGATACGTGGAAAACAGAATATTAGGAGTCCCAAGTATAGTGTATATTGTTCCGAGAGAATATGTATCATATACCTTGCTCATGAGACCTGTTAAGCAAATAAGATCACTACTCTGAGCAAATTTCAGCAAACACTGGCAGTCTCTTTCTCGTAGAGGGGCCATAAAGAACGCCATGAATATAGGCATCAACATCTTTCTGTGATGGAGGCTCTGCAGTTGAAGAATGTGGCAGTACAACCTCAATGCCATCATCTTGGGGTGACCAGTCATCTCTGCTGGTGATGATGGAAATGGTGGTGGTTGGGATTTTGCAGCTGGTGTCGTCTACAGGTAATTTGGTGGGTAATTCTGTTTGGATGGTCATCCCTCCTCCTGCTGCCATGATCTGATTAAGAAAGCGACTCTTTGACCTGTTAATGCTTGAGTCAGATTTGTTCCTTGCAAAGAAACGAGGTGGACGTAGCTCTTCCTTTCCGTGTGCAAACTGCAAATTCAAGAAATTGTTTTATCAATACCAAAACAGTCTGTATGTTATCATCAAGCCATCAAAATGATGACGGATGAGGTTGGGAACTTTGGGTTGATGGTACAAGTTAATTGCTTACAGCAGGCTAGGATGCAAGAAACTCATTCCTTGGAAAAATACCTCTTGGCTATATACTATATATTGAATACCAAAAACCAATTACAAATTACACTTGCTTGCCTATTTATAGTTAGAAAATGATGCATGTCATTGGCCCGTTTTAGTGGCAGGACAATTATTCTCATTATTATCCATTGTTTAAGAACATTGCCCATTTCACGTTTTATACGTGGACATCAATAAAAAAATGTGTACAACATACGTGAAATCACGAATGTTGTGGGTACAAAGTGCACAACAATGAGTGTGACTAAATATTTCTCATTAGTGTTATAGGTTCTTACATCTGATTGGCTCTTATGCTAATAATTAGACTTGTATGTATCTAATTAGGCTCCTAGCTTATCGTTTAACTTTTCTATAAATTGTACAAGCTTGTTTGTTACAAAAGCTTCAAGTACTAGTATAAATACATAAGGCAGCTATAGCTAAAGATGCACTGCATCACAACTGGCATAATTCACAATGTTGGAATTGAATCAGCGAAATGATAATTCTTTGTAGTATGTACCCCAAATCAGTTTAGTCCTAACCATTTGAATATATACACTGAGTGATAAAATGAAGTGAAGTGAGGTAACCTGGCATTTGAAGCCATAGCGGCAGGTTCCAGAATCCTCCCAGGAGCGGCAAATCAGACTCCTCCCACCTGATGACGATGACGAGGAGGAGGAAGGACTAGAATCAGTAGCAGATGTAGAAGACCTAGAGAACCTTCCAGCAGCTCCGGTAGAGGGGAGAAAAATCCCATCCATGACAAGGGTCCCGTCCTCGTCAACCTTGATCGGCGACACGGCGTAGTGAGTGGGGGAATTATTATTAGGCGACCAGGCAATGTTATCCAGCGGCGACAGAGGGAGAGGCGGAGAACCGCTCCTGTTACGGAGGTACCTGAGGAGCGGCGGCAGCGGAGGCCGTGATGGTGACAATAACTCTCCTCCCAATAGCAAGTGGTAGTGGTTGTTGCTGTTCTCTTTGTCCATCTGTGAAACGCTGACGTTTAGGTTGCTAGTACTCTTCAGCCGAGACATTTTGGAATTTGTGGACCAGTCCTGATTCCATTCACAATTTGCAAAATTCACCTTAATTTCCAGCAAATGAAATTCAAAGATCATTTTGAATTCGTATCTCACATAAAAAAAAAAAATCAATCAATTGTGATTCTGAATTTCTAATGCTTGCTTTCGATTTTATATTTTGAATTTTCCCGCCAAAATCTTCTTCTTCTTCTATGAAAGGCGATCTGTTAAATCTAAGCGTTCTTTGAATGAAAATTCAATGAATTAAACAAGAAAATATGAAAAAATCTTTAAAAAATTAAAGAAAATAATAATTTTGAATATGCAAAAGCATTTCGGTTTCCAGTAGAAATTCGATGCTTTGAACGAATTCGTTTCTTTTCTGTTATTTTCACAGAGAATTTTTCTTACAGATGATCGATTTTCAATTGAGGTCTCGAAATTAATAAATTTCAAAAGCATAAATCACAGTATTTGCACTCACATTACATTTCAAACAAGCAACAATAAACAATACAAAATTCATCGAGAATCTGAACTAGAACATCACCAGGCCAAAAAAACAGAGAATCGGAGAGAAAATTGAAAAGAAAATTTGAACATATAACAGCATTTCGTTTTCCACTAGAAATTCGATGCTTTGAACGAATTCGATTCTCGTACTGTTTTTTTTTCACAGATAATTTTTCATAATTCATACACATGATCGATTTCGAATTTAGATCTTGAAACTAAACAAAAAGAAGCATAAATTACAGTATTTGCAGTCGGCAACAGATTTCAAACAAGCAGCAATCAATGATGCGAAATTCATCGAGAATCTGAATTTGAAAAGAAAAAAAGTAAAGCTGAGAAATGGTGAGGTAGTGGAATAGTACCTTGAAGTTGAAGGCTGTGGCTGAGTTTTGAGTGTTCGGCTACGGAGAGAGATTTTGAAAAGGAAAAGTGGTTTTTGCTTTGGTGGTTTTGACCTAATTGGAATTTCTCCGATGAGTTTTCTGAGAGAAAACTACGATCTTGGACTTAAAGTTGGGACTGAACAGAGTATATATAGGCACTGAAACTACGCGGGCAAGGAAATAGTGAACACCGCACAGAGCTACTAGAATTTTCAAATTCAAAAAGAGAGAGAGTTTACAATTTATGCCTTGTGGTTTTGAGTTATCATAATTTAGTCCATAAACTTTTAATTGCTATATTTGATCACCTATGGTTTGAAGTCTAAAATTATCAGGGTTCTACTTCTATTTTAAGTACTCCTAGCAATTTCATTTTAATACGAAGTTTGTGGCCAAAATGTAACAATTGAAAAGGCTTGTGAGACTAAATTGCTATTGGGTCAAACCATAAGAGGTAATTATTTGTCCAAAAAATGAAAAAAAAAAAAATTTAATTTAGACGAAATCCTAAAATTTTCATTTAAAAAAAAAAATTAGAGGGTTAAATATAATAATTGAAAGTTTGTGTACTAAATTATGGCTGACTAAATCCCAAATAAGTACATTTAATTTATTCAAAAAATTATTTATTAGTGGTTCAAGTATTATCTCCTTCATCAAAAGTCTTATAATTCAACCGATACCTTTTGATACTTTACAACAGAAACATGCAAAGTTCAAATTCTCTATTTTCCATGATTATAACGAATTATAGATAAATAAAAAATAAAAATAAAAACAAAAACAAAAACAAACAAACAAACAAATTATTGTCCCTTCAAGGATATTTGATAAAAGTTATTCACAAAACCAAAGGACAGTAAATCGTTCTAAGCCTAAGGGCATGTTTGATACAAAATAATAAATCTTGTAATGAAATAGTTATTCATGTGGATTAACTATTCAGTTGCATTTTTATTACAAGGAATAGTTATTCCTCAATTTTGAGGAATAATTATTCCTTGCTAAAAGGACTATAATACCTCATCCTTAATATGTGTAACAAATTTTTTTCTAAAACTTGTAATCCATATTATTTTGAAATTTGAGCAATGATGTGAATAAAACTGTAAATGAACCAAATCATTTATAAACAATTTGGGCTTGACTCGATAAAAAGCTTATTCATGTTTGTGTTATTTATAAATGAGCCAAATATGTACCTTCATTTTAGGCTTATTTAATAAACAAGCTAAGCCCCAAGCCCAAGCAAAAAATATATTCATGAACAAACTCGTGAACAATAGGGTTTGATAAAAAGCAAGATGAGCTTAGCTAGGTTTATGAGCTTGGTAATAAATTTGATATAATCTTAAAAAATAAACTCATATCTTACTAAACCTTTAATTATTTGGGAGTTAGGACCACATGTCCAAACCAAATGGAATTGATAATATGCTTAATATGAACTTGATAATGTATTTGTATTGGATCTTGAGCTTAAAAACTTGATATGGAGCTTGAGTTTGACTTGACTATTGAATCAAGTCAAGCTAAGCCATAGTCAAGCCAAGCCAAGCCAAGCTCAACCTTTTAGACTTTCTAACAAGTTCAAGCTCAAACATAGTTTGTAAGCTTGGTTCAAGTTCAAACCAAGCTTGAACATTTTACATTTGTTGTTGACCTGAACTTGAACATTCAATACTCAACAAAACTTAGTTCATTTACAACCCTTATGAACTTTAATAAATATTCATTTTTAGGATAATTAAGTCCCACAATAAATGAAAACATAATTGTATAAATAAGCTATTTTATAAATATAAATTTTGACTTTTATTTCAATTTTACAACTATAAATAAGAATATCTATTCCTCGCATCAAAAAAAAAAAAAAAAAAAAAAAAAGAATATCTATTCCATTATTACAACATCTTCAATATTCAACAATAAATATTACTTGTATTATTCCTAACATAATTTCCAAAGGTGCCTTTAGATTAGACTTGCAAAAAGCCCGGCCCATTTGAGAATGAGACGAGACTAGACATAGCCCTATGAAATTTGATACTAGAGAAGGGTAGGGAAGTCAAGATCAATTTCGGGTAATTTGATACTAGTTGAGCTTGCAAAAGGCCCATTTAACAATGAGACGTGTAGCTTGAGCATGCGTTTGGATTGCAATTAAAATTATAAATTATTTCACTATTTAACTTATTTTTACTACTATTCATGAGTCTCCTTGCACTTTTTGGTATTATTCATGGCTCCACTGTACTATTTCAACTAACTTTCACATTTATCTATAGTACTTTTAGTAATAAGTTTTTAGTTTCAACAAAATAAACGATATCCAAACAAAATGAATTAAATTGGCGATTAAGAGAGAGATGGAATCTTTATTTATTGTTATGTTGGCAAGTTTGCCACTAGCGATCACAAGTCTTGCAGTAAGTCACTGCATTTATGGTGTCCGCTTCGAATAATTGTACTATTTATCATTAGAACCAAAACACTAATTAGTTTTTGGTGTAAGCGAGAATTGAACCCTAAATTTTTTTTTAACCATTAGAAACTTCACTAGTTGAGCTAACTGGAACCGACATATACAGTATCACCCATTTATTTTTACTCCATATTCGGTGTCACCATGACTTGTTTCCTTCCTCTAGGTTATTTAGCAAGGCTAGTAACTTTAAAAGACTTCATTTTTCTTTTTCGTTTTGAAACTTCAGGTAGCTCCTCCTCCTAATGCAGGAATTAAAATTGAAATTCCATGGCTATGGTCAATGCAGTCACTTGCATGGCTTTCTATGGTGCTCCAATGATGCCATTGCCGCATCACAAAAACCCCGTCTTGAGCATTTGTTGAAACCAACACAAATGCTTAAAATCCCGCTGAGCCTAAAGGTGTCCTGAGGCTAGATTTGGAAGGCTGTTTCAACAATTAAACCAAATTTCAAATACTCGAAGCCCAGTTACAATAAAAATACCATAACATTAACATTAACCCCATTAATTGACACAAACTATATATGAGTCTTTGAACAAGCACCAAACCTTATACACAATTCAACAAAGAAAAGCCCCTAATTCACAATAAAATCTACTAGTTGACTCGAACAACTTCAGATCCTATCAATTGCATTCTTCAGATTCCCACCAAACAATGACATGAGACCCCCACCGTGGACTCTCCCCTCTGGAGCAACAAAGTCAAAGCTTTTACTCCCAGCACTACTGCTGCTGCCAATGCCACAAACTTTGGTCCCTCCCTCTGTCTTCTCAGCACTCAAGAAGCTTGTATTAGATGAAAATGACTTCATTGATAGAGGAACCAATACCTGTGGGGGTATAAGTTGTCGTTTTGCTGAATTTTCAAGCGACTCAATGCAGCTGGGGACAACACTGACTCCAGAGGAAGAACTACTGTTTTCAAATCCACTCCCTGCAGTTGTTGAATCACTAGATACAAGGCCATAGAAGAGTCCTGGTGCAATCATACCTTTCTTGTTTGTCTCCCGCTCCAGGACCATGCTACTGTGAGCAGCACAGAGGCCACTCTTGCCCCTTGCGAATTTCTCACATTTGCCCTCTCCCCAAGTGCATCGCTTTCCACCACCATGAGCCTTGCAGTAATCTGTGCTCCCTTGAGCACTCTTTCCACAGTTTTCAAACTTGCACCGCTTCCCTCCCCCATGTCTAACACAACAATCTGTTCGGCCACGTGCACTCTTTGTGCAGCTTGGCACAGCACATCTCTTTCCACCACCATGGGCAACACAAAAGTTTGTACCTCCATGGACACTCTTTGGGCAAATCCCACCACCATCAAAGAGGCAGCGCTTACCCCCACCATGTCCCTTGCACAATGGAGTACTCCCTTCTGCACCTTTGGTGCAACCTGCAAATATGCATCGCTTTCCACCACCATGTGCCTTGCAAAACATGGTACTCCCTTGCGCACCCTTTGTGCATCCCTCAGACTGACAACGGCGTCCACCCCCATGAGAGATGCACAAACCAGCCTGTCCTTCAGCACTACGAGTGCAGCCATCAACCTTACACCTCTTACCCCCTCCATGTCTAATGCAAAGGCCTGACTTGCCTCGTGCAGCTTTGCTGCACCCACCTGCATACCCACATCTTCTGCCACCACCATGTGCTATACAATAATCCGTCTTCCCCTCAGCACTTTTAGTGCAACCCAAGTGTTGGCACCTCTTCCCTCCACCATGGGCCTTGCAATAGGCAGTTCGGCTCTCAGCACCCTTGTTGCATCCTGGTTTCTGGCATCTCTGACCACCCCCATGACCAATACAAAGACCAGATGCCCCTCGTGCACCTTTTGTGCAACCCAAAAATTTGCATTTCTTAGAATTGCTGGTTCGGTGGTCTGAAGATGTTCCAGTAGTTGCTTGCTCAGAGATGGTGCCCATTGAGTACTCTGTTGTAGAGGACAGTTCATAGCTCGACTGGGGCTTGGTCCCGAGCTCTAGAAGTTCCTGTGTTTGCATTGAAACCTTGGCATTGTCTGTTCTTGGAGCAAAAAGAAGTGATGGCATATAGCCACCTGATTTCTTTGCTGAGGTAGAACCCTCATCAACAACAGGAATCATGAGATGATTATCTTCAACAGATACTTGGTTTGGGAGAGGGAAGGTATTAAAATCAGCCTCTGTTGAAACTGAAATATCAAGAACACTTGAAGAATCATTAGTACCTCCAGAAAGACTGAGTTGTAGGATTGAATCACCCTCAGATGATACCCTGTGAGGTAATGTTGTGGTGGCTAATCCTTTGTTCTTCTTAAAGCCCACATTATTATATTTATCAGAGTATGCACTTGGTGTTGGGCCCAGTCCAAGTACCAATCTGCAGCCGTCATCAGAAGCATTGGATAAGTTAACCCCAAGATTGCTTTGGTTACACCCATATCTAGCTGTGTCATTGCCTCCATAGCCAAGGCAGTTCAGGCGCAGAGTAGTATCACCCGAGGTGTCATTTTTTATAAAAGCTCGATCATAAGATAACAGTACCCCCTTCTTGTTCAGATCCATTCTCTAAACAATGTACACTACAGTTCTAAAAGGCCCAACAACAAAAAATAATTTACAAGAAGCTACCAGAAGTTCTATATATCACCGCCAAGTTAAAACATAGAAGAAATTCCAACACGCTGCTTCCCCCACTAACAAAGCCAAATATGTCTGCTCTGTCCATCTTTAGTATATGTCGGCACCCAAAGCTTCAGTGAAAGCACGTTCTTTATAGAATATCTGATAACGTTTCTTGGATAGAACCCTTTAAGTAGAATGGTAAATACGGAAGTGAAGAAATCTTTGGAGCTTCTTGTGCTCCTTGCTGAAAAATCATAAAGCTTCATCAATCCTGACAATGAATAAAAAAGGAGACTGCATTAGAAAATAATTAATCAACCAATTCAAAGGAAATTAATGTTCTGCTCAAAGATACAAACCAACAACAAACATATTAGTGGTGGAAATTTAGTTTGCAGGTCTGAGTGGAAGAAAAGAAGAAAGACACCAAAATCTCATTTTAACATAAACACACAAAAATCTAAAGGTTGCCAGTAATTGGCGGAGAGCCTTATTAATTAACAAGGGTCTAAGCAAAACTGATGGTAAAAAATTATAATTAAGTTTCGAATGCTAGTCATCAATCAACCTGTAAACTTTCTATCCCAGCATGTATTACATTATTATCTGAACCTTCCTACTTCTGCTGGATTCTACCAAATTGAAAATTTGAAAACTACTGCAGACTTTCTAAAAATGCAGTTCATGTTCAACAAGACAGGTCTGGTACATATAAACATTACATCCACAGTTAGTTTTGAATCCCATCTGCTAGCTTCTAAGTTCCTCAGTATTATACAGAAATTATTTAAAAGAGAAATATCAGCCATAAGGATTCCCTAGTTGTTCCTATGTGACGTTTGGCTATCCAAGGAATGTCAGCTTTATAGATTAAAAGACTATACTACCCACATACTAAATTCTTATGCTCCTTTTTTGAGCTTTTTAATGAAATTTATTTACTTATAAAAGGGGAAAAAAAAGATAAATAAAAGATGCCAATGACCTTGTCCTTCTTTTGGCATTCCAGCTTACCAGTTGAAACCAATAGGAGAAGTCAGGATTTCAAGCCACCCCATGTTGTTATTCAGATAGGAAGGAAAGATGGTAATAGCTGTTATCTAAATATAATAATTTTTTTGAAGGAGGGTGTGGGAACACAACTACATCAAAGATAATTCTGATGCCGACTTAATTCCACGCCCCATTCAACAAAAGATACACTCTGAGCCTTCTTATTAACTCTGATCAGCCTATATAGTGTAAATAAAATGAGTAACTTATTATATTGAAAATCAATCACAAAGTTGATGAAACAGATAATTAATCAAAAGAAAACGAGTAGAGAGGTAGTTAAAATGTTTTCTACATGATCAAGCTGTGACAAAAGCTATAAACCCATAATCATTGATTACCTGTTTATATACATGAATAATTTGCGCATATGTGCCAGAAAGAGTGGAGGGAAGATTTTTTTAATTCTTTTGAAGATAAGGATAGTGCATGATTTCATTAAAAGTAACCCAAATTTTCCTTTAAAAAAGAGAATTGCAATAAAGCACTTAAGATGGAAGAAATGATACATAGTGATTATTATATACATATTGAAACAAGTAAAATACTAGGCAAATGCTTATGAGTTCTGACCTTCACTAACTTAGTAGGGAAAAAAGTAGCTGTCATTGCATTTAAGTGGAATTCAGCAGCTACGCAGTTGAGTACAGATAATGCTTTTCTTCATCCTGAGTGTTAATATGAATTATTGATTAGCAAGTGTACATAACTGCAGATGGATGTAATTTCTGAATATTATAATAAATCTAATCTATTTCCTACTTTCTCTGTCCATCCTCAATTCTTCCTTTCATTGTCACCTTAAAATATGCAGAGCAAATCAACTAAAAGCCCACAAAGAAAATCTATGGCTGTTTCTCTATGGAATGTGACCACATAAAAATCAAAAGCTTCAGACTTGGAGGGTATAACAAAAAGCACTTCAATATCTAAGTATTAATTTTGTACCCAATTTACACCACTTTCAACTTCATCTTTCAAAAAAAATAAGTAAATTAACAATATAGTTATGAATTTTTTTTTATTTTTTTTATTTTTTATAAGTAACATCTTTAAACTAACAAAAAAAAAACTGTTGGATTTTTCTCCAACAAAAACGAATGATATAAATACACCTAATCTTTTCAAATCTATATACAAGGAAGGCTTATTCATCAATACAAAGAAAAATATGTTTTTGTTATGCTTTATTCAAGTCATTTAAACTAACAACTGAAATCCAAATCCATCTCTTCAAATACTTCTGTACAAATGAACCATAAATGAATTCAGTATATCAGATTTTAATTAATACCATCTTGTTTAGCTGAATATTATTAGAATACATATATCAAAAATTCATAGCAAACAGAAGAACTAAAAATCAACAGAATCTATTGCAGACCTCTTTATCAATATGAAAGGACAAAAACTCATAAAAAATTCAAGTTAAATCAACAGCTAAACATTTTAAGATCTATCCAGGGACCCCAAAACTCAACTACTACTAAAAACTATAGAACAGAAACTCAAGTCCTATCAACACCATATATATGTGTATACATATTGGATGGACCAAGTCAAGAACACAACCAGATCAGAGATGTTAAGAATTTGATACCCAAGATCATTTCCACCCACCAAAGTAAAAAAAAAAAGAAAAAAGAAAAAAAAAAAAAAGAACATAAACTCAAAGACCCATTAATCAAAAATAGGAGAACAACAAATTTCTGCAAAAAAAACTGTAACAGAAACTGAGAAGGAGCTCTGAGAATACCCAACCTGTCATATTATCTTTAACAATTCCAAACCATAAAGTGAAAAAAACCAAAAACAAAAACAAAGCAAAGCAGGTAAAACCCAAACCTATAAGAAAAAAAATTATCTCATAGGGAAAACAAAACAGTACTTTTGAAATAACACACAAAAAGTTTCAGTAAAATAAATAACAGCTACGGATTAAAAGGAATAAAACAGAGATGAATAATTAGCAGATATACCGTGATAATCAGTTTATGGAAAACCCAGAAGAAGCTGGCGGATCTGAGAAGCGGCTGTGGAAATCTTAAAGCTCAGAAACCCCACAACAAGAAGAAGAAGAAGAAGAAGAATAAGCAATTTGTTGAAATTGTAGGTGTGCGCAGAGAGAGAGAGAGAGCAAATGCAAAAGCAGCCAAATTACGTAATAGGCTTTATTAAATAAATGGAAATTGATTTGGGCGGCTCTATTTCTTTTATTATTATTTTGTGGCTTTGTTTTTTTTAGCTGGGGGCAGCCACCTGTGGAGTAGAGTCAAGTCAAGACTTGTGAGATACCAATAATGGCCTTGTTTGTCCCTTCTGGGTGGTCTCGGGGATAGGTTTAACGAACTTATCGTAATCTCGAAAGTCTCAAATTTTTTTTACACTACTATTTTTAGAGTATCATGGACAAAAAGTAGTAGAGTTTAACCACAATACAGAGAGTTTGAGACACCACACTTCAAAAATATCTGGATTGTGGATTCAATTGACTTGAAAGATATGTTGTAAATTCAAAATTCTCAAGTTTCATACATTACATCATCGATCATTAAGGTTTCTAGAGTATCTCACAGTAAAAAATAGAATACTTTAAGTTAAAAGATTTTAAGTGGTTGTTTGGCATCAACTTATGAGCTTATCTTTTATGTACAACTTTTTAAAACCTTACTTTCTCCCGCATTATCTCACTTTTTCAAAAATTTTCAAATTATGAATATATTCAGCAAAACGTTTTAAGCAAAAAATTAGATTAATTGTTACCAAAAGGACACCAAAACATCACTTCCATACATATTTGGTATAAAACAGGCCTTTGTTTTGCTCTTGAGTGGGTTCACAATACAAACAAAGCACAACCAAACTGTCAAATGGTTTTGAACGTGCATACTTTTAGTTGAAGAGGACATGTAACGAAATGTCCGAATTGCCATTCTTAAATGAATATTCAACGATGTTGAGAGAGGGTTGTTTTGTCTATTGGGGTCAGTTTCTCTTTTTCTTATAATATCTTTGGGGGGTCGGGCGTGGCGGAGAGAAACTAGTGGACGAGGAGAAGAGTGGAGGCGTGGTGGGGGCGCCCATAACACAAATCTTACAAAAACACAAAACACAAAGTGCGCACAAGCAGCAGCAATATTATATTTGATCTATCTATGATAGATAGATAGATAGTGTGAATTGTAGTTGGAGAGTATTACTTTACTACTACTTTTACTACTTTTACTACGTCGAAAAGTCTTATTAACGAATCTATATGAGCTGGCTAATTGGGCGCTGGCTTCTCTAACTGGCTCTCATGACGGCTTGGTTTATTCACAAACCACTGACCTATCTTTGCGCATGCCATTGCCAATGCATCTCTATGAGGACATGTTTATTTTTTTCTTTTCATGGTACTTTTTTATAGAATAAATTTAAGGACATGTCTAATTTTTTTTTATATGTTGACGTGGTTGTTGGTAAGCATATGACACAACTTTTGGTACCATTTTGACGTAATTGATTACAAGTAAAGAAAAAAAAAATGATAAATTTATGTAAAAATAATTATTTATTACACATAATTAAATATATTAAAATTATAATTGATTTTATATAGATCCATCGTTTTTTTTATTTTTTATCATTCACAATTGACAAATTTAGCAAGTTTTAAATTTAGATGTTTAGAGTATTATTATTTTTTTAATTTTAATATTAGTAATTTTTCTCAATCCTCTTATGACTTTTAAAAAAGGGGATTTCTTTTTTCCTTTTGTTGGCAATATAATTTGGGCATCAAGCTGAGACCTTTTTATTTTATTTTATTTTTCGTTTTTAACTTATAATGAAATTTGTGCCTAAAAAAAAAAACTTATAATTAAATTAAAATTTTATATGTCTTACTTTACCTTGCCTCAACTTGACATTTTTTAATGCCAGATAGTCATGTAAGAGTATTTTAATATGTTTATTTCTAGTTTTGTCTTAACTTCTTTTTAACTATGTTTGTATATATAATATAACCAACTAAAATTTAATTTTTTGTATTAGCAACATTATTGTTGAGTTACGTCATGCTTTACATCATCACTGAAAAGGAGAAAAATCACCCTCATCCAAAAGGAGAGAAAGCTAGCTTCGTCCACCAAGCCATCTTCATCCATCAAGCCAGCATTGTTCATGTGACGAACGACTACATCATACATTAAATAAGTTTCCCATAAATGACATGAGTAACGGTTAATGCGCCAGACAGGAAAAAGCGTAACCGACGAACCAATGGGCAAAAGACCATTGAAGTCTATAACGCCTCTACATTCATTACTGATGAGTGTTAATTTATCAAAATTGTCCATCTCTCGACAGACAAATCAAACGATATTCAATGCAAGGCATAATGTACGGACATCAATGACGGACGAAGCCATAAAAGACATTCAATGCCCAAGACAGCTAAGGAGTAATGTAAGGGCACCAACGAACGAATAGCCGTTGGCAAAAAATAAAAGCCTGCTTGCTCACTCCTAAGTGCAAGAGATCGTAGCAATATAATTCTCGGAGTACCGAGGTCGAACCACACCACTGGAAAAGAGAGGGGGGGTGGGGGAGTGTCAATGGGACTGATAGATATTGTGGCTTATGGTCTGGGGTTTTTGGTCTCCCTGCTTTCCCTGTATTGTTTTCTTATTTGATATTACTAATCAATTAAGTTCCCATACGAATTTGTTCTTCTTTGATTTTTTGATTGTCATTTTCAGATCCGACCTTTGTGGAGACATTACTTCCAAAACACCCAGGGACTTATTTTTGTGGTTGATAGCAATGACAGGGACCGTGTAGTTGAAGCTAGGGATGAGTTGCACAGAATGTTAAATGAGGTATGAGAAATTATTGGAATTTCTTGCCATCAGTAACTATGAATAGGATATAAATGCAACATTCTTGAGTAGTTGCATCATTTAGAGGACTTAAGATGCTGCTTTGTATTTTCTTCTCTGATAGTGTTATTGTTTGTCACTGTTGTTAGGATGAGTTGAGGGATGCAGTGCTGCTAGTGTTTGCGAACAAGCAAGATCTTCCAAATGCCATGAATGCTGCTGAGATAACTGATAAGCTTGGACTTCACTCCCTCCGTCAACGCCACTGGTAAAGAAGAGTTTAGCCTCTCTCTCTCTCTCTCTCTCTCTCTCTCTTCCCGTCAGTGACCCATCATGTACAATCATGCATTTGCAGGTATATCCAGAGCACTTGTGCCACTTCCGGTGAAGGGCTTTATGAAGGACTTGACTGGCTCTCAAACAATATTGCAAACAAGGTTAGACATGCTTTCATACATGCTTCCTAACAGTTTTCAGCTTTTTTAAGTTACTTTTTTTCTCTCTCTTTTTGGTTAATATTTATTTATTTTTCCTATGTAATTTCAGGCTTAGATTGCTTGTTCTTGAGTTTCGGGTTCCAGCAACTGCTGGAGTATAAATTGGGAATTTTCTATGGTATTCTGGATGTTGCTTGCCTGTTTAGTGTTACCTGTTATACCATGTTAATGGTTTCCCTGGAAGACACTGTCCTTTGTTACCTGTAGTTTCAGAATAATTTTAAAGATTTTTCTTTCTCGTGATATTACCTCACTAGAATTGTTTTGTGAATGTAATGACATTTTATCTTTTGTTGGAAATTGTAGAGCTATATCATCTCTGCTATGGTTCCCCTGGCTAACGGCGACCAAATGTTTTATTTTTTTAAATGTTTGTTTCGATGTTATACTAGTAGAAATGTCAAGGCCACTTCTCTTTTATACAAATACCCTCTCGAACTCTCATTTAGCTGATAACTGAACTCGTTAGTTTTACTTGTTTATTGTTTATTTATTTATTTTTTTTGGATAAATTTACTTGTTTATTTTTGGTTTTTGAATGGAGAAATTAAGTTATCCCATCACCAAGTGAAACACTACCTTTTTTAGAGCAAGCATCTGTGTGCGAAATGCTGAAAATTTCTAGCATTTAGCGCACCAAACACAAAAACACCACCTATATCAGACATGCCAAATGCTAAAATATTTAGCATACATCTACAGTTCTACTATTTGAACAGTATGGTAAGAGCATTACCATCAGCTCTTTTATAAGAATTGTCATTTTGAGTTACCAAAAGTCTATTTTATTATTTTACCACGTCATTTTACAATATTTCATTCATCACATGTTTTATTCTTCAATTCTATACATTAAAATAATATTTACAATACATTAAAATAATATATTAACTTTTCTCTATCATTATCAACAACAATAATGGCACAACCACCACCGCCGCAACAACACCGACAACCCATTAATCAAATACCCATGTATCAAACAAACCCACGATTCAGCCTGCTACCACCAAAAATCAACCCAAAATAAAGAAATTTTGAAAATGAATTTGCTTGAGGTGTTTGGCTGAAAAATGAAGAGAGGGAGAGCTCAAAACAGAAAAAATGGAGGATTTACGGACCCAACCATCGCAATCCACCACCACAACAGCTAGCACCACCATGATCTGAATCCTCCGGAATCACAACCACCACCATCGAAGATAGAGGGACAAAAGAATGGAGAGATGTCTAAGAGAGGGAGAAGAGTGATGAGAGGTGTCTGAGAAGAGAGAACAGTGCAAAGAGAAAAGAGGAAAAAAGAAAAAAGAAAAGGGAGAAGGACAGCAAACGTATGAGAGAGAAAAGGAGAAAAGAGAATAAAATAATATTAAATATTAGATGTAGCTGGATTGTAAAATGGTATATTAAAATAGATAAAGACATAAAGTAACTTTTTAAGGTGTGAAAATAACATTTTTTTAGTACAGTTGATTCTAATGCGTTTATGTTGCAAAATAAAACAAATAGACAACCCTCAATTAAGAAGGGATAATTTTTAGGTGTGGGCTAATGATAAATAAAATATTAACATTATTAAAGTATACAATCAGCAAAGATGGATCATAATTAACTTACGGTTCTTGTTAATGGATGTCTTTAAGATATTTGTTAATTGATAATTTGAAAAGTTTTGATACCACCTTTATTGAAAATATAAAAACTTATAAGAAAAAAAAGGCTTTTTTTCCTCATAAAAAAATTTCTAAAAATGTTTCTCAAACTAGTTAGTTTAAGACATTCATTAATATTTCCCTTAACTCATTGTTATAGCTTCCTAACCTAGTTGTCTGTCCCAAATATTTTAGTACGAAATGATTAAACAAATATTTTCTTTTAGATTTTATTGAAAATTGAAATCAATATCAAAAAACAAGATGGAAGTATAGCTCAATTTATATATATTCTTGACTGGTTCACTTGAACTCTCTTCTATACCAATCTCCTCCATTATTTTCTTCCTCTTCCCGCACTAACTTTTAATCATAATTACCTCATTGCTGGCCCTTTATTTAATTATTTATTTTCATTTTTGCCAAAATTATAAAAATAAATGACGTACTTCCATCAAACTCCTTGTAAAAAATATATCCATATTTTTAATATATATAAAGAGTAGAATTACAAACTAAATCCTTGTGGTATATTGTAATGGAACGTGGAAAAAAAATGATGCACAACAATGAAATTCTTGCTACCATCAGAAAATTGTCAACACCAGGCAAGATATAATCATGTATGTAGGCAAGTCTTCAATACAGTTAAGTGTGCTTATGCAATGTGTCCTTTATATACATTTAAAAATTAGACAATGAATAAATCCCAACTAGAATGCTCTTTAGACAATGAAATTAGATACGTGATTATAGAATGCTCTTTTTGCTTCTTCATTTTTGTTTTCCCCCTTTCACTTTGGTATGAAAATCCCTGCAAGGGAGGGGGGTGAAGGATCTTTGCTAACCTTAGGATATTGTCCAGCTGATCTATAGTAATTATTCAATGTTAATTGACATTTATATATTTTTAAAGTAAATTGACATTTAACATGAAGGATAAAATAATGTTCAAATGAAATAGATTAAGTTACCGTGCATGAAGATTGAAGAGAAGTATAAAAATCATTAAGAACTATAACACATGAACGTGTGTCTTCTCTCCCATTCAGGATTCAACTCTTGCATCATTTTTTGTCCCAACAAAATAGATTTGGGCAACACTTGCTATCCAAACTATATAGTTCCTAAATTTAAATTTCAAATTAATTGACTAAAGTATTAGGTTAAATGTAGAAAATAATATACATAACACATGCACACACTACAAAAAAACTGTTCTATTGTGGCGGGTGCTATTGCGGCAATTCTACCCGCCATTGTTGCGGTGCCGCTATAGATCTATTGTGGCGGTCACAAAAAGCGCCGCAATAGATCGGCCATTTAGCGGCGCTATTGGTCTATTGCGGCGGGTTGAAAACCGCTACCATATGAGGTTATCATTCGGGTCAAGTGACCTTATACCCTACGCACCTTGCTATATGTGTGAAGCTTTAGCGGCGGGCTATAAATGCCGCTATTGGACTTTAATTATAATATAATTTTAGACCTTTAGCGGTGCTTTTTGCCCGCCGCTATAGGTTAATTTTTTTTTCTTGGATTTAAAACCACAGTCCCATTACAAACAACCTGTAATAATTTTAGTTCTACTAAAACAATACCACAAATGTAACTAATTAACAACACCACAAATATCTCCAAACTAACATTATATTAACAAAGAAATATATTATCAAATACATAACATTGTCTATAACCATCATCAAAGTTTTCAGCTAATACCATAATCAAAGTTCCAAAGTGTTTAAAAATATCCTCCAACACTTGCAAAAAATGCAATTGTAGCAATGAAGTTCTTTGTACACAAAAGAGTCCTCGAACACCAAGATAAAATCTATAAGCTTCTTTGGTGATAGGATGCAGCTGATGATTTTTGGATAGGTGGAGATTGTTGGACCGGAGGAACATCCTACATACAAATTATGATTACTCAATAAGTGCATATAAATAGAATAGAATGACAAGAAAATATTTCCAAGGCAAAAAATGGGAACAAATTCAAACAGTGTCCTATATATATATATATGATCTAACTGATAGAATTGTAGTGCTACTTAATTAAGGGTTCTTGCAAAAGTCATATCAGCTAATAGCTAGCATCAAATCTATTTTCAGCATTGCACAAAACTTTTGATTTCAAATGGCTAACTAAAGAAATTAAGTGCACCTGGTAAATAAATAACAAATGGCAAACTAAAGAAATTAGTATAGTGAAAAATATAGTCAATAAACTAGAGGGGCATGCGTAAAAAATAAACAAGTACAGCCATCATAAAAATTGAATATTGAGACATGTTAAGGTCTCTATTATGGAAAATAGAGTTCCACCATTTCTAAGAATTGAATTACTTTTAATACATCTTTAAAGTAAATGTTGGAAGGTCCAACAGTTGGGGCATGTCACTATGTGAAACTAGAAATCTCAAACCAATTAAAGTTGTGGTTTTGCAAACTAAAATGGCATGATTGGCTACTTGGTTTCAAAACAATTTGAAATAGGATAAATGCTACTAGCCAACTACATGCCATACATGCTAGGTGCTATAATTAGGGTGGAATGTAACTTATCAAAATAAAATAGGGTGTTCTAAAGACAAAAAAGCAAAGAACCTAACATACTACAAACTGCTACTAGCATTTAATAGCATCCAAAACTGTAAACATACTATAAGTATGTCCATCACATTCCAAAGTAGGCTAAGGAGAGTAGTATCATATCTATGCTGGCCTAATTTACTAGTTAAGTGACCCAACAACAAGCTATGTTCCTAAGAAAACAATGAATTTAAACGCACACAAAAGTTATCAACACATTTGGTAACTATAACATCATTACTAGCAATATTCTTTAGGAACAGACATCTCTTTAAATGTCCCATTTTATTTTAGTGTTCCTCATGTGTGAAAAAGATAGAGAGAAGCCCCTAAAATGAATTAATCGAATAAAAACAACTCAACAAGAATCATTCAATATTACACAAAACAGTCAACACTCCAAATATCATCTAAAACCACTTTATATCTCCATGCAAGCCACCTACTTGCCCCAATACAACAGCCCACCACAAACATAGAGAGAGAGAGAGAGAGAGAGAGAGAGAGAGAGAGAGAGTACCTTAAGTCTAACACAAACAAGTTCATTTGCTTTGTTCACACAAACTTTTAATGCCTCTTCTTTTTGCAATCTGCCAACAAGGAAAGAATATATATAAACATAAGTTCATTTGTAATGTCCTTTTCTTCCTCTACTTTAAGTGAGAACTGAACCTACTGGAACATATAATTTCAATTTTCAACTATTTCTTCAACCATTACTCCTAACAAACCCAATCATAAAACAAGTACAACAATGATGGAACAATCTAGTTCATCCAAGGTCCAAAGTGGCCACTTTGGTTATTGTACTGAACAATTAGCCCGAATGAGTAATTTTCCTATCTCTTACTTTCAGTATTGTAACACCCCAAAATCATAAATAATAAATGTCTATTCAATCTAAATAATCCATAAAAATATTAAATAAATGTAACCAACAACCTAAAATCTCATCACAATTTTCAGAGCTCTAATTCCACCAAAGATAAAATATCCTCAAAATAATTCTCTAGAACAATATTCAATACCATAAAAATAATAAAGAAATCCTCAGTTTCACAATATAATTTGTAACTGTTGTCTTCCAAGAATCGCTACTCCAATAATCTCTCTAATGTATCTGTAAGGGGGAATAAAGGGGGGGGGGGTGAGATAACTCAATAAGTGTAATTCACTAACATTGGGGCGTGGGAACAAACCTTTTAAATGAATATTTCATACAACAAGGTTATAACTTGCAAAACTATTTGTATTTTAACATCAAATATTACATATAAAAATATCATTATATTGTGAGCCATCATAACATACCAACACCATCATATAAACAATTTCCTAGACTTTTCTCGTGGTCAACATATACGCCCCGTTAATAGGGTTGTGCTGTCCCCTTTTAGGACTGGAACCCCATTTTCATCTCTTTTCTTAAGGGTAGTTCCTTTGGAACCTAAAGGTGCAATCCCTTGCTAAGGAGCCCCCCTTCTCAAATCCTTAATGGTATACTCCATTGCTAAGGAGCTAGCAATTGTGCACTGTCCCCCTTTTCTGGGACCGTCCCTTACTAAGGACTAGCTACAGTATGATTGTCCCTTGCTAAGGACTAATATAACACTAAGCTTTTAATCACGACTTGCCATAGGATTCAAAACAAATTCAAGATGCTCACAACAAATAATCTAGTCATAATACTCACAAATACAAAGATTCCTCTACACATACAAATTTAAATAAGTTTAGGTTGTCCCACAAGTTTTTTCTTATAACAAATAATCAACGTTTCCATACAATGTGCACATCAAACATTTATAGGATATCATTATATTTATAGAATATCAACATATTTCTTTGATATAAAGATAGTTTGATAATCAAAACTATTTTGGGAAAACCCCCCAAAATTAGTAAAAACCACTTACCTCTTAGTTGCAAAAAAATGAAATCAACTACCTTTGAGTCATAATAAATCAATAGAATTAGAACCTAGCAACACCAAAGATAGGTCCATCAATACACAAATTTCCCACTTAAAAATCTATTTTCACACTTAAATAGTTTAACCTATCAATATTAAAGCCTACGGAGGTGTTTAGATTCTTTGCAATACACTTCAGCTTTGTCAAATTTTTGGGCTTACAAATATTGCTGCATAATCATATTTTTCCCATTAATTTAATCATAGATATTCATGAAAATCCAATATAGCTGAATGATAGATATCTGATCAATCTAATATATAATTGAAGCTAATATTATATCTTAATTTATCAATCCCATAGCTAGCCCTTTATTCCCCTGTTGCCACTAGACTTAATGATAAAGCTAGACAAGTTTTTGAATATTGGCAGGTGCATGAATGATAGATTGTGAACTTAGATAGATGGTGCAATAATATAGTAAACCATAAGCAGCTTTTTCTCATTAGCATGGTGACAAAATTGATTTCCTAAGTCCACGCCTAACCACCTGTGATCTGTGCGACACAAAGACTAATATACATAAACATTATCTATCCTAGGTGTGTGAGATATCAATATCCCTTAAGCTATATAGACACTTGCCAGGTATCACATAAATAAAAGAACCCAAGTAATGAGGAGGGCTGACCTGATTCTCCCACACACAGCCGTAGAGAAGACTAAAAACAAGAAGATTTCTTAGTGTCGCTTAAAGGGGAGAGATCTCCTATATATATATATATACACACACACACATATAACTCAGATCAAAGGCTAGGGTTTGCAGAAACTAGAAGTTTTTTTTTTTTTTTTTTTTTTTTTTTTTTTTTTTTTTTTTTTTCCGAAAAATCACATATAGAAAATCTTCATTTAGGATAAGACCAAAACATAATGTCCACAGAACCCAACAAAATGTCTTCTTGATTCATCAAAATCTCACACAAAACACAGCCATATTAACCAAAATCGGACAAGACCCATGAGAAGAGAGAAAAGCAATACCTTATCCCATGAGGAGACGAGGAGGTGATCGTTGTGGTTGGAGAAGTGGAGGTTGGAGAAGCAGGATTTGAGTGAGAGAGAGCGGCATGATTGAGAGAGAGGTGTGAGATTGGGGATTTAGGGTTAAAAGGGAAATAATAATAATAATAATAATAATAATAATAATAATAATAATAATAATAATAAAAAGACTCTGAGGCAACTAGGAAAACTCAAAACAGTGGAGTTTGTGTTGTTACTAAAGGTGGTGCTACTTATTATGGTGTACTAATCGATATTATTGAGTTGAACTACTCTAACAAGTATCGATATGTACTATTCAAATGTCAATGGGTTGACGTTATTAGTGGGAGAGGATGCAAAAAAGATGAGTTTGGATTTCCCCTTGTCAATTTTTCACTATTGATACACACGGGTGGTCGATTGATTGACGAGCCTTATGCATCTCAAGCTTCACAAGTGTTTTACGTGGAAGATGTGAGACATAAAGATTGGGCGGTGGTGGTCAAAACAAAACCTAGGGAGGTGTTTGATGTTGGTATTAATGCTTCACATGATGATGATGATGAAATGGGTACCTATCTTGAGAATGTCCCTTACAATATAACTACTGATGATGTATGTGATGATGCAAATGACAACCATGCTTGGGCTTGAGTTAATGAAGAAGGAACCATTTATGATACACCGTTGATCAATGAGGATGAATTGCTTGAACAAGACTTTATCGACGATGAAAAGCTTAGCAATGATGTTTATGAGTCCAATGATGATGAGTCTAGTGATGATGAGTCTTAGAGTTTCAAAACCTCTCTCTGGTTAGTTTCTGCTCCTTAAAATTGTTTGAAACTGGTTGGTAGATTTAAAAGCCATTCATAGTTTTTCTATTTCTAGAAATCTTTCTAGTTGAAGTGGAGCTTTGCTTGATTTTTAGTCTCCCTAATTGGTTTTCATGTATGGTTCTCTTTGTTGAAATTGTTTAGTCTCTCTCTCTCTCTCTCTCTCTCTCTCTCTCTGCTTTTGCTTTTGTTTTAAATGAATATTGTCTAATGTTGATTCATGTCTATGGATTTAGCTCACTAGCCTATTCTTAAATCTATTTGGTACTTTATTCATAGTTTCATACATTGTACTAGATATAAGCTAATGTGATAATCTCATAATTTTTATGCTTGAGAATTAAACTATGGTGTTTGAAAATGTGGGGTCTTGATAATCTCATAATCTTTAGAATTTGATTTGTTGTTGTTGTTGTTGTTGATTTGAATGGTTTATGGAACTGTGAATGTGTGATGGAGTTTGAAGCAACTTTACAATCTCTTTTTTCAGTGCTTTTCAAATCTAAAATTTGATTACTTTTTTGGTTGTTCTTAGTATATGTTAAAATAATCTCTCCATGAACAATACTTTCAGCATGTCTGTATATTTTTGTAAAGTAATTTGCTAGAAGTTGGTTAGGCCCCTAATGATCATCCTTACGCCGTCTTTAGAAACTTCTTGGGGTAGTGCTTCTGGCAAGTTGCATGTCCATTATTCACTATTGTAATCACTTGTCATATTCTTTTGCTGCTTTTTGGCCTCCAAATGTAGTAGAAATGACTCTAGAGGATTGTCCAGCTCCATCGGAAAAATTATAAAATCAGTTCTACAATTGGACTTTTGACCATTTGCTCAAATTCTTATTATTGACGTAACATATTTGCATTCTTTTTCTTGATTATTATTTTCTTGCAAATATTTAAATTGCAGGACCCTAGCCTAGATGGAGAAATCAGGTGGTTCTGAGGAAGCTGGTGGGCCACCACCACCTTTGCTCCCGCCACCTCCAACCATACCTCCCAATGTTAAGCCAGAACGAGTGACCACTACTAAGTATACTATTACTAGCAGGCGTGGAGTTAGGACTACTGGTTCTTCTTGCAAAGTGTACCAAGGGCATCTTCTTGCAAAAGTGTTGAAGGATTTGTTTAAATACTTTGGAACTTTGATTATGGTTATAGACAATGTTATATGTATTTGATAATATATTTCTATGTTAATATTACGTTAGTTTAGAGACATTTGTGGTGTTGTTAATTAGTTGCATTTGTGGTATTGTGTTAGTAGAGCTAAAACTATTACAGGTTCTTTGTAACAGGTTTGTAAAAAAAATAGAGGTTTTAAAACCTGCTGGAAAAAAAAAGAATCTATAGCGGCGGTCAAAAAGCACCGCTAAAGGTGCATATATTATGATTTAATGAAGCCCTATAGCGGCGTTTTTGACCCGCCACTAAAAGGTTACACATATAGCAGCATTTCTCCCCTCCGCTAAAAGTCCAATCAGTCCATTTTAATTGGTTCCCTATAGCAACGCCTTTTGCCCGTCACTAAAGGTGGAAACCAATAGTGGCAAGCTATCAGTTGACACAAATTTTGACCTCATATGGCGGCAGTTTTCTGCCTACCGCAAAAAACCAAAAACGCCATTAAAGGTGAATTTATAGTGGCGTTTTTTGTTACCGCCGCTATTGCGGCACTGCAAAGCTGGCGGGTAGAACCGCTACGATAGACCCCACCTCAATAGGCCAAATGGACTTTTAGCGGCGGTTTTTTGGGCTATTGTGGCGGTTTTGGCCCGCCGCAATAGTCTAGTTTTTTTGTAATGAAAATTCAATATAGACTGAATTTCATGGCATAACAAAGGTAGCATGTTGAATACTCGTAAATGTTTATTGCTCTAAATTTGGCACAGGAAACATTAGACTAATACAACACTGATACCCTTTCAATTTGTTTTATGTTGTGAGTGTTTATTTGTCAAGAAAAATACGTATACTATCAACTACATCATCAAAAATTAAGATTTCAGTTGGTATATTTTAAACATTTTTTGTGATTTTTTCATAGGAAATGAATGGTGAAGATGCAAAATTTCTGATTCCTTAACTCTTCATTCACAACAATTTTCACAAAATATTTCATATTATTCGAGGTGACAACTTATTAATATTCAACGATAAAGTGATATTTTGATGAACTTTTTTATTTTTGATGAACGGCGATAAAGTGATATTAATAGTGAGTTTAGGTGAAAACTAATAAAAACCTAATAACTCAATTGAAAACTGTTATGTATTTATATATAGCATAACTCATTATGATCTTTGTATGTATGACAAGGGGTTTGTTATTGGGAAAATTCGTATGTACTCCCTGAGTATAATAAAATGGTGCTCCCTCCTCTTACATTCATGGTGGACCCCACCATGAATTTAGTTAGTAAATCACACTATGAATGTAAGAGGAGAGAGTATCATTCACTGTGCTTCGAGAGTACCTAAGCATTACTCATGCTATATAGAGTTAGTCAAGCAAATTTTATTGACCAACTCAACCAATCTTTCCATGTCAAAAGGGCTTTTTTATGTTTCATTTTATTTTTGGTTACTCTATATTAAAACATTCTGATAATTTTAAAGGGCCAATATATATATTCTAGAAGAAGAAGAAGAAAAAGACCAAAATAAATACTTATATTATTTTATTAGATTTAATATTTCTAAGATTTCTGTTATTTTTCACTAATATATCACACAGGGAAATTTATTAGGTAGTTCAGGATCATACTTCCTCCCTCTCACGTAGGATGGACCCCAAGGTAGGTGGGATTCACTCTTATGCGAGAGAGAAAGTATACTCCTGAAATACCGAATAATAACCCATCACACAGGATATATACTATTTCTATTTCGTATCCGTGAAGCAGGAAGTCAAGCAAGTTAATCAATCAATTTCAATATTTCTGTGTCCTTATATTAAAGGGGTCAAGGCCCCGGGTCCATCCGGGGAAAATAATACTACATTTTTATAAATAAAATAGATAAATATTGATAAATAAACGACTAAAGGTGAAGAAAATCGTTCAGATAAGGACTGTAGAGGAAAATGGAGACAACATATAGGATGGAAAGGAAAAAGTCTCTGATGGCTGCGGACTGAATTGGAAAAGTCTCTGGTGAAAGTCCGACTGCAAACTTTTCACCAGTTTTTGGAAGTATAGAAAGGCCAACCGTGAATAATGGCTTATTGAAGAGAAAGTTTAGCACATACCCAAATTTACAATATGATTAGGTGTTATCTTGTAATTGGTGCATCTTTTTTTTTTTTTTTTTTTTTTTAATTAAGTTCTTGTGTGAGTTTCTTGTATAAGTGTTCAAATCCTATCACAAAATGACACTCAAGCAAGTTGTAAAATTAGGTGTAATAATAATAATAATAATAATAATAATAATAATAATAATAATAATAAAGAAATTCTGGCGCCCAAAATACTGAAAGAAGCCCGCTTTATTTTATTTTTAATTTTTACCAATGGTGACCAAAACTTATTTTGTCACTAATTAAATCTAATTTTTTTTGCCAATAGTGATGAAAACTTATTTTGTCACCAATGAAATCTAAATCTTATATATTGGGCAAGAGTGGCAAAATCAACCCAAACTCATTTGTCCAACCAAACCCACCCAATTATTAATTGGGTTAAATAGGTATTAACCTAATTAAACTCAATTAATATTATTGTTAATTAGGTTTTAACTGGGTACCCAATTATCAATTTTATGAATCTCCAAACTCTAAAATATCCAAAACCACTAAAAAGACCAAAATACCCATTAATCCTAAAAAATAACCGAAATACCCCTAAATCTAAAAAATGCCTAAAATACCCCCCTAAACCTAAAAAATGACCGAAATACCCCCTAAACCCAAAAAATTACTAAAATACTCCCCTAAACCTAAAAATGACTGAAATACCCCCAATTAGACCAAATTATGACATAAGTATCATTTCTACAAATCAGCCAACTCTAAAAAAAAAAAAAAAAAAAAACCACACAACCAAAATTATCACACGTTCTATCTTATTAAAAAATAAAAAAAATGATCATAGCTATTATATATTAAATTTATGTAAGAATTTTAATATGTGACTAACTACATTTACTTAAAAAAAAAAAAAGACTAATTGGATGGTCAGATTAAGAGAACATAACCATACAAGTACAAATCACATGTCCATCACGCACCATAATTAGATTTGAAATCTAACCGTTGGATTTGAAGAGTGTAATGAAAGGTTAATTCTGGTAAATTATTGTCACAATCAAACGGCTGGATTTAGAGAAAGGCGCGGTCAAAGTTGGTTAAACCCGGTCAAACTTAATAGATGGTCCCGAGACCACTGGACTTGGTCAAATTCATATTCAAATCTTGATCAATAGGATTGAAGAGTATGGTGACATACTGGTATTGGTGAAATTTGAGACCAATTAGATAGTCAAATTGAGTAAACATAACCATACAAGTACATAGCACATGTCCATCATGCGCCATACTTAGATTTGAAATCTAACCGTTAGATTTGAAGAGTATAATGAAAGGTTAATTCTAGTAAATTATGGCCACAATCAAACAATTGGATTTAGAGAAGTGCGTGGTCAAAGTTTAGTCAAAGTTGGTCAAACATGATCCAACTTAATAGATGGTACCGATACCACTGGACTTGGTGAAATTCATATTCAAATCTTGATTATTAGGATTGAAATGTATGGTGACATATTGATGTTGGTGAAATTTGAGACCAATTGGATGGTCAGATTGAGAGAATATATATAGCCATATAAGTACACAACACATGTCCATCACATGCCATACTTAGATTTGAAATCTAACCGTTGGATTTGAAAAGTGTAATGAAAGGTTAATTCTGGTAAATTATGGTTACAATCAAACGGTTGGATTTAGAGAAAGGCACGGTCAAAATTTAGTCAAAGTTGGTCAAACCTAGTCAAACTTAATAGATGGTCCCAAGACCACTGGACTCGGTGAAATTCATATTCAAATCTTGATAAATAGGATTGAAGAGTATAGTGACATACTAGTGTTGGTGAAATTTGAGACCAATTGGATGATTAGATTGAGTAAACATAACCATACAAGTACATAGCACATGTCCATCATGCGCCATACTTAGATTTGAAATCTAACCGTTAGATTTGAAGAGTATAATGAAAGGTTAATTCTAGTAATTTATGGCTATAATCAAACGATTGGATTTAGAGAAATGCGTGGTCAAAGTTGGTCAAACCTGATCAAACTTAATAGATGGTCCCGATACCACGGGACTTGGTGAAATTCATATTCAAGTCTTGATTATTAGGATTGAAATGTATGGTGACATATTGATGTTGGTGAAATTTGAGACCAATTGGATGGTCAGATTGAGAGAATATATATAGCCATATAAGTACACAACACATGTCCATCACATGCCCTACTTAGATTTGAAATCTAACCGTTGGATTTGAAAAGTGTAATGAAAGGTTAATTCTGGTAAATTATTGTCATAATCAAACGGTTGGATTTAGAGAAAAGCGCGGTCAAAATTTAGTCAAAGTTGGTCAAACCTGGTCAAACTTAATAGATGATCCCGAGACCACTGGATTCGGTGAAATTCATATTCAAATCTTGATAAATAGGATTGAAGAGTATGGTAACATAATGGTGTTGGTGAAATTTGAGACCAATTGGATAGTCAGATTGAGTAAACATAACCATACAAGTACACAGCACATGTCTATCATGCGCCATACTTAGATTTGAAATCTAACCGTTAGATTTGAAGAATGTAATGAAAGGTTAATTCTAGTAAATTATGGTCACAATCAAACGATTGGATTTAGAGAAATGCATGGTCAAAGTTGGTCAAACCTGATCAAACTTAATAGATGGTCCCGATACCACTGGACTTGGTGAAATTCATATTCAAATCTTGATCATTAGGATTGAAGAGTATGGTGACGTATTGATGTTGGTGAAATTTGATACCAATTGGATGGTCAGATTGAGAGAATATATATAGCCATATGGGTACACAACACATGTCCATCACATGCCATACTTAGATTTGAAATCTAACCGTTGGATTTGAAGAGTGTAATGAAAGGTTCATTTTGGTAAATTATGGTCACAATTAAACGGTTGGATTTAGAGAAAGGCACGGTCAAAGTTTAATCAAAGTTGGTCAAACCCGATCAAACTTAATAGATGGTCCCAATACTACTGGACTTGGTGAAATTCATATTCAAATCTTGATCATTAGAATTGAAGAGTATGGTGACATATCGGTGTTGTTAAAATTTGAAACCAATTGGATGGTCAGATTGAGAAAACATAGTCATATAGGTACACAACACATGTCCATCACACGCCGTACTTAGATTTGAAATCTAATCGTTGGATTTGAAGAGTGTAATGAAAGGTTAATTTTGGTAAATTATGGTCATAATTAAATGGTTAGATTTAGAGAAAGGTGCGGTCAAAGTTGGTAATCAGTCCCTTTATCAGTTCTTTGACCGTACTGGTTTTTAAAACCATGGTTTCCCCCCCCCCCCCCCTTTTATTTCATTAAGATAATTATGATATAAAAAATAGTGGTTTTAATAATTAATTAAGTAAACAATCTTAAAATTCACTTAATTTTTCTTTAAAATGAATGCATAATATATAGACCATTTTGAGATCAATGACGTGAGATTTTAATTTGAGAGTGAGTGTGTTTTTTTTTAAAGGGAGACAAACGGATGAGAAATGAAAAGGTTGGGGTCTAAATTGAAAGGTTTATGTGAGGGAAAGGAAAAAAAAAGGGGGGGGGGGAAATTGGCCTTTTGGTCAATTAATAGGTCTATTGCGGCGGTCGCTTAAACTGCCGCTATAACTAAATCAAACGCCGCTAAAACTGATATATTGTGGCGGTTTTATATACCGCCGCTATAGCATGCCGCAAAAGGGTATATTTATTACGGCGGGTTTATAGAGCGCCGCTATAGCAATGTCTAATGCCGCTAAAACATGTATATTGCAACAATTCTATGTCCCGCCGCAAAAGACTAGAGCTACTGCAGCGGTCCAATAAAACGCCGCAATAGATCCTATGTACAGTGGCTGTCCCAAAAAACGTTGCAATATGCGACATATAGCGGCGGTTTTTGCACTCGCTGCAATAGTACAGATTTCTTGTAGTGACAAAATAAAAAATAAAAAACTCTACGTGCAAATCATTACAAAAAATCAATGACAATATGTGTTTGCATGTGCCTTATTTGCATCTAAATTAGAGGTAACTTACGCAACTTTTGACAGGAATAGTCATGGAAACAAATAAACATGTTTTTATGGTAATTTAGAGTAATCTTTTTTTGAACCATGCTTCTCATCTCAACCCTCCTAAACTTAGATTAATGCGGCATCATAGGAACCTTTGCAAACCCAATAAGAAAAACATATAAAAAATAATAATAAAAAAAAACTGAAAGAATGCCATAACAAAAAAAAAAAAAAAAAAAAAAAAATCCCATTCAACCTAAAATTCTAAATACATAGAAAGAAATACGTGAGCTGAGAACATGAATATATACATTGAAGAAATATGTGAGCTAACCTCAAAATAATGACAACCATTTTGAAGCTCATAGAAAAAAATAATCAACCTTTGGCCACAAAATAACTGTTCAACCTGAAATTCTAGTTACATAGAAAGAAATATGTGAGTTGAAAACATGAAAATACAATGAAGAAATATTTGATCTGCGAACATGAAAATATATCAAAGAATAAGGTTAAGAGAAATCAAGAATTAAAGAGAGAAATCATTGATGGGGGAGATAAGAATTATGTAAAAATCAATGGTGAATCTAGTTTCATCATTGCAATTCCTAAAAGTCATTGAAATAATGCAAATTTGACACACACACATATATAAAAACTTGATTTTGCATGTTTAGTTGAGGAAGAGGAATGGTTGTAGAAGAGTAAGAGTTTCATACGTGTTGGTAACAACCATGTCAACCAGGGGTGGACTTAGGATTTCAAGAAAAAATTTCACAAACCAAAACTTACTTTTGCTACTTTAGTATAACATTTGAAATGTTTCACACAGTAGTGTTTTTGGTATTTGGTGTTTTAAATACTAAATATTTACCATTTAGAACACCTAATGCTAGTACTCTAATACTGGGTTGATTGAGATTTTTTATTTTTTATTTTAAAATTTTGTTTTTGTTAAGTTTTTTAGTTGGATAGTTGCTAATTGGGCTAAGCTAATTAAAAGAGAGGGAGTCTAAGTTTTCGGAAGAGTGAGGCACAACTCTAGAAAAAAAATATATATATATATAATCATTAAAAAAAATTTCTTTTTTTTTTCTTTGGGCTAAGGGGGGCCCAAATTTTTTTTCCTTTTTTTCTCTTTGGGCCAAGGCGGGCCCAAGCCCCCTTGGCCCCCCTGTGGGTCCATCCTTGATGTCAACATATGAAAGGTTGGGATAAACCCATAAATGTAAAAATAAAAAAAAAATTAAAAACTTCCCTAAAAAAATTTAATTAAAAAAGTTTATTGTGTACATAAGAAAATTATCGGCAGCTCAATCATGATAGGGAAAAAAGCATTTGTCAACCTATACGCTAATGCTAATGTATTGGTCATTATTAGGGTAGTAGAAAAATGAAGTTATTATTATGAATGACGTCATGTTAATGGATGCCTTTAGGGAATTTGTTAATAGGGTTTGGCTTACCTCAAGTACTTTTTTAACTGGAGGTCTTCTTTTATTTTAAATACACAATAACAAGTGGTAGTGAGTTTTAATTTTCACATTTTATTTTATTAGTGGGTGATGTGGCAGTTTTTCATTAAAACAAAAGGAGATTCCAGTTAAAAAAGTATTGGAGGTAAGTCAAACCCTTGTTAATAAACCATTATAGGAAAGTTTTAATATCACTTTCATGGAAAATATAAAAAGCTATCAACAACATTTATTGTTTTATAATTCTCCCAATAAATGTTTCTAAAAATAACTCCTAAAGGTATTGGTTAACATTTCCCCTATGAAAATATGAAAATGAATAAAGAGGTGAGAGAGAATAAATGACCATTTTTTTTAGGAATTAACGGAATTAGGAAAATGAATGAAGACATTGATGAGGAGAGAGAATTAGAAAGTTACAAAATTACAAAAAAAATGACATAAATGACCACAAAAAATGTAAATTAAAGTGTCTTAAAAGTCATTTCTGAAAAAATAAATTTAATTCATTTCAAGAAAGAAACAAAAGAAAAAGAAATGACACGTGTCATTGTTGCATGCTTTGAGAAATGAACATGTGTTATTGGTGTACACATCCACCAGTTTGAGGACCCAACTTTTATAATATATTAGCTTGTAACTTGTGCTTATACACATGAACATTAAACAATGGTGATAAAAAGGTATAAAAATTAAATTGTTGAAGTTACAAAATTCCTAAATTGACATAAACGCATCAGTATTCCAAATAAGTGAATCAAAACAAAATGGAAATTCACAAAGATAGAGAGAGATATGAACCTTAGTGAGAATGATTAAAAAAATAAAAGAAAGAAAGAAAAAAATCTGTAGACAAATAATTGAACATAAACAACTATTTACTTTTAGAGAGAGAGAGAGAGAGAGAGAGAGAGAGAGGGTGGACCTAAGGTAGAGAATGATGGCGCAATGAAGACAATTGGCTTCTCCAAAACCTTCGATTAATAACAAGTTACTTGCTTTGATTTTTTGCTCTAAAGCTTCATCAACAATTTTATGATTTCCATTAAAGAGAGAATTCAAAGAGTTTAGTTTTTGTGATAGTCTAGCTTCTATATTGCAACATTTATATAGTTTTTGATATAAACTCTTCAAGTTTTGCATAGCATTTGTATTGTTTTATATATAAACTTTTCAGGTTTTTCTCTAATAACTTACTTGGCACAAAAATTAAAAAAAAATTCAAATAAGACATATGGTGCAAATTTGATAATCCAATTGAAATCTATTTGGATTTTCTCTAAATTTTGGCTATATATATAGGTTGAGTTTATGTTACACTTGGTGTAATTTTAATAAATTTTACACAAACCAATAACATGTTATTAAATTCATATCTTTGAAATCTCACCGTTGGATTACATGTTCTATATGTTCTTAATATGCATCTCAAACGGATGTTGTAAGGACACGTTTTGCAGCCCAAGCCCAAGATGTATGGGATATTGGCCTAGTGAGCCCAGTACAATAAATTTTTAGAGAGTGGGTCAAAGAACTAGGCCCTAATGAATTTGACAACGGCTAGTATGAGTTTAGAGGATGATCAAGCAAAAAACAAGGAACATAAAGCTGAATGAATTCCTTGTCCGAGGAGGGAAGTTTCTCATATAGATCAATAACGGTTGAGTACAAATACAATTTTGATTGCTACAGTATTCTTTGTCTATTTTTCTGATCCCTTCTTCATGAAGGGTCTATTACATTATATAGCTCCCTTTGGACCATCTTGATCCTCCACTTATTGATCATTTGAGCCTTTACTTGAGTACCTGTCCCATCAGACACCCTCTTTGACTTTCTGTGAGTTGTGGTAGCCAAGGCAGCACTATTCAGGGGTCTTCTCCACATAAATGCGGCCAGAAAAGTAGCTACAATGCATTCAATGCGGTGGTAGCAGCTTTTCTTTAGATATTTTTGGGTTCTCCTCCTTCTCGTATGTTCATGATGCACGTCCCTATCACTGGAACTTCTTGGAAGGTTACCCTGTTTGTAGGGATACATATTTGAGCTGTATTTATTATATTCGAGGAGGAATCCCTCCTCGAACCACCTTCCACTCATTTCTTACTTATGAGACTCTGAACTGGAATCACCCATAAATATTTATTCCTCCTCGGACCATTCATGTCTTGGGCCAAGGTCTAAGGCCGAATATACAATTTGGGCCCTTAACCCTACAATAGCCCGTCAAAACTCCGGTTTTTTCCTTCTTATCCAAGGAGAAAAGTGGGGTTTTGATTTGTTAAGAGTTAACACCAACTGATTTCTTGATTCACATGTGCAGGAGTGTCATTCCATGCACCCCATAATTGCCATTGACGCTTCGAAGCCCGTGAGGCGCCATTAATTGCTTTAGGCGGCGCTTTATTCCTCAAATCTAACGGTGAGGCACAAATCCAACGGTTGATATTTCTCTTGGAATTTTGAGCGGGATAACTCCCACTCATTTTCACCCTCTATATAAAGCCTTGAGGGAAATCACCTTCCCCTCAGTTTACGAATTTTCAAGTTCTCCAGAGATCTCAAGCACTCCAACTCTCTAAACTCTCTACATTCCAAAGTTTCCCTCATTCTTTTCCTTAAGAAAAATTCCAAAAGATTCTTCTAAAGGTTTAGGGTTTAATACACTCACTCGCTTTCGTAAGTATCTATCTCTTTAAACTTTCTTTTTCTCCTCGGCCAACCTCCTCGGCCTTCTTTCTCTTTTAGAAAACTTCCTTCGTGTCATCTACGTTTGCTTAGATGGGTAGAAAACTTCCTTCGGCCGGTATGGAGGGATTTAGGGCTAGATACCACATTCCACAGGGAGTAGCCCTGCAATATTGTGCCCTAGACCAAGTTCTTACCAATAGAGAAGTGGGTGAAGTCGTCATTCCTATGATCGCTTTCATAGAGGGAGGAATGACGCTTCCAATTGGTAGGGTAACTAGGGATTACTTGATTAACCACAGATTGACTCCCCATCAGTGCGCCCCTAACCTATTTAGGGTTTTGGGTTGTGTAGATGCTCTTAACGAGTAGATGGGCTTGGGGCTCACGTGGCATGATGTAGTTCACATGTACGAGTGCCACAAACTTGCCGGCGCGGGATACTATCTCAAGTCCCGGTCCGACATCGTCAGACTGATATCGTGCCTTCCTAAGTCTAACAAGGGCATGAAGGATGACTACCTGATTGTCTTCGGGGAGTGGAATGACGGT
Source organism: Notholithocarpus densiflorus (assembly GCA_030021035.2). Classification (NCBI taxonomy): domain Eukaryota; kingdom Viridiplantae; phylum Streptophyta; class Magnoliopsida; order Fagales; family Fagaceae; genus Notholithocarpus; species Notholithocarpus densiflorus. The sequence continues at coordinate 12,072,182 of JARYZH020000002.1, forward strand.
CTTCACTGCCCAACTCGGGCAAGAGAGCCAGGTGGGGTACCTTAGGATTAGTCCCTTTGGTAGGGGATTTAGCACTTTTAGTTTTATCCCCTTTCACTTTTAATACTTCATCTGCTCACTTAGTACTTGACTATGAGCCTCTATCAAGAATCTTCCAAGAGGCGGGCCAGGCAATAAGAGCTGGTGACGCCCGATTAGCCCGCATAGACGTTTCAGTGCCTGGCTTTTTGGCTTGGGGAGACCTTCCACTTGTTGTGTTACCACTTCAACATGCTTTGCTTGAGGCAGCAACAGCGCCAAGGGAGGAGGTCGCCTCTTCTCGTCTATCACTCGAGGAGGAGATAGAGAAATTTTATTTTGAAGAAGGGTAGATTCAAGAGGCTCCAGTAGTTAACATTTCGGACGCTGAGGAGGAGGCTAATAGGCACTTGAGTGTTCACCTCCCTACCGTGGTAGTTGCTCGTTTAGACATCACCTTCGAAGAAGAGAAGGACAAGATGGCATTGAACCGAGAGAACAGAAGCCTGAGAGACCTCATGGCTGCAAGGAACAAGGGGACAACTTCACAAGAAGTCCCCAAATCCCAAGTTCCTCCTATTCTTCCCCCTCCTCCTCCTCCGCTCCCCACCGACCTCGGACTGAAAGTCATTCCTGATTTAAAGAAGAAAATGCCGATTCAGGAGCTCGAAGAAGGGGAGGTGGGCCCTCAGAATGGGACTAAACAACAGAAGGTGGCCAAAGACCCCTGGGACAAGAGGTCCAACTCTGTGGACAGCCGGGAGAAGCAAACCAGGGCTGATGTACGCCTTCCGCAACGCACCTGGTCTCCTCGGCTAGAGGTGGATGAGACTGCCATTCCTTGGAACGCCTCAGTTAGGGACTACCAAAGGGGGCGTGTAGGCTACATTGCTGAAGCCCTAGAGCAGCCTCTTTTACTCCCCAGAGACATGGAGGCTTACAGGCGCTTCAAGCAAAATGACCTATTCCTGTCCCTAAAGAGGGACCTCGCCATGGTAAGCAATCTATCATATCTTTGAAGTTAAATGTTAAGCTGTACTTTCGTTCTTTCCCTACTTTTTACTCATGTGATTCTTTCATTGTCTTTGGGCAGGTTGCTCAGCAACTTTTTGTGGCCGAGGAGTGGGTTCGTGATGTCCGTAATGAGGCCAACGCTGAGGCCCTCTCCCGTGCTGACGTTGAAAAATCCTTAGGGGCCCTCAAACAAGAACAGGCAGAGCTGTCCGAGAAGCTGAAGGAAGCGGACAAGGCTCGCCTGAGTGCCGAAGCGGGTTTAAAAACCGTGGAGAGGAAAGCAGAGGATTAACGTCAAAAGTTGCACCTGACCGAGATAGACCTGGCCACCCAAAGGCAGCTGGTCATAGATCTTAAGGTTGAGCTGCAGAAGGCCAATGAGGCAGCTCAACTGGCCAAGGAAGTAGCCGAGGCTGAGAAGCAAGCGCCATACCTGCTCGGCGTGGAGGAAACGCAAGTTAGGCTTGCTGAGGAGCTTTTAGAGGTATGCAGGGATTATTGCAATGCGACATGGGATAGGGCCCTTAGTGTTGTAGGAGTCTCTACAGACTCTGTTTGGAGGCAGCCTAGGAGTGTATATTATCACCCAGATATCCGTGAAGTTCTAGGTGCCATCTCCTCTCCCTCTGCCCTTGCTCCAATGACTTCTGAGTAGCCCTTGACTATCCAAGCTGCTTTCCCTCACTCTGAGGCTTCGAAGGGATCCAGCCAAGTTGGTGATCAAGGCCAGGGGGCTGAGGGGGACAAAGACAAGGGTAAGGGCAAGGAGAAAAAGCCCTCCTCAGAAGCCAAAAATGCTGCCAAGGACAAGGAAACTGCAGCTAAGGTGAAGGAAGCAGAGGCCGAGACTAAAGAAGCTGATCCTATGGCCAAGGACGCTCCTACCTCTCAGCCAAGCCAGAAAGAAGACTCTCCTGCTCCCAAGGCTAAGGCTTAGCACTTAGGAATTTCTTGTAGTATTTTTTTTTTTTTTTTTTTTTTTTGTTGTTGTTGTTGTAGCACTCTGTCATTGAATATAATGTACTCCTCTTTATTTAATGAAAACTCTTTTCTTCTTATCTCTTGCACCTTTACTTTATATGCTTTGAAGCTTATTACTATTGCAAATAAACTTGAACTATTGCCACTCTAGCTTTAACAAAAACTAACAACAATGTTCCGCTACTAGTGTAAGTAATTTGGCTAAGTACCAACAATGAAAACTGAATCTAATAAGGATAAGTAATAAACTTTGTGAAGCATAAAAAGGTAGAGATATTCTTCACTCTGCTCAATACTTAGATAAATAATTAAGGACATTAACTTACTTAGAGCTACCAATCTGAGGAGTTGGTTATGATCTTGGGTCCGTTTTGACACTTAGTGAGAATCAAATAGATATCACAGAGTGTTAATTTTACCAAAGTATGCAGTCCGAGGAGCCTGATATAGCTTAGGTTCTGTTTAACACTTAGAAAGTGTATGTTTTTAGACCCCTTAAAACACAATCAGATTAACCTAGTTAATTAGCCAAATAATTACAAATTATTAGATCTAGGTTAACACAAATATATCATATCAACGTAAAATGCAGAAAATAAAGAACATAAAGATATGATGACTTAGGAAAACCAAACTGGTAAAAAACTTAGGGAGGATTTAACCTAGCTATCCTCAAGGTAAACCTGAATCCACTATGAAAAAATCGAAGTTTTACAATAGTGACTTAGACCACTAACATCCTATTGCTACCTCATGTAGAAAACTTACTAACACGACCACGTGCAAGCTCTGAGACCACGGACTCCTTCTTTCTTGGATTCTCCAGCAAGTACAAGCACTCCCGCTTGCGTATCTTTAAGCTCTTTAGTGCAGCAACTGAATGATCATCAAGCTCTCAATGAAATCTCCTTCTTGATAATCCTAAGCATGTGTGAAGGTAACCACCTCTCAGATCTCACAAGAGATTCACACACACAACAAACAAAGCATTAAATAAAACATGGCTAGGGTTTCCCTTTTATACCTAGGGCAAAACATAAAACCCTACACGTCATATGGGCTTAAAGCTGAGTTGGAAATTCTGCAGAAAAAACATTCTGCTCGACTTTCGATCAGTCAAGTCTAATTCTCGATCGATCGAGCCAGTCATAATTGCACACTCAATTCTGCAGTTAACTCGATTCCAACTTTACATAAAAGACCTATACTTTGAGCAAGTCTAAACAAGACTAACATCTGTTTTGATCATGGTTTGCCAACAATACAAATTAGAGTTCTAATACATTAGTTCCTAAGTACTTAGAACTTAACAAACTCCCCTTTTGGCAATCCGTGACAAAACACAAACACAATGCTCAAAGTTACAAGTAAAAGCCCTTTACAAAAAATTTCCTGAAATACTCAACAAACGCATAAACGCATGTGTGGAAAATACAAGTAAAACAAAAATAAATTCTTGACTTCACAAAACACAAAACACAAAACAAAGACATATATCATGAATAACTCATAAATATAAATCAAAGAGCAGTGAAACAAGAAACATAGATAACAATGTATCTCCCCCTATCATGATTAGCCCAAAAACAATACATCAAGAGCCAAAAAGGATACATACATAGTGAAGCACCTAGATACAATCTAAACTCCATAAGCTCCAACAAACAAAATCTCTCCCCCTAACTACAAAAAATCCTCTACAAGTGTCCAAAGTCCAAATGTACTCCCCCTTTTTGTGACGGAATGCCAAAGGGCAATCAGAATCCATTAGCAAAAGGAGGTGGTGAAGGCGAACGTCTAAGATGCGCCAAATCTGCTCGCATGTCCACCAAAATTTGACCATGAGCCGCCTGAACGGTCATGACAGTCTCCAACGTATGACGAATGTCAAAGTCATCCGAAGTAGATGGTGGAGGAACAGCAGCACCAACGGGATCAGCAGACGCCTCACCAAAAGCAGTACCTGTAGAAGAAGGAGGGGGTGCGGTACCAGAAGGCTCAACTCGAGGGCGTTTAGTGCTTTCTCTTATTTGAGCAGCCCTCTGCCTAAGAAAAGTGGCACCTATGGGAGCAATAATGTATATAGGCTTAAAAGTGGGGAAACCATCTAAACCTAAAAACAACAAAATCCTATGAATGAAAACAGGATGAAAAAGAGCATGAGCGATAGAGGAACTCCTATGAACTTCGTTCAAAGAACGAAGAAACAGATGAGGAAAACTAATAGGAGCATCCGTAACAAGAGCATACAAAAATGCACATCGCTTTAAAAGAATGGTGTGCAGATGAGAGATAGGCCAGAAGGAATGACATGTTATCCTAAAGAAAAGGTAGGTAGTCTTAGTGAGCTTAGCAGAAGTGATTCGAGGATCAGAACCCCACCAGATAGAAGTACCAGTGATGTATGACATAATGTCGTCTAGGGGAGGAGACTTATCATAAGGGTAAACAGGATGCCGGACCACAGGTACCCCAAAAGCATCAGCCACTATATTAGGAGTAATGGTGAACTTTACACCTCATATCCAACTTTTTACTAAAGTGTTGGAATCATAGACGTGGATAGAGAGGTTCGAGTAGAACTCTTTAATCAGAGTAGCTGGAGGAGGATAATCAATATCCAAAAGTGGCAACCAGCCCCGACACTCAAAGTTTGCCCTAATGGCAGGATCTAGTTCATCTAACACAACCTTACGCTCAGCCCAAATCTTTTTCTTAAGGTTTAGTGTCTCATAAAGCTCTCGGCTTTTCTCACTCCGAAACAAATTGCCCACAGAGGAAGGAGTAGAAGAAGAGGAGGATGTCCTATGGGCTCTAGTCTTCCTAGGCATGGTGCTAGGGTAAGGACAAAAACACAAGAGAAAGAACAAAAACAACAAAAAACACACCAAGGGCAGATTGCAAGTTAGCACAAAAAAAAAAAAAAAGAAATTAACAATCTATATGATGCATGAACAGATAAATGTTACGATGCATGCTCTAATGCAGTGATAACAAGTTCAATTTAAGTTTAGAAACTCAAAATTGGCTTGAGCATAGAGTTTATAACAAAAAACCCCAAAATTTTGAAAAACTACTTGTTCAATTTGTACTAAATTGACCAATTGATCATCACACAAGTTAGAAAATAGTTTATAATGCTCAAATTAATCAATCCAACAAGCCAAGTTCATCAATTAAACTCAAATTGAACAAAATCCCCAAATCAGGTAGTTTCAAACCCTAGAATTTTCAATTTCTCACAATACTTCAAATTGATCAAATTAAACACCATAGATCATGTTTATAACATCCCCCAACAAAAACCCATTGATCAATTGTGAAAGAAAATGCTTAATTCATCAAAAAACCCAAAAATTGCATAGGTTCGAAATTTCCCAAATAATGCATGATTTTATGCATGAAAAGTGAAAATAAATGCAAAAGGAAGGGTATAAAGGTCTTACTAGCCTTGGGAGAGAAAAACCTTGCAAAAAGAATGGTGGAAAATGACAAAAAATCGGATTGAAGCCTTGACCGAGTAGTATAGAGAGAGAAAAAGTTGAAAAACTTTTGAAAAAGTGAGTTTGAACACGTGAAAATCAGTTTTTAAAAAATTCTCTACATGATTTTCGATCGATCGAAAAACAGATTCGATCGGTTGAAAATGCTTCGATTGATCCAACACCAATCGAGCACTGATCGAATTAGACAAAGACTCACAAACATTTTAAATCGCAATTTCGATCGGTTGAAAAACAATTTCGATCGGTTGAAATTCTGGAAAAAAACAAAATTTTGAAAATCAAAGCAATTTTATGCAGAAACTCCTCAAAGCATTGAATTTTATGAATAAAATGCATGAGTATGAGATGAAATGCTTTTCAAAAACACTTGTTTTGAACTCAGTTTTCCCAAAATTAAGATTTTCAATCCATTCTCTTAAAATCTCAAACACCAAATATGTTTTGCATAAAACTCAAGGAATTTTCAAACTTGGTTGGTCAAACCAAAAACACACACAATAACATGTACACAGTTTAGCAAAGAGTAACTTGTGTAATGTGTGCAACTAGGAAAAACTTGAGATACATGTGAGGTGATATGTGAATAGAAATCAAACACAAAGTCTACAAAATTCAACACATAGAGTTTGAAAGAGACTATCACCTAAAGAGTTACATCATATAACTCCCACATCTCTTAGATCATAAGCTTGCAATCATGTAAGTTTCTTGATTTGCCTCATACTGTACACACAAATTTTACTTTAGCAGAAACTTATTAAAATAGCTGGGATAATGTACACACCAATTTTATTTGATTGATTAACCTTTAAGTCCAATAATGTACATACCAATTTTAAGCAATTTTAACTGAGGCTACACCTTATTTTCTTTTTTTTGTGTATGTGCTACACTTTCTCGAGCACAAAATCTTATGATATGCACTAAGGTGTTCATGATTGGCTAGTGAACAGTGGTAAGATGGTTATTTATGCCTTTCTCCAAAGGTTCAAGTCCGACAGTCAACGACATGTGACTTCAAGATAAAGACAAAGTGATCAAAAACTATAAATATCTTTCCTACACAACATGCACTACAAAGCTTCAACTAGTAAAGTGCAGTAAATAAGCTCATCCAAGCTAAACAAAGTACATAAACATGTTATGTAAAAATAAATTGACCAACCTTGATTTCAAATCCAAGAAAATAATGCAAAAACATATTTTGCTTCCTTTTTCTTTTTTTAAAAAAAAAAAAAAAAAAACACTAGAATGAAATGCATGAATGTGATGCAATGCAAATCCTAGAAATAGAGAAAACAAAAACCAAAGAACAATGGTCACAAAGAGTAGAGCAATGAAGCACAAGGACCATGTCAGAAAGACTCACTTAGATTGAGTCTTTTGCATCCAAAACTTTTTAGATGCACCTTGAGCATTGGAGTTCTTATTCACATTAGAATGATTTCCAGTTCCAGAATTGGAATAAAGGTTAAGAGCCTTTACCAATTCACCAATAAGTACCATAGGATCTTGTGCTTGACGCACAGGAACTTTTGGCTTGTTTGCTCATTTAGCAGCTTGCAACTTGAAACAATTTGGACGAATGTGCCCAGACTTTCCACAAAAATGACAATCCCATGCAGGCTTATCATGCAACTTGCCTTTAGGAGGGTTAGGAGCCTTAGGTTTAGACTCTTGAAGATCAACCCTAATCTTCCTAGGAGGTGTAACTTCTACAGATTTAGCAACCTCACTCACAGGGGGTTCGGAAGAAGAAGAAGGAACAAAGTTTGTGGAATGGGGTGCAGCCACAGAGATGCTTTCTACAAAACCTAAGCCAGTTTTGTCAGAGGGAGACTTTTGAACACTCAGCATGTGATCAAGTTTGGAGCTTGCAAACCTATTAGTTTGTTTTTTAGCAACAGATAATTCAAGTTCCAAATTCTTAACTTTATCAAGCAAAAGCATGTTCTCAGTCTTCACATTATTCAACAATTCATTAGCATCAAATAGTTTCACAAGCAAATTCTTCTTATCAAGTTCAAGAGAAGCAATTTTCTTTAAGCCTAAATCAACATTCATAGCATCCTTTGTAACAACTTTGCAAAGTTTATTGTAGGCTTCTTGTAAATCAGCATCCTCAAAGAGTTTATTGTAGGTTTCTTGTAAATCTGCATCCTCAAAGAGTTCCCCATCAGAAGGGTTCTCCTTAACAGAAACACTCTCATCAACTACAGCAGTAGCTGTGAAAGCAATGAAGTTTCCATCCTCATCACTACCAGACTCATTGTCAGAAACTTCATCATCACTAAGGGTTACAGCCATAGCCTTACCCTTAGACCTCAAGTATGTAGGACATTTAGATTTCAAGTGACCATACCCTTGACACCCAAAATATTGTTGACCCATAGAATTATTAGAAGATTGATCTACTTTTTCTCTAGGTTTTTCAGTGTTGTTAACCTTAGTGGGATCATTCTTCCTAAAATTTCTAGGTTCAACAGTGTTTCTACCTCTTGCCCTTCTGTTATTGTTCCTAAGAAAGTTTCTAAAGTTCTTGGTAAGGTAAGCAATCTCTGTAGCAGAGAGCTCATCATCAAATCCACTTGCATCAACATCATCAACGGACTTGAGAGCCATTGATTTGGATTTGCCAGTCTTAGGTAGGTCCAACTCATAGGACTGAAGAAATCCTATAAGTTCATCAACAAGGATGGAGTCCACATCCTTACTTTCAGTGATGGCAGTCACTTTGGGTCTAAAGTCCTCAGTCAAAGATCTAAGAATCTTCCTAACAATTTTAGGTTGATTATAGATTTCACCCAGATTATATGCAGAATTAACAATATCATTAAGCTTAGCATAGAATTCATCAAAAGATTCATCATTAGACATCCTAATGCTTTCAAATTTAGTAGTTAATTGCTGCAACTTATTAATTTTAACTGCCTTTGTGCCTTCATGCACAGTCTGGAGGATATTCCAAGTAGTATGAGCAACCTCAACATTAGAGATTCTCTTAAATTCCTCCATAGAAACAGCATTGAAAATAGCATTCATAGCTTTGCTATTGAAAGCGGCTACTTCTTTCTGAGAAGTTTGCCACTCACTCACAGGAGTAGTGGGCTTCTCCCATCCGTACTCAACGGAGTTCCAGACTCTCTCATCAATAGATTTCAGGAATGCTTTCATCCTTACTTTCCAATAAGCATAATTATTCCCATCAAAGTGAGGAGGAATGACCAGAGAGTGTCCGTGTTCCATGACAACAGGGGTCAAGGATCAGCTCAGAGATCAAAAGATCTACAACAAGAGAGCTACCTGCTCTGATACCACTTGTACGTTTTTAGACCCCTTAAAACACAACCAGATTAACCTAGTTAATTAGCCAAGTAATTACTTAGTCAAATTATCAGATCTAGGTTAACACAAATATATCATATCAATGTAAAATGCGGAAAATAAAGAACGCAAAGATATGATGACCTAGGAAAACCAAAACGGTAAAAAACCTGGGGAGGATTTAACCTAGCTATCCTCAAGGTAAACTTAAATCCACTATGAAAGAATCAAAGTTTTACAATAGCGACTTAGACCACTAACATCCTATTGCTACCTCATGTAGAAAACTTACTGACACGACCACGTGCAAGCTCCAAGACCACGGACTCCTTCTTTCTTGGATTCTCCAGCAAGTACAAGCACTCCCACTTACGTATCTTTAAGCTCTTTAGTGCAGCAACTGAATGATCATCAAGCTCTTAATGAAATCTCCTTCTTGATAATCCTAAGCATGTGTGAAGGCAACCATCTCTCAGATCTCACAAGAGATTCACACACACAGCAAGCAGAGCATCAAATAAAACGTGGCTAGGGTTTCCTTTTTATACCTAGGGCAAAACATAAAACCCTACAAGTCATATGGGCTTAGGGTTGAGTTGGAAATTCTGCAGAAAAAACATTCTGCCCGACTTTCGATCGGTTGAGTCTAATTCTTGATCGATCGAGCCAGTCAGAATTGCACACTCAATTCTGTAGTTAACTCATTTCAACTTTACATAAAAGACCTATACTTTGAGCAAGTCTAAACAAGACTAACATCTGTTTTGATCATGGTTTGCCAATAATACAAATTAGAGTTCTAATACATTAATTCCTAAGCACTTAGAACCTAATAGAAAGAATGGATAGATGTCATTGAGTGTTAATTTTACCAAAGTATGTGGTCCGAGGAGCCAGGCATAATTAAGATTATGTTTAAACACTTATACAAAGATGTCATAGAGTGTTAATTTCCCCAAAGCATCTGGTTCGAGGATTCTGGGCGTTTTCGCGACTGGCGAGTCGCGAGATGAGTCGCGAATGAGTCGCCAGAGCTTCTGGATGAACTCACGACTGGGGTCTCGCGACTGGTCGAGTCGCCAAAACAAGTCGCCAAAACTCGCGATTGGAGTTTCACGATTGGGCGAGTCGCCAAAACAAGTCGCCAAAACTCGCAACTGGAGTCTCGCGACTGGGCGAGTTGCCAAAACGAGTAGCCAAAAATTCTGATACCTGTTTATTACATGTAGTTAAATAGAACTCTTAGTCCTAAATTGTTTTATGATTAAAAGTCCTTAATTTATATTAATTAGAGGTTTTTAATGAGATTAAAATTCTAATTAAAGTTATATAGTTTCTAACAAGATTAGAATACTTTATCTAATAAATTAAGGATAGAGTTCTATATAACTAAATTTTGATTCATTAGTGTTTAAGGAATCCTAAATAGTTTAGGACTTCCATTTTAGTTAGTGATTCTAATGAGATTAGAGTCTTTATTAAGTGCAAGGTTATTAGTTGTGATGGGATCACAATTATTTAAAGAAAAACCCAAATAATGAGTGGGAGTGCTGAAATAACCCTTTTGTTAAGTTTATTGTAAAGTGAATAGATACCTTTTCTTGACTTCGAGTCTTGCATTCCGTGTGGAGGGTATTTACTTCACAGATTACAAGGTTAAACTTCTTTGTGATTGCGTGAATGTTTGTTACGCTATTGTGACGTGACTTAGTTACATCACATTATTTAAACAATTAAACACATTTAATGTGTAGGGTTAAAATTGTGATTAGATCACAATGATTTCATGACAATCCACTTGTTTTAAAATTTCTAGTGGGAGAGAGATTCAAGGGTTGATTCTCACGGCCTCCATTGCCAGTTTATAGTAGTGTGATTAGGCACCTCGCCTTGACGTATATGCCTTGCTCCCTTCGGAGGGTGTTTAATTCATGGTACTATAGGTTAAACTTCTTAATGATAGATGAAGTGTGTTTTTACATTGAGAACGACCACGGTTCCGTGGAGTTACTTGGTGACTCACATTGATTTTAGGCAATGGTGTACACTAGACTAAGTGTAATGTTAATATCCCTTCGGAGCTATGTCATTATTACTTAGAGGCCAAAGGAAAAGCGGAAAATTATTTTTGTTTGGTAAGAGTTACCATGATAGCATTAATAATGAGAATAATTCTCACCTGATCATAGTGATTGGTATGACCTCGCTTCCAAGGAATATTAATTGCGGGATTAGGTTGTCGTTGCACCTAATATAGTATGTTTTTTCGGGTTCCATATTATATGGTTATGGATGTAAAATGATAATGTTCTTGTAATTATGTTCATAGTCTCAAAATAAATTTGTCATAATTTTGTTCTCTAGCTACTATTTTAAGTGAGTCACATTAACTAAGAAATAATTATGGACATGGTGCTTAAAGGAGCTGAAATACATAAATATGTTTTGATTCAGCATTGTCATAATTTCCTGTGCATGGTGCATTGATGGACGATAGCTTATGATATAATCATAGTCTCCATTGAAATGCTATAATGTTTCATTGGCTTCTATCTCAGTTGTACTACAGCATGAGATGCAAGAGTTAGTACTAGACTTAGACTTAATGTTAAGTCTAAATGAGATGTTTGGTATGAATCATATTGAGTGCTAAGAAAGGCTTAAGGAGTTAAAATTCTATGTCATTTTATGAAAATATTTTATTTTTAAAATGAATTGAAATTCTTGGATGTTGAGATTAAATGTTAATCTCATATGGATATGATCCACAAGTCCTTGTTAGAATCATTTGATCAATTCAGATTGTTTTGAAAATAAATTCTTTTTATGTTATCTGAATTGATGAGTGAGTTCTACACAACAGAAGACATCCTAAAAGTTAAGGCTAGGATTAATATGATTTAATTCAAATTCTTACCCTAAACTGAAAGGTAAGGGTGGTAAGAAGAGGAATTATAATACCAAACAGTTGGACAAATTAGTTGCCCTAGTAGTTGCCAAAAGGAAATTAGACTTAAAAGAATGACCAAAAGGAAAGTATTTCTATTTTGGTAAAGCTAAGCATTGTCCATTATTGTCTTCTAGATGGAAATTTACATGTTTTACTTTTTAAAGAAAAAGTTTCCATCCTTTTGTATTGTATGTTTTGGCACTTATGTCTAGATCTTATTAATCTAAGTGTTATTCAAGATTGGTGAGAGATGGGTTTTTAGAACCATTATTTTGTTATATTCCTAGTCTATGAATTCTATTTAGAGGATAATATGATCTAGGGCTCCTTTATTGTAAAGGAATATAGTGTCATTGGATTCTTTAAGTCAGTGCATACATGAAGGAGGAATAAGACTCTTTTAGAAATAGTAAAGTACATGATAAGTATTTCTATTTGCTTATTTCTTTTGGAGATATACTCTAATAATTACTATACATTTTCTAAAGTTGATTTCAAAAGTTTGTTCCTAGGACATTTGTCAAATCGTGGATTGGGTGAAAACCTAGTATATGATACTTCCATTTTTGGAGATGTCTAGCACTTGTGCTAGAAATGAAGTCTAACAAGTTGAAATCAAAAATTAGAAAAATGTATGTGTATGTTGGGTATCCAAAAGGAATTGCAAAAGATTGCTTTGATAGTCATAAAGAAGACAAGATGTTTGTAAAGTTCTTGATGATGACTATGTGAATAATCTTGAAGCAAATAGTAGATTGTTCTAGAAAGAAAATGCCGGAATTTGTTATAAAACAACTATAAAATACATTTAGAAAAGAGATGGTTGTATTAGATACACCATAAGACATTATTCTGTAGATAACTATTACACCGGTACAATATCGTAGTGGGAGGATTACCAAATAAATTCATATTTTTGTAATAAACTTTTGTAGTTATTCCACAAGGATATGAATTTGATCCTCGGTCCTACGTAAAGGCAATAGATGATATGAATATGGATTACTGGATCAAGGTTATGTGAATAGAATTAAATTCTATTTAAAGTCTAGAACTTGTAGAGGCGCTTAATTGCATTAAGCCTGTTGTTTTTAAATAGATCTACAAGTAAATGAGATTGATAGATTTGAAGGTTCAAACCTTCAAAGTCAAGACTAGTGGCGAAAAGATTTATTCAGAAAGAAATTGTTCGACTATGAAAAGATTTTTTCACCAATAGTTAAGTTTGACTCTATCTAGATTCTTTTATCCATTATATTTCATTTGGATGAAATATGGTAATGGATATCAAGAAAGCTTCTTTTAGTAGCAATCTTGAGGAAGACATCTATATGATGTAACTAGACTTGTTCATAGCAAAGAACCAGTAGTGATTAGTATGCAAGTTGTTTAAAGTCCATTTATGGACTAAAGCAAGCATTTAAATCATAAAATATCATTTTTGATCAAGCAATCAAATTATTTGATTTTGATCAAGTATTAAAAGGCCTTATGTGTGTAAAAGCTATATAGAATAATAAATTTCTTAATGTATGTTGATGACATTCTAATCATTTAGAATGATGTAGAGTTATTGTCATCAATGAAATTTTTTGTTGTCTAGTCTAGTATGATATAAAGTACTTGGGAAAGACTAGTTACATCCTATGAATTAAACTTTGTTAAGATTCAAAAATTAGGATGTTGGGTCTATCTCAAACTGCTTAAATAGATTAGATTTTAGCCAAGTATAGCATGTATTACTTCAAGAAAGGATTCTTTCCTTTTAAGTTTAAAGTTCCTTTATATAGGACTATAATCCTAAGACATATAAAAGGAATAGCGTATTAAGACGGTTCCTTATACCATATCAATAGGAAGTCTTTATGCTATGCTATATACTAAGCTAAATATCTATTTTGCAGTGGGCATAGTAAGCAAATATCAATTGAATCAAAGATCACTTAATTTAGTAGGAGTAAAGCATATAATCAAATATCTTAGGAGAATGAGGGATTATATGTTTGTCCACAAAAGTGAGGTTTTGATAGGTATTGGATGTACAAATATTGATTTGTTGTTTGATTGTGATTCATGAAGTTGGACTTCAAGATATGTGTTCATCCTGGGTGGTGAAGATACACATTAAGCATAAGTATTTTCTCATTAGAGAGATATAAGTACGTGAAAAGTAGTAGTAGAAAAGATAATTTATGCAATAAATCTGGCTGAAACTTGTTTCCAAACCTTGCCTTAGAGTGACTATGAATTACTCTAAAGGGAGATAAGTGTCGAATATATGGTAAATTATCTTTGAGAGCAAGTGGGAGATTGTTGGGGTTTATGCCCTAAAATCCAATTTATTGGCATGTCATAAATAATTAATTTGTTTAATTATATGAGACTATCTATTTATAAACTAATGGGACATTATCTTAGTCCATAAGATGCATATAATGTGATTTATGTAAAAAGTCACAGAAGATATAAATCACAAGTTATTTGTAAACTCAGAATTTTAGTTCGTAGTCGGTGATGAAATTAGGCATTTCATCTGCGAAGATTGTAACATATCAACTAAGATGATTTGTCTTGATCATGGAAGTAGAGACTTCTAGTTGGTATGTTGATATGTTTTAAGAGTTAAGACATATTGAATTGGACCGCTGTGAGATTTATTATTCTCCTAACGACTGTTAAATTAATAGTAAATCTCACGACTTCTATTTACATCAACTCTAAATCCTAAGAGAATAATGGACATGATCATAAGATATAGGTTGCTTTAATATATCAAGAGTGAGATCTATAAGTTACGATTAAAACCTCAGTATGTTGGGCAACTATATTTAGTGTTGATGGAACATATATTCTCAAGATGGAATTCATAGTCTCTTAACGGAGATATAAAATATTCCCTTGAGATAAGTTTAATGGGTTCAGTTATTCAGAGAGTTAGGCCTAACCACTTTAGTAAGTAGTTAGTAAAGTATATATTTATGAAATTGAATTTCATAAATATATAATGAATAACATAAAGGATTAAACCGGGTACTCAAGGATAAAGATGTAGTAATCTTCAAAGTGGCAGTCTACATCCATAACTTTGTATTACTACGAATATTTTAATGAAAGGGTTGTATGTATAATAAAGTTTTGGGATATAATTTATTAATAAGGCCTAGAGTGCAATTATATTCATATAGTGGTATTGAATATAATTAATGGTAACTTTGGACTTGTCAAGACTTGACTAAAAAGCCCAAGGCCCATTAGAGCTAGAGTCTTATTTGTTCCCTTTTAGTCCCACTCCAAGCCACATATTAGAGTCCAATTAGAATGGCCCAAAAGGCTAGCCCAATTAGATAATCAATTATATATAAGGAGAGAAACATACATAAATATAATGAAGTGGTTTTTCATTTTGATCACATAAGGAATGCAATGATGTATGTGAGTCTTGGACACTCTTTTATTCTCTCATTGGAAACTGATTAAGAGACCACACTTCTTGAGCATTAAGTGGAATTGGAGTGAAGATTAAAAGTTTTCCCAAGTAATTCTCAAGTCTTGGTTTTGAATTTCACTGCATCAAGGTACGCTTCCTATTCTTTGTTCTAGAATTCAAGGTTACATGTTATCTCTCATAAATGAAGTAGATCTGTGATTGATGCTTCCGCTGTGTGTTTTGTATGAGATGCAAAACTAGATTTTCCAACATTACTTGTTCCCTTTTGGTCTCACTTCAAGCCACATTCTAAAGCCCAGTTGGAAAAGCCCAAAAGGCTAGCCTAATTAGATAATCAGTTATAAGGAGAGAAACATACAGAATTTTGTAAGTTAATGAAATAGGTATGTATGTGAGTGTTAGACACTCTTTCATTCTCTCTAGAACATACACATAACTGATTGAGAGACCACACATCTTGAGCATCAAGTGGAATTGGAGTGAAGATTAAAAGTATTCCCAAGTATTCTGATCTTCAGTTTTGAATTTCACCGCATCAAGGTATACTCTCTTGTTCTTAATTTTGAAACTTACATAGCACATGTTATCTATTGTGAATGAAGTAGATCCGTTAATTTTCCGCTGCGCACATGCATATTTCTATCAAAGGTATAAAACCAAGGAGAGGAAGATTGGGTGTAAGAACACTACCTTGATTATTGTGGAGAAAATATGAGAATCTAAGGTGTTTGAGGGTGTTTGGATGTGTTTGGGTGAGAAATTATAGAAAGAGAATCTGCCTAGAAACTGCCCAAAAGTCATTTTTTTGGGTAAAATGAGGGGTCTAGGGGTATTTATTTTGAAAAATGCTCCTTCGGCTTCCAGCGCACCTTGAAGGGTCACCAACTACCCTGCTGACGTCAGCAGTTTTGGCTTTTTCCCTGTTCAAATTTGGACATGTATTTAAAGGCCTTACGAAACTCAAATTGAGCTGATCTTAGTGTCCATAGAAAGCTCTAGATGTCCAGTTTCTAGAACACTAAAGAAATCGAAAATCCTATGGTCAGATGAAAAGTTATGGCCTCGGGAAGTGTGCTGACGTGCTTTTCACGGTTTTCTAGATATCTCAACTGTTTTAACTCCGATTTCGACCCATGAATAGTCGTTGGAAAGGGAATTTGATAATCTTTGTAATGGAGCTAGTCCAAACCCATTCTAATGGACAGATCAAAATTAGGAATTCTGGTGCCCTTAGAGTCAACCTAAGGTCAAACTTGGTCAAAGTTGACAAAAATCACTGAATAGCTCGGATTTGATGTAGAAACATGAAAAATGATGTTTTGGGATGATTTTGACCGACTTTAACTTCCGATCAACCCAAGGTTGACTAGGGGCATTTTGGTCAATTTAAACTAAAATGGCACTTCGAGTGCTCCGATGCTCGAACGGGTTGCGTCACGTTAATCTAGACATTTCCACGGCCCCATGGACAAAAGATAATATTTTTGGAATTTTCGAGGTCTAGCACATAAATCGAGGGCAGAAAAAATATCGTGTCTACAGCTGCCACTTCTTTATCTGACATCTCGAGTGCAATAAGAGGTGTCAGATAAAGAACGTGATTTCGCATTTTTTGCCCCAAAATTGCGTGCGGAAACTGCGCTGTTCATGGATCGAGATAGGTTTTACCTGCCAAGGTTGAGCTGCTGCAGTTGATCCGGAAAAATTTCTCTGACTTGGTCCTCGAAATTGCGCAAGAAACTCTTCATCTTTTTTTTTTGGTCAAAGGTCAACTGGTCAACTTTGACCGGGTCAACGTTGACCGACGGCCATTGTAGGTGTGCCGGGCAAACCCAGCAGCCCTTCAAGGTGCGCTAGGCAACCCAGGCCGTACAAGGCCTATAAATGGGCCCCAAAGCTTCATTTTGATCATTCTTACTTCATTTCTCTGAATTCTCACTTCTAAAAAGTTCTCTAGAGCAAGTCGCGGTCTAGCAAGGCTAGCTTTCAGCTTCAGTCTCCAGTTCTGCACTTGAGGTCAATGTCCATTTTCTCTTTCTTTTTATTTTCTGCTAGTATGTAGCATAGCAAGTAGGAAAGTATGCTAGTATTTTTTTAATTTTTGGTATAGATATATGTTTTTTTAAAAAATATTTTTTTATCATTTATGCCATGATGTTGTTGGGAAAAATATTTTTTTCACATGCTTGGGTATTTGCATAATCACACTTGCATGCTTTCACATGTCATGAATAATTATGCTTGCACTTGTTCGTGCGAGAAAAACTTAATTTTAAGGCCACATAGATGGACATGAGAATGTCGTATGCTGTCAAAACATAGAAAAAATAGCGAAAAACTAGGAGAAATGCTACGTAAACATGAGAAACTATGCATGATAACAGGAAAATTTTGGGAGATTTGAAAACATGGGAAAAAAGCAATTTTAAATGAGAGTAGTTAAGGAAGGATTAAACGGTCATGGCTAAATTGAATCCGCGTGAGATTAAACGAGCATGGTCGAAATGAATCCTGAAAAGATAGATAGGATTAAACGGTCATGGCTGAATTGAATCCGCGTGAGATTAAACGAACATGGTCGAATTGAATACCAAAAAGATGGATAGGATTAAAAGATCATGGCCGAATTAAAACCGCGTGAGATTAAATGAAAATGGTGGAATTGAATATCGAAAAGAAAGATAAGATTAAACGGTCATGGCCAAATTGAATCCAAGTGAGATTAAACCAGAGTGGTCAAATTGATACTCTAAAAGATAGATAAGATTAAACAGGCACGGTCGAATTCAATCTGAGTGAGATTACACGGGCATGGTCACATTAAATCTTAAAAAGATAGATAGGAGTAAACGGTCATGACCGAATCGAATCCTGAGAGAGAGGTATTTTGAAAATTCTTGACATTTTGAGGTAAAAAGAAATAGGATTAAACGAACGCAGTTGAATTGAAGCCTGAGAGAGAGGGGTTTTGAAAACCTTAACATTTTGAGATAAAAAGAGATAGGATCAAATGAACGTGGTTGAATTGAATCCTGAGAGAAAGGTGTTTTGAAAATTCTTGACATTTTGAGATAAAAGGAGATAGGATTAAACAAACGTGGTCGAATTGCATCCTTAAGGAGAGGTATTTTGAAAACCTTGATATTTTGAGATAAAAATAGATAGGATTA
Source organism: Notholithocarpus densiflorus (assembly GCA_030021035.2). Taxonomy (NCBI): domain Eukaryota; kingdom Viridiplantae; phylum Streptophyta; class Magnoliopsida; order Fagales; family Fagaceae; genus Notholithocarpus; species Notholithocarpus densiflorus. The sequence goes on from JARYZH020000002.1 coordinate 12,090,593, forward strand.
AATGAACGCGGTCTAATTGAATCCTGAGAGAGAGGTGTTTTGAAAACCTTGACATTTTGAGATAGAAAGAGATAGGACTAAATGAATGCGGTCGAATTGAATCATGAAGGAGAGGTATTTTGAAAAGCTTGACATTTTGACATAAAAAGAGATACGATTGCACAAACACGGTCGAATTGAATCTTGAGAGAGAGGTGTTTTGAAAATTCTTGACATTTTGAGATAAAAAGAGATAGGACTACTGGAAAGCGGTCGAATTGAATCCTGAGAGAGAGGTGTTTTGAAAACCTTGACATTTTGAGATAAAAGGAGATAGGACTAAATGAACACAGTTGAATTGAATCCTGAGAGAGAGGTGTTTTGAAAACATTGACATTTTGAGATAAAAAGAGATAGGATTAAATGAATGCGATTGAATTGAATCCAGAAGGAGAGGTATTTTGAAAACCGTGACATTTTGAGGTAAAAAGAGATAGGATTAAACAAACACGGTCGAATTGAATCCTGGAAGAGAGGTGTTTTGAAAATTCTTGACATTTTAAGATAAAAAGAGATAGAATTAAATGAACGCGGTCGAATTGAATCCTGAGAGAGAGGTGTTTTGAAAACCTTGACATTTTGACATAAAAAGAGAAAGGATTAAACGAACACGGTCGAATTGAATCCAGAAGGAGGGGTATTTTGAAAACCTTGACATTTTGAGATAAAATGAGATAGGATTAAATGAATGCGGTCGAACTAAATCCTGAGAGAGAGATGTTTTGAAAATTCTAGACATATTGAGATAAAAAGAGATAGGATTAAACGAACACGGTCGAATTAAATCCTGAGAGAGAGGTGTTTTGAAAATTCTTGGCATTTTAATATAAAAAGAGATAGTATTAAACAAACATGGTCAAATTCAATCTTGAGAGAGAGGTGTTATGAAAACCATGACATTTTAAGATAAAAAGAGAAAAGATTAAACAAACACGGTCGAATTGAATCTTGAAGGAGAGGTATTTTGAAAACCTTGACCTTTTGAGATAAAAAGCGATATGTTTAAACGAACGCGGTCAAATTGAAACCTGAGAGAGAGGTGTTTCAAAAATTCTTAAAATTTTGAGATAAAAAGAGATAGGGTTAAAGGAAAGCAATCGAATTGAATCCCGAGAGGGAGGTGTTTTAAAATTCTTTACATTTTAAGATAAAAGAAGATAAGATTAAACAAACATTGTTGAATTGAATCCTAAAGGAGAGGTGTTTTGAAAACCTTGACATTTTGAGATAAAAAGGGATAGGATTAAATGAACGAGGTCGAATTGAATCCTGAATGAGAGGTATTTTGTAAACCTTGATATTTTAAGTTAAAAAGAGATAGGATTAAACGAACACGGTAGAATTGAATCCTAAGAGAGAGGACTCCTGAAAATTCATGGCATTTTGAGATAAAAAGAGGTGGGATTAAACAAACTTGGTCGAATTGAATCTTAACGGAGAGGTATTTTGAAAACCTTGACATTTTGAGGTAAAAAGAGAAAGGATTAAATGAACATGGTTGAATTGAATCCTGAGAGAAAGGTGTTCTAAAAATTCTTGGCATTCTGAGATAAAAAGAGATAGGATTAAACGAACGCGGTCGAATTGAATCCTGAAGGAGAGGTATCTTGAAAACCTTGATATTTTGATGTAAAAAGAGATAGGATTAAACGAACACGATCGAATTGAATCCTGAGAGAGAGGTGTTCTGATAATTTTTGGTATTTTCAAATAAAAAGAGATAGGATTAAACGAACGCAGTGGAATTGAATCCTAAGATAGAGGTGTTTTGAAAACCATGATATTTTGAAATAAAAAGAGATAGGATTAAGCGAACACAGTTGAATAGAATCCTGAGAGAGAGGTCTTTTGAAAACCTTGACATTTTGAGATTAACGGAGGTAGGACTAAACGAACACAGTTGAATTGAATCCTGAGAGAGTTGTGTTTTGAAAACCATGACATTTGGAGATAAAAAGAGATAGGATTAAACGATCGCGGTCGAATGGAATCCTGAAGGAGAGGTATTTAGAAAACCTTGACATTTTGTGGTAAAAAGAGACAGGATTAAACGAACACGGTTAAATTGAATCCTGAAAGAGAGTTGTTTTGAAAATTCTTTGTATTTTGTGATAAAAAGAGTAGGATTAAATGAACGCGGTTGAATTGAATCCTGAAGTAGAGGTATTTTGAAAACCATGACATTTTGAGATAAAATGAGATACAATTAAATGAACGTTATATAAAGATGTCATAGAGTGTTAATTTCCCCAAAGCATCTGGTCCGAGGATCCAAGTATGACTAAGGTTCTGTTTAATACTTGGAAAGAATGAATAACAGGAAGTACAATGCCTTTATACAACAAATGAACATATTGACAAAGGAAACCTTTATTAATAATAATACATTTTTAGGTTGTTTACATTCCAAGGGCGTGGTATTACATGCTCATCTAAGTCTTCTAGAAAATATGCTCCTATACTAGCCACCAAGGTGATGCGATATAGTCCTTCCCAATTGGGCCCTAGCTTTCCCCACGCCGGGTTCTTTGCAATACCTAGAACCTTCCTTAACACCAAGTCACCAGGCACTAATGGCCTCAGCTTCACATTGACATCATAACCTTGCTTGAGTTTGTGTTGGTAGTATGCCAATTGAACCATTGCATTTTCCCTTCTTTCTTCAATAAAGTCTAAGCTTTTTGCTAGCAACTCATTGTTATTGCTCGGATTGAATGAGCTAGTCCTTAGTGTTGGGAAGCCAGTTTCTAAAGGAATAACAGCCTCGGCTCCATAAGTCATTGAAAAGGGGGTCTCCCCAGTTGACCTGTGAGGCGTGGTTCGATATGTCCAGAGGACGTGTGACAGTTCTTCTACCAACTTTCCCTTCGCATCATCCAACCTCTTCTTGAGTCCATTAACTATGACCTTGTTAACAGCCTCGGCTTGTCCATTTCCATGGGGATAAGCTGGAGTGGAATACATGTTTGTAATTCCAAGATCACAACAGTATCTCCTAAAAGATTTGCTGTCAAATTGAAGGCCATTATCTGAGATGAGGGTACGAGGGACCCTGAATCGTGTGACAATGTTTTTCCAAACAAATTTCTTGGCATCCACGTCCCTGATATTTGCCAAAGGCTCAGCTTTAACCCACTTGGTGAAGTAGTTCGTGCCGACCAACAAATATCTCTTGTTCCCTGCTGCCTTGGGGAAAGGGCCAATGATGTCTAAGCCTCATTGAGCAAATGGCCAAGGGCTGGACATTGGGTTAAGGATTCTTCCTGGTTGATGTATATTTGGTGCAAATCTTTGGCATTGATCACACTTCCTCACATATTCTTACGCTTCTTTCTGCATATTTGGCCACCAATAGCCCTGAGTGATGGCTCTGTGAGACAAAGATCTGCCTCCTGTATGGCTTCCACAAATCCCTTCATGTAATTCCTCAAGGAGTAGCTCTGATGCCTCAGGGTGAATGCAGAGTAGATATGGCCTAGAAAAAAAGCGCTTGTACAATTTTTGGTCCTCGGATGGCCAGAAACGAGGCGCCTTTCTCCGTACTTTGTCAGCTTCTAATTTATCCTTCGACAAGATGTCCTCTCTCAAGAATAGTACTATGGGATCCATCCAACTAGGCCCTACTCTGACTTGGTGAACATGGACCACCTTTTCCTTTACCTCCGTGGGTTTGTGATAGGCCACAAACAGATTGACCCCTTGTGATTGAAATTAATTAATTAATTAGCCAAGTTATTAATTAATCAATTTATCATGCAAAATACGTGGTAGCACAAACAAATCACCATAAACTAAATATGCAGCGGAAAATAAATTGACACGGTGATTTGTTTACGAATGGGGAAAACCAACACGGTAAAAACCCCACCAGGTGATTTTCAAGTCACCACTCCCGAAACTCCACTATTATCACAACAAGCGGTTACAAGTAAAGGAATCCTAAGTACCTTACCAACCTAGAGTTAAACCCTTACTTCAATACCCAATTGGACTTGTTCTGTAGTGACAGTTCCTCCTTTTGATGCACAGCTCCCAAGTACGTGACTAACCAATTGTGCGGATCCCAGTACGCGACTTCAATCACCAACTAAGAAGGTTGTTGGCTGCAAAGTTCTTCAGTTCATCCACATGGTGAAGATCAAGAAGATGCTTGGTCACAAAACCCTACGGTGCGCATACAACAACTTCTTCAAGAGAAAGAGATGAACTAGGGCAAGAATTTCGTCTCCGGTCACAATTTGCTTGAACAGAGTTTGCTCAATACTTGTGCAACTTATGAACTCTTTGACGGCCCTTAAAACAATCATTTTATATGTCTAGGGTTAGGAGAAAAGAAGTCCCAAAGACACATCCAAGGATCCCAAGAAAAATAGATCAGAAATTCTGTTTTTTGTAAACCTCGACAGATAGAAGCTGTCGAGAATCTGTCGAGATAGCTGTCGAACTTTAGTAACTCTACACTTTCAGCTTGTTTTCTTCGACAGACTTGAAGGCTTCAACACTTAATCTTGAAACATGGTTTCTTGAAGTATTAAACACATCCTAGATCTACCCAAATACAAGTAATATGCGTTTTGTCAAAGGATTAGCCAATTACATAAAATCATGACATATATTCTTAACATGTGAAACACATATGTCCTAACAATCTCCCCCTTTGGCAATCCGTGACAAAACTACAAAAAACAAATGAACATATGAGAGAAGTCATAAATCACTCAACTCATATTTACTTGTTGAATACAATAAAATCTATCCTAACACAAACTCTTGAAAAACTTTGCAAGAAGAGAGTTTATGGCAAGTAGACTTTGACAACCTATATTTCTGAAACACTTTAAACAAAACTCATCAAGGCATCTTAGTGTGAAACAGAAATAATAGATTGCATACAAGATATAAAAAGCATGCGTATAAAGAGAGAAAAGAAACAACACATGTAAGAGGTAGGTGAAAGAAACAACATACATCATCATATAGAGAGATATAAGTACAATGTATGTCATAAATATGGTCACAAGACCTAATGTACAAGAACACATGTATCTAAAATAGAGAAAAGAAAAAGTACAAGTAGTGAGGTCATAAATATGGTCACAAGACCTAATGTACAAGAACACATGTATCTAAAATAGAGAAAAGAAAAAGATACAAGTAATCCTTACTACATCCCTCAGCACTCAACAACACTCCCCCTAAAACTAAAATGTCCTATACTAACTCTCCCCCTAAGTATGACTACTCTCATACCAAAACTACTTCCCCTTTTTGTCACAAGTGACAAAGGGTAAGAGTGTCAAGTAGACATCTCATTGGTAGAGCTAGCATCTCCATCATCATCATCAGAAGCATCATCGTCATCACCATCATCATCATCATCCTCAAGATCAAAATCCACTGGAGGTGGTGGAGGAGAAGCCTCTATAGCAAAACCACCCATGGTCGCCTGCCTCCGAGCAATACGGCCTACACGAACGTTCACCTGATACAACTCAGTGGAAAGTGTATCAAGGCGAGCATCCATGCGTTGCAGTTGATCTATGATGTCTCCAAGTGACACATCGCCCATAGAAGAGGAGGGAGCAGATGTGGATGGAGCAGATCGTGAAGGGGCCGATCATGATGGAGTCGAACGAGAGGGAGGAGCTGCTGAATCCTGTCGCGACCTAAACTACGCCTCACTATGTTTTACGGTAGCAGAGTCTATGACACACATATAGGAAAAATGGTCGGACGAAGGAAATGGGACGGAGGAATGGCGTAAGATCCTCGTGATAGTGGAAGGAAAGATGAGCTTATCACGAGACGCCGAATCCTGGTGAACATCCATGATAAACAAAATGAAATGAGAAGGGAAGTCTATGGTGAGATGCTCCAAAAGGGACAACAAGAAACGAGCACGAGGCTCAGTAATCGAGTTATAGTGAGAGAGAGGAAAAAGAACAAAAGTCATAACCATGTTCAAAAACTGTGGACCTTTGGCAAAGGTCGAACAGTAAGTGAACTGACGCTCACCCCACTTGGAAGGGCGCTCACAGAAAGCATATTTTAGCTCATCCTTGGACACGGTCCTCAGAGGCTCACAGGGAGGATAGTCGGGAAACTCTACCTTAGGAACCCTAAGCACATTCGCAACAAGTTGCGGTGTGACAAGAATACTCCGACCGCGAACTCGAGTGAAAAAATGAGGTACGGAGCGATCAAAACCGTGCATGTTAGAGTAGAATTCCTGAATAAGCACGGGTGGACAGGTGACCGGGGTGTCACACGGTGACTCCCAATCCCGAGAGTGAATGACACCGGGAAGGTCGGTGTCGGTGAAGTCCGCCAGTATGACTTGGCGTTTTGAATGAATGCCTCGTCGGGAAAAGTTCTCCGAGAATGCCTTGTAGGCATTATCATCACGGAATTGAACAAAGATAGGAGTAGGATCAGAAGACGAAGAGGCCCCGGAATGAAGAGGATTTTGGCCCAGAGTGGATTTACGCTTAGGTGCCATAGACACTACTAACGTAACTAGAAGTAGAGGGAGAGAAAGACATTCAGAAAAGCTCCAAACAGTTTCACAATATATGAATATAATGAAATTGGAGTACATATGCATGGGAAATGCATGAACATGTGACATGCAAAATAAATACATCATGGGCTCAGCCTAATCCAATCCTACCAGCATACAAACAGATTGCACACATCCAAATGCATGATAATACTGTTATAATGAAAATGTGATGCAATGCATGAGATTTTAAACTCATTTAAGCAACAGCCCATCCCAAAATTTCAACAAAAACTCATCAATTTTGAAAAATCCCAAAACCTAGGTTTCAAAACATGAAATGCATGAAATGGAAGAGATTAGAAGCTTACCAAGTGAAGAAAATATTGAGAAAGAGGTGTTGGAGTGAGATGAGAGTGTTTGGGAGAGGAAGAGTCAGAGCAATTGAGAGGGAGATCGATAGAAATGAGAGGCGGATCGCACGAGATGTTTAAATAGAGCCTCAATAAATCTCGACAGATGAAGGTGTCGAGAGGTGTCGAGCCATCTGTCAAGAAAGGTGTCGAGAAAAAGGTTGTCGACAGCTGCAGGTGTCGAGGAATAAACACCAAAAGCAAGAACAGAAGCTCGATTGATCGAACTAGCTGTCGAGGAGCTATCGAGGGGTCAGAAAGTTTGTTGATCGATCCACCAGGTGTCGAGGAGCTATCGAGATTGTGATACGAAAAAAAACTCAAGAAGCTCGACAGACAGCCAGGTATCGAGGAGGTGTTGAGCGAGCTTTTCAAAACAGTTTTTCGAGAAGAGAAAAACATAGACATGAATGCAATCAAGTATGCTACTCAACCAATGATCTAATCAACATATTAAACTCTCAAAATCATCTCTCAACAAAGATTTTAAGCTCATGGATCCCAAAAATACACACACATACTAAACAAGTCTAACCGATTTTATTTTTCAAAAATAAGTCAAGTCAGTTTAGTTAGCATACATTAACACATGTAAAACCCTGTGATGGCCAAATCACATTGTACCTGCACATGTATCAAGAGTAGTAAAGAATATTGCATGTTGTGTGTGAAAAACATCGCAAGATTGCAAATGTGTCAACATGTTATGACAATTTGAGATATGAGAAAATCACTTTAACTCACACACAATCATAACTGTTTGATGGAGACTATCACCTTCGACGTATATCCTATAACTCCCACATTTACTAGAATACACGCTTGCAATCATATATAAAAGCATTTTGATCTTTTTGCTTTTTTAATTTTCTTCGCATATTTTTCTTTTTAAGCATATCATGCATAGGCATATAAAAGATAGAAAAGAAATACCCAATTATATTAAGCATTTGACATTCCAATTTTACTATGCCGAAGCACACAAATGTCATATTATGATTGGCGGGCAACAGTGGTGAGATGGTTATTTATGCATTTTCTCTTAGTATTTTTCAGTCTTTCCCGTCAAAAAGAGTGATACGAGTGTTAAGTACAAGAGATAACTTAATCTTACTTATCACAAACAAAGAGCCACAAAGCTCACTTGCTTAGTTGTGCATAGAGATGCTCATCTAAGCTACAAGAGATACAAAGTTTAGAAAACTTTGTTTCAATGGCCATCTAAGGTACACAAGTACCAATGTACACAAAACACACACTGTTTTTGTATTTTTCTGATTTTTCAATTTTTATTTTTATTTTTAAGAGAAAAACAAAATAAACAAAACTGAAAACAAACAAAAACATGCTAAACAACTCAAAGTATAAAACTAGATTGACTCATAACAGTAAAGCAAAACACACAAGTAATGCAAACAAAAACAAGAAGAGAAAGTAGAAAGTGATAGAATCACTTGGAGCCCTTTTCCTTCCACACCCTGGAAGAACCTTTTCGTCTAGCAAACTCTTGAACCGATAGTGAAGGGAAAGAATTGAAACCGTTCAAGTTTGAAAGGAACATGAGGGCTTTGAGAAGATCTCAAAGGGGAGCAAGAGAGGATTGAAGCTGATTCTGTCTTCCAGATGCTATCATGCCGTTGCTTTGTTAAGTGGCAAGCCACTTATAGCAATTTGGTCGAGTAGGACCGGCAACTCCACAATGATGACAGAGATGCTGCTTCTTTTGTTTAGGCTTTTGAAAGTTAGACTTCTTAGCCCTAGGGTTCTTAGCTTCCTTCTTATCTTGCTTAAGGGGTGCACCTAAGATAGATTTACCTTTGTCTAAATTTTCACTAGCTAAATCAGTTTTAACATTATTGTTCTCAATTTCAACATTATTGCTAGGAGGAACAAAAACAGTAGTACTAGTAGAAGCAGTATTAGAGGAAGAGAAACCATACCCTAAACCTGTTCGATCAGAAGCAGATTTCTGAAGATTGAGCATCTCATTAAGCTTTGCACTTGAAGTCCTCTCCAATTGAGCTCTGACTTGAAACAGCTCCGCTTCAAGTTTCTTGGTCTTCTCAGCCAAGAAATTGTTCTCGAACCTCAGTGCTCTAATAGTCTGATTAGCCTTATCAAATTTTGTGGACAGCTCTTCATGATCAAGTTCCACATCACTGAGCTTCTTGGTGGCCAGCCTATAAAGTTTCTCATGCTTTTCAAAAACTTTGTACAATTTTTCATAGGCTGTATGGATATCATCTTGATCATCCATCTTCTCAAACTTAGACTCCACCAATTCCTCTTCTTCATCCACATCTTCAACAATCCCATCAGTAGGATTGACAGTGGTAGTGAACGTATTCAAGATTCCATCATCCTCATTGTCGGAATCATCCTCAAGCTCAGTGTCGCTCAATGTAGCAACAAGTGCCTTACTTTTCCCAATAGTCTTGAGATATGTGGGGCACTCCTGTTTCATGTGGCCGAAGCCTTGACACCCAAAGCACTTAGGTCCTACGGGAACAGTGTACTGACCGCCATCTCGTGCATCCTTCTTCCCTTTGTCTTGGCTCTTGAATTGAGAAGAACTGAATTGCCTACGGTCCTGGTCAAAACCCTTTCCATTGGCATTTTTCATAAACTTCTTGAACTGCCTAGTGATGTAGGACTTCATTTTAGAATCTTCATCATCAGAAGACTCATCGGTGTCACTACTCTTGGCCTTCAGTGCCATACTCTTACTCTTGCCCGACTTACCAATCCTAGTCAACCCTAGCTCGTAGGTCTACAGATTACCAACCAGCTCTGTCAAAGGAATCTTGTCAATATCCTTTGATTCCTCAATCGCCGTAATCTTGGCATGGAATCTCTCAGGTAGAGATCTGAGCACATTTCTCACAATCTTGGGTTCAGGAATGGTTTCCCCAAGATTGAAAGCTAAGTTCACTATGTCCTTGAGCTTGGCATAGAACTCATCGAACGACTCATCCTCCTTCATCTTAATCTCTTCGAAGCTTGTAGTGAGCCTTTGTAGCTTTGAATCCTTGATAGCCTTGGTTTCCTCATAGGTTGTCTAGAGGATGGTCCATGCCTCCTTAGCAGTTTTAGTAGAGGATATCTTCTTGAATTCCTCATTAGTGACTGCACTGAATAAAGCATTCAATGCCCTGTTGTTGAAGTTTGCCGCCTTAGTCTTGGCTTTATCCCAATCGGCCGGCGCTTCCTTTGGCTTGGTCCAGCCTATCTCAACAGCTTGCCACACCTTCTCATCTAGAGACTGCAAGAAAGCTCTCATGCGTACTTTCTAGTATGCATAGTTAGTGCCATCAAATAAAGGAGGTATAATTAACGACTGTCCTCTATCCATGACAAACAAGGATCAATGGATCAACATAGCAAAGATTAAACCCTAATCAGACTGTGCCTGCTCTGATACCACTTGATAGGCCACAAACGGATTGACCCTTTGTGATTGAAATTAATTAATTAATAAACCAAGTTATTAATTAGTTAATTTATCATGCAAAACGCACGGTAGCACAAACAAATCACCATAAACTAAATATGCAGCGGAAAATAAATTGACACGGTGATTTGTTTACGAATGGGGAAAACTAACACAGCAAAAACCCCACCGGATGTTTTTCAGGTCACCACTCTTGAAACTCCACTATTATCACAACAAGCGGTTACAAGTAAAGGAATCCCCAGTACCTTACCAACCTACAATTGAACCCTTACCCCAATACCCAATTGGACTTGTTTTGTAGTGATAGTTCATCCTTTCGATGCACGGCTCCCAAGTATGTGACTAACCAATTGCGCGAATCCCAGTACGCGACTTCAATCACCAACTAAGAAGGTTGTTGGCTGCAAAGTTCTTCAGTTCATTCACACGATGAAGATTAAGAAGATGCTTGGTCACAAAACCCTACGGTGCATATACACAGCAACTTCTTCAAGAGAAAGAGATGAACTAGGGCAAGAACTTCGTCTCCGGTCACAATTTGCTTGAACAGAGTTTGCTCAATGCTTGTGCAACTTGTGAAATCTTTGACGGCCCTTAAAACAATCATTTTATATGTCTAGGGTTAGGAGAAAAAAAGTCCTAAAGACACATCCACGGATCCCAAGAAAAACATATCAGAAATTCTGTTTTTTGTAAACCTCGACAGATAGAAACTGTCGAGCATCTGTTGAGATAGCTGTCGAGCCACGGGGCTGAAACAGTTTCTTAAACCTCGACACATGCTAGCTATCGAGTTTAGTAACTCTGCACTTTCAGCTTGTTTTATTGGACAGACTTAAAGGCTTCAACACTTGATCTTGAAACATAGTTTCTTGAAGTATTAAACACATCCTAGATCTACCCAAATACAAGTAAAGTGCGTTTTGTCAAAGGATTAGCCAATTACATAAAATCATGACATATGTTCTTAACATGACATATGTTCTTAACATGCGAAACACATATGTCCTAACAATTTGCACAAGTCTTCTATAAGGATAACCCGAGATAAGCTCTGCGCCGAGGAGGTTGCAAGTGTGGCTAGGGAATCAACATGTGTCTTTCCACTTCTAGGGACGTGTAGTAGGCTGAATGATTCAAACCGTGATTGCAAATGCCTAACTTGACTTAAGTACCCTTGCATTCTCTCATCTCTTGCTTCTAACTCACCTTTCACTTGGCTAACAACCAGTCTTGAGTCCAAGAACATATTTACTGCCTTTCCCCCCATTCTTTGAACCATGGACATTCCTTCTAGCAGAGTTTCATATTCAGTCTCATTATTTGTAGCCGAGAAGCCTAGTCTTAGTGACTTTTCAATGGTGATTTGTTTAGGAGAAACCAGGACTATCCCCACTCTGGAACCTCTTTGATTTGCTACACCATTAACATATATCTTCCAGAATAAAGGTTCTTGTAGGGAGATTGTGCCAATTGATTTTCCATCCATGTTTTGTGTCACTGCCACTTCTTCTAATGGGGGTTCAACGAACTCGGCCACCAGGTCTGCGAGGACCTGGCCCTTGATAGAGGTACGAGACATTTACTTGATGTCAAAAGCCCCTAGAATTGTGCCCCATTTAGCAATCCTCCTCGTGTAGTCAGCACTTCGAAGTATAGCCCTGAGTGGAAGCTGAGTCAGGATAACTGTATATGCTTGGAAGTAATGGGGAAGCTTTCGTGTAGCATGCACCACCACTAAGATGGCTTTTTCCAGTGGTAGATAACAAACCTCGACCTCATGTAGTGACTTGCTCACATAGTAAACTGGCCGTTGTATGCCACTGTCAACTCGTATCAACACCAAACTTACAGCATGAGGGGCCACAGCGATATAAGCAAACAAGACCTCATCCACCTCAGGACTAGACATGATAGGTGGCCGAGATAGATATTCTTTAAGTTGCTAGAAAGCCAAAGCACACTCCTCGGTCCACTCAAATCCCTTCCACTTATTCATCAAAAGGATGAAGGGTCTGCACCTATCCATTGACCGAGAAATAAACCGGTTCAAGGCAGCAATCATTCCGGTAAGCTTCTGGACCTTTTTGGGATTTTGAGATGGTTGTAAACTGTTAATGGCTTTGATTTGACCGGGATTGAGCTCAATTCCCCTATGAGTTACCATGTAGCCCAAGAACTTGCCTGATCCCACACCAAATGAGCACTTGGAAGCGTTTAGGTGCAACTTGTGTTTCCTTAAAATTTCAAAGATGTTTCCTAGGTCTCTCACATGCTCAGACACCACCTTGCTCTTCACCACCATGTCGTCTATATATACCTCAATCCTCTTGCCCAACTTTGGTTCAAACATTCTCATCATCATCCTTTGATAGGTAGACCCTGCGTTTTTCAAACCGAATGGCATCACTTTGTAGTGGTAGTTTCTAATGGGAGTGACAAAAGCTGTCATTTCCTGATCGTCCAGGGCTAGTGGTATTTGATGGTATCATTGAAAGGCATCTAAAAAGCTCATCCGAGGGTGTCCCATCGTTGCATCCACCAACTGATCTATTCGAGGCATAGGGAAGGGATCTTTTGGGCAAGCCTTATTTAGATCTGTGAAGTCCACACACACTCGCCACTTTCCGTTCTTCTTTTTCACCACCACAGTATTGGCCAGCCATTCCGGGTAGAAAACTTCCTTGATAGCCCCTGCCTGCTTGAGCTTCATCACCTCATCTCTGGTAGCATCTGCATGTTCCTTGGATAGGCGTCGAGGTGATTGCTTTTTGGGAGTGATGGATGGGTTAACATTTAAATGATAGCAGATGAAGCTCGGGTCCACCCCTAGTGCTTCATAAGCATTCCATGCAAACACATCAATGTTTTTCCTAAGAAATTCTACTAGCTCTTCCTTTTCCTGGGGAGGTAGCTGAGTTCCGATCAGAAAGAACTTCTTTGGGTCATCACCGACCATAACCATTTCTAAATCTTCACATTTTACCTCATCGATTGGTCCATCTATAGGTAATGCCAGAGCCTTTGATTGCTACAAGCCCCTTTTAGCAGAGGCCGAGGACTCAGCTTCAGGTTGATGTAAGATGGCAGCCACTAGGCATTGCCTAGCTGTGGATTGACTCCCCACGATTTCTTCAATGCAACCCCCCAACGGATATTTCACTTTCTGGTGCAGAGTGGAAGAGACGGCCTCTAGGGTATGAAGCTAGGGTCTTGCTACAATGGCCGTGTAGGGGGAGTAGGCATTCATCACGATGAAATTTACCTCCACCACTTTTGAACCAACCAAAGGAGAATTGTAGGCCGTCAAGTCCTCAGGTCTCAAATTCAGCCCCTTGTATAAGTCAGGGTACATAATTTCGGCACCACTACCTTGGTCTACCATCACTCTCTTCACGTCATACCCACCAATCTTGAGCGTGACCACCAAAGCATCGTCATGGGGCTGTATGGTTCCAATCTTATCCTCGTTCGAAAAACTTAATGCCAGTTGTATATCCATTCTAGCCCTCTTCGGCTCTAGATTATCATCCTCGGCGGACAGTCGAGCCACAAACATCACTCTGGAGGGACAAGATTCGGTTCTCCCTAGAGCAGCAAAGATGACATTGATCGTTCCCAGAGGAGGTCTTGAAGAAGCATCTCTTCGGGGTTTCGAACTTGTTTGGCTCCCATGGCCACTGGAATGATGCAAAAGCTACTTCAACTTTCCTTTTCAGACCAGCTGGTTTAAATGGTCCCATAAATTTCTACAGTCCTCCATAGTGCGTCCTTGGTCCTAATGGTACTGGCAATAAAGGCTTTGGTTGCGCCTCATGGGGTTTTCAGCCATTTTGTTTGGCCATTTGAAGAATGGCTCATTTTTAATCTTCTCTAGAACCTGATGCATCGGTTCTTGGAACACCGTATTAATCGCTTGAGTATTAGCAGATGCTGACTGCCCAGCAAAGTCTCCTCGAGGCCGGTTGTTATTGTTGTACCGGTCCGACCTGAAATCCCTCATCTCTTGAGGGATAACCTTAGCTTTTCCTTTCCCCAGCTGTTGGTCTTCCTCAACCCTCTTGTACTTATCAATCCGATCCATGAGTTGGCGCACACTGGTGACAGGTTTGCCAGTTAAAGACTTCCTTAAATTGTGCTCGGTTGGGAGGCCGGCCTTGAAGGTGTTGATGGCCACATCATCAAAGTCACCATTAATCTCGTTGAACATTTCCCATTATCGGTCCGAGTACGTCTTCAGAGTCTCCCCTTTTCGCATGGATAAGGATAGTAGGGAATCTATGGGCCAAGGGACCCTAGTACACGTAATAAAACGAGAGTCAAATGCCCGGGTGAGCTCCTTGAAGGAATCTATGAAATCTGCCCTTAGGCCGTCGAACCATCTCATTGCAACGGGTCCCAGACTAGATGGGAACACCTTGCACATCAAGGCTTCATCCTTAGAATGGACATCCATTCTTTAACTGAAATGGCTCACATGCTCCACCGGGTTCATTCGTCCATTGTAGATGGTGAACGTTGGCTGATGAAAATGCCGAGGAAGAGTTGCTCCTTCAATCCTGCGCGTGAAGGGCGACTTGGAAATTTGGTTCAATGCTTTGCTCATAGCGTCGTTTCCCAGTCTTCTGTGAGTTGGGCTCTTGTATCTGCGTTCACGATAGTATTCCTCTTCATATGAGAAAGACTCACTAGGAGGAGTCCTTAATCTATGTCGATAACTAGCATCCTTCTTATCATCAGAAAAGGAGTCAGAACGGGAGGGAGTTCGTCTTCGTCGTGCATGACGTAATTCCTTCTTTAGATGGTCAATTTCCCTCTGCATGGCTTTGTTGTTCTACTCCTAAGAGACATGACTCCCAACTCGAGAGTAACTTTTTCTAGTATGTGTGATGTGTACGCTACCTTCTCGATCCCGCTTGCGTTCGAGGTTAAGGAAATCATCTTGTCATTGGGAACCCATGGATTCTTGTTGATGGGGACCTGATCTTACCATAGTTAAACGTCGTACTCACTATTACATAAGTTCTCCCCACAGACGGCGCCAATTGTAAGGACATGTTTTGCAGCCCAAGCCCAAGATGAATGAGATATTGGCCCAGTGAGCCTAGTACAATAAATTTGTATAGAGTGGGTCAAAGAACTAGGCCCTAATGAATTTGACAACGGCTAGTATGGGTTTAGAGGATGATCAAGCAAAAAACAAGGAACATAAAGCTGAATGAATTCCTTGTCCGAGAAGGGAAGTTTCTCATATAGATCAATAACGGTTGAGTACAAATACAATTTTTATTGCTATAGTATTCTTTGTCTATTTTTCCGATCCCTTCCTCATGGAGGGTCTCTTACATTATATAGTTTCATTTGGACCATCTTGATCCTCCACTTGTTGATCATTTGAGCCCTTACTTGAGTACCTGTCCCATCAGACACACTCTTTGGCTTTCTGTGAGTTGTGGCAGCCAAGACAGCATTGTTCAGGGGTCTTCTTCACATAAATGCGGCCAGAAAAGTAGCTGCAGTGCATTCAATGCGGTGGTAGCAGCTTTCCTTTAAATATTTTTGGGTTCCCCTCATTCTCGTATGTTCACGATGCTCGTCCCTATGACTAGAGCTTCTTGGAAGGTTACCCTGATTGTAGGGATACATATTTGAGCTGTATTTATTATATTCGAGGAGGAATCCCTCCTCGAACCACCTTCCACTCTTTCCTTACTTATGAGACTCTGAACTGGAATCACCCATAACTATTTATTTCTCCTCGAACCATTCATGTCCTGGGCCAAGGCCCAAGGCCCAATATATAATTTGGACCCTTAACCCTACAGATGTTATGTTAGAAATCTCATCGTTGGATTACATGTTCTATATGTTCTTAATATGCATTTCAATCGGATTTTATATACCATTCAATCAATAAATTCATCTTTTATGAATTATTTTAAATTACAAAAACTTGAATTTGAACAATTGATTGATGACATGGCTATTGATCTTTGATCATCTTAAAATTTGGCAAACATAGAGAATATACAAAGATAATGTAATTCAACCGTACATTTTTCAATTAAAAAAATATTTGGTGGTGTAACATTCCTTAAAGTTACATTTAATTAAAAAATATTTAGTGGTGTAACAGTCCTTAAGGTTATGCTAGGTGTAACTTGAACCCATTAGAAAGTACTATTGTTTGGTGGACTTTTATAGTTGGATGGATCTCCTAGTCCTAATACACATAATATGAACTGATAACCATTTTTATTGTGGATTACCTGACTAAGCAGATACATTATGTTGAAATGAGAGGATCAATGATCATCAATGTAATTTTTGCTAGCTTAGCCACTTTGTGATTCTCTCCTGTTACCGGTGATTCACATATAGGGGGGCTCCTTCGATATATATATCTTCACAATCTATAGCTTTGTTAGCTCCATCTCTAACCCAATCTATTACTTCCCAGTAAGACCTTGCAATCGAAGCCATGTATGTAGCTTTGAATTTTTGTGGTGCACCATGATAATTAGAGAAGTAAACCTTAATTTGTTTCTTATCCACTGGATCCGTGAGGTTTTTAAGAATCTATGGGATTCGATCATAGGTAGCTTGTACTATGTCAATGATTATTGCAATAAAGAGTAAGGCAAGATGATGTTAGTCGTAGTCCTCATATTTCTTGCAAATGTTTGCCCATCTTTTCAAACATTTGCATGAATATTGTAGGGACTATGTCACCTGTATATAATAGTGATGTTCCCTCTTTTTTTAATCAATATTGACAGAAGTCACTCCTAATTAAAATATATGATATATACAAATTAAATCCATTACATATATGTGATAAAATATGGTACAAATGAAAAAGATAAAGAACATTTAAAAATAAAAAGAAATAATAAAAAAGAAGAAGAAAAGGCATAAAATTCAGTATGAGTATATATATATAAATTCATCATCTAGAAAACGGAAGATTTACAATTCATGATTAAAAAACATGTAACCAAAGATGTATTGAATATAATGCAATAATAAAATATTTATTGAGAGAAAGAGAGGTAATTACAAATAAATATTAATACGAATAGATCTTTATTTGTTTTTTTTTTTTTTTTTTTTTTTTTTTTATATATATAATAACACCAAGAGGTACATTCTCAAAAAAAGAAAAAAAAAGAAAAAGAAAAAAAGAGAGGTAGCAATTGAGTTACAAGAACCTTAGCGGAACTCTTTTTATTATGGATCACGTGTACATTATTTTGGTGGTGGGATCTCATGAAGTATAGCGTAACCAACGAAGTATAGCGTAACCAATAAAGATTAGCCCCGTTGATTTCTCAGGGACATCTGCTATTGGAGATGCAAAGTTGGTCGTATTGTATTCCTTCTCACATTCTACATTTTTCAAATATGCATCCGTAGTTAAATTCTTCCCTTCTCGATAATTCTTTGAAGCCGAAGCCAAGTATGCACCACTCAATTTCCCTAGTGCATACATAAAATCAGATTGGCAATTCTGAAGTCGAGCCTTATCCAGTGGGTCATCGAGCATTTCAAGAATTTTTGGGATTCGATTAACAATCGTAGTTTCTAATAGATTCATGTTTGAAGAAATAGAAATGAGGAGAAGACCTGTTAGATCAGCTGTAGAAGTACGATTGTCTGAAGCAAAAGTTGATGTGCACAACTCATAGTACGTGGATTGTTTGCAAATCCTATCACGATAGGTAGCGTTTACGCATGCGTTAGAAACTTGGTAGAAAAGAGAGGTGACTAGTAAGGGGATTACCAAGATTGATAGGCAGCTAATTGGAGATACCATTTTCTTTTTCCTTTTTCTAAGTTCTTTGTCAAGAATGATATTATTGATTAATGTATCTTTTGTCTTCCTATTTATACTATCCTAAGTTGGCATGAGAGTTATTTTTCACTAAAACTTTTTGAAAAACAACTCTATATCATGCCAATTCATTTTCTAATATTTGAGTAGCAACCATAAAATGAGTTGAAAAATTATCGTTTGATTTCCTTTATTTAGCTTGGCGGAGGTAGAATTACTTTTCAAAGGAAAACAACTCTATCTATATTTGAATTACTTTTTTTAGTTTGACGAGAGATAAAGTTTTTATTTTATTTTATTATTTTATTATTTTTATCCAATTGTTTTCTAAAATTACAAAACAACTCTATTTCAAGCCAAGCTAAATAAGAAAAGTCAAAACTATAGATGGACCGGTAGTTTACAGGTATGTAGTAAATACTAGTGAATACACATCAATATCTTTATGTCCATAAAATACACAAAAATGTGAGAGGGAAAATAAATTTGATGAGTGGCTATCTATGTAATAATTAGAAAGGATGGATTTCTAGTTTTCTATCTTTAATCACAAACTCATCATGTAGAAGTAAAACAATAAGCCATAAGCCACCACTGGGTGCCCCAAAGACTTGGAAAGACGCTTAGCCAATAAAAAGAAAAGAAAAAAGAAAGTCAATTAGTTAAATAAACAATTCTTTTTGAATAACACATCCACAGGAGGTGCTAGCAATGCTCATTGTGCTTTCTAAATAACACATCACATTAATCGCTTATTTACGTGTTTATTTTAAATTCTTAATCAAACATGCAAAATTGATAGATAATAAAATTGTGCCTCATATCCAAATCTGAGCAACAAAGGATGGGTCTCAAATTGTAAATCATAAATTTAGTTTAAGGTCTGACGACAATGGCAGTAAAACACAATAAACCATAAACCTGTCACTCCCAATAATCTGTTTTCTCATACAGTCCCACACACAAAAAAGGTGAGGTAGACACTAGTGATAGAAAAAATATCAATATCCTGCCGGCGTTGGTGGTGATTGTAAAAAAAAACAAAAACAAAATACCCACAAACCATGCCTTTGAAAGTATAATAATAATTTGAGCAACTCATGGTAAAGCAACTTATATATGTCAATTAGAGACGGTAATTGTCCCATTAACTGGTATAGTGGCGGCGGCGATGATTGCTGCAAACTCCCTAGAAAACCATGCCATATCGGATTGGGGAATGCCCTTGAGAGTGACCTATATCCAAGTCGTGGTGTCCTAGTATAGAAACTTGAATTACTACGGGGAGCAACACGACCAACTTTGCTGTTAGATCCACCCCGACATTGTTTGTTGCCATGTATTGTAGTGCGAGTAGTACTGCTCCCTTTGGATACGTACTCATCATCATCATCATCACATGCAAATTGGACTTTGTTCTTGATGTTAGAACTAGGTTTCTCTCCCGAGGAGGACTTATCAAAGAATAAAAGCTTTGCTGGTTTGTCCATCTTTTCAAACATTTGCATGAATATTGTAGGGACTATGTCATCCGTGTATAATATAGTGATGGTCTCTGTTTTTTTTTTTTTTTTTAATCAATTCGTTAGTAAAAAACATATAATCTATCAGTGGCGGCTCCAAAATTTTTTCTTAGGGTGGTCATTAAGAAGCTTAAATTAAATAAGACTAAATAAAATCTTGAATTTTATTGACATCACAAGTGTGCATTTGAATAAAGACAAAGTTTGGCTACAAACTTAGTTGTAACTTAAGGCTACAACTTCACTCAATATATTTGGTATTTATCAATGTATGACCTAAGAACACTTGCATCGACCCATGTAAAATGGGTTAATGCAAAATTTTGGCTAACAAATCCAAAAAATACCCTCAAATCATCTAAAATTTTGCATTTCCTTCCACAATTATGGTATTAGTGTAAATTTATACTTGTACCATTCATGTGTAAAAGGATTATTTTATTCATTTCTTAGTTTTTACTTTTTCGATTAGTTTGCCAGTGTTGTGAATGTTTTGAAAAATTTGTTACGTAAAAAAAAAAAAAAAAATTAATTAGGTTTATATACTTAAAAAAAAAAAAAAAAATTTTACATTAGTTGATATGAATGTTCAAACCAACATAAAATTAAAGTGTCCAATTTAAAGGGAAAAAGTGATATGTCCACAATATTTTCATAACAAATTATAAGTGGTAAGCTGTAACTAGTTGGCGTAAAAAAAAAAAAGGGTTTATATACTTAAAAAAAAAGAAAGAAATTTTTACATTAGTTGATATGAATGTTCAAACCAAAATAAAATTAAAGTGTCCAATTTAAAGGGAAAAAAGTGATATGCCCACAATATTTTCATAACAAATTATAAGGCAAGCTGTAACTTGTTGGCAAAACTAACTTGCAATATAAAATTTGTTGTAAAATTAATGTAAAAATGTTCAAAACATAACATTACTTAAATAAATAAAGGTGCACACGGTGCTTCACCAATTCACCTTACTTCACCTAACAATGAAGAGGCCATTCTCTTTTGTAATGAATTTTAAATACCTGACAATGAAGAGGCCATTCTCTTTTGTAATGAATTTTAAATACGAGTTTCTTGTAGCTAACTTTACTATTTTCACACAATGAAGACACTTAAGGGTCTGTTTGGAATTCACTTATTTTGCTAAAACTGAATTTTTTTTGCCGAAAGTACTGTAGATAAAGAGGAAAGTTAGCTGAAATAGTACAATGGGACCCACAAACATTACCAAAAAGTGTAATGAGACCCATGAATAGTAGCAAAAATAAGCTGAATAGTAAAATAAGTTGGCAAAAATAATCTATGCCAAATGCACACTAAGTCTACATCTGTTATCCACATTGTGTAGCTCATTTCATTTTCTTCCCATTATTATCCTCACTGTCAGGTAAGCCACAAGTCTAGGTCCTTTTGCCCAACATCTTGGCCACCACCAGACTTTTTGTTGTGACGATTCTTCACAATTTGGTGTAGCTTGCGAAGAAGCTGATGAGGGGTACCAAGAGTTTTGTCTTTAATCACTTGTTTGAGGGTAGTTTGAGGAATTGATTGCCTAAATTGGGTTAGTGAAAACATGATATTTGCTTCAAATTGCCGTGAATTTGGGGAGGGATATTATATTATATTTTTTTTGTTAAATTTATTGGGCTAATTTGTCTTGTTGTTTGATCATTTGGATTGATTTGTCACTACAACAAAATGTATTTTCAATAACGAATAAAAGTTCAGTTTTTCGTAACTAAGGACCTTTAGTGATGAAATTGGACTTTTAGTGACGAAACTCATTTCGTCACTAAAAGTCCTGGCGACGAAAAATTTCATCACTAGAAGTTCGATTTGATTTAAAAAAAAAAAAAAAAAAACTTTTAGTGACGAAATGAGTTTCGTCACTAAATGTTTTCCTCACTAAAAACACTATTTAGTGACGAAATTCACTTTAGTTT
Source organism: Notholithocarpus densiflorus (assembly GCA_030021035.2). Taxonomy (NCBI): domain Eukaryota; kingdom Viridiplantae; phylum Streptophyta; class Magnoliopsida; order Fagales; family Fagaceae; genus Notholithocarpus; species Notholithocarpus densiflorus. The sequence goes on from JARYZH020000002.1 coordinate 12,112,299, forward strand.
ATTAAATCATATTTAGTGACTAGGGATGGCAATTTCTGCCCGACCTGCGGGTACCCGACCCTAATGGGCCGGGTTTTACCCGGCCTGATAAGGAATAGGGTCGGGTTTGGGTTTTTAAAAAAAACCCGAACCGGGTCCGAGTTTTTGTAAAAATTCGGCCCGAACCCGGACCCAACCCGACCGGGTTATATATATATATATATAATGTTACAAACCCTAAAATTTCTACATCCTCATTTCATTTCAGCTTTACAGAGCTCGCCTCCCTCATCTCTATTCTCTTTGGTCTCACTCACAAATCACAATCTCACTCTTTCACTCACAAATCTCACTCACAAATCACAATCACAAATCACAATCTCACTCACTCTCAATCTCACCTTCGGCCAACTACCCAACCTCTCACCGCCGATCCAAGCCTTCGTCGCCGTCCTAAGCTCTGTCAATGTCACCGTTCTCCCTCAAGCGACCTCGTTGACAAGCACCTCAAGAGATCAAGCACCTCTCCTCACGGACCTCACCTCGCCGGACCCTCCTCCACCTCACAAGGCCACAACTCTCTCATCTTTCTCACCTCGTTGTGAACTCAAGCTTTTGCACTAAAAATCGTTCATTTTGTTCAACGAATCAAATTTGTATTTTCTAGTTTAAGTGTTATTTTTGTTGAATAGGATCAGCTTGTTTGATTTGATTTTGTAAGGTCTATATGTTAATTCTTGTTTTTACTGTTGATGTGGGAAAATTTTGTAATGAAAAAAAAAAGGTTTCCGATCTGTTTAGATCTGGATTTTCTTGAATGTCCCTATTATTTGGTTGCTGAGAAAATCAGTATCAGGCAAAATTTTTTTTTTTTTTTTGATTGGGCAACGGAATGGGCCCTGATCTGGCAGGGCTTAACGGGGCCCGCGGGGCCTGGCGGGGGCGGTTCCGAGCCCCGAAAAAAAACCCGTTTAGTAAACGGGCCGGGTCTGGGTATGGAAAAACCCGGCCTGAACTCGACCCGTTGCCATTCCTATTAGTGACGAATAATTTCGTCACTAAAACTTTGTTCGGGTACATATAGTGACTAAAAAGTTCGCCACTAAAACTATTTTTAAGAAAATCCAGGCGCATATTGCGACAAAAATTTTCGTCACTAAAACCATTTCTTACAAAATTTTGCTACATTTAGCGACGAAATATTTCGTCACTAAAACAATTTTTTATTGCTATATTTGTGACGAAAAAATTCGTCGCTAAAACTTATTTTTTGTTTTTATTTTTTTCATGGCTTTGATATTAACCTGTAACCTATCATTATATTATTAAAACCTCACATTTGAATAAAACATTTATTTCAACAACACATTTATAAAAAAAGATCCATACATTCCACAAGTAAAAAATAAACCAAGTATCCAATTCAAACTCATTCCATACAATAATTGTTTGCAATACATACAATAACTCAAGATGTTTTATAACAATACAAAAAGGGTAGCATAATATAATTAGAACTAACGGAAGATGTCCTTATATGTCTTCAAGTAATACCAAAAGTAAATCCCCTAAAAGCCACCAATAAGAAATCTAAACAAATATAAAAACAATACTACATTAAAATCGTTAAGTAAAAACATTAACTATGTTATAAGAAACATTTCTAACAATACATTAAGAGTACTAACCAAAAAGTGTTTTAACTTGAAGTTGAACCACCCCCATAGGTAAGAGCATCATCATAACCTTTGCTCCTCAAAAAGTTAAGAATATTCTTTTGGACCTCTTCTTGCTTAGCTTGCGCCTCTTGGTCCCTAGCTCTTGCCTCTTTGAGCTCAATTATCTCATTTTCTAACCGTTGGATATACTCCACCGAGGAATTAGATGAGGCGGTGGTTACTAGAGAAGAGGAAGGTCTCATGCCAAGTCCTTTTACAATACCAGACTTCTTCTTAAAAACCAAGTTTGAGATCTCCTCTTGTGTAAGGGGAATTGCATTAGGATCTTGACAATAATCCATTTGCACTTTGAGAATATTTTCCTATCATTTGAAAGAGAGAAAGAAACAAACAATCACAACATTAATACTACATATGTTATAGCTTTACAAACATGATAGGGATGGAATGATAGGAATGGAATGATACACATACATATGTCGCTTCATCCTCATGGTGTATCCACATATTTGTATTTGGATTGAAATGAACATCTTTGAAGATTTTTGCCAATTCAGGAACTTGACCGTCATTATTATTTATCTGATTAATTAACATTCGAGTGTTAGATAGATATACTTAATTAATCACAACATGCAATATACTAAGGTTTAAGAAAATGAAAAAACACGCACCTCCTCATCAACTCTAACAGCAAGTGCCTTATAAAACAGTATACATTTACTTCATCTAAGTATTAATCTAATCAGTTGACAACATTATATAGTAAACATTGGATAATATTAATATACGCATAAATAATTTACCAGCCAATCCTCATTGGTCCATCTCCCATCAATGACTTCAGTCCACTGCTTAAGTGTGGCATTCATTTACGAGTGGCTTCTTGCATAGTCAAGATTGCTTGAGCTTTTTATAAGCCTGATGCAACTTGCTGCGTACATATTCATATTTCCATCATGGGGAAAATCTCTTATGAGGCAAAAACTCGAGTGATTTTCAGGTAACCACCTCCAAGAATCACTAATCAAAAACAAAATAATTACAAGTACAAGGAATCTTACCTCAAACTTGGCCTATCATATAGTACTAACCTACAGTTGAATCCTGATCCCAATCTCCAATTGGTCTTGATTTTGTAGAGAGTTCTTCACTTTGCACGGATCTCAATACATGACTAACTCCCAGCAACTTGTAACTTGTTGTTGGGTGCAAAGTTCTTCAATACACTTGTAGAGAAGGAAGCTGTAAAGGGAGTGGAAACAGAGGCTCATTCTCGAATCATGCCCGGCTCTTCTGAGGTTAAACCAGCCCAGTTGCGACCCGCATTAACCCAGTGAAATTTAATTAGGTATGTATCACCTCGGAAGAATTCGCCAACAAAGACCTATCTCTACCGAGGACATAAGTTGATGTATTGGGGAACCCACTAACTGAGCGTAGGATTTGACGTTAGGCATAAGTTACTAAGAGATCTTCTCAGTAGTAGGATTTGGGTCCCACTTCTAGCATATGATGGGACATGTAGGAATAGTAACATAGAACTAGAGACCCACTTAGGTCCCAAGGGTGGAGCGGCCCACGCACGTGTGGGATATTCCATCATCATGAGGCTTCCACTAAGAGAAGGGTATAAAAAGGGGAAGAGAAATCTAACTAAGGGTTGGAACAAAAAACGTTGGTAAGAGATACACAAGAGAAAAGTGAGAATACAATTCTGGGGATAGGGAAGTTCTTGTTAGTTTCAAAATATTTAGGAATAAATGTTTAGGTTCTAATTTTCTGTAAGTTGGCAAACTGAGAACAAAAACATGTCTAGTTTAAGTGTTAGACATTGCTCATGATGATTCAAGTCAAGTTTCAAGAATAGTCAAGCTATAGAAAGAAAAAGTTAGAATCTGCAAGGCTTGACCAATTGAAAGAAAGGCTCGACTGATCAAAAGTCATTTTCTGCAAAATTTAAATCAAGTCCAAAGCTTGCGAAAATGTTTAGGGTTTCAGTCCAATAGTACCTAGTATAAATGGAAAATCCTAAATACGTTTCAGAAGTTCTTGGAAGTCTTGTGAGTTACTCCTGTGAGATTTGTAAGGTTTCTGTAGCCTTCTAACTCAACAAGCATCTACCAAAAAGAAGATCTACATTCAAGGACTAGTGGATTAAGTTGTTGCATACAAGATCATACATAGTTGATGATTTAAAGTTTTGAGTGGAATCTCAGAGTCACAAATGTGGGTGTTTGTGTGCGACAAATTCAGATAGAAGAGTCCGTGGATTCTGCATGTGGTCGTGTGAGTAAGTACTACAAGAGGTAGCTTTAGATTTAGGGTTTAAATCTATTGTAAAACTTCCATTATATCATAGTGAATTTGTTGCCTTGAGAATAGATTAGGTTAAATCCTCCCCAAATTTTTTACTTTGAAACTGTTGGTTTCATTGGTTTTCCTAAGTCATCATATTGGTAGGCATATTCAAATTCATAGCCATATTGATTGTGTTTTGATATAAACTTAAATTCTTATTTCCAAAAAAAAAAAAAAAAACTAAGCATTAAATCAACAACCCAATTCTAAACCTAAGCTGTTGTCATTGCCCATGAACTGTAAGGTTGAAATGTAAATGCAAATCACTTTTAGACATAACATGGGGTCTTGGAACAAAAAAGTTTTGACAAATATAGTCAATCCTAAAAAGTAATATCCAATAACTTTTCCATGATAACCAATTCAAGGGGAAAAAAAGAACCTTCTCCGTGATAATTGCTAACCAAAATTCAATCAAAGCTATAAAAGGGAGATTAAAGACTTTGTAATGGGAAATTAAAAAAAAATATCAAAATTAAAAAAAGAAAAAAAAAAACCATAAACCTTAATTACAGTTATAAGAAAGAGCAAAAATTCACACAGAGAGAGAGAGAGAGAGAGAGAGAGAGAGAGAGAGAGAGAGAGAGAGAGATTAGTACTTTGATGTCCCAAAAAAAAGTTTATAAAAAGATCTTCACAAGGAATACATATTACTGGTAAGAAATGTAATGACTTGAAGATAGCCTGGTTTGAAGACTTATAAGAGGGGAGAGAAGGCTGGTTCTAGGGCTCAGACATTAATTTAGGATGTTTCAAATGGGGGAGAGCACTTGAGACCTTTCTTAGCTAGTTTAAGTTAAATTAAGTCATATTTATTTTTTAATTATTTTTGGATATGTTTTAGTGATGTAAGAGCAATTTGTTAAGATTCATACTTCTTGAATGGATTGTTCTTGTTTGTACAAGTGATGAACTATCCTTCTATAAACATATATTTATACATAAACATGTTAAACATAAACTTGTAACAAAGGAAATAAATTTAAAATTTTTTTTTTTTTATTCATTCCATATGCACATTTTTTTGTACTAAGGTATACACATAAAAGACAACATGTGGGGACTTAAGAAATTTGAGCTACAAAATATGTTTTGAAATATAAAATTAAAAAAAGAAATTATAATAAGTGAAAAAACCAAATGAAAGGTAGAATATAGATTTTTTTCTAATCCCCACATGTAAATGAAATAAAAAATAAATTAAAAAAAAAAACCCGGGTTGTGGTGTTATTCTTTCAAAATTAAAAAAACTATTTAAGCTAATGAATGAGAGAGAGAGAGAGAGAGAGAGAGAGAGAGAGAGAGAGAGAGAGAGCTCACAGTTTTTGTGTGGGAAAAATATCGATTGGATAGGAGAAATACTATCAAATTTATACAAAATAAAATAGGAAGAAGAAAAGTCAAATTATAAGAAAGAGAAAATGATGAAGTGTAATGGTGAAGTAAAGAGTAGCGAGGAGGTAAAGAGGGAAGGGAAATGTTGGAGGAAGTGTAATCGTAGGTGTGGATTAATAGGGAGAAGAGGAGGTTTTTGTTTATTATTATTTTTTTTTAATCAAGAGTAGTGAGAAGAAAAACTTAAAAGAGAAAAAAAGAGGTAGAAAATAATTGGATGATGAGGCTCAATGATTGAGTACCAAAATTTATTGCATAAATTAGTATGTGTATATATATTATATATATATATATAGAGAGAGAGAGAGAGAGAGAGAGAGAGAGAGAGAGAGAGAAGGATGGAATGAAAATGACACTCAATGTTGAAAGGAGTTTTCAATATAGACAATTAGAGTTTATGATAGGCGTGTAGTGCATCACATTGGCCACAAAGAATTAGTTTTGCAATAGACAATCAATAAAGATGGAAACTCCAAAAAGAAAAAGAAAAAAAGAAGAGTAATGTGGCTCAATAGGAGTGTAGAAACAATAAATGCTACGTTTCAGTTTTTAGATATACTAGTCGCTAACCCGTACAATGCACGGAAGAGTTGAGCAAAAATTTTAAATTTTCACTTTGCTTAAAGTTATGATCACTTGAAAATAAAACTTACAATTTAAAAGGGGAAAAAAAATCCTAATACCAATGATAAGTCCAACACCAATAATAATTTGGTATTTCTTCACTATAAGTAATAATTTGTTATACCTAAAATTTATGCTAAAGATGACATTAATATATAATTATTCCCAATACCCAGAAATCATACTCAATAGGAATAGTATTTTTTTAAAAAGATTAAAGAAATTTGAAAACTCACTTAGTGTATAAAACACTTGTGAATGTTTAGACCCCCAAAAACAAATTTTCCAATACAAGCTTATATTCAAACAATATATGTGCGGAATATGAAATATAAGCAATACCCAAATAAGTAAACTACTCTAAGCCATTAATTAATCACAACTAGCAGAAATTAAAAGCTAAGAGTAAGGGAAAGAGAGATGCAAACACAAGATAACATCGGCACGTGTTATCGAAGAAGAAACCGAAGAACTCGGCGAAAAACCTCTCCGCCGCCCTCCAAGGGGTAAATGATCCACTAGAAAATCAGTTGGGATACATGAATAGCAATAAACCCTCCAAGCCTAATCTACCCAATGCACCTAAGCCCTCCAAGCTTCTTGCTCCAACAAGGTTCACCGAACCGTGTCTTCTCTAGCTTTCCGAATCCTACAATTGGCCCATTGCATCAACCAATATGAATTGGTCATCTCTTGAACTACTTCCCAAACACCAAGAACCTTCTCACTACTCTGAATTTGGTGAGGTAAGGATTTGGTTTATGATCCTCTCATGGGTATGACAATGGAGAGGGTGAGAGTAGAGGAATTTGGAGAATCAAGTGTATAAGATTTTGGATGAATCAATCTTGTTTTTCTTTAGGGTTTCTTTCTCAAAATTCTCTCTGGAAGCTCTAAACATTTTGTGGGTATGAGGGTATTTATAGTAGGGTATGAGATGGAATGTGAAAAGTCATTTTTTAGCAAAACAGGGTGCACTTGCGAGTCACTTGTGATTAGGATGAGTCGCGAGTTCCAGTAGCTAGTTACTAGACTAGGCCAAACTGTACTTTTTGTCCTGTAGTGATCCAACTAGCCTAACTCTTCATCTTCTTGCATGCTTCACACGTGTGCTTCATTTTGACAAGTCACCACTCGCGAGTCAGTCGTGAGTCACCTTCTTGTTGCACACTTTTGATCAAATCTTCACACTCTCTCACACACAACCCTTACATTATTCTCACCTAAATACAGAGTTTCTAAATGCTGAATTGCAAGTGAATTTAGCACGGAATAAAGCCAACACATAGTTGAATAAATTCAACTTTACAATATCCCCTTTTGGCTATTCTGTGACAAAACCCTAAAATAGACTCTAAACTTAAAAATGTGAGTTGGGAACAATTGCCAAAACTCACTCACACCTAATTCTAGATCTGTGAAGCTCTTGAACCATACGAATAAGTCTCCTGAAAACAATATCATAAAATGCACTCATTAAGTTCATTGTAAGCAGAAAACTTAGAATGCATATAGAGCAAGCACAATATGATCAAGCAAGTATGAATATGATAATGAAGCATAACTCTACCATACAAGAACAATCACTATAAATAGTGATGACAATGAACATTCACATGATGAATGAACATCCAGACATGCAAGCAAATAAGCTCAATGCAAAGTATCATTTGCATGTCCAACACTCAACCGATGCAAGAACACTAAAGCAACAAGCATTAGGTTTAAATTGCATCAAGGATACAAGATCCAACAAGGGCACAAGAGTACTAAAGACAATGCTAGACATTAACTAAAAGTACTAAGCTACATAAGCAAGGGTACATAAAAACATAGTCAAGTACACAACATAAGCTTAAAATATGAATTCTGAACATAGACTAGTAATAGCACCAAAGAAAAACTAGAAGAGCTTGTTGTTTGATTGCTTGCTCCCCCTTTGATTTAGCTCTCTCCCCCTATCATAAACACCATCTCCCCTTTTTTGTCATGGAATAGCTAGTCATCATCTTCTTCTAGCTTCCTTTGGATTTGATCCAACTGAGTTTGGAGAAAGGTAAACTTTGTCTCAAATCGGGTGTGCTGAGAGTACATGATAGTTGTGAGGCCGGACAATTTTGGGCTAATGCCTTGCATGGAAGCCATGATATTGTCCAACTTCTCATCATAGGAGTGTGAGCTAGAGCTTGTATCACCTTGAGGAGCATTACTCTCTTGCTTGACATTCTTTCGGATATGGCCTCTTATAGCATTGAGAGTGGTAATGTTGATTGGTCTTTGCTTTGATTGAGGAAACTCATCTTCCATTATGGATACTCCTTTTAGCTTCAATATCTTTGTGATGAGGCAACAAAATGGAAGACAGTTCCTAGAGGCCGTCCTTTCAACAGTTTTGACCAAAATGTGAAAGATATGAGAGCATACATCAATTTCTTCATCGGTAATCAAGTCATGAAGAAATAGAGCCTGACCAAGATTCATATATCCGGTGCTCGAGAGAGGATAGAGATTATGAAACATTATTGTTGTGAGAAACCTCAACTCGGGGGATAAAGATGATAGACCAATTGATTTCCCATTTGAAGACACATCCAAATTTTCTCTGAAAGCGTTGCGAAAAATTTCAAGATCTGGTTCCATCTCATCATACACCGATGGTTTTGCAAACATTGGTCGTTTGATGTTCAGAATGAGAGCAAGATATGAAGGCGTTATAGTAAAGTCCTTTCCTCTTACCCAACATCGTAGCTCTTCCCCATCAAAGAGAGCATTTGCATAAAACTCTTTCATAAGCTCTTCATAAGGATCATCAAGATTTGATAGAAGGTAGTTCCAATCCTTAGAAGCGAGCCATTTAGGAATGTTTGTATCAAGAAGAGTAGCTTGCTCAACAACCCATTCAATTTCCATGGGGGCACTTTTGAAGTAGCTTGAATATGCTTGAAATGCAGTATAGGATCTGAATTGGGTGTCATCGAAAACTCCAGTTGAAGATTGAGTTTTCTTTGTTTGTTTTTAGACCCCTTAAAAACATAACCAGATTAACCTAGTTCATTAGCCAAGTGATTCCTTAGTCAAATTATCAGATCTAGATTAACACAAATATATCATATAAATGTAAAGTGCGGAAAATAAAGAATACAAAGATATGATGACCCAGGAAAACCAAACCGGTAAAAAACCTGGAGAGGATTTAACCTAGTTATCCTCAAGGTAAAACTGAATTCACTATAAAGAATTGAAGTTTACACAATAGCGAGTTAGACCACTAACATCCTATTGCTACCTTGAGTCAGAAACTTACTACCACGATCCCATGATAGCTCCAAGTCCACGAAATATTTCTTTCTTGAATTCCCAGTAAGTATAAGCACTCCCGCTTGTGTATCTTTAAGCTCTTAATGCAGCAACTAAATCGATCACCAAGTTCTTGACATAATCTTGAATCTTGGAAACCCTAAGTATGTGTGAAGGCAACCACCTCTTGATCTCACAAAAGATTCACACACATAGCATAAGGAGCAACATAAAATGCGGCTAGGGTTTTCCCTTTTATACTTGAGGTAAAACATAAAACCCTACACGTCAAACGGGCTTGGGTTGAGTTGGAAAATTCTGTAGAAAAACAATCTGCACGAGCTTCGATCAGTCGAGTCTAATTCTCGATTGATCGAGCCAGGCAGATTTATATAGTAAACCCTGCAGAACACTCGATTCCAACTTTACATATGTTAAGGACATATTTTGTGTAATTGGCTAATCCTTTGACAAAACGCACTTTACTTGTATTTGGGTAGATCTATGATGTGTTTAATACTTCAAGAAACATATTGTTTAAGTCTAGTATTAAAGCCATGAAGATTGTACCAAGCTCTTCAGTTGATTGTTATCGCAATCTCGACACCTCTCGATAGCTGGTGGATCGATCGAGAAAGCTCCTGTGTCCTCGACAACTCCTCGATAGCTTCTCAATAGCTGTATCTGTCAAATTTTAAAGCTCGACACCTCCTCGACACCTCCCGATCGGTCGAGGTTACGGGAATTCAGATTTTCAGATCTGATTTTCGGCCCATGATGACATGTATGTGTAGGGTTTCTTTTCTCACAACCCTAGACCTATATAAGGCTTATTTTAGAGGCCGTCACATAAGAGAATACAAGGAGAACATATGCAAAAGGTGATCGATGTCTTATTCTCTTTGAAAGAAGCTACTGCGTCTTTTGCGCCTTAGGGTTTTGTAACCAAGTGCTTTTTAATCTACATTGTTGATGAAGTGAAGAACTTTGCAACCAACATTCTTCTTCCTCAAGTTGGTGAGTGAGTCATGTACTGGGATTCGTGCATCAAAAGGGTGGCGTTCATATATTGAAGAGTTTAGAGGTTCTGAAGCGGTAGAAGGTTTCTACTGTGAGTTCATCTACGGGAATTGTAGAGTCTAGGGACAAAGGTTTTGTACTAGATCTGAAACTTCTCTTTACTATAGTGGATTGCTTTTCGGGAAGGTTTCCCCCTAGGTTTTTTTACTGTGAAACTAGTTTGTTTCATAATCAATCTAATTAACAACTTGGGTTTAAAACTTGTTAATTCTATCAATCGGGGTCTAAATTTCCCAACAACATATAAACACACTTTGAGCACGTCTAAAACAAAGACTAAAACGTTTTAATCATGGTTTGCCAACATTACAAATTGAAGTTCTAATACATTTAAACTAAAGTCTTAGAACCCAACATTCTTTGACTTAGGGGAGAAACTAGTGAGGTCAATGACTGGTTCCTTCCCTTTGCTGCTACTTCTTTTCACTGCTGACTTTTTGAAAGGAGACATCTTCAAGCAGAGATCATGAAATAGCAAAGAGAAAGATGAAAACAAACGGCAATAAACTTGATTAGCAACAAGTTAGTACCAAAAACAAAAACTACGAATTAAACCCTAAAAACTGAAATTTAAAGAGCAATTAAAAAAAAAAGACATGTGAAGATGCTAAACATCAAAGCATGATATAATCATGGCATTAGACACACAACATGTCAAAGATTGTGTGTGTGTGTGCATTATATGGAAAACTGTGCATATAAGAGGCATGAAATCATGCAAGGGGCAAAGTGTGAAACACATAACCATTAGTTGTTCCAAACATGGAAACATGATTATTCCTAAATTTTGTACTCAACGGAGTCCAAAATTACACACAAAAACATATAAATAGACATTTTATCAACAAAACGGTATGCACACCACAACACAAAACATTGTATAATGCATGAGCATGTAATAATCTTGACAGAAATATGAAAAACAAGCATTATAACATCATTCTCAACAAAACCCATATATCAATTTCATCAAAAACTACAAAAACCAATGTTCTTCAACAATATTTCAATATCTCAACAAAACCAACAAATACATGAAATATAATGCTTTAAACTTGAAATAAAGTAAAAAGGAGTGAAAACCCATACCTTTTTTTGGATTTGGAGTGAAGATTGAAGAGAATAATGGAGGTTTTTGGAGTGAAAAATGTGGTTTTGAGAGAGGGAGAGGCGGAGAAGACAAATGGACAAACACGTGATGAGAGGGAAAGTGAAAAGTTTTGAAAAACTGTTTGATTTTTAATCCTATTTTTGCAAAGCATGCGTTTTTTGTGACTCAACTGACTCGCGAATGAGTCGCCAAAAACCCTTAAACCCAGATTTTGAAAAAAAAATTCTTAGTCTTTTTCGCGACTGGGACTTACCCTCGCCAAACAGTCTTGACTGAGTCGCGAATGCCTTGGGTTGAAAAACTGAAAAATCAATTTTTCTGAAGAATTTGAAAATTTTTCTAAGTCTTTTTCACGACTGAAAAGACCACTCGTGAGTGAGTCGCGAAAATGCAGAGTTGCAAATTTTTGGATTTTTGTGAAAATTTTCAAATCAAAATACTTTCCAAAAACAACTAAAACACTCAAAAATCTTTTTGGATTTGATCAACAGATGCTTGAGCATGTACATCACATTTAATCAAGTACAATCACACAAATGAATAAGGCATTCATTGAACATAGACATGTGTGATATGGGTGGGTATCAATTATGAGATAGTCCTTAGTCTAATGTGAAGTTTCAATGATCGATTCAACCAAGTCATACACAACTAGCACTAAGTAGAGTGACCTATCTCAATTGTAGAAATGAACATATATGACCTCCCACATAAACTTGATTACATTGAGTTAGAAGCTTTTCATTTGGCTTCTTTTCTTTTGATAACATTTGATCATTTTGATCTTTACATTTCTTTATGAGATCGATGCCTGAAATTTTTGATATTTCAATTTGATGAGTAAGCCTTTGGCTTTTGGCACCATACTTTATAAATACATGTCACTTTCTCTTTTTTCTAGTCAAATACTAGTTTGTGCAATGGCTTTTTCAGCTCATTATCTCTTTTCGAGATTTGACATTGATTGAGCTTTTAAGCAAAAAAATGAGTGGGAAGAGATATAGGCACAAGTCTACGCATGTCTCAAAATCAAAAAAAACTATTGATTAATCATTCATGACAAGTTTGAAGATCTATTTACAACAATCACATAGATGTCAAGATGTTTCCCATAAATATACAAGTGTATATAGAACAAGCTAAGCTCATTAATGCACAAAGCCATTAGTACGGAGGTACAAGGCTAAACATGCATGTGACAATGCACAACACCGCCGATCAAACTTTTTGGATTTTATACTTTTTATGTGTTTTTGGATTTTTGACACAAAGAAAAGTAAAGAATGATCAGAATTAACAAACAACCAAAGCTTTTATACAAAAAAAAATAAAAATTAGAAACATGCTAGAATGTAAAATAAACAAGCAAACAACAATGTCACATTATATAGAAAGAATTAATGCATGGACATGTTATAATGCTTATGCATGAGTACCCGTCTTCACCCACACGACACGTGCGTTTGGGGTGATATCCTTTAAGGATTGGGTACTTGAGTCATGATTCTCAAACCTTAAGGTGAAGTTGGCCAAACATGAGGTGATGGTGTTAATCATCTTCATCACATTACTCATAACAGGTTCTCCTTCTTGCCCTTTTGGTTGCTTGGGTTTCCCATTGCCTTTTCCTTGTCTTCTTGGCTTTTGAAGATCCGCATTCTTCAATGCTTAGAGCTTGTAGCAATTTGGTCTAGTGTGCCCTAGGATTCCACAATGATGGCAATAGTGTTGTGTTTATGGACCCTTTTGTCTCTTAGGAAGAGACTTTTCTCTTGCCATGGGCTTAGCCACAATTGGCTTGGGAGACTTTGTCAAAACCATTTGATTCACCACATTTGGTTTCTTTTCATATTTTACATTGTTAACAAGAGGAGTTGATGCTTCTTTAGCCTTGACAAACTTCATTTCCTTTGACATTTTAAAGTTTGAGCTACCTTCTCCGGTATACCCTAAGCCACTTCTATCCGAAGAGGGCTTTTGATAGGCAAGCACTTCATCAGGTTTCTTGGAAGCAACACACTCCACTTTGGCATTTGCTTGAACAACCTCAAGCTCAAGAAACTTTATCTTGGAATAGGCATTGTTTAGTTCTTCATTTAACCCTTCAACTTCACACTTGGTCTCTTTGTACTGCGTGAGGATACTTTTATAGTCTTCTTTGGCTTTCTTCATCTTTCTAATAGCTGCCTTAGCCACTCTTGCATTTTCTCCACTCTTTTCAAGAAGTGCATTGTAGGATTCTTGCAATCTATTTGTTCCTTCATAAACGCACTCTTCTTCATCATCATTAGATTCATCTCCAACACCAATAGATTCCACTTCGGTATGCTCACCAAGCTCTTCCTTTAGAGTACTTAAATCTTCTGAAAAATCTATGGATGCAATGGCCATGAAAGTGGAGTAGTTTCCTTCCCCATCACAACTTTCTTCAGAATCGAAGTTTGAGCTATTCGAATCACTAAGGGTTGTAGCAAGAGCTCTACCCTTTCCCTTTAAATAGGTAGGGCATTCTTTCTTCAAATGACCATGCCCGTTGCACTCATAACAAGTGATTCCTTGAGAAGGAGAAGAGTCTTTGGAATCCTTCCTTTTGAAGTCCTTCTTGTGTTTCTTGAAATTGGAGAATTTTCCTTTCTCAAAGGACTTCCCATCCTTTTTGAACTTCAAGAACTTGCGAAAGTTCTCTACAAGGAATGCCACCTCTTTTTCAACATCATCCTCTTCCCAAGAATCTTGAGCTTCAATTCTCTCATTGATCGTCTTAAGAGCAAGGGATTTACTCTTCCTTTGTGATGGAAGAGTGAGCTCATATGTTTGAAGAGAGCTGATAAGTTCTTGGACCTTTATCTCATTAAGATCCTTGCTCTCCTAAATGGCAGTTGTTGATACTGTATTTTGTCTGACCTCGATTTGCGTGCCGAACTCCGAAAAATCCAAAAATATTATTTTCTCTCCATGGGGCCGCAAGAACATCCAAAATGACGTGGCGCAACCTGTTCGGACATCGGAACACCCAAAGTGCCTTTTTCAGTTAAAATGACCAAAATGCCCTTAGTCAACCTTGGGTTGACCGAAAGTCAGACAAAGTCAAAATCCCCTCAAAATAGCACCTTTCATAGTTTTACATCAAACCCAAGCTTTTTAGAGATTTTTGGCAGTTTTGACCAAGTTTAACCCGGAGTTGACTCCCGGCGGGCCTCAGAAATCCTAATTTTGATCCAGCCATTAGAACAGGTTGTAACCAACACCATTGCAAATATTATCAAATTCTCAGTCCAACAACTATTCATGGGTCAAAATCAGAGTTAGAACAGCCAAGATATCATGAAAACCGGGTTAACGCACTGATCGATACACCACTTACTTCTAGAAGCTATAACTTTTGATCCGACCGTTGGATTTTCAAGTTCCATGCCTTTTTAGAAACATGAAGTCAAGATCTTTCCAAGGGTGTCAAGTTCAACCTGATCTGAGACCTTTTGAGGTGGCGGCCCTATAAGGGTCGCTGCCTCGTAAAGCATGCCAAGGCTATAAAAGGCCCCAAGCAGATCCATACCAAGAAAAGAGAGACTTTCTTGGGTGCCTGCTCTCTGCCTGGAAAAATTATGAGCTTT
Source organism: Notholithocarpus densiflorus (assembly GCA_030021035.2). Taxonomy (NCBI): domain Eukaryota; kingdom Viridiplantae; phylum Streptophyta; class Magnoliopsida; order Fagales; family Fagaceae; genus Notholithocarpus; species Notholithocarpus densiflorus. Next base: position 12,127,439 of record JARYZH020000002.1, read on the forward strand.
TCTCCTCTTTTCAAAACACAAAAAACACATCAAAGCCTCTTGATTCTTCTCTTCACCAAAAATACAAGGTAGTGTTCATACCCTCCATCTTCCTCTCCTTTTTAGCTACTATCCATACCCCTTTTTCTTTAAAAGCTTCATCTAGCTTTTATCTTGCTCTTTTTGCCTTAATAACATAATTTATTACTTTATCTAGCATGATTCTTGCTTTATCTTGCTTTTAGCATGCTTTTTTGCTTATTTTCATATGCTTCCATGTTTGTTCATGTGTTAGTTGCCTTTTCTTCTTGCTTTATGCTTTATGTCATGTTTAGATCCTTCTTTCTTATGTGTTGATGTTTGGGTCTACATGCTCACATGCTTGATATCATGTCTTCGGCTATGCCTTGCTTAGATCTACATGTTTGTATGCTTGTTTTATGCTCTTATGCCTATGTCTACGTCTTCACATGCTTGTATGCTTGGATTTGTGTTCTTCCATGCTTTTATGCTTACATCCACATGCTTAGATGTACATTCACATGCCTACATGCATATCTCCGTGCTTATATGCGTAGATCGGTGTATTTACATGCTTAGATTGATGCGTTCTCCATGCTTTATGCCATCTCTCATGTGCTTGCATGCTATATGCCTTGTTTATGTGCTTAGGCCTAGACTTTGTTTGTCATGCCATGTGTTATTGTAGCCCTTTTGTTCCTTTTATTGCATTTTCTTGTGTTTTGGCCTAATGGTTAGGACCCGATCTAGACCCTATGGTCTTTGTCATTGCCCATACACCAAGGCCCACATCAAAGGGATTGGATCATTCATACTTGCATGTCTATGCTTGCTTGTTTCTATGCTTTATGCTTGTGTTAGCCTCTCTAGTTCTAGGTTTTGCCATGCTTGATGCCCTCCGTGGGCTTGATCTTGTTTGGTTACATCCGACGCCCATGAGGCATTGTTTGGATGTGACCATTTGGAAAGCATCTCCGGATGCCGGGTTGCTACGTACATACCCTTCCCTTTTCGCTCTGTGCGATGCTATGCTTACCATGTTTGTTCGCGCCACTTGTTAGCTTTCTATGCATTTGTACACGCTTGCTTACATGTCCATGCATGAGTCTTGCTTACTAGTGTGTCGTCCATACTTCAACACAATGAAGCTATGGACATTTGATCCAAACCTACATTTGTCCCTCGCTGACACCACTTTTTGTTTGCTTTCTTGCTTGTTTACCTTCTCTCTTGTTTACTTGCTTTCATGTTTCTTTGCTTGCCATGTCTATCATGCTTATCTGCTTTATGCCTCTTTCATATGCTCTTTGCATCTTTTCCTTCCATTGCTTGTCTGCTAGTTTCTTATCTTTGCCTTTGCATGTACACACATGGAGTGAGGACGCATGGAGCTAGGGCACGATCTCCTAGGCGCAAGCAAAAAGAGCGAGGATGCGAGCATGTGGATATAAGCCAAGCGGCTATGTTCAGTAGATTTAGGGGTCTAGCCTCCTTTGGTTATGTACTCTTTTAAACCTCCTTCCTTCCTTCCTCCTTTCTCTCTTAGATGGGTTGTATTAGGTATATCATGCCATGTACCATTCGACCTCATCTCTAGAGTATGGCGACCCCTGTTTACTTTCTTGCACCTATATTTTGGGCCATGCTCTAGGGATGTAAGCCTTTACTTTCCTACTCTGTGTGCTAGCATTGTGCATGATGTATGTATATATGTACCTGCTCGCCCCTCCCGGTCTGATTGTCACAGTCCATGTCATCTAAGGCAAAGCGATGCCTAATTTCTACCGTTAAAGTAAGGTGACATGTCGCCCGATTTTCGTGATGGAAATCTAGTATTAATGCCTTAGGAAAGCATAGATTGGGACCACACCTATTCAAAAGACAAACTTGAAAGCTCCCCATGCATGCAAAGCCCCGAAAGCCAATGCCAAAATCATGTTTTTTTACTGCTAATATCCGAAAATTAAGGTTTTATCAAAACAAATGACTGCCCTTGGACAGGCGTTGTGGGGTGCTTAACACCTTCCTCACATGTAACCAAACTTCCAGACTCAAGAATCAAGATTTTTTTGCCATCCACATTAGATTAGGAAAAATGCCCTTTTTCTTAACCTAGGATTGGTAATAAAATTAACTAGAAACAGGTGACCAATCACACCTTAGAAAAACCTAATGATTGGTGGCGACTTCACTTACCTTTGGTAATCACCTAAAATTTGGCCAAGATTCTTGCCACACCTCCAAAGGTAGACAAATAACTTCCTCCACCGAGAGAGAGAGCACCCGAAGCTCCGCGTAAGACTCCCAGAGTCAAACCATACAATTATCGAGAGGGGCCTCTAATGGGCCCCGCACATGCGGGAGCGTCGCCATGGTGGGTGGTCGAATAAAGGCCCGACGGCGGTTTTCCAACTGTTCGCGACCCGGGTGTCGACAGACTAGCGACTCCACTGGGGATCGATGAGAGTTTAGCCTTTAGAGCTTTTGATAAAACCATAATCTTTGGACATTGGCTTTCAAAAACACAGAAATTAGCATTGGCCTCCGGGGCTTTCCTTTTGACAAAGGCTTTTACTATATCCTAGTAGACTATTTTCAAAAGAGCACAAAAATCTTTTTCCAAAAAATCATTTTCTAAAAGGGAGGCTGTGAGGTATTTTCATGGGGCTTTACCGCTTTCCTCATATGCTTTATTGTTGTAGAGACCGGGAAAATTAGGTGCTCTCAAAAAAGAGATTTTTGGGTGCTTTTTTATGACACCTCTCTTTTTGGGTAAGTGGTGTGAAGTCGCCACTTATTTTTTATACAAAAAAAATTAGAAAAAATTAAATACAAATTTACATGACTGAATTGTTCCATTCTCATTGATTGAATAAAAATGTATACATTTGGTAAATTGAATATTACATGGCTTTGGGTCCTAGTTACAAACTACCAAAAAAATAAATAAATAAAGATAAAGCCTAGGTCTACCTATCCAAATGCACTAAATTCGGAGGCTAGGTTATGGAATGGGAAGGTGTTAGGCACCCATTCCGCCTAGATAGAGTCTGGTCTTCTAGACTCTCATGACCGATGTACTTCTTTTATGCATGACATGAATGATATGTTGCACACATGAAAAACTAAATCACATAAGTCTATTTATGAATGCATCCTCTTCTTTGTTAAAAAATTCAGATCTGTGTTGTGATAAAAAAAAATTTGATTTGGTTTAGAAAAATCATATCTGTTTTTGTACATGTAAAAAAAAAAAAAAAAGTTTTTGGCATAGAAAAGTTAGATTTGTGTTGTGATAAAAAATTTTTGATTTAGTTTAGAAAAAACAGATCTGCTTTTGAAAACTAGAAAAATTGGTTTTTGGTTTGCTTGTAAAAAAAATCAGATCTGTTTTATAAGTAAAAAAAAAATCAAGATTTGTAGAGAATAAAAAAATCAGACCTGTTTGTGAAATAAAATAAAAAAGGATTTTTTAAAGGAGGACAACACTCATGAAATAAACCTACGCTACTTGCATTAAACAAAACAAACAAGACATCACTACTTTTTTTTCATTTCAAAATCTGCTATGTTAAAAAAAAATTCAGATCTATATTTAAAGAAGATATAGGGCAGCTTTTGGATTTAAAAAAAAAAAAAAAAAAATCAGATTTGTATCTAAGGAAGATACAAACCAGTTTTTGTTTTGAAAAAAAATTTAGATTTGCATCTAATGAAGATGCAAATCAATTTTTGATTTCGAAAAATTCAGATTTGCATCTAATGAAGATGCAAATCAGTTTTTTATTTTTTATTTATTTATTTAAAAAATTCAGATCTGCATTTAATGAAAATGCAAATAAGTTTTTTGATTGAGAAAAGATATGATAACAAGAAGATTTTTGAAATAAAAAATAGATCTTAACAATAAAAACATCATAAACACATTCTAATAGAGAAAATATCAACAACACATGATATGAGCATTGTAAAATCAAAACTAAACACATATTTATTCATGCATCACAAAATTAAAAGAGATCGAAGAAGAAGAAGTAAAGAAAAGCTACCTCTTGCATGGATGTACTCTTTTTCTCGAGAGAATATTTTAGGGTTCAAAGAAATTAATGCAATTGTCTTTGAAACCTAAAAATCCTTGTTTACAAAAAAGAAATTCTTAAGACTAAAACATCATAACAAGCAGATTTTTGAGGTAAAAAATAGATCTTAACAATAAAAACATCGTAAAAACTTTCTAATAGAGAAAATATCGACAACAAATGATATGAGCATTGCAAAATCAAAACTAAACACAGATTTATTCATGCATCACAAAATTAAAAGAGATACAAGAAGAAGAAGTAAAGAAAAGCTACCTCTTGCGTGGACGTACTCTTTTTCTCGAGAGAATATTTTTAGGGTTCAAAGAAATTTATGCAATTGTCTTTGAAACCTAAAAATCCTTGCTTACAAAAAAGAAATTCTTAAGACTAAAGCCTCCAGAACCTCTTTAACGTAAGAGAGAGAATATTAGAAAGGGGAGTCAGAAAGAGGGGAAATCTGAGAGCTTCAAAAAGTGTCTTGAATTTTGAGATTCAGTCTCTATTTATAGAGGCTGGAAAGCTCGAAAAAATAGCTTAGACGATCAAAATATGAACTGGGACCATCCTTATCGCTAAAAAATCGAAAATGTTGTGTTTTAAGCTAACCCCAATGCCCCCGGGCCGAAGCCCAATTGTGTGCCAATCCCGCTTTTGAGTTTGGGTGCGTTTTGGACTCTCTTTTTTTAGGTTTTTTGAGCTGGGACTTGCACTTAGATGCGTTTTTTATCCGTATTCTAAAAATTAAACTCTTTTCTGGATAATTTAGGTCTTTTCAGTAACAATTATCTTGTAGATAAACACTCTAAAAAAAGTCTTGATTATTCTCAATTTTGTTGTTATTTGATTATCCCCCTTTATTCCCATGCAAACAATCCTATTTTTGACACTAACTATCAACCAGTCACAAAATTATTTAATTAATTTTAATTGTTTAACCAATCAGAATTTATTTAAATTATTCATGCGTGGTTGACTCTACCTAGACACAATGCATGCTGACCGTGCAAACTTGATCCCGCGATATCTTTCGATCCGACGGTCCGATTTGGAAACCGGGCATACCGTCGCGTCCGTTAGAACCTCGAGATCATTTTTATGATATGCAATGAAAAAATTAATGCATGTAATGCAATCATGAATTTTGGGTACATGAATGGTCATTCTAGTCATCTTTCTTGATTAAATCATGGGTGCAAAATCGAGTGTCTACAGAATGCCCCTCATTGATAGCAAATGTCAATGTAAAACAAGACACTGATTTTAGCGGGTATGATTTAATTGAGGTTGAATTTGCAAAGATTACCTAGCCCTCGAACCTAAAATCTTGAAAAAAATGAAAATTGCAAATGCTTGACCTACTTGATAGCTGATGAATCTTGAAATGATTCTTGATAATTGAGGTGACCGAGAGGCTTTTCTATCTCAGTCTGAATGTGGATGGTAACCAAGGGGCTTTTCTACCTCAGAACTGGAAATGTGGTGACCAAGGGGCTTTTCAACCTCGATCTTGAAGATAGGTAACCAAGGGGCTTTTCAACCTTGGAGTAGGAGTTGTGGTGACCAAGGGGCTTTTCAACCTCGATCTTGAAGAAAGGTAACCAAGGGCCTTTTCAACCTTGGAACTAGAGCTGTGATGACCAATGGGCTTTTCAACCTCGGAATCGGAGTTGTGGCGACCAAAGGGCTTTTCAACATCGATCTTGATGAAAGGTAACCAAGGGGATTTTTAACCTTGGAACTGGAGCTGTGGCGACCAAGGGGCTTTTCAACCTCGATCTTGACGAAAGGTGTGGCGACCAAGGGGCTTTTCAACCTTGATCTTGATGAAAGGTAACCAAGGGGATTTTTAACCTTGGAACTGGAGCTGTGGCGACCAAGGGGCTTTTCAACCTCGATCTTGACGAAAGGTAACCAAAGGGATTTTCAAACTTGGAACCGAAGCTGTGGCGACCAAGGGGCTTTTCAACCTCGATCTTGAGCGGTGGCAACCAAGGGGCTTTTCAACCTCAATCTTGATGAAATGTAACCAATGAGCTTTTCAACCTTGGAACCGGAGCTGTGGCGACCAAGGGGCTTTTCAACCTCGATCTGAGCTGTGACGACCAAGGGGCTTTTCAACCTCGATCTTGACGAAAGGGAACCAAGGGGCTTTTCATCCTCAGAACTGGAGCTGTGATGACCAAGGGGCTTTTCAACCTTGATCTGAGCTGCTGGAATGTCGATCAAAGGGATTTTCAACTTTGACCTGAGTTGATGGAATGTCGATTAAAGGGCTTTTCAACTTTGACCTGGCTGCTGGAATGTCGATCAAAGGGCTTTTCAACTTTGATTCGAGTTGTTGGAATGTCGATCAAAGGGCTTTTCAACTTTGATCCGAGTGTTGCCTGCAAAAAGTCAAAATTTGGGATTAGACTTTAAATGATGAGAGCTTTGTTGCTCCATTGTGATTTTCCTTTGTTCCTTCTTGATTTGAAAAAAAATAAAAAAAAATAAAAAAAATAAAAAAATAAAAAAATTTCCATTAGCAAGAAAACCTTGATGGATTTTTGTGGTTCCTTGAAAAATATTTTTTCTCTTTGAAACTCAAAACTTGGAATTTGAGATTTTGAAGCTTGAAACTTGAGACTTTGAAACTTTGCATCTTGAAATTTTGAAACTTGAGATTTTGAAAATTTGCAACTTGAAATTTTTGAAACTAGAGATTTGAGAATTTGCAACTTGAAATTTTGAACATGAAATTTTGAGATTGAATTTGAAATTTAGAATGTGGAATTTTAAACCCGGGATTGAAAATTTGGGATTTGGGATTTGAAAATTTGGAATTTGAAAGTGAATCTTTTATTCTTAATCTGCTCCAAGAATTTTTTTTTTTTTTCTTTTTCGAAATTGATATGACCCTTCTCTTATCATGATTTTTTTTAGAAGAAGAGAAGAAAAGGAAAAGAAGAAAAAGAAAAAGAATTTTTTTTTGGGAGTTGACTTAGCAACTTGCTGAGTTTAAGTGTGGGGGCCAAATTTTGGCCCCCCATTTGTCTTGTCTCTCTCTTTTTTTTTTTTTCTTTTGCTTTTGCTTCCTCCTTTGTCCTTTCTTCCACCATTAACACTATTCACCCTCATCTTCACCTTGATTTTTCTTCTTCACCTCACCATTTCTTCTCCAAAAAATACTTTTCTAAGCTTCTCAACCTTCTTTCACTCATCTCCCTTAATATTTTTTTAGATCCTTGTGTTCTTGACTACTTTTGCTACACACTCATTTTTTTGAAACCCATTTTGAAACCCATCTTTTCTTTGCACCAAAATGTCATCTTCTTCCAATGGACCCTCTTTTCTTACTTCTCATGGAAAGAAATATCATCCATCATTTTAATGGAATGATGAGGAGGGGCTCCTTCAAGACCCCAAGACCCACGCTCCACATTCCCACATGGACTTCAAGCTGAGTTTTTCTTTGGTTTCTTTGTTGGGAAAAATTTTGTTTCCATGCTTCATTGAAAGTTTGATGGTGAGACATTGCCATTTTGTTGTGTGCTCTAGTTGGAATCTGGGGCATTGTATGATTGATCATGTTGTAATCTTGGATTTGGAGCATTTTTGAAGTGTTGTATTTATTTGTTTTGGGTTATGGTGTAATTTGGACAATGTTGGTGGCTCATGGAATTTTGGCAATGTTGGTAATTTGTGATATTGTTGGATGAATTTTGGCTTGGATTTTGGGGGCATTGACATTGTAAAAAATTTGTGTTGTAGGCTTGTATGAATATATTCATGATGCATGTGGGAAATTTTGTTGGTATGTGTAAATTTTATTTCATGAACATGGCAAAATTTCGTGGGTATGAGTATGGAAAATTTGTGGGTACGAACAATTTTTGTGGATATGGAAGAAATTTATGGACATTAAATTTTGGCTATGGAAAAATTTTGTTGGGTATGTGATGTTAAATCATGGAAATTTTTTTTGTGATTATGATTTTGGACATGTAGGGATTTTTTCGTTGTGATTTTGGACATGTAGGAATTTTTTATGGGCATTTTGAACATGTAGGAGAATTTTTTATGGTTATTTTGGACTTGGACATGTAGGAAATTTTTATGGTCATTTTGGACATGTAGGAAACTTTTTGACGGTCATTTTGGACATGGGAATTTTTTTGTTGTTGGTCATGGTAAAATTTTGGTGGGACATTGATTTTTTTAGATGTATGATTTTTGGTCATGGGAAATTTTTGTTGGTATGGAATGAGATTTTTGTTGGCATGAGAATTTTTGGCATTCTGATGATGGGCTAAATTTTTGTGTTGCAAAGTCTCAAGAGTCGAGGTAGCCTCCAAATGTTGAAGGGCATATGGGAAGCATTGTCTCCAGATATTAGGAATATCGTTGGGACTTTCTTGTGCTCAGATTTAGGTAGTACAATGAACCTGCGCTATTTAGGGAGCTTGAGAAATATTAAGCAAATCAAAAATTATGACTGGGGTGGTATGGCTTATGCTACCGTTTTACACTTCATGACTCAACTTTCCAGGTGTAGTCTCTCAAGCTTGGGTGGTGCTCCATTTGTCTGGCAGGTGAGGTTTGGAATTTTTGGCTATGTGTGAGTTTTGGAAAGTTATTTTGGCTATGTGTGGGTTTTGGAAAGTTATTTTGTAATGGTGTTGTGAAACATTTTTTTTTTTTTTTTAGGTTTGGATGTATGAGTACTTTAGAGTTGGTCCTAAAGTTCGGGAGGAGGTTAATGATATTTATCCTAGATTTCTCCATTGGTTGCCCAAATACCGTTTGTTAACGCCCTCCAAGCGTTCTTTGGAGATTTGGCGTATGGTGATTGACAATTTGACTGTTAATGATGTGAGTCATTCCTCCCTTTTTTGTGGGGTTTTTGGTGCTTAATTATGGTTTGGTCTTTTTTTTTTTTTTTTTTTTTTTTTTTCTGGGTTCTTTTGTGATTTTTCAGATGTCTCTAAATCCTTGGGCTGGATGTGAGGAGTATGATGAGTGTGAGCGGGCTTTAGAACTGAATAGCCGTCGGGTATTGTTTGAATGTGGGGCATGGGAGATATTGGTATCTTGGTGATCGGGTGTTGCCTCAAGTTCAACATGTGTACCCTCCTATAACAATTCTGGTTCCTCCTTGTCCCTCCATCCCGTTGGCTAACCTTCTGACTAATGAAGAGATTGCTCGGGCTCGTGTTGGCCATGTTGTTTCAGGAGTATCGGGGACTTATTCTAAATTCATTCAAACCCATTTGCAAGGTTGTTTGGCCGGCATTTCTGTGACATCAATATTTCCCTTCCCTTCTGAAGTCAAACTTTCATCTTGTATATTTCTTTTCCATATTTCTGCTTGGTGACAATACTTGCATGTTAGACTTTTCAAGCTCCATCTTCTGAAGGAGAGGAAGAGGAAGAAATTCTCTCTTCTCACCATGCTGGTAGCTCTTCTAGTTCTTTTATGGAGACTTATCTCCATTTTCTAGCATGACAATATGAAGTGATGAATCCTGATGGAACATATAGTTCCATGCCTTTGGATAGGCTAGAGTACACACCAAACGTCCTTTGGCCTGATCTGGTGTGTTCTTGAATTTTTTAGTTCCTTATCCTTATTTCTTCTTGGCTTGTTGGATGGCTCATGATCTAGTAGATTTGTGCTTTAGGTTGATGTTGATCTTGTGGAGGAAAGTATGCAAATGATCGAAGGTTTACAACTGTTGGCTCGTACTCAGTCTTCCCAATATGTGATCAATGAGGCGAGCTGGGTATGCAATGATGCTTTCTGAGTGTCTTTTGCATGGAATTTTTATTGATAATGGACATAACACTTGACTTTGCTGACTTTTCAGGTGAGTCGAATGGCAGCGGCTGATTCCACTAGAAGAACTTTGGAGGAAAGAATCAGAAACCTTGAACCTGAGAACCGTCAGTATGATCCTCGATTCTATGCAAGTCAAAAGGGAAATATTGAAGGTGGTTCCTCTAGAGGTGGGTCGAGGAGGTCTTCTCGTAGGCGGACCCGGAGTCCCAATAATGTTTGATTTGTATTTTCAACATATCCTGCAAAAACGAGAAGAAGTGCTTCTTAGACAAATTTGTATTAATTTTAGCCTTTAGCTCTTTGTCCTTTGAATTGCTTTTGATCTTGTTGGAACTTTAAATGAGACAAGCTTAGAATTCACCTGATGAAGTCTTGTAGTACCAATTTAAACTTATCTTGACCAATTCTGATGGAATTTGCACTTACTTGAATGAGGCGGAGCCGAATGCCCCTAGTTTAGAAATGAATGCATGATTTTTTGAAATCTTGATTTTTTATGAATAGATGATGATAATGGTTTTTTGTTTTTTGTTTTTGTTTTTGTTTTTTTGAAAATGAATGAGGCATGGTCAAATGCCCCTAGTTTGTGAATTGATGCATGATTTTTGAAAACCTTGATATTTGAGGAAAGATTTTTTTTTTTTTTTTTAATGGATGAGGCATGGCCGAATGCCCCTAGTTTAGAAATGGATGCATGATTTTTGGAAATCTTGATTTTTTTTTTAAAAGATGATGATGATAATCTCTCTTCTTCTTTTTTTTTTTTTTAAATGAATGAGGCATGGTCAATTGCCCCTAGTTTGAGACATTTATTCATGAGCTTGGAAAAATCTTGATTTGGTCAATTTTTGAAAATAATAATGCAAGTGATAATATTTTGGAAACAAATGAGTTAGGCATGTCTGAATGCCCCAGTTTAACCAAAAAGAAAAAAAAAATCTTTCTGAGTGTTTAACGGTCCTAAAAAAAATGCTTGAAAATTCAAAATTGCATAAAATTGCATGAATGAACGTTGGTGGGGTTGAGTGCCATTTGGCACTTGAAGGGTGCCGAATGGCACTTGGTCACAACACCACGCTTACGCCATGGTGGGCCGACTCCTCACACTTTTTGGACGCGTGTTTTGCGTTTTCGGGTTTTTTGAAATATATTTTCTTCGTGTGTGATCATGAAACACTTTCCTACTCGGCTACAAACTCTTTGAAACCTATTTAAAACCTAATTAGGAATTGATGTAGCTTACATTAGTGGTCTTTCCTGCAACAAATCTCTGCATCAAGGTTAGCAAAACACAATAATCACAAGCAAAAGTCATCTATGGCAAACAAACAAAATTTTTCTCATTCAACAATTCATGATATCAACAAATGGGTTCGTAGCTTTGATTTCAATACCAAGACCAATTTTATAGCCTATAAACTAGAGGGAATTAAGGCTTTGAGGAACATCAAAATCAAGTGGGACTACCTTCGTGCTACTGTGAAATTCTGGGATCCTGAAGATCACATGTTCCGGTTTAAAACTGCTGAATTCTATCCCACAATTGAAGAATTTTCCGCTATTCTGGGCTATGATCCAAGTAAGAAATCTGTAGCAGTTTCTTGTGATCCCAGGCATAGGGAATCTTTGTCTGATACTCTTGGTCTTCCTACTTCCATTACCAGTAGTATGGTTGAAGGACATATGGTGAATCTTCGTGCAATTCTTTCAAGGCTGATTAACAAATGCATTTACAGAGTGACTGACAATATGTACAAATTTTTTGGCTTGGCCCTATGCTTCGTGGGAGAATTTTTTCTTTGCTCTGGAAGGCACGATTTTGCAGATGCTCGAGCCATAAGTCTTATGAGTCAAATTAAGGATGGTGATAATCCTGTTTCTCTGATCTTGGCCGAAACTCTTCTAGGACTGGACGCTGTATTTCATGGTGGAGAGTCTCAAAACTTTCTTGGGAGTCCTTTGGCTTTACAGATATGGCTGATGGAACTGCTGGATATGATTGCTAGGCCTACAACTGGTAATTATGGTCCTAGCAGTTTTCTTAGCAGGACTGTCATCAAAACTGAGTGCCAAACTGAGAGTGACTAGGTGATGTTTTTGAATAAGAAATCCAGTGCCTCAATTCAATGGAACTGTTATTGGTGGAAGTGTCCACCCCCTTTACTGTGGTCTCTAGGATTGGATCACATTTTCATTGTTGGATTGCGGAGGGCCACCTTCTATAAGGCGGGTATTCCTTGCTCCTGTGGACACAAATCCTACTTCTATAAGGAACATGTTGTTAGGCTTGGAGATGGCTGACCGAATGGATCAGTCTTTTGTCAAGGTTCACTTTCATAGGATGACTACAGAATACTCTAATTGGTTAGTGGACAAGATTGCTAACAAGGAAGCTTACATGGTTTCTATGAGAATGCAGTTTCTTAGAGACAATCAGGAAAGACACAATGATGACAACTACAAATTTAAAAGGAGGGACAAAAGTGACAAAGTATCTAGAACAGAAGAAATCAATGATCAACCAAAAGAGAAAAGACTGAAGACAAAATGACCTTTTTATTTTTGGCTTCGAAAATGTTTATTTTAAAAGTCGATGTGAAACTCTTATGTTTAGGAATTATTTAGGACTTGCAAGTTAAGGGTTCTGTTTAAGGTGTAGGTTTTTTGGGGTTTAGTTTTTTTTTTTTTTTTTTTTTTTTTTTTTTTTTTTTTTTATGGTTTGGGTTCCTGAGGTTTGGTTTGGTTTCGAGTTTGGCTTTTTTAAGGTTTGGTTTTTTGGATTTTGTGTAATGACATGGTTTAACGGAATAGTTGAATTTTTGAAAATTTTGTTTAATGGGCAAATGGTGGTTTTGGGAATGTTGTGACCGGACCAACACATGGTTGCCTACGTACCCTCTTTGTAGAAGGATCATGTCATCATGTAGTTCATTGATTTTCTTTTATTTGCCTTAACTTTTGCCTAGGCCTCTCTTTCGGGTTTTCAACCTAGAAGGCTCTCTCACTCTTCTCTTTTTCTTTTTTCTTTTTTCTTTTTTTTTTTTTTATCAATCCTAGGAAGGGAAATGACATAATTTACAACCACTTCAGACGTGGTGCTTTGAGACTGCCACCTTAGACGTGCTATTTCTTCAATTGATCCATGTTGGTTGGCTCAGTGAATGGGTTTGCATCTAAATCCATCAACCTTACTTCTCCCCCGAAGTATATTTGCTTGATAATGTATGGACTTGCCCAATTTTGCATGAACTTCTTGTTTGCATCTTGAACCGGGGCTCGGATCTCTTTTAACACTAAATCCCCCAACTTCAAATCTCTAGTTTTACACTAAATCCCCCAACTTCAAATCTCTAGTTCTTACTTTCTTGTCAAAAGCTTTCCTAAGCCTCCTTTGGTAACCTTGAATATGATACAAGGCTTTGAGTCTCTTTTCATCCAGCATGCATAACTGGTCATACCTGCTCTATAACCAATTTACTTCAAGGATTTCACTTTCCAATACTGTCCTTAGTGAACGGACACCCATTTCAATGGGAAGGACTGCATCTATCCCATACACCAATGAATAAGGAGTGGCTCCTGTGGAAGATCGAATTGATGTTCTACACCCCAGAGTGCATAGGGCAACTGTAGGTGCCAGTCCTTGTAATTTTTTGTGCTCTTCTTTAAGATTCGCCCTATATTTTTATTAGTAGTCTCAACTGTTCCATTAGTCTGAGAACGGTAAGGTGAAGACTTGTGGTGTTGTATGTTGAACTGTCATAGCAGCTTCTCTGTTTCTCCCTTAAAATGTATCCCATTGTTAGAAATAATCTCATGAACCTCTTCAATTATCTGTTGTGCTTCTTAGCGGTTACACAAAGGAGATGAATTCCATCATATGATCTTCTATAAAGCCTTTCACCACAAATAATGTAATTAGTAGACAGCCTCCTGATGGTCAGTTGGTCATTCTTGTCTGCAGATGGTGGGTATGTCCCATCCTTGAAGTATTGTAAGATGTCTAAATACCATTCACCTTCCCCATTCTTTTCCTCACCCTCTTCTATTGTCATGCAATAGGCTAGTTCTTTTTTTTGTTCCACCACTATTGGCCTAGCTTCATCTTCCTTAGGTCCGTCCATCATGGATGCCATGGTTACTAAAGCATCTGCAATCTGATTATGCATCCTTGGCACATATTGATATTGGATCTTACTGAATTTCGAGACCCACCTCTAAAGACATTCGTGATAAGGCATCAGCCTTTCTTCTTTGATCTTCCATTTATTTTTAATTTGGGAGATGATCAAGGCTGATTCTCCATACACCTCCAACTCTTTCACCCCTAGGCCTAGGGCTGCTTGTGGTCCCATGATACAAGCTTCATATTCAGTGGTGTTGTTGGTGGCAGGAAAGTTGAGCCTACCAGAAAATGGGATGTGTGTCCCTTTTGAAGAAATTAAGAGAACCCCAATTCCACTTCCGTTTTGATTTGTTGCTCCATTGAAGTACATCTTCCATGATTCTACTTCAATCCCTATGATATCTTCATCTGGAAAGTCTCCTTGGATTTCTTCAGCCTCTTCTGGTGAACAATGGGCTAAGTGATCAGCAATTGCTCTCCCCTTTACAAATTTCTAAGTCACATACTTAATATCAAATTCTGGCAAAAGCAAGACCCATTTGGCTGTCTTCCCATCTTGCACAGGCTTTTCCATTAAGTACTTCAAATGATCCATTCTTGCAATCAACAAAACCTTGTAGGCAAGCATATAATGTTTGAGTTTGCAGGTTGCCTATACAAGTGCTACGCATGTCTTCTCTAGTGGTGAATACTTTTCTTCATAAGACAACATCTTCTTGCTGATGTAGTAGATTGCATTCTTTTTTCTAGTCTCCTCTAAGTATTGAGCAAGTAAAGCCCTTATTGCTGTATCTGTAGTGGTGAGATATAACAACAATGGCTTTTCAGGTACCAGTGAGATGAGTATTGGTGGTTTCATCAGATAATTCTTAATCTTCTCAAAGGCTTCTTGGCATTGTTCATTCCATACTGTAGTAACTTCCTTCTTAAGCAGTTGGAAGATTGGTTCACATGTCATGGTGAGCTGAGCTATGAACTTGCTAATGTACTGTATCCTCCCCATAAATCCTCGGATCTCCTTTCTCAGTTCTTAGAGGCTTCATCTCTTCAATGACCTTGATTTTTTCGGGATCGACTTCTATTCCCCTCTGGCTTACAATAAACCCCAATAGCTTTCCGGATGTGACCCCGAAAGTGCACTTCTTTGGATTCAACCGCAACTTGTAAAACCAGATTCTTTCAAAGAACTTCCTCAAAGCCGGTATATGCCCTTCATGGTCCTTGGACTTGACTATCATATCATCAACATAAACCTCTATTTCTTTGTGGATCAAATCATACAACAAAGTGGTGGCTGCACATTGGTAAGTAGCACCGGCATTTTTAAGGCCAAATGACATGACCTTGTAGCAATATGTCCCCCATGGAGTAATAAAGGAAGTTTTCTCCATATCTTCTAGATCCATCTTAATCTGATTGTACCCTGAAAATCCGTCCATAAATGATAGCAAAGAATGACCTGCTATGTTGTCAACTAGGATGTCAATGTGAGGCAAAGCTTTATCCATACTTCCAAGCTCACACCATCATGGTAATGACGAATCAACCAATCCGAAAAGCCATAAGCAAACCAAATGCAGCAGGGCACATGGTCTAGTAAGCTGTAGAACTAAGCCAGTTTGATATTGAATATAGGCCAAGAACAACGATCAAAGCCCAAGCATTCGCAGATTTTATCACTGAGTTCACTTTTCCATACCTAGATCAGGAGGCAAAGTATTAGATGATCTGTGCAGATGGCTCGTCTGTTACAAGACTCAGAGGCCTTCAAGGATTGCTGATCAAGACTCAGAGGTGTCAGTCTAACCCCTTTTCTGTCTTACCTTTCTCCTATTTATAGCCTTCCTTTAGTGGGTCAATAATGATTGCTTTTTAGCAATTCTCATGCGAGTGGGGCCCGTTTAGATTATTCTTAACAAAAGAGGGCCCCACTTTGGAAATAGGAACTCAAACGTTGGAACTTGAGCTAGACGCCGAATGTTGCTCGGCAACGATATCCCCTAAGGCATTACCAACGTATCCCAAGATGCATCCGAGCAAGGGTGGCCCCGAGGCTTGAATGGGCCTTGGCCTAACCTATCGAGCATCCGAGGATGGCCTGATACTAGGTCATCAAGCAGCCCATACCATTTGGGCCTAATGGAAATGGGCTGACGATCGTACAATAGCCCCCCTTAATTCGTTCCCCATTCTCGGGGATTGAATCAAGGCCTTACATGACATCTCTGATCATTTCTCAGGGATATGAATTGTCAGTCATTAATTACAGACAAGACAGTGGGTGCTTTATAGGTATTCGAGGTGACAGGCTGTTTCATCAGACGACCATCATAACTTGACGTTTCACTTACCGAGGCCACGCGTGCAACGGTTACGAAAAAGGGAATCAATGGTTTTCCCGCTTGGGAATCCATTTAATGCTCCCTTGGTTCTTTCTCCTATAAATTGTGACTTTCCCATATTCAGACCACTTTTCACTTCCTTACTCTTCTTGTGTTTATAGTTCCTGAGCATACATTTCCCTCTCGAGATCATCTTCCTTAGTGCCAACTGTAAGTTCTTTTATTTTATTCCTTATCTTTTTAAATTTCCTTTTTATTTTCTAACATAAGGGATGGGCTTTTCACATCTTCTTAGGACTGAGACCGCTTTAGTCAATTTTAGGGCTAGGTTTGCCATTCCTTTAGAAGTAGTTGTAGCATACTGTCATGAAGATAACATAGCAATCGAAAGGCGCCCTCATGTGGTGTTCTTCCCGTTAATGGATATATTAGAGGGTGGGGTAAGATTTCCAGTAGATCCATTAATACTTAGGACCCTTTGATTCTATGGTCTCTGCCTTGACCAACTACCACCAAATTTCTACCGAGTGGTGAGTAGCGTTAGTCGACTTACTGACCTGTACGGATTACACCTCAACCACCATGATATTAACTTCATGTATAGTCTGTGCGATAATGAGAGGTCGGGGTATTACCTTAAGGTTAGGGACACTATGGTTCGATTGATATCATGCCTTCCTGGCTCCAACAGAAACTCAATAAGAGAGTATGTCCAAGTGAGCAGCAACTGGCTTGCCAACAAGCTCACCTGCCCGACCTCACCCTGAGATATTGGTTGGTACCACTCCCATTTAACTTGTTCCATTGTTATTGATATCTTGCTATTTATCTGTGGCCGTTACTATTTTTATTCAAATGTTAACGACTTCTTCCGTTTGTGCAGACGCTAGACAATTCAAACCATATTCGAATGCCATACATGTGCGGGATTTGAATTTCGTGCTTTGGTCCAAAATTTTTGTACATTTTGACTGTTAACTAAGGGCTTCTTACCTCATCCTTTGCTGCACTCCTGCGTACACTAGTTTTCAAGACCCTAGATAAGCATTAACTGTTGACAGTCCCCTGCTTTCATATCTTGACGTCCGGTTACGCGGTTTCCTCCCCTGAGGATTAACGCTTAGTGAGGCTCGGCCCTCAACAGATAAGGGAGGGTTCATTGCTGCCCATGTGGGACGGTTCAGCGAACAGAGTATTCCACGGTCGGGCTGAACACATCCCCATTGAAGAGCCTAAAGAAGAGGTTCAGGATGCAGGTCAGGTGGTAGTTGAATCCGTTGACACTTCATCAAAAAGGATTGAGACCGAGGATCCATAAGCCGAAATGGTGGTGAGAAGAACAATGACGGCTGATCTGTTCCTGCCTGGTGGACGGCCAGCCACCCAACAACAGGTCCCTCCTCCCCCAACTCCCTGCGGACAAAAGAGGCCTCGGAACACGTCTGAGCCCACTGACCGACAGGAGGATGCGCCCTGCAAAACCCCTCCTGCTCCAGCCACTACCCTGCTTACTATCCGAGAGCCCACACCAAACCCTTTACCTCATAATCAAAGTAGGTAGAAGTTAAGAATGTAGGTAGTATAACTTGTATAAGTTTTAATTTTGCAAAAGGTTTTATTATTAATGGAGCAAAGACTTTTGTTAGGGTCATATTTTCTATGTAATTGGCTAGTCCTTCGACAAAATACACATTACTTCTAATTGGGTAGATCTAAGCTGGGTTTAATGTATCAAGAAGTATGTTATTCAACCATATCAAGTGGTATCATTAAAGACATGAAGGTTGATCCAAGAAACAAGTGAAGAAAAGTTGTTTCATTAAATCTCAACAGATGTTACTATCGAAGTTTAATGAAGAAGTCCAACACAAGCTCGATTTATTGAGAGCTATGATTTCACAATTTCTAGATCTGAATTTCGACCCATGATTGCTTTTTAACAATTCTCGTGCGGGTGGGGCACGTTTAGATTATTCCTGACAAAAGAGGGCCTTACTTTGGAAATAGGAACTCAAACGTTGGAACTCGTGCTAGACGCCGAATGTTGCCCGTCGGCGATATCCCCTAAGGCATTACCGACATATCCCGGGATGCATCCGAGCAAGGGTGGCCCCGAGGCCTGAATAGGCCTCGGCCTAACCTATTGAGCATCAGAAAATGGCCTGATACAAGGTCATCAAGTAGCCCATACCATTTGGGCCCAATGGAAATGGGCCGATGACCATACAGAACTAATTCTAAGTTGATTTTTGGACAAATAACCAACGAGTACGAAGCAAAAGAAGAAAGAATGAAAAGGAACCTCAAACTGACGAGCCAACTCGTTGATGATTTTGATGACGTCAGGTTCAAACAAATCCCACGGGAAAACAACTCAGCTGCGACGAGGTCGTTAAATCGGGGTCAACTGAAGATGCCTCAGCGAAGCCAGGGCTATTCAAGGAAGTCCAGACAATCCCTAGCATAGACGAATTGCAAACCTTTTTAGTTCAGCAACCAAGCACCTAGATGGACCCAATCCTTTCTTACATCAAAGATGGCCAGCTCCCATTTGACCCGTCCAAAGCAAAGAAGGTTAGAGCGGCCAGATTCACTGTCGTGAACGATGAACTTTACAAGAGAGGATTTTCGTTACCTTACCTAAAATGCCTGAATCCTGAAGAAGCAACATATGTGTTGTGAGAGCTCTATGAAGGCGTGGTAATCACTCAGGACCTCAATCTTTGGAGGGAAAGACAATCAGGGCAAGCTACTTTTGGCCAACTGTGCAAAAAGACGAAGTTGAACTCATCAAAAAATGTGATAAGTGTCAACAGTTCAGAAATGTACAGCACATTCCAGGAGAACTAATGATGAGCATTTCCTCACCATAGCCATTTTCCACCTAGGGGATTGACATCAATGGTCCACTCCCACGAGGGAAGAAACAAGTTAAGTTCTTACTTGTCTTTATTGATTATTTCACTAAATGGGTTGAAGTAGAGCCATTAGTAGTGATCACTAAAAGCAAGATACAGAACTTCGTCTGGAAGAACATTGTTTACAGGTTTGGAATCCCAAGGACGATCATCTCTAACAATGGTCGGCAATTTGATAGTCGAAGATTCAGGGAATTTTGTGTGGAGCTGGAAATAAAAAACCACTATTGGTCACCTAGCCATCCACAGGCGAACGGGTAGACAGAGGTAACAAATCATACTTTGCTCAAACTCATCAAAGCACAACTTGAGGGGGCAAAAGGTGCATGGCTAGAGGAGTTACCAAGAGTAATATGGGCTTATTGAACAACTGCAAGAACACTAACAGGAGAAACGCCATTTAAGTTGGCTTTCGGTACAAAATTATTCATGTTGAAGTGGGGTTATCTAGCCTTAGGCTTTCCCATTATGACGAAAGTTCAAACAATGACGAGTTGAGACTTAACTTGGATTTTTTATCTGAAGTTAGAGACAAGGCGGCCCTGAGAATGGCTCGATATCAACAGAAGATGGAAAAATACCACAATCAAAGGGTAAAGCTCAGAAGGTTCAACCCCGATGATATGGTGCTGTGAAAAGTCTCACAAGCCACTAGGGATCCAACCCAAGGAAAGTTAGGCCCTACTTGAGAAGGCCCATATAAGGTCGTCCATTACTCAAGAAGAGGAAGCTACTACCTGAAGGATCTCGATAGCAATCTATTGCCTCATTCGTGGAATGTGGAGCACCTCAAGAAGTACTATCAATAAGAAGTACTTGAATCAATAAGCTCTGTCCATAGGAGTACCTCGCCTGACGATACATCAGATAAGTAAGATTTCATTGTTTTTCCTTTAAGCATTTTTCCTTTCAACATTTTAGTTTGGTCAAGTTATTTTCAATTATTTCCCTTGTAATCCCCTTACAAATAAGGGTGCATGAAATAATAAGGCTCCATAAGCCATCTCTTTGTCAATAAGTTTAATCTTCAATTCAGTCGTTCATAACGACAAACCCTCAAGGTTAAATTTATAGACGAGATTGAGCCATGAAAAGGAGATGCCCATGCATAAACAGTAAAAACTCCATTGATGAGTTCAAATCGTAAAAGAAATCTTCATATGGTAAAAACTCAGATGACAAGTTTAAATCATCAATGGTAAAAACTCAAATGACGAGTTTAAATCATAAACATGATAAAAACTCTAACAACGAGTTTAAATCATAAACTTGGTAAAAACTCTAACAAGAAGTTCAAATCATCAATGGTAAGAACCACAAAAGTATGTCACTAATGATGAAAACTCCAAGTTCAGATCATACATTCCCAAGGGAAATATCATGTATGACCAAAATAACCTCAAACAACGAAGTCTAAAGTTCTGACGAAAACTTTAAGGTTTAAGTCATAGTGAAACTTCTTAAGCAAACTCCATTAGAAAAATGCAACTAAGGCTGAAGGCATGAATAAAACAAGAGGCATCTGCTATTCTCAAAGACGAAGCCTCAAAACAAGAGGCATCCAAAATATTCATTGTTTTTAAAGCCTCAAAACAAGAGGCATCCAAAAATATTCGTTGTCTTTGAGTTAAAGCCTCAAAACAGGAGGCAACCAGAGTTCTCAAAAAAAAAAAAAAAAAAAGAAAAAAAAAAAAAGAGAGAAAGATATTGAAAATCTTCTTTTAGGGAGTAGTGACGACCTCCTCAACATGGCCCTCGTCCATACGAGCCTCATCCACAATTCCACCCATAGCAGTACCATCTCCTTCAGCAGCATCAGCAACAGCTTCTCCTTCCTTCTCTTTAGTCTCGTTGGCAAGGATCTTAGTGTCAATGGCTTCGAAGTCAAGGTTTACGAAATCTACTACCTAGCTATGATGCTTCATCATCCACCTACGAAGAAGCTCGAAACCCTTGAAGTACTGGACGAACTAGAGATTAGAAAAGCGATCAAACTCCAAAAATTTGGTGATCACTTTCTCACGCTCCTTGTTTGTCTTCAGAAAGGCAGCTTGAATCTCCTCGTCCTTCTAAATGACAAGCTTTTTTTCCACCTTCAGCGCATCTTTGAGCTCCTTCACCTTCTCTTTAGCCTTCGTCACCTGGTCCATCACCTCGATCAAGTCTTTCCTCAACCTCGAGCTTTCAACCTTAACTGAGTCGACCTTAGAGTTGGCGACCACCACCTTCTCTTCACTACTCAAATAATCTGTCATCAAACGTAAGGATTCACTAAGAATTTAAGGATGAGAGCAGAATTAGAACTTTTAATAGGTGTAAAAACTCAATAAGCAATAAAAGCAACTGAGTAAAATACCTGCACAAGCTTATAAATATGATGGCTGACCAGTTCGTGAGAAGGGACGGACGAGAGGCCTCTAAGCTCGTCGTCGGTGATAACGTTGTGAGCTTACCCTTCCCTTTGGAACAAGTGGTTGGAGGTGTAAAGGTCATCATCTCAAGAGAAGGTGTGGGAGAAGATAGAGTAACAAAAAGAGACAAGGGGGCAGGAGTTTCATCTTTTCCTTCGTCTAGCTTGTGTTTCTTCAATCCTGGGGTAAGCTGGGACAAAGGCTCATTTTTCAGACTCTTCACATGGGCATATTTGTCTTTGCTATACCTGGTAGTCATTTCTGCAAACAGAAAGTCAGAGAGAAGGACAAGCTTTTATAAAGAAAAGGGAAATAAAAAGAGAAGACAAGCTGAGCATACTCTTTTCTTCCCAAGCAATCTTCTTTAACACAAATGCAAAGGGTTCAAGGCTGAGGCAATAGTCGTATAAGTGATGAGGATCTACCAAATCGTCAAAATCTTCGATTGTAAGAGCAAACTCTAGAGCAACTTGAACTTGTCCTTGATAACATCTTCCAATTCGGGGCGATTAGAGACTGCATAGCAAATTGAAAAAGAAGAATCAGAAAAAGAGAAGCTAAAACAATTAGTCTAATAGAAAGGTAGAAAAACGCACAAAGAAAGGGAATTTCCCATTTCTGTAGCAATCACGAGACCTCACCCCACAGGTCGTCAATCATGATTTCCTATCCAGATCTAGAAACAAAAAAGTATCGTGATTTCTAGTCATGAAAAGATGTAGGAAAACTACGGACGAACCTAGACTCCTTACTCCAAGGTAAAAGCTCAAAGTACCTGTAGTGGGTAGAAGGCTTCAAATGATATAAATGGAGGAACTCATTCAGGGTTATCATATCCCCATCATGGGCAGACACCCAAATTGACGTGTAGCCAATGATCGTCCTCCAAGCATTAGGGACGAGCTACCTGAGTGCAACGTTAAGAGCAGAAAGAAGTTTCATGATAAAAGGATGAATAAGGAAGCGGAGACCACACGAGAAAGCAGCCTTATAGAAGCTCACCTCACCATGGGCAAAGGTGCATGCTTTCTCATTTGGAAGAGGTAGTCTGGTGACAACCCCTCCAGGGAACTAAAATCTTTTCCTTATAGACTTCAGATGTCTCTTCTCCAAAGAGCAAGATTCGGAGAAAGCATGAAAAAGGATTGAAGACGAGGAAGAAGAGGGTTTTGAAAACGATGAGGGTTTCACACTACAATCTTAAAATCTTTATCTACAGACTCATTACTTGAAGACAAACCAATTTCAAGTTCATTGGACCTAACTTCGGTGTCCCTATACTCTATGGTGGTCATCTCTAAGTGATGAGCAATCAAAGAACGACGAATCAAGGGATAAAGGGTGGTCAAAACAGGCCTAAAAGTTGCATAATCTCAAGGTAAAAATAAGCCTACTTGAGGACGATGCCCACCAGAAAGCTCTAGAAAAACACCCCTAATCTAGCGAAGAAGAAAAAAATAGAAGGAGCTTCTTGCCTAATGAAAGCAAAATCAACCATTAATGGAGCTTTGAGAAGAGGAGTCTTACCATACTAAATGTCCAAGAGCTTTCTTTTTTGAAAACTTCAGACTTCAAATACAATGCACGGTGAAGAAGAAGAAGAATATGAGAGGTTTTTTCTAAAAAGGGAGGCAATATCAATGCGCGGGAAACACAAAGAACTCTCACACGTACGACCAATACAAAGAGAGAACGTGGCAATCATCTGACTGGAATATCGCCTCACATTAAATGTGATGGGACAAGAATCTCAGGGCACAAATAAACTGACCCACCAAAAAGGACTTTTCGTATTCCTATACTCGTCCAAACAAAGGACGACAAAGGAATAAAGGGGGCAATTGACGAGTAGCGCATAAATGGTCGTCCGTATTTGTAAATTGTCCAGGTTAATGACGAGTAAAAGTATGGACGAGCATAAGCGCATTAATTCCAGACAGCATTCAATGACCTAATGATAAATGAGCACGGATCTGTTACTGCCGTCCAATGATGTGCATTTAAATGGCCGTTACGAACGTTAAAAGGCTGGGATTAAGTGGTCATTATTGAGCCATAAATCCTCTAGCTGTAGTACAACGTTAAAGAGGCCAACAAACTGAGCATTTACTCAGTCTAAGGCTATATAAAGCCAAGAGAGACAGGTAAATATTCATATTGAACACACACAAAAATTACTTTACAGATTGCAGATTTCTAAAGAGTTTAAGCTAATTTAAGCATCAGAGGGTCCTTGGTAGGCCTCAAACCAATGTCATTATCTACTTAATGCTTTCTTTGATATAGGATCTCAAGGTCGTCCATCGTACTGACAAGGAACATATTGACGAGACAAAATCGCGTTTTATCAATTTTAATATAAAATATGGTCAATTGTAAAATATTTTACAGTCAAAGTGGAAAATCAAGCCTACAAAATGTAAAAAATTTTATACTTAAAACAAGCGTAAAACATTGTAAAAAAAAATCACTCATTTATCTCTCACTCTCTCTCTCTCTTTCTTGACACACTGCCCTTTCTTAATCCCAAAGTTTCCCTTCCACAAACCAGATATTCAACTACTAATCCACTCCCAAACACCACTCACCACGGGCTACCGTCTAGTCGTCCACTTGTCGGCACCACTCATCACTGGCTCCACCTCCACCGTCGTCAACACCACCCACCGATTCACCTCCCTGAGGTTTTATTTATTTTTTTTCATTATTCTCCATCGTCATCGTTGACTCCACCATTTCTTGCCCACCTCTACTGTCGTCGGTTCATCCTTTGGTTCTCAGTTTTAATTTTTTTTCCCCTTTATTGCCGCGTGGGTTTACCGATTTGGGTTTTTGGATGGTTTATGGATCATGGGTGGCTAGGTTTGTGGTTTGTAGTGGATGGCTAGGATGTTTTGTGGGTCTTGGTGTTGGCTAGGTTGTGGAATGCAATAGGTAGCTGAAATGGTTTGTAGGTTGTGGTGGGTGGTTGTGTTGTGGATTTTGGTGGATGGTTGGCCAACTTTATATATATATATATATATAAATATATATATATATATTTCCTCTTGAATATATGGATTTGAGTGGTCAGTGTGTTGGGTTTGTGCCAATACGGTGGTCGTTTGGGTTGTCGGTGGATTGGTGGTGGGTTGGTTTTTTATGATTTGGTGGTGGTTGCTTGGATTTGATGGGTTGTAAGATTAGAATTTTTTTTTCTTTTCATTTTACCATTAAGCAAACACTTGAAAATGATTTTCTTGCCATTTTCACGTGGGTAACCACTAACCAAACATTGTAAAATGAAAATATTTTACTCCAAAACAAACGATGGGTAGATTTGGTGCTCAAGCCTTGGTACTTAGTCATGGTGCTCGAAAAGCTTATAATGCTCTAAGCTTGAACTATTCTTCTTATCGAACTTTTTCCAGCTCAGGCTATTTAGGTGGTCAACAAGATTTATTTGGTTGAGTGATGATGTGACTTTAGTCACCTCTTTCTATCTATGCTATTTCTTATTCTTTGCAGCAATATATAACATTTTTTCATTAGAAAAGCTTACAAAGAACTTTAAAAAATTAGAGATATATACAATTTAATTAAGATGTGAGTATATTGTGTGTGTTTTTTTTTTTTTTTTGGCAAACATGATGTTCATGTGATAGGTTTTTTAGTACCGAAATAAGTCACATATGCAATTTACTTCGGATATATATATATATATATATATATATATATTTTTGTTACATTTAGTATATATGACTCTTTGAGAGAACAAATTGAAGCACTTCAAATAATCTAGGGCTTTAATTGAAACTTTTTGAAATGTAGTAGCATCCCATACTATGGGAAGGATAATTTAATTTGTAAAAAAAAAGGGTGGGGGTGGGGTAGATTGGGCTTTTAGAGACCCATTTGATTATGCCCAAACCAAACAAGAGATACTCTTTTGCACCATAAAGGCCTTCACCTGTAGTTGTACTCAGCTGAACCTCCACCAAGTACTAGACTTGCTTGAGTTTCGCACCTGAGAGTTGAGGAATCACTTGTACTCAGCTGCATCAATTATCATTCGCATTGCAGGCATTTGGGATTCTCATTCTATAAAAAGTAAAAACAATAAAACTGTGTTTGTTTGTTAGTGTTTTAACAAAATGCCAAGTGAGAAAAGCCCCGGCTTGAAAATCCTCTGGGTCTGGACCCTCGGCACAGCCGCTAGTACTCTCTCTTTCTCTTACATAATATATTCATGGTCTTATACACATACACACACATATCTGAGCTTTTTCTTTTTGCAGTACTTGTTACGAGTGTGGTGCGGACAAGACTGAGGGACATGGAGACTGTCATGAACGGACAACAACAACAACAACAGGAACCCATTTCCTCTGACGTGCTTCTGGTGGACACGGTGCCGGGGTCTGAGGATGTTGTGCGAGAAGAAAGATCATAGGTTTCGATCAAACACCCCCCTTTTATTTTTGTTTATTTATTGGAATTTAAGGTTTTGTTTGTGTTTCATGGGGATTTGGAGGGTTTAGAAAAGTATGCGCACTATGTGTTTGCTGAATGTTCTAAATGAAAATGTAAAATCCCATTTTGGGTTTGTTTATTTAGCTATGTTTTCCTCACTCATAATTGACTACATTAACATGTAAAATTTGGTGTGTACCTAAAATTACTATTTTTAAGTGCCTAAGCTACCTAAGGCATCATAGTACTACTTTTGGGGTGGGCAGCTTAGATCTTGAGACCTTCGTCTCCTTTCTCCTTCTCCTTGGTTACTTAACAAAAAACAAAGTTTGATTTGGGTAAGTTTTAGATTGAGTAGTAAAGAAATGAGTATTGGCCGTGAGGGTTAAGTTGCCTTGCCGCAATTTAAAAGTGTGGCCTGATTTTTTTACCAATAACCAAAATTTGCCCCCAAATACTATTATATATCCCGGTAATATGTTCTCTCTCAACAGTCCTTCTTCAACAATTTCCTACGTATCACCTCTGGCTTTGGTCCTCTGCTTCAATTTTTGCCTTTCTTTGCTGCTGGGCCTGCCTCCAAATCTCAAGTAAACTTATTCTTCATTCTTTTCCTTGAATCTTTCCTATAGATTTGGGTTTCTGCATGTTGGTTTAACAATTTATTTCAACAGAAACTTTGTTCTGTTTATACTAGAGATTTGGGTTTGGTTTTTAGTTCTTGGTTTAGCAAATTAAATTTAGTTTTGGGATTTGCTTTGAGAGTTGGAGGCAATGGTTTTATTTCTTGGAGAAAAAAAAAATAGAACAAGTTTGAAAAAAAAATGTTATTGTTTAAAGGTTAGTGCTAGAACTTTAATTTGATTCTTAGATCAAAGTGGGTCTTAATGCTTTTATGCAATGGACCGTATGATAGTTGCACACACGTGTTTGAGAAAATAACAAAGAGATTGGATTCCAATGAGATTGGCATGATTGTGACAGAGGTATGCCTATAGATATCCAAGGGAGCGTATTCCCTTTTCTTTTTCTAATTTTGCTACTTGTTATTATGATGTTTGGTGGATGGCTAAAACTTAATAAGATTTTCACTCTTGTTAAAATGCAATGATGGCCCTTTGTGGACTGAACTTTGGACTCTAATTAGGCTCTTCATTTAGCAATAAACTTTAGGCTCTTGATTTTTTATTCAGAATATTCAAGGTGTTGGTATGCATAGACATAGTAGCTCCAATTCAAGGAGTTTCATTTTCGCCTTAGAACCACATAGACGTAGCTGCTGCCTGCTCGTTATATATGTTCACTTTTTTGCTTTAGAGCAAAAAGGACTGAACTTTATAGTAAGAGTTTTATTGAGTAGTGGTTAAGCTTTAGCAATGTAGCAATAAACTATAGGCTCTTCATTTTATATCCAGTGTATTCAAGGTGTTCAAACGCTTGTCTAATTTATGTTAATAATTATACTATTGTGAGAATTGATGGGAAGTGTTCATTTGACATGTATTGAAATTGAAACTTTGGGATGCAAACTTTGTCTTTCAATTGAATAGCACTAAGGTTTTGATTGAATTGAGTTCCAAAATTTTTGCTTTGGCTTTTCCTTTTGATTGAGTGATTCTGGTTAGTGTTCCTTATTGCTTCCTGTTATTTCTTTTAATTTTTTGAGAGGAAGTATGTAACTTATAACTTGTAACTTATAAAATTTTTAAATCTCTCTCTCTCTCTCTCTCTCTCTCTCTCTCTCTCGCTCTCTCTCTGGGATAGTGGGGTGTTTGGTTCTCTCAAATTTGCATGCTTCTCGTCTGCGTCATGATTTGAATCTAGATTTTTTTCTCAACCTACTTCACCTAATGCCAACTGTGCTGGAACTTGATGGTACAATATCATAGACAATGTCACTGAATTTTGAGGACTAAGTGTGTCCATAGTATGTTGGGAGAAGAAAAAAAATTAAAATCCTTTGGTTTTAGATATGATTTTTGGTCACCATGATCTCTTGGTCACCATGATCTTATGAAAAAGTGAAAAAAAAAAAATTTTCAAGCCTGGAAGATTACAATGGGAGGTTATACTTTTGTTTTCATTGAAGCAAAAACCTTTGAGTTTGCTATTGAGGAAGGGGGGTCGTTTTTCCTTTTACGTATTCATGAGAGAGGTAGGAGTTCATTACGTTCTGTCTGTATGGGTAAGGAGTGCACTAAAAGAATTCTGTTTCACATTGAGGAGTTGTTATCTAAGCCAAATTCAGGTTAGTTTGCGAGAATGGTCAGGGAGGGTAATAGCATTCTTATTCTTCAGCTGGGGTCTAATGCCCATGGCTCTTTTCTGTTGGTCTCTGAGTTAGATAAAGGCCGCCGGAGGGGTTTCATTGTCATACCGGAAGGAAAACTGGGGAGTGGCTGGAGAAGTTTTGGAGTTCAATTGAGGAAGATAATCCTTCTGCAAATTCAGAACAATGGTGTGAAGCACAGGAGTGCTACCATAAGACCAGTGAGGTTGATGGAGAAAGTCCGGCAGATCCTTGGAGGTTTAGGAAACAAAGGTAAGGAGTCTGCTTTGGGTTTCCAAAATTTGAAATCGTGTATTTCTTGGGGAGGGATTTCTGGGACTGACAAGCATCATGTTGGGGTGGAAGTCACGTTGGTCACGTCGGCCATTAATGAAGCTGAGAGTCCTAACGTTAATACAACTCTGTCCCTGGATATTTCCTTGCGTGGGGAACGTGGGAATGAAGGGAAGTGGGTTGTTATTTCCTCTGAGATTAAGGAGGTGGGCTCGGTTGCTGTTAAGCCCAATGGAGTGAAAAAGACACAGTTTTAAAACTGTGCTGTTAAATGGAAGTGGGCCACGGCCACTTGCTACTTGGAAGCCCAAAGCCCAAGCTGGGTCTCTTAAAGCTTTGGGTTACAAGTCTGGGTCTCAGCATATTAATTCCAAACCCATTCCGGGTGAAACTCAGACAAGAGCTTCGGTCTCTTCTGATACAGCGATACGGGTGCCTGGGGTTGCGTCTTCGATTGCGATCTCCTCCTTCGCTTGCAACTCCGCGATGCAGTCGTGTGTGGCTTCTTCTCAGCCAAGTGTCTCGGGTTGTCATGAGTCGGGGCTTGGGTATTCGCCTCTTACTGGTGAGAACATTTCTGAAGCTGCAACTTCTCTCTCGGTGCCGTATCAGGTGCTGCCTAGGTCTGGGTCTTTGGAGTCTCTTCCTTCCATTGCTTATGGCTTTGATTATGGGCTTCCTCAGTTGCTCTCATGGGGAGCTACCAGTTCAGCCGCCACCCTCCACTCTTAAGATGGGTTCTAGTAACCCGATGAGGGATGCGGTTGGAATGGGGTCAGAAGAAGAGGGGAACTTCGAGACTATTTTGGTAGTGTCAGCTCAGCATGTAGAGGGTTCAGAGATTTCAGAACCGATGTTCACCAAAGCGCCTCACGATCTTGGTCCTAGAATCAGTGACTTTGTTGGGGACTTGAGCAAAACCTGGGGTAATTCTAAGGATTGGATGCTCGAACTTCGAGATGGGAGGAAAATAGTTATTCCGCTTTCCGCATATCGCTCCCCTGATTCTGTGTCGGATCAGCCTACACCGGAGGGTGTACTTAACCCAGGTTTGGCTTCTCTTGTTAATGAGGGACATATTGTTAGTTAGGATTCTGAGTTTGAGGGTGTTGGGGGCTCTGTTGTCTTTGATTTGGGTCAGAGGGTGAGGCGAGGGACTCTGATAAGTGGTTATTAGATTGGAATCATTTAGGTGATCCACTTGAAGTGGCACCTCTGGCGATGGATAATTCAGTGGGCAAGGAGTTTCTTACAGCTGAGAAGATTGAGGGTAAGGTTGATGTTGATAACACCAAGTTGTCACTTTGGGTAACTAATAGAATTAAAGCTTTCCAGAAATCTGTCAGGACCTCGCTTGAGGGTTTCGAAGAACAAGTTACAGGTTTGCTATTAGCTTTAGAAGAGCGAAGAAAACAGCGGATGATTGATGTAGACTCTAAGAGGAAGTTGGGTAAGGCTGGGCTCAAAGGGCATCATGAGTTGAAGAGTTTAATGAGCTCTTGGGGTGAGGAGAAGGAGTTAGAAAGAAGCAGGAGTGATAGTAGGGATCGAGCTATTGTTGTGCATCAATGAATTTGACAATTGTTTCTTGGAATGTGAGAGGGTTGAATAAGCAGGATAAGCGGCTTCAGGTTAGAAATTTGATCCGAAAGTGGAAAGCAGATATTGTTGGTCTGCTTCCTTAGGTAAGATTTTAACAACAGATAACCTTCGCAAACAACGTGTGCTAGTTCTTGATTGGTGCTATATGTGTAAGAAGTGTGGGGAGTCAGTTGATCATCTTCTTCTTCATTGCCCCATTGCTTGTGAGTTGTGGTCATTGGTGTTTTCTTTGTTTGGAATTCATTGGGTTATGCCTCAGAAGATTATTGAGTTGTTTGAGTCTTGGCAGGGTAAGTTTGGACGGCATAGAAATATAGAGTTGTGGAGAATTGTGCCTCATTGCTTGTTATGGTGTATTTGGCACGAAAGGAATGCTAGAAGCTTTGAGGGATGTGAACGCTCTATGTTAGAGATTAAGTCATTTTTTTTTTTACACACTCTCCTGGATTGGAGTGTGGTCTTTTGTCATTTTTCTTGTTCTTCCCTTCCTGTTTTACTTGATCGTTGTAATCTTGGTTATTGATTTATGCCCCCATAGTACATTCCCAATGTACTCGGGTTGGCTGTTTTTTGTTTTTTAATAAAATTTTCGTTACTTATCAAAAAAAAGTGGGGGGGGGGGGGGGGGGGGGGGGGTCAACATGTGGATTGGCTCTATTTAGGTTCGGTGGGTGCTTCTGGTGGGGTTTTGTTGATGTGGGGCAACAGGGTTGTGGATAAGGTGGAGGAAGCGGTGGGTCGTTTCTCTGTCTCTTGTAAATTCAAAAATGTGGTGGATCATTTCGTTTGGGCTTTCACTGGTGTTTATGGACCCAATAGTGATAGAGACAGGAGGTTCTTATGGGAAGAGTTATCTAGCTTACGTAGTTGGTGGGATGTGCCTTGGTGTGCGGGTGGTGATTTTAATGTGGTGCGTTTTCCTTCTGAACGTTCTGGTTCTGCAAATTTCACTTCAGCTATGCTTCGGTTTTCATATTTTATTTCCGAGCAAAGTCTTTTTGATCTGCCTTTGGTTGGGGGGAATTTCACTTGGTCTAACTCTAGAGAGGTTGTTGCAAGTTCCAGATTGGATAGGTTTCTTTTGTCCGCAGATTGGGAGGAGAAATTTTCATCTGT
Organism: Notholithocarpus densiflorus; assembly: GCA_030021035.2. Taxonomy (NCBI): domain Eukaryota; kingdom Viridiplantae; phylum Streptophyta; class Magnoliopsida; order Fagales; family Fagaceae; genus Notholithocarpus; species Notholithocarpus densiflorus. The sequence continues at coordinate 12,158,869 of JARYZH020000002.1, forward strand.
TTGTCAACGCCGTCTTCCTAGGTTGATGTTGGATCATTTTTCTATCCTTCTTGAGGGTGGGAATTTACACGGAGGCAAAAAACCTTTTAGGTTTGAGAACATGTGGTTAAAGGATGAGGGCTTTTTGGGAAGGGTGAGTTCATGGTGGGAGTCCTATCATTTCCAAGGAACTCCTAGTTTTTCTTTGGCTAACAAGTTAAAGATGTTGAAATTGGATTTGAAGAGATGGAATGTAGAGGAGTTTGGTAATATAGGTCTCAGGGTGCAAAACTTGTGGAAGGATTTTAATGTGTTGGAAGTTATCGAGGAAGTTCGTGCTCTTACAACGGAGGAAAGGAGGGAAATGGATCGAATTCATGGAGAGTTAGAAAAATCTATTTTGTTGGAAGAGTGGAGGCAGAAATCTAGGGCTCTATTTCTTAAAGAGGGAGATAGGAACACAAAATTCTTTCATCGTATTGCAAATTCACATAGAAGATGCAACACTATGGATAAGCTTATGGTGGATGGAGAGTTATCTACGGATCAGGGGATCATTGAGGGGTGTATTACTCAATTCTATAGGCAGCTTTACTCGGAGAATGTGGTACACCGACCTCTTTTGGATGAGGTTGTTTTTTCTAGAATTTCTGAGGAAGATGCCACTTGGTTGGACAGATGTTTTGATGAGGATGAAGTTTTTGGAGTGGTCCATGAGTTCAAAGGTGATAAAGCGCTAGGTTCGGATGGTTTTACAATGGCATTTTTTCAGTCTTGTTGGAGCACGGTGAAAACTGATATTATGAATGTGTTTCATGTTTTTCATGCCCATGCTGTGTTTGAAAAGAACCTTAATGCTACTTTTCTTGCTCTCACTCCTAAGAAATTTAACGCTGTGGATGTCCAAGACTTTCAGCCTATCAGCTTAGTGGGTGGGTTGTACAAGATTATCGCTAAGGTGTTAGCCAATCGAATATGATGGGTGGTTCACGGTCTTATTTTAGAATCTTAGAATACCTTTGTGAAAGGTCGTCAGATTTTAGACTCTGTCCTTATTGCTTCTAAGTGTTTAGACAGTCGATTGAAGGCGGGGGTTCCAGGGGTGTTGTGCAAGCTGGAGATTGAGAAAGCGTACGACCATGTGAATTGGGAGTTTCTCATGTTTTTGTTATAGCAGTGTGGTTTTTCCGAAAAGTGGAGAAGGTGGATCAGGTGTTGTATTTCAACTGTCAAATTCTCCATTTTGATCAATGGTTGTCCTTCTGACTTTTTTGGGAGTTCTAGAGGACTTCGGCAAGGTGATCCTTTATCCCCATTTCTCTTTGATATTGTCATGGAGGCCTTGAGCCGTATGTTGGTTGCGGCTACTGCAGCTGGTCAGTTTTTGGGTTTCACAGTTGGGAATGAAGCTAGTTCCTTGATGTCGGTGTCTCATTTATTGTTCGCGGATGATACACTTGTTTTATGTGACGCCGACAGCACTCATATTACAGCTCTACGTGGGATTCTCTCTAGATTTGAGGAGATGTCAGGGCTAAGAATTAATTTAGGAAAGTCTGAATTGGTTCCAGTTGGGGATGTGCCTAATCTTCATGAGTTAGTGGAGATTTTGGGCTGTAGGGAGTCTGCTCTTCCGTTGAAATATTTAGGTCTCCCGTTGGGTGCTTCTTTTAAAGATAAGACTATTTGGAATCCTATCTTGGAGAAGATGGAGCGAAGGTTAGCTGGTTGGAAGAGGTTGTATTTATCCAAGGGGGGTAAAGTTACCCTTATTAAGAGTACTCTTTCTAGCTTACCTATGTATTTCCTTTCTCTTCTCCCTATTCTAGTTAAGGTGGTTAAGAGGATGGAGAAATTACAAAGGAGGGTTAGGCATTCGGTGCTTGAGAAGGTTTAATTCTGCCTTATTAGCCAAATGGTTGTGGCGTTATGGTTGGGAGAATGATGCCCTTTGGAGAAGGGTTATTGGGGCGAAGTATGGGAATGAGTGGGGTGGTTGGTGCACAAAATCTGTGTCAGGGGCTTATGGTGTTTGTTTGTGGAAGTGCATTAGAAGTGGCTAGTTGAATTTTTCCAAGTGCCTTCGGTATGATGTAGGTGATGGTACTCGTGTGAAGTTTTGGGATGATGTGTGGTGTAGGGATTGTCATCTTAAGAAGGAGTTTCCAGATTTATATAATATTAGTAGGACAAGGGAGGCTTCGGTCTCTGAGGTTATGTGCTACACAAATGGGAGAGTTTCTTGGGACATTCAGTTTCGTCGCTTAGTGAACGATCAAGAGTCACTTTCTTTGGATTCGTTTCTGGTCTTGATCTATTCCACAAAGGTCCGAGGTGTTGGTGCTGACAAACTTTGTTGGAAGCCAGCCTGCAGTCGAGGTTTCAAGGTGAGTGGGTATTATCATTCTTTATCCCCATCTACTATCATTCCCTTCCCTTGGAAAATGGTGTGGCAATCGAAGGTTCCTCCTCGGGTTGCTTTTTTCTCTTGGACTGCGGCTTTAGGCAAGATTTTAACGATAGATAATCTTCAGAAGATGCACTTTGTTGTTCTTGAGTGGCGTTTTATGTGCAAAGGGTGTGGGGAATCTGTAGATCATCTCCTCCTTCACTGTCCTATTGCATTTGAGATGTGGAGTATGATCTTCTGCTTGTTTGGTATTTGTTGGGTGATGCCGCAAAGGGTAGCGGATTTGTTGGATTGCTGGTCTTGCAACTTCAGGTGACATCGTAATATAGTTATTTGGAGGATTGTGTCGTACTGTTTGATGTGGTGTATCTGGCGGGAACGAAATTCGAGAAGCTTTGAGGATCGCGAATGGTCCATTCTTGAGTTTAAGTCTTTTTTCTTTTCTACTCTTCTCGAATGGTGTTTGGTTTTACCTTCTTTTTCTTGTATTTCCCTTGCTGGGTTGCTTGATCATTGTACTTTGATTTATTGATGTTTTTGCCCCTTTCATACATTTTCTATGTACGGGGCTATGTTCTTTCAATAAACATTTAAGTTACTTATCAAAAAAAAAAAAAAAAAAAAACTTATAGAGATTTTTTTTTCTTAGGGTATGTTCATTAGAATGTAATAGGTGCCGTAATATAATGATTATTCTTATAGTTTAGCTATTTAGTAATTTTGTTATGTTTTTATTACAGGGAATAATTATTACTTATGAATAACTATTTTTTAAAATGAGGAATAACTATTCATCTCTAAAAATGTTGTAATAACTATTTCTTAGTAGGTGTATTAATTTCTAAAATTAATATATTTTAAAATAAACAAACTTTTCATATGCACATAACAATTGTGAAAATAAAAAATTATAAAAAAATAACTAATCTCTCTTTCAAATTTAAAAAATATTTTTTTTTTAGGAAATATAATTATATGAGTAAGATATTTCCTAAAATGTGCTTTAAGTATGATTTAAAATACTTTCATTCCATTGTCTTCAGGGTTCTATTATTGTGTTGTCACCAAATAAATGAATAGTAATAAGTATTACATTATAGCATCTTGTATTCCTTGTAATACCTATTCATATTCATATGTAATTACCGTTACAATCTACCAAACATGCCCTTAGGTGTGAAAATGCTGAAAGCTTGTGATTGAACATGTTCTGTTCTAAAAACTCCAGTTGCTAAGATCACAAGTAGAATTCACTCTTGGTGTCCTACATATTTTTCCTTTCCTGGTACACTCCAACTAATTTAATTGGTGTTATACAGTGTGCAGTTCTTTCGAGCACATTTATTCATTCTCCTTAAGAAGGTGGTGAGGCAGGATGAGCAGATTTTGAATGGATATTTGTGGAATGGCTCGACTAAAGGGAGTGCAAGAGCTTTAGGTGGCTTGGGAGGATGTAACTTTCCTAAAAAGGAAGGGTGCTCGGGCTTGTTCAAAATTTCAGTGGAATAAAGCTGATATTTTTAAGATTTATTTGGTATTTGTTTGAATGTTCTGGTTCAATTTGGGTAGCATGGACAGAAGCTTATTACTGAGAGGAAAATCTCTGTGGGAAGAAGTTTAGATATTTGTTTCTTTCTTTTCTTTGTCATGGGTGGTTCTTTCTTTTTCTTCGTAGAGTCAAAATCTTTTGAATTTTGTGTTGAAGAAGGGGGTACTTTTTTTCTCCTTACGTATTTTTGAGATAGGCAGAAATTCTTTACGATCTGTGTTCATGGGCAAATAGTGTGCTAAGAGATTGTTATCTATGTTGGAAGACTTTATTTCCACTGAACCCCCTGGTCACTTTGCGCGAACTGTTAGAGATGGAGAGACAGTTTTTATTCTACAATTGGGATACAACGCACATAGCTCTTTTCTTATGATTTCAGAATTTTTACGTGGCTGTCAGAAAGGTTTCATAGTTGTTCTGGAAGGAAATTTGGGTTGTCGTTGGAGAGGATTTGGTTTTCACTTGAGGAAGGCTTTAGCTCTGGGGACTCCTGCCATTAATCTGCCCCCAAAGCTTTTACCTGGGTCTGAATATAAAGCCTCCAAATCTTTTGTGGCAGCGGTGGTGCAAGGCCGACGTACTGAATCCAAAGCCCACAGGCAGGTAGCGGTGGAGAGCAGCCAGTATGTTGGCACTGGAGGTCACAAAGGAAAGCATTTATTGCCGGATACTCGAAATTCAAACTCAGCAAATCCTGGGTTTCAAACCCTGGATTCTCGCGCAAGCAGTCTTAGGAAGAAGAATGCTTAGAGTAGCCTTGGGAAGGAGGATGTACAGATCGGGGCAAAGATCTCGCCTGTCTTTTAAGATGATTCTGAAGATGGAGTGTTTTTGGACCTCTTTATCAGGTTGGAATGTGGGCCTCTTGGTAAGTGGGGGGATTAGCTGGTCCAAAGTTAGTGAGGTGGACCCTTCAGTTGGCCAAGTCTCAAACCCAAAGCCTATTGATTATAATAAGCCCAATCATAAACTTGTCCTTTCGGCTGGACTAATTCCTAACCCAAAGCCTTTCGACTTTATTAAGCCCAAACCAAAACCTGTTTTTAAATGGAAGCTCAAACCCTCCCGGCCCTCTTTGACAAAACATCAGACCAACCCATACTCTAAATACCCCTCCCAGCCCTCTTCGTCACAACTTCAGACACTCCCTTATTCCAAACTCTCCTCGCAAGTCAATCCCTCTCATCTAATCTCATTGGAAGCATCAACAGCTATGTGCGACAACTCTGTTACCTCCTCCCGGCCCTCTTTGACTCATTTTCCGACACTCCCACACTCCGATTTCTCCTCGAAAGTCATTCCATCTCACCTAATCTCATCGGAACCTTCAAAAGCTGGTATCGATAAGGCCGGCGCTTTGCATTCGCTGACCCACTTGGAATTGGCATGCATCGAGGATCTTCTCTCAATGCTCGACCACTCTGATGCCTCTGTGACTGAGTCTCTGTGTTCTGATGCTTCTGTGGATGAGTCCCTGTGTTCCAATGGTGACGTGGCCTTGCAACGAGACATCCAACGGATCATCCATGAGCACACAGACAATGTCATCAAGAAGTGGGGGAACTCCGAGCAATGGGTTCTTGAATTACGGGATGGGAAGAGGGTGGCAATTCCGATTCATATTTCTTTGCCATCGGGAGACATTGCTGTCGGAGTGGACGTCTCGAACCAATTGGCAATGGTACCGAGGGTATCATCGGAATCTAAGGAGTTTAATTCTAAACTGGATAAAGGGGTTGATGGTTTTGTGGAGGATTGGGCTTTTGATTTTTGTTCCAAGGATGCTCTTCAGTTTACTGATTCTTCGCCACCTCTAAACGTCGAACCTCTGGCTTTCTCTTTGCCTAGGGACGGTAAGGATATTTCTGAAGCGTCAGTAACTTGGGATGTGGAGAAATTGCTGGGTAAGGTCAATTACTCAGAATGGTTTCAAGAAAAATTCAGTGGTTTTGATGATTTTCTTGGGACATCCTCAAAGGTTTGGAAGAGCCAGCAACCAAATTTCTGCTGGCTGTTGAAGTTGAGTTACAACAGAGGGCTGTTAAGGAAAAAACCGAACAAGCCGTGAAGAGCTTAGGGAGGAAAGGAATAAGGGAATTAAGGGGTTTATTTAGCTCCATCAATTATGGTTCAGCTTCTTCAAGGCGATTTGGTAATGGTAAGGACAAGGCTCTAATTATTCCCCAATGAATTTGAAGATTTTATCTTAGAATGTTGAGGTTTGAATGAGAAGGAAAAACAGCTCAAGGTTCGTAATTTTTTACGTTCTTGGAGGGCTAATATCGTTTGTTTGCAAGAGACAAAATTGGAATGGGCCACAAGAGGGCTTGTTAGAAGTATTTGGAGTTGTCCTTACATAGATTGGTTATATTTGGGTTCTGAGGGTGCTTCTGGTGGAATTCTACTCATGTGGGATAGAAGGGTGGTTGAAAAGATAGAGGAAACAGTGGGGCAATTTTCGATTTCGTGTAGGTTCAAAAATGTCAGTGACCAATTTGAGTGGGCTTTCACTGGTATCTATGGTCCAAATTTGAACAGGAAGCGTCAATTTATGTGGGAGGAATTGGCAGGCTTGATCAGTTGGTGGAATTTGCCTTGGTGTTTAGGAGGTGATTTTAATGTTATCCGTTTTCCTTCAGAGAGGTTAGGGGCAGGAAGATTTACTCGCTGCATGTATGACTTTTTAGATTTTATATCTCTCCACGGGCTAATGGATATTCCTTTGGAGGGTGGTCTTTTCTCATGGTCTAACTCCACCTCTGACTCTAGAATTGATCGGTTTCTCTTCTCTCCGGTCTTGGCAAAATCCTTCACTCTTTTCTCCCAAAAAAGGCTTCCTAGAGTGTTATCCAATCACTTCCCAATTCTTTTGGAGAGTGGGAGTCATCGAAGAGGTTGAATTCCTTTTCGCTTTGAGAATATGTGGTTGAAGGTGGAGGGGTTTTTAGATAAGGTGAAGTCCTGGTGGGAGAATTACCACTTTCAAGGGACTCCTAGTTACATTCTTGCCAAGAAGTTGAATGCTCTAAAATCAGACCTAAAAAAATGGAATGAAACAGATTTTGGCAATATTGCAGCCAAGAAACAGCTTTTATGGAGTAAGTTGAATGTTTTAGATTTAAAAGAGGACCATCATTCTCTAATAGAGGTGGAAAAATTGGAAAAAACAACCTTGCGTACTAAACTTGAGAAGGCAGCCTTGTTAGAGGAGATTAGCTGGAGACAAAAATCCAGAGTGTTGTATTTAAAGGAGGGCGACTCCAATACGAGGTTCTTTCATAGGATGGCTAATTCTAATAGAATAAATAATTGTATTGAAAACCTTATGATTGATGGGGATTTGTCTTCCAACCAAGATAGGATTGCTGACCATATTGAACATTTCTATATGAACCTATACTCTGAACAGCAAGTGCAGCATCCTTTCCCAGAAGTATTGGATTTTCCTAGGATTTCAGGGGATAATGTGGTTTGGTTAGAGAGACCTTTTGAGAAAGCTGAGATTTTTGAAGTCATCAAGGAGTTCAATGGGGATAAATCTCCTGGGCCTGACAGTTTTCTGATGGCTTTCTTCCAAGCTTGCTAGGGGACTCTCAAATCAGACATCATGGCTGTGTTCCACCATTTCCATGTTACAGGTCAGTTTGAAAAAAGCTTGAATGCAACTTTCATTGCTCTCATTCCTAAAAAAGCTGCTGCGGTGGATGTAAAGGACTTTCGGCCTATCATCCTTGTTGGGGGGGTTTATAAAATTCTTGCTAAAGTTTTGGCTATTCGTCTTCTCATGGTTTTAGGAGAGATCATCTCAGCTCTTCAGAATGCCTTTGTTTTAAATAGACAGATTCTTGACTCTGTTCTTATTGCTAACGAATGCCTTGATAGTAGATTGAAGTCTGGTCAGCCAGAGTTGTTATGTAAATTGGACATAGAGAAAGCCTTTGATCATGTGAACTGGGGTTTTCTTACTCAGGTGCTTGAATGTTGTGGATTTTCTGTTAAGTGGAGGCGATGGATTTCTTTTTGTTTATCTACGGTTCATTTTTCTATCCTTTAAATGGTACTCCCCATGGGTTTTTTGGAAGTTCAATGGGGTTGCGGCAAGGTGATCCTCTGTCCCCTTTGTTATTTGTGTTAGTTATGGAAGCCATCGGTAAAATGTTGGATAAGGCTGTCCATGAAGGTCGTTTGTCAGGTTTTAATGTAGGTGTTTCTGCTGGAAGTTCTTTGATGGTTTCCCATCTCCTTTTCGCTGATGATACTCTAATTTTTTGTGATGCTAATATTGATCAAATGCTGATTCTCCGTATGGTGCTCATTTGGTTTGAGGCTGTGTCTGGTCTGAAGGTAAATTTAGGTAAGTCTGAGCTGGTGGCTGTGGGAGCAGTTCATAACATGGATCTTTTAATGGCTGTCTTAGGCTGCAAGCAAGGGTTTCTCCCAATGAAATATTTGGGTCTCCCTTTAGGGGCAAAATTTAAGAATAAGTCAATTTGGAACCCAATTCTAGAGAAGATGGAAAGGAAATTAGCATGTTGGAAAAAATTATATTTATCCAAGGGAGGTAGAATCACTTTAATTAAAAGCACTCTCTCTAATCTTCTTACTTACTTTCTTTCTTTATTCCCTATTCCTGCTTCGGTGGCCAACCGAATTGCTAGACTCCAGCAGGATTTTCTGTGGGGTGGCCTTGGAGATGAGCCTAAATTTCATCTGGTTGATTGGTCTACAGTGTGTACTTCGCTTACTTCAGGTGGGTTGGGGATTAGGAACCTGAGAACTTTCAATGTAGCTTTATTAGGGAAGTGGTTATGGAGATTTGGGCATGATAGGGATGCTCTTTGGCGTCAAGTGATAGAGGTGAAGTATGGTTGTGATTGGGGTGATTGGTGTTCTAGCTCTTCCTCTGGTCCATATGGAGTCAGTTTGTGGAAAAATATTAGAAGGGGGTGGCACTCTTTATCTCGGTTTTCTCTGTTTGAAATTGGAGATGGTTCAAAAGTGCAGTTTTGGCTAGATAGATGGTGTGGTTCTTCTTCTCTCGCCGACAGCTATCCTGAATTATTTAGGATTTGTCGTAGCAAAGAGGCAAGTGTGGCGGATCTAATGAGGTTTACCAATGGTGTCCTTCATAGGGAGATTCATTTTTAAAGGGATGTGCATAATCGGGAATTGGAAGCTTTTAGGAGCTTCATCAATACCATTTATTGCACTCATGTAAGGGGGTTCAGGGAGGATAAGAGATGTTGGATGCCTTGTAAGAGTAAGGGTTTCACGGTTAGTGCTTACTATTATCTCCTAGTTGGCTATAGTGAGCAGTTTTTCCCTTGGAAAAGCATTTGGAAGTAGAAGATTCCCTCTAGAGTGGCTTTCTTTGAAGACATTGAGCGTTCCATGCCTGACATCAAGCTTCTATTTTTCAAAACTTTATTGGACTGGTTCTCTGTGTAGAGGAACCATCCTTTTTCTTCTATTTTGGATTTACTTGATTTTTGTAATGTTCGTTCTTGATTTTTACACTCCTGTATACCCCCTGTGTACTTGGGTGTCTCTCTCTCTCTTTCTTCAATGAATTTTTATTACTTATCAAAAAAAAAAAAAATGTTCTGTTCTAAATAACAAATATAATCTTGTGTAGCAGTATAATTTCCTCTATTGTTGAAAAGTTTCAATTCTTATTTTAATATTGCTTTTCATGTTTTTTCAGCCCATCATCTTAACTAGTTTATTGCTACATTGCTTTCCACTTCATTAGTTGCTAGTACTGGCACCTAAGAAAGGTTTTTTTTTTTTTCTTTTAAGTTGAGATGGCTGTTGTGTTGGGATTGTTATAGTATTGCTAAATGATATGTCTTAAAGCTTTAGTTGAGAATAGTTCTTAGGGAAAAAAAGAAGCCTTTTTCTACATCAAGCTTTAGTTGAGATGGCTGTCTTAAAGCTTTTTTTTCTTCCTAATCTTTTATGGATCATCATGCTACATCATTAACAAACCTATGTTTCGTTTAGATGGATAAGAAAAATGAGACTTCAAATCCCAACACTAAACCATCCCAAAATAGCTCAAATTTTAGAGTTCAATGGACATCAAGACTAACAACAATCTTTTGTGAAGCTTGTGTGGATGAGGTGTTTAAGGGTAATCGACCTAATATTGACAACTTTTGTCTCAACTTGCCCACGTGACAAGTTGTGAATGATGGAGTAAAAGTGGTGGGTTTATGGGGGTCCACATCTCCACCACTCACAACTTGCCACGTGGATATGTTGTGGTGAAGTTGTGGTAAAAGTTGTGGTCCTCTATAGGGACATCAAGGAGTTGAGTAAGGGAGGTGTGTCACACCCCTTTTCATTACTCAAAAGAATCATTATAGATTTTCCATTTTTACTATAATCTCGAACAAATCATATATAATATCTTATCAAATTTGTAGATTGCATGTTAGGAAAATATTTGTCACATTATATCTAGAATTACAATTACAATAATGAATTTGTATATAAGATTTTATGCCTAATTGATTTCTTAATATATAACTACACCCTTGCTAATAGTGCAACCACAACCACACTCTTTTCATCACGAATAATCACACCAAACCCTAAAGCCACAGGATTTGAAAAAGAGGCTACATCAAAATTTTCCTTGTACAAATTTTGCGGTGGTGGTTGCCAAACTATGGGATACACAGACCCATGGGGAATCTACAATTGGGATTGAGCTAGCCGAAACTCCTCCAAATAGTCATGAGCTCGCCGATTCAACTTGAATACATTGTCGTTAAGTGGTGGATGGAAAATGTTGACATGGCTAACGGTTAAAATAAAAAAAATAAAATAAAAAGAAAAAAAAAATTAAAAATTTAAGAACATTAAAATTTAAAGACCAAATTGAAATTTTGGATTTGTTTATACAAAAATATGATCAAGACATAATAACAAAAGAACAAAAGTAAAATTTTCTAATACATAAAAATGCAATAAAGGCATAATAAGAATACAATTGAAATCTACAATCTTTGAACAACATCTTAACAACCAAAAAGTCATTTCCTTCCACACCAAAAGCTGGCCAAGTGGTCTTGCCAACTAGGAAATCGAAGAAGTCACATAAGTACTTGCCGTAGTTTTTTAAGACGAAGAAACCATGTTGGCAATTGAGGATGCCATAGAATCGAGAGCAGTACACGATTTTGTAGAGGAAGTAGTATTCGTTGTCATTTTGGTGAGATGGGTTTAGGTTAAAAGGGATGCATTTGGTGTAAAAGATGCAGGAGTGAATTGGGTTTTTGTGGCGAGCTTTGTTGCGAATGTTTTGGTTGGCTGGCTGGGATATGGTTTTGGTTGTGGTGAGAGAGTGGGGAGTGTGTTTGGTAGAGGCTTTGATGGGGAAGTATTGGGGTTTGGGAGGTAGGTTTTAGGGTTTGAGGGAGAGGAAAGGGATGGAAGAAGAAGAGGCAGCCATGGGAGTGGAGAAGAGGTTGGAAAGTGAGGAAGGGAAAGACTTCGTTGTTGCTAAAGATGTTCAAATATTGCAAATTTCAATTGTGTTCTTATGTCTTTGATGATTTTTTGACTATAAAAGTCTGAATTTTACCCAATCTTCAATTTTAATGTTTTTTTTTTTTTTGGTTAATTTTGATGTTATCTTAAAATTTTACTCTTGATTTTTTTAAATTTTATTTTAGGCCATGTGGCATTGGGTCATTAAAAATAGTTTTTTATTTTAGCAGTTAGCCACTGTCAACGCCTCGCAGCAGTTCAACCACCTATCATGGTGACACTTGTGCAGAGGGCTTTCTCCAAGAGCCTTTGCGGGTGCTTATGTGAAGGAGGGTCATTACCTTTGGTATGTGATTGGAATCTGAGTCAATTTTTAAGGAATTGCCAAGGGTAAGTGAAGTCGCCACCAATCATTGACTTTTTCTAAGGTGTGATTGGTCACCTAACTCTATTTGATTTTATTACCGATCCTAGACTAAGAAAAAAGTCGTTTTTCCTAATCTAATATGAATGGATAAAAAATCTTAATTCTTGAGTTTGGAAGTCTGGTTACATGTGGGGAAGGTGGGCACCCCACATCGACTATCCAATGACAGTCCTTTATTTTGGTAAAACTGTAATTTTTAGACATTGTCAATTGAAAACAAGCTATTGGCATTAGTTTATGGGGCTTTAAACGTGTTAGGCTTTGAGGTTTAATTTTGGAATGGGTATGGTCCCAGTCGATGCTTTCTCAGTGCGTTTGGAATCGATACCAAATTTTCACGACGAAAATCCAATAGTATTTTGCCTTATTTTCATGGCGGAAATCCAGCAGCGCTTCACCTCAGGTGCATCATAGCACACAAAATGCTATTCTCACCAAGCTTTCGCTATGAGAATACGGCAACATGGTGCCTCATTTTCACGGCGAAAATCAGGTAGAGTTTCGCATTTGGTGCGCTATGGTGCACCGGCAGGGTTTCACGTCAGTGTATACGGTGCATATCGACATGCTCGTACTGAGACGAGCCGAAGCCCTTCAAAGTATCAAGCATGTTGATGTGTGTCGCATACACAAGGAAACTAGTGTCACTAGGTGGCATGGATCGAGACAATCACACTGCGATGATCGTGCATACAATATAGCATGAATATGCACCTACGACAATCGCCTTGAGCACATACCCGCATTACAAGGTCAAGAGCTCTCATGACTAGAGAAGGTCAATTACGTTGTCACGAGAGTCCATCATACAAAGTGCACAATCACCCATATACGAGCAAATATAAATATGCATGCATCATGCACAATGCAACCACACAGAGCGGGAAAGTAAATCAGACATTGCCAACGTTTCAAGGGTATGGCCCAACAAGGTACAGGAAATATAAAACAGACATTGCCTCACATAGGGAACGCAACCCAAGCAAAGAGCAGGGGGACCCTAATACATGCTCTAGAGAAGAGGCTGAAGCAGGGAGATAGAAGGACATAACCACTTGGGGAGGCTAGGCCTCCAATCTATTGAACATTGCCCTTTTTGGGCTTGCGTCTTCTTACTTGCATCTTTGCCCTTTTTGCTTGCGCCTAGGAGGTCATGCCCTCGTTCCAAGCGTCCTCACTCCATGCATCTACATGCAATAAACAAGGAAATAAGTCAGCAAACAAGTAAAGAAAGAAACAAAGGAAATAGGGAGAGCTTGCAAAGAACATACTAACAAAGAGAACCAAACGGGGGCAAACAAAGCATGCTAAGCATAGAAAGGGCAAATAAGCATGTTATCAAAAAAAAAAAAAAAGGGTGTCCTAGGAGGACAAATGTAGGTTTGGATTAAGTATCCATAGTTCCATTAGATTGGAGTATGGACGACACACATGCTGTCAAGCAAAATTCCTAAAAAGGACTCGAGGTCTCGTGTATCAAAGATTAGTGTGAACCCGCACGAGATAGTAGGAATTAGGCTTGATGACACAAGCAAGCAAAGACTCATGCATGAACAAGTAGGCAAGCATGCAAAAAGAATGCATAGAAGCAAAGAAAGCCAAACGGGTGGCACAAAGTAAGCATGGCAAGCAACATCGCACAGGGCGGAGAAAGGGTATGCATCGAGCAAACCGGTATCACGAGGATGCATCTCACAAGTGGTTACACCCCAATAGGGCACGAGGGGGATGGATGTAACCACACAAGAACAAGCCCACGAGGGCACAAAGCATGGCAAAGCCTAGATCTAGAGAGGCAAGCATATACATAAAGCATAGAAGCTAGCAAACATACACAAGCATATAGGGAAATGATCCAAACCCTTTGATATAGGCCTAGGTATGTGAATGTAGACCTAGACCACGGGATCTAGATCTACACCCCACCAATAAGGGCCAAAACACAAGAAAGAGAGATATCAAGGGACAAAAGGGCTATAGAAGCACATGGCATTAGCAACCAATGTATAGATCAAAGCACACAAACATGGTACGGAGCGCATAAACACATAGATCTAAACATAGACACGTAGATCTAAGCATAAACATGGAAAAGAACACAGGTATGTAGATTTAAGCACAAGCATGGAATTTAGACATATCCTAGCCCAAGAAGGCTAGGCCAACAACATCAAAGTGATAAATCATGGCAAAAAAACAAGGAAACATGCTAGAAAAACCATAAAACATGCTAGGAAGCAAAAAAAGAAACAAAAACATGCTAGGAAAACCAATAAAGCATATTATTGAGTAAGAAAAACATAGAAAAATCTATGAAAAGAAAAATGTGTGGATTGTAGCTAAAAAGCTACATCTATACTCCTAAACCTCAAATCCAAGATATGGAACCAAGGAGAGAAAGATTGAGTGCAAGAACACTACCTTGTGATTGTGGGGAAAAGAGAAGAATCAAAGGTGCTTGGATGTGTTTGGATATGTTTGGGAGAAAATTTAGAAAGGAAAAAAGAAAGGATTTGCCTAGAAAACTGCCCAAAATCTTCTTCTTATTTTTTGCAAAATGAGGGGTCTGGGAGTATTTATAGCTAAAATCTGACCTTTCGGCTTCCGACAGCCCTTGAATGGCCGCTAGCCACCGCCGCCAGCCACCTTTACTAACATCAACAGTTCTGGCTTTTTCTGGTCCAGCTTTGGATGCATATTTGAAGGTCTTTCCAAACTCGGATTGAGCTGATCTTGGTGTCCCTGAAAATCTCTAGATGTCTAGTTTCCAGAACACTAAAGAAATTGGAAATCTAACGGTCGGATCAAAAGTTATGGCCTTAGGAAGCATCCTGATGTGCTTTGCATAGTTTTCTGGATATCTCAACTGTTTTAACTCCGATTTTGACCCATGAATAGTCGTTGGAAAGGGAATTTGATAATCTTCGCAATGGCACTAGTCCCAACCCGTTCTGATGGTCGGATCAAAATTAAGGTTTTTGGTGCCTTTGGGAGTCAATATTAGGTCAAACTTAACAAAAATCTCTGAGTGGAGCGGGTTTGATGTAAAAGCATGAAAAATATTTTTTTGAGAGGACTTTGACCTCGTTTGACTTTCGGTCAACACAGGGTTGACTAATGGCATTGTGGTCAATTTGACCAGAAAAGGCACTTCGAGTGCTTCGATGCCCGAACAGGTTACGCCACATCAATCTAGATGTTTCCACAGCCCCATGGAGAAAAGATAATATTTTTGGAATTTTCAAAGTCCAGCACGCAAATCGAGGGCAAACAAAATACGGTATCTATAGCCACGTTAACATTTTCCATCCTCCACTTAACGGCAAAGACCATTTTGACACAATACCGAAAGGTTAGGGACTAAATTGACACGTTTGAAAAGCCAAGGACCAAATTGACATATAAAGTAAGAGTTAGGGACCAAATATGTAGTTTACGAACAAAAAAAAAAAAAAAAAAAAAAAATGATAGAATGGATAGTTCAATATAAAAACACTCATAAAAAATATTTATTAATAATTATCATAATTACATTTTTAATAGTTCCATATAAAAACACAATCATAATAAATACCATAATTATCAAATTTCATATTTTATATAGAAACACAGTCAAAATAAATGTATATTAATAACTATCATAATTATCACGTTTCATATTTATATAAAACATAAAAGAGGGATAATTTCATTTCATTTTTCGTTAATACCATATTTTATTGAACTTTCTCATGCATTGCATGAATTGTTAATTAGTTGTTTTGATGAAAAATCTTGTGTACAAATAGTTTTTTGCATTTTTCTATATTTTGTAGTATCAGCAAAAAGAAAAGAAAAAAAAAATGTGTTAAAAGGAAAACCATCTATTAGCTTCCTTATTTAGCTTGACATGAGATAGAGTTGATTTTTAGAAAACAACTTTATCTCATGCCAAGCTAAAAAAAGAAAATTCAAACATAGATGAAATTGTTTTCCTTCTAGAAGACAACTCTATATCATGACAAGTTAAATAAAAGAAATTAAACAATAGTTTTTTAACTCATTTTAAAGTTGCTACCAAATATAGAAAAATGAGATAGATTTCTAAAAAATGATTTTGGAAAATGATTCATTTTCTAGAAATGTGTAAGACTTCTTGGAAAAATTTTGCCACTAGTCCGCGGACTATGATTTTTGCTCGTTAACTTTACGTTCAGACAAAAGTACTTATACAGCTGATCCAAATGGCCTTGTCGTCATTTCTATATCTATAAACATGAATCTAGTACAAACTACCGTTAGTGAAATTGTAGATCTTATTGAACAGGCCATAGACTCATTGGATAAAACTCGACTTCAAAATTGCCAAGTTGATTTTAGTGATGCACAAGTGAAATTGAATGCTGCATTCGTAGCTTCAGCTGCATACAAATATCTAGAAGGGCTAGATTTTATTACGGATGAATTCAAGAAATCTGTAGAATGTGATCGTGAATACACATTGAACCCCCCAAAACGTGAATCACCACTATCAGATGACACGCTCAAAGTGCAGAAGCTAATCAATATTACTTTCGTTATAGTTGGTGAGATCATGTCAGCATAATGTATATGTCATCTATAATAAAATTAGGTCTGCCAAGGTCTTTGTAACTCAATTACTAACTCTTGTTGTTATTATAAATAAATAACAAATAAGGACCTATTTGTGTTAATATTTATTTGTGTGTGTATAGCTTTTTTACTATTTTTTAACTCTTGTTGTGTGTGTATAGATTTTGTCTCTTCTTCTTCTTCAATGACATGCTTGCCATGTTTAGAAGGATGTCTCGTTCTTGTAGAATAATAAGCAATGATTACTTAGGAGTTATCACTTGCAACTCCTTTCAGCTTTAAATTAGGTTTTTCAAAATTCTTCTGTAATCATTGAGATCTTGATCTCATTTTGAAATATTTTCAAAAGCAGTAGATCCACTGAAAGAATGTCTTCCTTCGTTAATCATTAGAGGTTTGCTATTACCAAAATTTATTTTGACAGTTCCATCAAGATATTGTTGAATATGATCAAAATTTAGTTCATCGGAAGCAAACTTAGCAGGCTAAGCTTCTCATTCCAACAACCATTCTTTGGAAAGAGTAATATATTTCCAACGAATCATTCTTGGGATTTGAACCTTAGCATCAGGAGTGGAACACTGGATTAACAAAGTTTTGTCACTAGTAGTTTTTAGTCTAGCATGAGGATTAAGATTAGTTTTTAACAATCTATAATAAATGTGATAAATGATAGCAAGAGGCTTACTACCTTCATCCATATCATAATTAGATGTCAAGATATTTAAAGTTATGGCTTAAACAATAAGGATCATCCAAAGCAAGAGTAAGATCAAGATAACAATTAAAATAGACAGGACCATCAAACAAAGATGAAGTAATCATGCCAAGAAAACTAGTATGAAAATCTTTAAATCTAGCATCTCTTAAGCACAAAAGCACAAAAGCATTAATACATTTTCGAGTAAGAGGTTTAATAGCGACTTGTACCAAGCCAATATGCAAAAAACTAAATCCTTTAGCAAGAAAGTCATTAATGCACTTTCTATTAACCTGTCTAGAAAACCGAAAATTTACAGTTCATTATTAAAAAACATGTAACCAAAGATTTACTGAATATAATGCAATTATACCATATTGATTGAGAGAAAGGAGAGGTATATACACTCATGCTCAATTTCATGCTCTTTTCTTCTTCTTTTTTATTATTTCTTTTTATTTTTTTAAAGTTCTTTATCTTTTTCACTTGTACCATATTTTGTCACATATATGTGATGAGTTTAACTTTTATATATATCATATATTTTAATTATGAGTGACTTCTATCAATATTGATTCAAAACAAAATGGGACCATCACTAGTATATAGAGGTGACATAGTCCCTACAATATTCATGCAAATGTTTGAAAAGATGGGTAAATCAGCAAAGCTTTTATTCTTTGAGAAGTCCCACTCGCAAGAGAAAACTAGTTCTAACTGTTGGAAAATCTGGTTTTGCATCTCATACAAAACACATAGCGGAAGCAACAATCACGGATCTACTTCATTCATGAGAGATAACATGTAACCTTGAATTCTAAAACAAAGAATTGAAAGCGTACCTTAATGCTGTGAAATTCAAAACCAAGACTTGAGAATACCTCTAATCATCATCTTAATTCCACATGGTGCCCAAGAAGAGTAGTCTCTCAATCAGTTTTTTTGTACGTTGATTTTCAAACAAAGTTCTTCTTCTTCTCCTTGTAGAGAAAAACTGTTTTCTTTTCTTTTCATCATACGTACATTCTAACTACCTTGATAATTACTTTATTTAATAACTCTTATTAAATAAAAACTGATTATCTAATTGGGTTAGCCTTTTGGGCCTACCCAATTGGGCTTTAGTTTGTAGCTTGAGATGGGACCAAAGGGAACAAATAAGACTCTAGCTCTAATGGGCCTTGGGCTTTTCTGTCAACTCTTGACAAATCTAAAGTTACCATTAATTATATTCAATACCACTATAAGAATATAATTGCACTCTAGGCCTTATTAATAAATTATATCCCAAGACTTTGTTATACATGCAACCCGTTCATTAAATCATTCGTAGTAATACAAAGTCATGAATGTTGACTGCCACTTTGAAAATTACTACATCTTAATCCTTGAGTACCCGGTTTAATCCTTTATGTTATTTGTCATATATTTATGAAATCCAATTTCATAAATATATATACTTTAGTAACTCCTTACTAAAGTGGTTGGGCCCAACACTCTGAATAACCAAACCCATTAAACTTATCTCAAGGGAATATTTTATATCTCCGCTAAGAGATTATAAATTCCATCTTGAAATTATATGTTCCATCAACACTAAATGCGACTGCCCAACATACTGAGGTTTTGATAGTGTCTTATAGATCTCACTCCTGATATATCAAAGCAACCTATACCTCATGATCAAGTCCATTATTCTCTCAAGATTAAGAGTTCATGTAAATAGAAGTCGTGAAATTTATTATTCATTTGATAGTCGTTAGAAGAATAATAAATCTCACAGCGGTCTAGTTCAATATGTTTTAACTCTTAAAACATATCAACATACCAACTAGAAGTCTCCACTTCCATGATCAAGACAAATCATCTTAGTTGATATGTTATAGTCTTCGCAGATGAAACACCCAATTTCATCACCGACTACGAACTATGTTTTGAGTTTACAAGAAACTTGTGATTTATATCTTCTGTGACTAAATCACATACAATGCATCTCATGGACTATGATAATGTCCCATTAGTTCATTTATAGATAATCTCATATAATTAAACAATTTAATTATTTATGACATGCCAATAAATTGGATTTTAGGGCATAAACCCCAACAATCTCCCACTTGCCCTCAAAAACAATTTATCATATATCTGACACTTATTTCCCTTTAGAGTAATTCATAGTCACCCTAAGGCAAGGTTTGGAAATAAGTTTCAGCTAGATTTATTGCATAAAATATATTTTCTACTACTACATCTCACGTACTCATATGTCTCTAATGAAATAATATTTATGCTTAATATGTATCTTCACCACTTAGAATGAACACATAACTTGAAGTCCAACTTCATTAATCACAATTAACTTACAAATCAGTATTTGTGCAACCAGTAACCATTAAATCCTCACTTTGGTGGACAAGCATATAATTCCTCATTCTTCTAAGATATTTGAGTATGTGCTTTATTACCACTAAATTAAGTGATCTCAGAGTCAATTGATATTTGCTTACCATGCCCACCGCAAAATAGATATTTAGCCTAGTATATAGTATAGCACAAAGACTTCCTATTGATATGGCATAAGGAACCGTCTTAATATGCTCTTCCTTTTATATGTCTTAGGACAATAGTCCTATATAAAAGAACTTCAAACTTAAAAAGAAAAGAATACTTTCTTGAAGTATTACATGCTATACTTGGCTAGAATCTATCTATTTAAGCAGTTTGAGATAGACCCAACATCCTAATTTCTGAATTTTTAACAAAGTTTAATTCTTAGGATGTGACTAGTCTTTCTCAAGTACTTTATATCAAACTGGACTAGACAACAAAAAACTCCATTGATGACAATAACTCTACATCATTGTAAATGATTAGAATGTCATCAACATATA
The DNA here is from genome assembly GCA_030021035.2 of Notholithocarpus densiflorus. Classification (NCBI taxonomy): domain Eukaryota; kingdom Viridiplantae; phylum Streptophyta; class Magnoliopsida; order Fagales; family Fagaceae; genus Notholithocarpus; species Notholithocarpus densiflorus. The sequence continues at coordinate 12,178,915 of JARYZH020000002.1, forward strand.
TTAAGAAATTTATTATTCTATATAGCTTTTACACACATAAGGTCTTTTAATACTTGATCAAAATCAAACAACTTGATTGCTTGACCAAAGATGATATTTTATGATTCAGATGCTTGCTTTAGTCCATAAATGGACTTTAAGCGACTTGCATACTAAGCACTACTAGTTCTTTGTTATGAACAAGTCTACTTACATCATATAGATGTCTTCTTCAAGATTGCTACTTAAAGAAGTTTTCTTGATATCCATTACCATATTTCATCTAAATGAAATATAATGAATAAGAAAATCCAGATAGAGTCAAACTTGACTATTGGTGAAAAATCTTTTCATAGTCGAACCATTTCTTTCTGAATAAATGTTTTCGCCACTAGTCTTGACTTTGAAAGTTTACACCTTCTAATCTATCAATTTCATTTTCATGTAGGCCTATTTGAAAGCAATAGGCTTAATGCCATTAAGCGCCTCTACAAGTTCTAGACTTTAAATTAAATAGAATCTAATTATATTCACATAACCTTGATCCAGTAATCCATATTCATATCATCTATTGCCTTTACGTAGAACCGAGGATCAAATTCATATCCTTATGGAATGACTTCAAAAGTTTATTCCAAAAGTATGAATTTATTTGATAATCCTCCCACTACGATATTGTACCGATGTAATAGTTATCTACAGAATAATGTCTTATGGTGTATCTAATATAACCATCTCATTTCTAAATGTATTTTATAGTTGTCCTACAACAAATTCTGATATTTTTCTTCTAAAACAATCTACCTTTACTTTAAAAGAGCCATATTCCTGCTTTATGTATGCACTGACTTAAAGAAGTCATTGGAACTTTATTCCTTTACAAAAAGGATCCCTAGATCATATTATCCTCTAAATAGAATTCATTGATTAGGAATATAACAAAATAATGGTTCTAAAAGTCCATCTTTCACCAATCTTGAATATCATTTAGATAAATAAGATCTAGGCATAAGTGCCAAAACATACAATACCAAAGGATGGAAACTTTCTCTTTAATAGGTAAAACATGTAAATTTCCATCTAGAGAACAATCATGGACAATGCTTAACTTTACCAAAACGGAAACACTTTCCTTTTGGTCATACTTTTAAGTCTAATTTCCTTTTTGGCAACTACTAGGGCAACTAGCTTGTCCAACTGTTTGGTATTATAATTCTTCTTCTTACCACCATTACCTTTCGGTTTAGATTAAGAATTTGAATTAAATCATATTGATCTTAGCCTTAGCTTTTAGGATGTCTTCCGTTGCGTAGAACTCACTCATCAATTCAGATAATATAAATAAAAAAATTATTTTCAAAACAGTCTGAATTGATCAAATGATTCTAACAAGGATTTGTGGATCATATCAATATGAGATTAACATTTAATCTCTACATCCAAGAATTCCAATTCATTAAAAAAAATATATTTTTTCATAAAATGATATAAAATTGGGACTCCTTAAGCCTTTCTTAGCACTCAAAATGATTCATACCAAACATCTCATTTAGACTTAATATAAAGTCTAAGTCTAGTACTAACTCTTGCATCTTATGCTGTAGCACAATTGAGATAGAAGCCAATGTAACATTTTAGCATTTCAATAGAGACTATGATCACATCATAAGCTATCTTCCATAAATGCATCATGTATAGGAAATTATGACAATGCTAAATCAAAACATAAATATGTATTTCAGCTCCTTTAAATACCATGTCCAAAATTATTTCTTAGTTAATGTGATTCTTTTAAAATAGTAGTTAGAGAAAAAAAATTTATGACAACTTTATTTTGAGAATATGAACTTAAATACCAGGACATTATATTTTGCATTCATAATCATATAATATGGAACCCGAAAACCATATTATACTAGGTGCAACGACAACCTAATCTCGCAATTAATATTCCTCAGAAGCGAGGTCATACCAATCACTATGATCAGGCGAGAATTATTCTCATTATTAATGCTATCATGTTAACTCTTACCAAACAAAAATAATTTGCTGCTTTTCCTTTAGCCTCTAAGTAATAATGACATAGCTCCGTAGGGAGGTTAATATTAAACTTAGTCTAGTGTACATCATTGCCTAGAATCTATGTGAGTCACCAAGTAACTCCACGGAATCGTGGTCGTTCTCAATGTAAAAACACACTTCATCTATCATTAAGAAGTTTAATCTGTAGTACCATGAATTAAACACCCTCCGAAGGGAGCAAGGCATATACACCAAGGCGAGGTGCCTAATCACACTACTATAAACCGGCAATGGAGTCCGTGAGAATCAACCCTTGAATCTCTCTCCGACTAGAAATTTTAAAACAAGTGGATTGTCTTGAAATCATTGTGATATAATCACAATTTTAACCCTACACATCAAATGTGTTTAATTGTTTAAATTCGATGTGATCTAACTAAGTCACGTCACAGTAGTGTAACGAACATTCGCATAATCACAAAGAAGTTTATTTATGTAATCCGTGAAGTAAATATCCTTCGCATGGAATGCAAGACTCAAAGTCAAGACAAGGTATCTATTCACATTACAATAAACTTAACAAAAATGGTTATTTCAGCACTCCCACTCGTTATTTGGGTTTTTCTTAAATAATTGTGATCCCATCACAACTAATAACCTTACACTTGTTGAAGACTCTAATCTTATTAGAATCACTAACTAAAATGGAAATCCTAAACTATTTAGGATTCCTTAAATACTAATGAATCAAAAATTAGTCATATAGAACTCTATCCTTAATTTACTAGATAAAGTATTCTAATCTCATTAGAAATTATATAACTTTAATTAGAATTTTAATCTCATTAAAAACCTCTAATTAAAATAATTAAGGACTTTTAATCATAAAACAATTTAGGACTAAGAGTTCTATTTAACTAACATTTTTGATCTCATTAGGTCTTTTAGTTAGATAATGATTAATAAATTTTCTTAACTTTTAAGGACTACAAAATTAATCACACAGCCTTGCTTTTTATCAAAGTTTTAACACTTAATCAAAAAACAAGTGAAAATTCAAAATTCAGTGCCTTCGATCGGTCGAACCTATTACTTGATCAATCGAAAAATGAAGAAATTCATCACAAAGCTTTTGCCTCGTTCGATTGATTCTCGATTCCTGTTCAATCGATCGAAATCAACATTCGATCAGTCGAAAGGAATTCTCGATTGATCGAGACAATAAAGAATTTCATCATAGAGCTTCTGCTTGACTCGATCGGTTCTCAATTCCTCTTCAATCAATTGAAAAGTACATTCGATCGATCGAAAGGAATTCCTGATCGATCAAAACTCGTATAACTGAATTTTTTCATAATTTTCCATCAACCGTTTTTGACAGTTTTTTGCAATTTTCCATCAAAAACACCTTTTGATTTTATCAACGAAGATTTACAGATCAAACATTAAGGTTTTCAATATCAAGATCAAGAACCATAATAATGCTAGAAATGTTGAAAACATAATCCTAATCTCATTAGGAATAAATTTCATAATCCTAGCATTAGCATACTGTTTGATCATAAAAAAATATATTATGCAAGGCAAGCAACAACGCTCGTTCATCATTCAGATCTTAATATATATAAACACGAATTGATATCATGGTTTGAACATCCGCACATTAATATATATATAAATATTGTTGGTTTTTAGACCCCTTAAAACACAATTGGATTAACCTAGTTAATTAGCCAAGTTGTTACTTAGTCCAAATTCCAAGTCTAGGTTATCACAATCAAACAATCATATCATGCAAAGAAGCGAAAAGATAAATAAGACAATGATATGATCACCCAGGAAACCAAATCGGTAAAAACCTGGGGAGGATTTAACCTAGCTATCCTCAAGGTAAACCTAAATCCACTATCTTGAAAGAATCAAAGTTCATACAATAAGACTTACAAACTCCCTGTTTGACTTCTTACTGCTACCCACAAGTAGAACTTACTGACACGACCACGTGCAAGCTCCGAGACCACGGACTCTTTCTTTCTTGGATTCACCACCAGATACAAGCACCCACACTTGTTTTTCTTTAAGCTTCAATGGCAGCAACTGAGTTGATCATCAAGGTGTAGATAACATCTCCTCCTTGAAAACCCTAAGTTTTGTGTAAAGGAAAGCTCCTCTAGATCTCACAAGAGATTTACACAAAACAGCAATATGACCAACCTGTAAAACGTGACTAGGGTTTGCCTTATATACCTAGTCCATCATCAAAAGGAGGTGGCGGTGAGGGTCGTCGAAACTGTGCCAACTCCGCGTGTAAAGCACGAATCTCATTGAGCATGTCCACCAAAATCTGTCCATGAGCCGCCTGAACGGTCAAGACATGATCCAACGTACGTCGAATGTCGGAATCATCCAAAGTAGTCGATGGAGGAACATCAGTATCAGCAACAGCAGCACCAGACGCCTCAGCAGTATCAGCACCTGTAGTAGAGGGAGGAGGGGGGACAACACCAGATGACACACCTCTAAGACGCGTAGAGCCAACTCTCAAGTGAGCAACCCTTTGCCTAAGGAAGGTGGCACCTAGGGGAGCAACAACATGCACAGGCTCACCGGCAGGGAAATCAATTAGACCAAGAAACAACAAAATCCTATGAATGAAAATAGGATGAATAAGAGCATGAGCTACGGCAGAACTCCTATGAACTTCGTTCAAAGAACGAAGAAACTGATAAGGAAAACTGATAGGAGCATCAGTAACAAGAGCATACAAAAATGTACACCGCTCAATAGGAATGGTGTGGAGATGAGAAATAGGCCACAAAGAATGACACGCTATCCTAAAGAAAAGATAGGTAGTCTCAGTGAGCTCAGCAGAAGTGATCCGAGGATCAGAACCCCACTGGATAGAAGACCCAGTGATGTACGACATAATGTCATCCAAGGGTGGAGACTCCTCATAGGGATAGACAGGCTCCCTAACGACCGGAACCCCAAGAGCTTCAGCCACTATCCTAGGGGTAATGGTGAACTCAACACCTCATATCCAACTCCTAACAAGAGTGTTGGAATCATAGATGTGGCAAGAGAGATTCGAGTAGAACTCTCTAATCAGGGCAGTCGGGGGTGGATGATCTATCTCTAACAGGGACAACCAGCCTCTGGACGCAAAGTTTGCCCTAATGGCTAGATCAACCTCATCTAACACAACAAAACGCTCAGCCCAAATCTTTCTTTTACAGTTCAGTTTCTCAAAGGCCCCTCTGCTTTTGTCATTCCTAAACACCTCACTCCTAGAGGGAGACACAGAGGAAAGGGAGGGAGTCCTATTAGCTTTAGTCTTCCTAGGCATGGTGCTAGGATTAGGGCAAAGACACAAAGCAAAACCAAAAAGAACAGAGAAAGAAAAAAACCAAAGGCAGACTGCAAGTTAGCACAAAAAAAGAACAAAAATCTATATGATGCATGAACATTTATATGTCATGAGGCATGCACTAATGCAGTGAAACTAAATTTAAATTGACAGAATTGGCTTGAGCATAGAGTTTCTAACAAAAACCCCAAAATTGAAAAACCAATTGATAGTTTTTATAAAAAATTGATCAATTGATCATCACACAAGGTAGAACATAGATTATAATGATCAATTACATCAATTCAACAAGCCAATTTCATCAATTAAACCAAATTTGAACAAAATCCCCAATTCGGGTTTAATACAAGCCCTAGAATTTTTAATTTCTCATAAAACACCAAATTGATCAAATTAAACACTATAGATCATGTTTATAACATTATAGGAACAAAACCCATTGATCAAATTCAAAAAACAAGGCTTGAATCATCAAAAACCCCAAAATATGCTAAGTCCAAAAATAACCCTTCAATGCATGAAAAAATGCATGTAAAACTGAAAATAAATGAAAAAGAAAGGGTAATATGGACATACTGGCTTGTAGAGAGAGAAACCTTGCAAGAAATGTGGAGGAAAATGACAAAAAAATTTTGTGGAGCCTTGCCGAGTCGTATGGAGAGAGAAAAGTTAAAGAACTTTTTTTGAAAAATATGTTTGACTCAACTGAAAAACAGTTTTTTTTTTTAAAACTTCTCATACGATTTTCGATTGATCAAAATATTAGGTTCAATCGATCGAAACAAACAGAGGCTCACCTAAATTTGTAATCGCAATCTCGATTGATCGAAAAACAGATTGGATCAATCGAAATTCTGGAAAAACAGAATTTTTGGAAAAATAAACCGGTTTTTGAATAACCTCCTCAAAGCATTGAATTTCAGAAATAAAATGCATTAGTATGAAATGAAATGATTTTCCAAAACACAAGTTTTAAACCCAGTTTTCCCAAAATTAAGATTTTCAAACATTCTCCCTTTAAATTCTCAAGCATCAAATATGTTTTGCATAAGTCACAGTTATTTTCAAACTTGGTTGGTCAAACCAAGAACACACACAATAACATGTACAAAGTTTAGCAAGGAGTAACTTGTATAGTATGTGCAACTAGCAAAAACTTGAGATACATGTGAGGTGATATGTGAATAGCAATCAATCACAAAGTCTACAAAATTCATCACATAGAATTTTAAAAGAAACTATCACCTAAAGAGGTACATCATATAACTCCCACATCTCCTAGAACATAAGCTTGTAATCATGTAAGCTTGTAATCATGTAAGTTTCTAGAATTTTGCCTCATAATATACACACAAATTTTACTTTATTCAGAAACTTATTAAAAAGCCAGGATAATGTACACATCAATTTTAAGCATTAAGCAATTAAACCGAGGCTACACCTTATGTTCTTTTTGGGCATGTGCTACACTTTCTCGAGCACAAAATCTTACGATATGCACTAAGGTGTTCATGATTGGCTAGTGAACAATGGTGAGATGGTTATTTATGCCTTTCTCAAAAGGATCAAGTCCGACAGTCAAATAACATGTGACTTCAAGATTAAGACAAAGTGATAAACACCATAAACATCTTTCCCACACAACATGCACTACAAAGTTTCAACTAGTCAAGTGCAATAAATAAGCTCATCAAAGTTAAACAAGGTACAAAAGACATGTTATGTGAAAATAAATTGACCAACTTTGTTTTCAATAACCAAGAGAATAGTGCAAAAACACAATTTGCTTCCCTTTCCTTCCTCCTCTTTTTTAATAAAAAAAAAACTAGAATGAAATGCATGAATGTTATGCAATGCAAATCCTAGAAACAAAAGAAAAAAAAAAACACAAAACCAAAGAACAATGGTCACAAAAGGTAGAGCAACGAAGCACAAGGATCATATCAGAAAGACTCAATTAGTTCGAGTCTTTTGCATCCAAAATCTTTTAGATGCACCACGAGCATTGGAGTTCATGTTCACATTAGAGTGATTTCCAACTCTAGGATTGGAATAAAGGTTTAAAGTCTTTTACCAATTCACCAATGAGTACCATAGGATCTTGTGCTTGAGGCACAGGTACTGTTGGTTTGTTTGCTCTTTTAGCAGCTAGCAGCTTGTAACAGTTTGGACGAATGTGTCCAGACTTTCCACAAAAGTGACAAACCCAGGCCGGCTTATCATTTGTCTTGTCCTTAGAAAGGGTAGTCTTCTTAGATTTGGACTCCTTAATATCAACCTTAATCTTCCTAGGAGGTGTAACTTCTAAGGGTTTGACAACCTCACTCACAGGGGGTTCAGAAGAAGATGAAGGAACAAAGATAGTGGAGTTAGGTGCAGACACATTGATGCTTTCAACAAAACCTAATCCAGATTTGTCAGAAGGAGACTTTTGAACACTCAGCATATGATCAAGTTTAGAATTAGCAGATCTAGCAACAGATAAATCATGTTCCAAGTTCTTAACTTTATCAAGTAAAAGCATATTTTCCATTTTAACATTGTTCAAAAGTTCATTAGCATCAAACAGTTTTACAAGCAAATTCTTCTTATCAAGCTCAAGAGATTCAATTTTCTTCAGGCCAAGTTCAACATTCATAGCATCCTTTGCAGCAACTTTGCAAAGTTTATTGTAGGCCTCTTGAAGATTTGCATCCTCAGAGAGTTCCCTATCAGAAGGGTTCTCTTCAGCAGATACACTTTCATTAACTACAACAGTAGCAGTGAAAATAATGAAGTTTCCATCCTCGTCACAACCAGTCTCATCATCAGAAACTTCACTATCACTAAGGGTTACAGCCATAGCCTTACCCTTAGACTTCAAATAAGTAGGACACTCAGATTTCATGTGACCATACCCTTGACATCCAAAACATTGAGGATCCATAGAATTATTTGAAGATTGACCTATTTTTTCTCTAGGTTTTTCAATGTTGTTAACCTTAGTGGGATCATTCTTCCTAAAGTTTCTAGGTTCAGCAATGGTCGTACTTCTTGCCCTTCTGTTACTATTCCTAAGAAAGTTTCTAAAGTTCTTGGCAAGGTAAGCAATCTCTGTACCAAAGACCTCATCATCAAATCCACCAACCTCAACATCATTAACTGACTTAAGAGCCATTGATTTGGATTTGCTAGTCTTAGGTAGGTCCAACTCATAAGATTGATGTGATCCTACAAGTTCATCTACAGGGATAGAGTCCACATCCTCGCTCTCAGTGATGGTAGTCACTTTGGGTCTAAAGTCTTCAGTTAAAGATCTAAGAATCTTCCTAACAATTTTAGGTTGATCATAGATTTCACCCAAGTTATAAGCAGAATTAACAATATCATTAAGTTTAGCATAGATTTCATCAAAAGATTTATCATCAGATATCCTAATGCTTTCAAATCTAGTAGATAATTGCTGTAGCTTATTTATTTTAACAGCCTTTGTGCCTTCATGCACAGTCTAGAGGATAGTCCAAGCAGTATGAGCAACCTCAACATTAGAGATTCTCTTAAATTCCTCTATAGAAACAGCATTAAAGATAGCATTCATAGCTTTGCTATTGAAAGCTGCTGCTTCTTTTTGAGAAGTTTCCCACTCACTAACAGGAGTAGTGGGCTTTTCCCATCCGTACTCAACGGAGTTCTAGACTCTCTCATCAATTGATTTCAGGAATGCTTTCATCTTTACTTTCCAATAAGCATAATTATTCCCATCAAAGTGATGAGGAATAACAAGAGAGTGTCTGTGTTCCATGACAACAAGGGTCAAGGATCAGCTCAAAGATCAAAAGATCTAAAACAAAAGAGCTACCCGCTCTGATACCACTTGTTGGTTTTTAGACCCCTTAAAACACAATTGGATTAACCTAGTTAATTAGCCAAGTTGTTACTTAGTCCAAATTCCAAGTCTAAGTTATCACAATCAAATAATCATATCATGCAAAGCAGCGGAAAGATAAATAAGACAATGACATGATCACTCAGGAAACCAAATAGGTAAAAACCTGGGGAGGATTTAACCTAACTATCCTCAAGGTAAACCTAAATCCACTATCTTGAAAGAATCGAAGTTCATACAATAAGACTTACAAACTCCCCGTTTGACTTCTTACTGCTACCCACCAGTAGAACTTACTGACACAACCACGTGCAAGCTCCAAGACCACGGACTCCTTCTTTCTTGGATTCACCACCAAATACAAGCACCCACACTTGTTTTTCTTTAAACTTCAATGGTAGCAACTGAGTTGATCATCAAGGTGTAGATAACATCTCCTCCTTGAAAACCCTAAGTTTTGTGTAAAGGAAAGCTCCTCTAGATCTCACAAGAGATTTACACAAAATAGCAATATGAGCAACCTGTAAAATGTGACTAGGGTTTGCCTTATATACCTAGGGCAAAACATAAAACCCTAAAATGTTTTAATGAGCTAGGGCTGAGTTGAAATTATGTAGAAAACGCATCAGATCCGAAATTCGATTGATCGAGCTTGAGCTTTAATCGATCGAGCCAGGCCGAAATGCACAGTGAATTCTGCATCCACTTAAATCCAACTTTACATAAAAGACATAACTTTGAGCAAGTCTAAACAAGACTAAACAACCTGTTTTGATCATGGTTTGCTAACAATACAAATTAGAATTCTAAATAAATTAATTCTAAGTCTTTAGAACCTAACAAATATATATATTAATCAATTCATGAAGTTAGGCCTTGAATCCTTGATAACATATAAATATATACGGATTCAATTTGCAAAACGTTTATATTTAAGATCAAGTGGAACATATTTAATATACTATATACCTATTTACAGTATATCCTTTTATGACGGTGCCAACTTGCAATATTTATATAGGATTGAATAGAAATAAAAAAGCATGACACGGCACCGTATCAAAGAAGCATAATCATGGGCCACTATGTTTAACGTGAACCAATACTATGAAAACATGGCACCGTATCATAATGAACATGAACATGAACATGAACATGAACCACTTCTAATAACTAAACCCAATTGCCAACAACCGAAGCAGTTCAGTTATATTCATATTCTCAAAATTCAAATGATGTCTTTCATAAAAGAACACGACACATGGGTCCATGTATAACAAAAATTATGCAGAAATTTTTACTGCAGAAAACTAGAACACCAAGAAAACGATTTTTCTTTAATTCTAAAACTCAATCACATGTTATAAAAGCATGATATTGAAGACCACTTTGATACCAATTGTTGGAAAATCTGGTTTTGCATCTCATACACACAGTGGAAGCAACAATCACGGATCTACTTCATTTATGAGAGATAACATATAACCTAGAATTCTAGAACAAAGAATTGAAAGCATATCTTGATGCTGTGAAATTTAAAACCAAGACTTGAGAATAACTCTAATCATCATCTCAATTCCACATGGTGCCCAAGAAGAGTGGTCTCTCAATCAGTCTTTTTGTACGTTGATTCTCAAACAAAGTTCTTCTTCTTCTCCTTGTAGAGAAAAACTGTTTTCTTTTCTTTTCATCATACGTACATTCTAACTACCTTAATAGTTACTTTATTTAATAACTCTTATTAAATAAAAACTAATTATCTAATTGGGTTAGCCTTTTGAGCCTACCCAATTAGGCTTTAGTTTGTGGCTTGAGACGGGACCAAAGGGAACAAATAAGACTCTAACTCCAATGGGCCTTGGGCTTATCTGTCAACTCTTGACAAGTCTAAAGTTACTATTAATTATATTCAATACCACTATAAGAATATAATTGCACTCTAAGCCTTATTAATAAATTATATCCCAAGACTTTATTATACATGCAACCCCTTTATTAAAATATTCGTAGTAATACAAAGTCATGAATGTTGACTGCTACTTTAAAGATTACTATATCTTAATCCTTGAGTACCTGGTTTAATCCTTTATGTTATTCATCATATATTTATGAAATCCAATTTCATAAATATATATACTTTAGTAACTCCTTACTAAAGTGGTTGGGTCCAACACTCTGAATAATTAAACCTATTAAACTTATCTCAAGGGAATATTTTATATCTCCGCTAAGAGATTATGAATTCCATCTTGAGAATATATGTTCCATCAACACTAAATGCGACTGCCCAACATACTGAGGTTTTGATCGTGTCTTATAGATCTCACCCCTGATATATCAAAGTAACCTACACCTCATGATTAAGTCCATTATTCTCTCAGGATTAAAAGTTCATGTAAATAGAAGTCGTAAGATTTATTATTCATTTGACAGTCGTTAAGAGAATAATAAATCTCACAGCGGTTCAGTTCAATATGTTTTAACTCTTAAAACATATCAACATACCATTTAGAAGTCTCCACTTCCATGATCAAGACAAATCATCTTAGTTGATATGTTATAGTTTTCGCAGATGAAATGCCCAATTTCATCACCGACTACGAACTACGTTTTGAGTTTACAAGGAACTTGTAATTTATATATTCTGTGACTAAATCACATAAATCACATACAATGCATCTCATGGACTATGATAATGTCTCATTAGCTCATTTATAGATAATCTCATATAATTAAACAATTTAATTATTTATGACATGCCAATAAATTGGATTTTAGGGCATAAACCCCAACACTAACATCAAGAACAAAGTCCAATTTGCATGTGATGATGATGATGATGAGTGCATATCCGCAGTACTACTCGCATTACAATGCATGTCAACAAACAATGTTGGGGTGGATCTAACAACAAAGTTGGTCGTGTCGCTCCCTGTAGTAGTTCAAGTTTCTACCCTAATACCTCTTTGGTTACATGTCAGTTGTAAATTTTTCGTTTGCTAGAGTTGGTGAATGATATATATATATATATATATATGTATATATATATATATATATTTTTGGGACTAGTGCCCTTAAATCCTATTATATGATGCTATGTATGACATTATATATGACTTAATATTGTGTTTAATAAAATTGTTTTATTATTATCTAAAATAATGGTAACATGAATATTTGGACATTATCATATAATTCATGAGATGCATAGTATGTGATTTATGTGAAAAGTCACAGAAGATATAAATCACAAGTTTTTTGTAAACTCAAAATTGTAGTTCGTAGTCGGTGATGAAATTGGGCATTTCATCTGCGAAGACTATAACATATTAACTAAGATGATTTGTCTTGATCATGGAAGTGGTGACTTCTAGTTGATATGTTTTAAGAGTTAAGACATATTGAACTAGACCGCTGTGAGATTTATTATTCTCCCAACGACTGTCAATTGAATAATAAATCTCACGACTTCTATTCACATGAACTCTTAATCTTGAGAGAATAATGGACCTGATCATGAAATGTAAGTTACTTTGATATATCAGGAGTGAGATCTAAAGTAACGGTCAAAACCTCAGTATGTTGGGCAGCCACATTTAGTGTTGATGGAACGTATATTCTCAAGATGGAATTCATACTCTTTTAACGGAGATACAAAATATTCCCTTAAGATAAGTTTAATGGGTTTGTTATTCAGAGAATTAAGCCTAACCACTTTAGTAAGACTAAAGTATATATTTATGAAATTGGATTTCATAAATATATGGTGAATAACTTAAAAGGATTAAACCGGATACTCAAGAATTAAGATGTAGTAATTCACAAAGTGGCAATCTACATTCATGACTTTGTGTTACTACGAATATTTTATGAAAGGGTTGCATATACAATAAAGTCTTAGGATATAATTTATTAATAAAGCCTAAAGTGCAATTTTATTTATATAGTGGTATTAGATATAATTAATGGTAATTTTGGACTTGTCAAAAGTTGACAGAAAAGCCCAAGGCCCATTGGAGCTAGAGTCTTATTTGTTCCCTTTTAGTCCCACTCCAAGCCACACACTAAAGCCCAATTGAGAAGGCGTAAAAGGCTAGCCCAATTAGATAATCAGTTATGTAAAGAGAAACATACAGAATTTTATGAACATGAAATGGTTTATATGTTAAGTGTAAGTGACTTTTCACTCTCTCTAGAACATACACACATAACTAATTAAGAGACCACACTTCTTGGGCATCAAGTGGAATTGGAGTGAAGATTAAAAAGTATTCCCAAGTACTCATCATCTTTGGTTTTGAATTTCACCCCATCAGGTACACTCTCTTATTCTTATATTCTGAAATTTACATAGTACATGTTATCAATTGCGAATGAAGTAGATCCGTTAATTTTTCGCTGCATATGTTTTGTATGCGATACAAACATGTTATTTTCCAACAATTGGTATCAGAGTGGTCTTCAATTTCGAATCTGTATAACATATTTTGTGAGTTTTAGAATTAGAGATAATAGTTTCATAATGCTAGAAGATTATACTTGCATTTAATTTTCTGCATGGTTGTTGAAACTATGATTTGATAAAAACTAATATTGGTGTTATGATGTTGTTTAAATTTGAATTTAAGTATGTTAAATTGAACTTTAAGGCTTAGCATCAATGGAATTTAGTTTTGATATCAATCTTTGTCTATCATGTTCATATGATAGCTTTTAGTTCATGAAAAGTCGTTAAAAATTGTCTGAGAAAAATTCCTAAAATTTGAAATTTGCAAAGCTCAATCGATCGAGGAGTGATCGAGCATCCAGAACTTTTCTCAATCGATCGAGATACATGTTCGATCGATCGAGACTGGAACTTCAGATGCTCGATCGATCGAGGAGCTATCGAGAATCGATCGAGAACCGGGAATTTTTGAATTTTTTCAGTGTTTTTTATGTATAAGATGCAAGGCTATGTGTAATTAGATTATTCATGTTTTAAATTTAAAAACCTTTAATTTAAAATATCTAGTGGGAGAGAGATATAAGGGTTGGATCTCACGGCCTCCATTGTCGGTTTATAGTAGTGTGATTAAGCAACTCGCCTTGGCGTATATGCCTTGCTCCCTTCGAAGGGTGTTTAATTCATGGTACTACAGGTTAAACTTCTTAATGATGGATGAAATGTGTTTTTTACATTGAGAACAACCACGCTTCCGTGGAGTTACTTGGTGACTCACATTGATTCTAGGCAATGGTGTACACTGGACTAAGTACAATGTTAATCTCCCTTCGGAGCTATGTCATTATTACTTAGAGGCTGAAGGAAAAACGACAAATTATTTTTGTTTGGTAAGAGTTACCATGATAGCATTAATAATGAGAATAATTCTCACTTGATCATAGTGATTGGTATGACCTCGCTTCCGAGGAATATTAATTGCGGGATTAGGTTGTCGTTGCATATATTATATTATGGTTTTATTAAGATTCCATATTATATGTTTATATACTAAATTGATAATGTCCAGTTTACTTATTATATTCATGTTTATTATTTTCAGATTTGAACATAGCATCATTTAGCCCACTTGTTACTATTCTTAATCAAAACAAACTGACTGGATCCAACTATGTTGACTAGAAAAGAAATTTGGACATAGTTCTCACTGCTAAAGAGCACAAATATGTGCTTACTAAACCATGTCCTAGCTTTCCTTCATTAGATGCTCCTCTTGAGGAAAAACAACGATATAATCGTTGGCAGAAATCTAATGAGATGGCCAAGTGCTACATCCTAGCATCTATCTCAAATGTTCTACAGCATCAAATGCAGGATGTAGAACTAGTTTCGAACATTATGCTAAGTCTGAAGAAGATGTTTGGTAAGTAAGGTCGTTCTGCAAGACAAGAAACCATGAGGCAAATTTATAATACCAAAATGGTTGAAGGTAGTTTAGTAAGGGAGCATTGTCTTAGAATGATCTCTAATCTGAATACATTGGAGGTTTTAGGTGCTGATATTGATAGAGAATCTCATGTGGATATGATACTCCAGTCACTACCAGAATCATTCAAGGAATTCAAACTTAACTATAATATGAACAAAAAGATTTATACATTGTCTGAATTAATGAATGAGTTGGTAGCGGCAGAAGGCATCCTTGGTACTTTTAATGTTGCAGCCAATATTGGTGAAGCTTCTACTTCTCAACTTAAGTCAAAAAGCAAGGGTAAAAAGAAGAAGAAGAAGGACTTCACCAAGTAAGAGAGTAAACAAATTGCCTTAGGGGTTGCTGACAAAGGAAAGAAGCTCAAAGGAAAATGTTTCCATTGTGGCGAGAAAGGACATTGGAAGAAGAATTGTCTAAAATTCAAGGCTGCCAATAATAAGGGTATGAATAGTTCATTCCTCCTTGAAATATGTTTAGTGTAAAATCCCACGGATTCCTGGTGTGTGGATTCAGGTTGTACTAATCATATCTGCAATTCTTTGCAGGGGTTTCAAGAGACCAAAAAGCTTAATAAAGGGGAATTGTTTCTTACTTTGGCTGATGGGAGCAGGATTCCGGTTATATCTGTTGGTGTTTTTAATTTATGTTTTGAGTCAAGGGTTTTAATATTAGAAGACTATCTATATGTACCTAATGTTCGTAGGAATTTAATTTCTGCAACTTATTTAAGTAAACAAGGATATTGTGTTATCCTTAAAGACAATGTTATAATAATGAAGGGTAAAGTGTTTATCTATTCTGACAATATTGTGGATGGTCTTTATATTTTAACTCCTGATAAGCATGAATTATATAATTATGAATTAGATAATAACTCTCATGTAAAATCATTAAAGAGAAAGTTTCCTTCTACTAATGATGCATATCTTTGGCACTTGCGTTTGGGTCATATTAATCCAAACAGAATTCAAAGACTGATCAAAGATGGAATCTTAGAGCCATTGGATTTTGATGAATTTCCAGTTTGTGAATCTTGTTTGGAGGGCAAAATGACCAAACGACCTTTTAATGCAAAAGGTAAAAGAGCCTAAGAGTTGCTTGAATTAGTTCATACGAATGTATGTGGTCCTATGTCAACCCAAGCAAAAGGAGGTTATGAGTACTTCATCACTTTTACCGATGATTACTCAAGATATGGTTATGTGTATCTAATGAAACCGAAGTCCGAAGCCTTTGAAAAGTTCAAAGAATTTAGGGCTGAAGTTGAGAATCAATTGGGTAAACGCATAAAACCATTCGATCTAATCGTGGTGGCAAATACCTTCTTGGGTATTTCAAGGATTACTTAATTCAAAATGGGATTGTATCCCAATTGACTGCACCTGGAACTCCCCAACAAAATGGTGTAGCAGAAAAAAGGAATAGGACTCTTTTGGAAATGGTTAGGTCCATGATGAGTTACTCAACTTTACTAGTTTCTTTTTGGGGTTATACCTTAAATACAACAATACATCTTTTGAATTTAATTCCATCAAAATCTGTTCCCAAAACACCCATGGAGTTGTGGAGTGGGCGTAAGCCTAGCATGAGATACCTCCACATTTGGGGATGTCCAGCACATGTGTTAAAAGGGAAGTCTGATAAATTGGAACCAAAATCAGAAGTATGTTTGCTTGTGGGTTATCCAAAAGAAACTAGGGGTTATTTGTTCTATAGTCGTAAAGATAACAAAGTTTTTGTTAGTACAAATGCTAAATTCTTGGAAAATGACTATATGAATAATTTCACTCCTAAAAGTAGAGTTGTGTTGGCTGAAATGAATGAATCTGTATATGAACAACCAATGGATGAAACTAGGGATGATGTGGTTGTATTGGATACACCACAAGATACTACTCATGAAATCTCTAGTACACAGGTGTCTCATCGTAGTGGGAGGATTGTTAGGCCACCTATAAGATTTATAGGTTTAGGAGAAACTTATGAAGCCATCTCAGAAGAGGCCGAAACTAATCCTTACACTTATGATGAAGCAATGAATGATATAGATGCACATCATTAGGTCCAAGCTATGAAATCTGAATTAGATTCAATATATTCCAATCAAGTTTGGGATCTTGTAAAGGCGCCTAACGGCATTAAACATGTTGGTTACAAATGGGTTTACAAGAGGAAGAAAGGGATAGATGGTAAGGTTGAATCTTTTAAAACAAGGCTAGTGGCGAAATGGTATACTCAAAAAGAAAGTATTGATTATGAGGAAACCTTTTCACCAGTAGTAATGCTTAAATCTATCAGAATTCTCTTATCCATTGCTACTCATTATGATTATGAGATTTGGCAAATGGATGTCAAGACTGCATTTCTTAATGGCAATCTTGAAGAAGAAATCTATATGATGCAACCAGAAGGTTTCATAGCTAAGAACCAAGAGCATATGGTATGCAAGTTGAAAATGTCCATTTTTGGACTTAGGCAAGCATCTAGGTCTTAGAACATCAGATTTGAATAAGCAATCAAATCATTTGATTTTGAACAAAATCTTGATAAACCATGTGTGTACAAAAGACATCAAGATAAAGTAGTAATATTCCTAGTGCTTTATGTTGATGATATTCAACTCATTAGAAATGATGTAAGTGTAATGTCATCAGTAAAGGTTTGGTTGTCAAGCCAATTTAATATGAAGGACTTGGGTGAGGCTAACTTTATTCTAGGGATCAAGCTTTGGCGAGAGCGCAAGAATAAGATGTTAGGCTTATCACAAGCTGGATATATAGATAAGGTTCTAGAACGGTTTAACATGCAAAACTCCAAGAAAGGAATACTTCCTTTTAGACATGGAGTTCCTCTGTCTGATGACCAAAGGCCTAAGACTTAAGAGGAAGTTGATATGATGAGACAAGTTCCATATGCTTCTACAGTGGGAAGTCTCATATATGTCATGCTTTGTACTAGACCAGATATCTGTTATTCAGTTGGCATGGTCAGTCGATATCAATCAAATCCAGGACCACAACATTGGCAAGTTGTAAAGCATATTCTCAAGTATCTACGGAGAACGAAAAATTATATGTTTGTTTACCATTGTGAGGATTTGATTCCCATTGGCTATATAGATTTAGAGTTTCAATCGGATCTAGATTTCAGAAAGTCCACATCAGGATGTGTATTCACCTTGAGAGGTGGAGCCATAACGTGGAAGAGTGTCAAGCAATCTTGTATTGCGGACTCCACCATGGAAGCAGAATATGTTGCTGCTTGTGAAGCAGCAAAAGAAGCTGTATGGCTCAAGAAATTCCTTTCAAACCTTGGTGTAATAAGAATGGAACAAGTTCCCATCATATTGTTTTGTGACAATAGTGGAGCAGTTGCACAATCAAAAGATCCAAGGAATCACAAGAAAGGAAAGCACATTGAGAGAAAGTACCACATCATTCGAGACATTGTTGCTCGTGGAGATGTGGTGGTTGCAAAGATTGAAAGTGCAAATAATCTAGCAGATCCCTTTACCAAAGCCTTTGCCTCAAAGGACCTTCAAGTCACATTTGGAGGGAATGGGAATTAGATTAGTGCACAATAGTCTTTAGGGCAAGTGGGAGATTGTTGGGATTAGTGCCCTTAAATCCTATTGTATGATGCTATATATGATATTATGTATGACATTATGTATGACTTAATATTGTGTTTAATAAAGTTTTTTTTTTATTATCTAAAATAATGGTAACATGAATATTCGGACATTATCATATAATCCATGAGATGCATAGTATGTGATTTATGTGAAAAGTCACAGAAGATATAAATCACAAGTTATTTGTAAACTCAGAATTATAATTCGTAGTTGGTGATGAAATTGGGCGTTTCATCTGCGAAGACTATAACATATTAACTAAGATGATTTGTCTTGATCATGTAAGTGTTGACTTCTAGTTGATATGTTTTAAGAGTTAAGACATATTAAACTAGACCGTTGTGAGATTTATTATTCTCCCAACGACTGTCAATTGAATAATAAATCTCATGACTTTTATTCACATGAACTCTTAATCCTGAGAGAATAATGGACTTGATCATGAAATGTAGGTTGCTTTGATATATCAAGAGTGAGATTTAAAGTAACGGTCAAAATCTCAGTATGTTGAGCAGCCACATTTAGTGTTGATGGTGTTGGGATTAGTGCCCTTAAATCCTATTGTATGATGTTATGTATGATATTATGTATTACATTGTGTATGACATTATGTATGACTTAATATTGTGTTTAATAAAGTTGTTTTATTATTATCTAAAATAATGGCAACATGAATATTCTGACATTATCATATAGTCCATGAGATGCATAGTATGTGATTTATGTGATTTAGTCATAGAAGATATAAGTCACAAGTTCTTTGTAAACTCAGAATTGAAGTTCGTAGTCGGTGATGAAATTGGGCGTTTCATCTGCGAAGACTATAAAATATCAATTACGATGATTTGTCTTGATCATGGAAGTGGAGACTTCTAGTTGATATGTTGATATGTTTTAAGGGTTAAGACATATTGAACTGGACCGCTGTGAGATTTATTATTCTCCTAACGACTGTCAAATGAATAATAAATCTCACGACTCATATTTGCATGAACTCTTAATCTTGAGAGAATAATGGACCTGATCATGAGGTGTAGGTTGCTTTGATATATCGGGAGTGAGATCTAAAGTAACGGTTAAAATCTCAGTATGTTGGGCAGCCACATTTAGTGTTGATGGAACATATATTCTCAAGATGGAATTCATAGTCTTTTAACGGAGATACTAAATATTCCCTTGAGATAAGTTTAATGGGTTTGTTATTCAGAGAGTTAGGCCTAACCACTTTAGTAAGACTAAAGTATATATTTATGAAATTGGATTTCATAAATATATGGTGAATAACTTAAAAGGATTAAACCGAGTACTCAAGAATTAAGATGTAGTAATTTACAAGGTGGCAGTCTACATTCATGACTTTGTATTACTACGAATATTTTATGAAGGGGTTGCATGCACAATAAAGTCTTGGGATATAATTTATAGATAAGGCCTAGAGTGCAACTATATTTATATAGTGGTATTAAATATAGTTAATGGTGACTTTGGACTTGTCAAGAGTTGACAGAAAAGCCCAAGGCCCATTGGAGCTAGAGTCTTATTTGTCCCCTTTTGGTCCCACTCCAAGCCACACACTAAAGCCCAATTGAGAAGGCCCAAAAGGCTAGCCCAATTAGATAATTAGTTATGTAAAAAGAAACATACAGAATTTTATGAACATGAAATGGTTTGTATGTTAAGTGTAAGTGACTTTTCACTCTCTCTAGAACATACACACATAATTGATTGAGAGACCACACTTCTTGGGCATCAAGTGGAATTAGAGTGAAGATTAAAAAGTATTCCCAAGTACTTTTCATCTTTGGTTTTGAATTTCACCCCATCAGGTACACTCCATTATTCTTATATTCTAAAATTTACATAGTACATGTTATCAATTGCGAATAAAGTAGACCCGTTAATTTTCCGCTGCATATGTTTTGTATGCGATACAAACATGTTATTTTCCAACATATATATATATATATATATATATATGTGTGTGTGTGTGTGTGTGTGTGTGTGTGTGTGTGTTCAAGTTACACTTGGTGTAACTTTACAAGAGTTACACATTTTTCCCACCGTAAATTTCTAAGCAATCTAATAGTATAAAAAAACAATATTAACCACCTTAGCTTACTTAATTTATATAGCATCTTTTAGTTTTATCTCTCTTATTTATTTGGAATAACTGAATTTCATGAATGTGTTTTACTCTCACATTTGCTTCTTCCCAAACTAGTCTCTAAACTACTCAACAAGAAATAGCATCATAACCTCCAAAACTTCAAGAAACTCATGGAATTTCTCTTCTTGCAAAGATTTGGTCAGGCCCAGCCCCTCGATACCATGTTAGACCATCACTCACCTTCAGCTTAGCCTCTTACCACCATTATAATTAGGTATTTGGGTTATTGGTTTTAGTTAAGTTTAGAAACTGCGAATTTGAATCTCATTACCAATCATGCTTTACATATGTTGCAGCCTGTAAATAGCATTTAGGTAGATATATTAGTTTATGCCTGTTACAGGAACTCTCTCTCTCTCTCTCTTCTTTACCATCTGATGAAGTGCAAATCATCAATCTTGTAGGTTCATCCAGATAAAGCTGGGTCCTCGTCAATATCTCTGCAAAAGTAGAACAATGATTCCCTTAAGGTGGTCACCGGTGTGGTGCCTGCCACAACGTCTCCAATGCCAAAATTAGTATATAGGAGTTTCTAGAGAATAATAAGAATGTTCTAAATATAAAAGTATTTTTTGATGAATCTATCTACCTCATTTGTCTTTGGTCAGTATGTATATATACAGCTTCATGGTTTCTAGCCGTTGGGGCCTTAATGGTAGCTTTAGTGCCTTTTTGTAACGCCCTAGGGCTCATGAATATGGGTTTTAATGAGGCTCCAACGGTTTGCCACTTGATTGGTAACTACCCAAGGCATTGAATGCTCTTATTAATGATCCGCTTGTGTTCGTCCGTGTCGTGCCGAGGTGGATGAGTATATTTGGTAAGGTCGTCCAGGAAAGGGAGTTCGTCAGTCCTATCAACTACCCCCCAAGTTTTGAGGTCGTCGTGGTCATGACAACCCTCAGAAGATGAAAGGTTTTCTAGCCAGACATGGCTCTTGGGGTTTCGCTCCACATCTAATGCGTAGTGGCAGCGCCACATACATCATGGCCACATAGCATGTTCTAACCAATGGAGTTAATGCTCCAATTGTGTGACTTTTGGGTTTCCCGCTGATTTTCAGTTTTTGTACCTTGGTTTTTAAACTTCCTTTCCTTTCCACTTTCCCCTTCACTTTTTCCAACTATCCCTTAATCATTGCTCTGTGCTTCTTCTTCTCTAATCCACCTTACGATTTTCTGTGAACTTTTGTGTTCCACGGTTGAGCTTTTGAGGTATGTTTCCGATTTTCCTCTTTCCTTTGCTTTTATGTCGTAGGTAGGTTGTGATGGCTTCCTGATTTTCTTTTCTTTTCTTTTTTCTTTTAGGATTATCCTCTTTCTTTCTCTATTTTCTGGGTTTCCATGGTTAGTAGCTCTGAGGTTAGGATAGCTTGCCCCTCAATTTCATTTCTTTTTGCGCGTTTAGGGGGATCTTTAGGTGTTTTCCCGTACCTTGAAAATTTTGTCTTTGAGGGTAGTAGTTTAAGCGTTGCCTTGGCTGACTTGCTTCCCTTGTTGCGACAGTCAATTGATTGGTTCGAGGGTTTAGTGAGGGAGAGAGGGACGATGTCTGAGGTGAGGTCTAGTGAGCTTGAGACAGGGTTGTCTTCTAACGATGAACCTGCGGGGGCGGAGGTAGACACTGCGGTTTCCAGCCCAAGGGTGGTTAGGGCTTTTTCTGCTCTTGGGGAGGAGTGTGGTCTAGATGCTGAGATTCTCTCCAGATTTAGTCAAAGGTTTCAATTTCCTGATAGGGTTAGATTTCGTCTTCCTCGACTAAAGGAACGAGCTTGCCATTTTTCGCCTGAGGTAGTGTGCTTCTACGAGGCTGCCTTCTTGAGTGGGCTCAGATTCCCCATCCACCCTTTTATCATGGAACTTTTAAACCACTTCGGAATTGCTCCAGGGCAACTTATGCCTAATTCCTAGAGGATAGTGGTCAGTTGTATAGAGATATGGCTGGCTGCCACTGATGGGGATATGATAAGGGTAGACGAGCTTGTTTATTTGTACCGTTTGAAAGAGTCTAAGGAGTACGGGTACTATGAGCTAGTGCCTTGGGTCAGGGAAGCTACGATCGTCAGGGACTTGCCCTCGTCGTTCCGGTATTGGAAGTCTCGATTCTTTTTTGTCTCTGGGGATGAGTTTGAGACCTTTTTTGGCGAAGTTTGGGGAGACATCCCTAGGTTGCTCCGTCGGTGGGGAACCCGAGTCTAGGTGCTTCGTCTTTCCACCAGTACTTCGTCAATCTTATTAATCTATTTCTTCTGGCTCGTATTTTGTCACTTACTATCTTCCTTGCTTGTTATCTTGTGTGCAATTAAGAGACAGCCAAAGCTTAAGAGCTGGTACAGGCGACGAGTTGAAGCGGCCATCGAGTACGCGAGGACGATCGAAGATTTTGACGATCTGGTTGACCCATGGACTCTAGCTTTCCACTGCCTTGGTCCAGAGCCTTCTTCTTTTGCCCTACGAAACATAGTGATTAAGGAAAAAAAGAGTAAGTGTTAAGCTTGTCTATGCTGCTTCTTTCCTCTTCCTTTTTTTTTTTTACAAGTGTCTTCCTCTTGTAGGGATGACGATGAAGTTCAATCAAGGAATGTATGCACGAATGAGGGCCAAGAAGAACGAGCCCCTTTCCAATCTTAGGGCCAGAACCGTGTGGGTGATGGATATGGGAACTCCAGCTACCCCAGCTACTCCTAGCACTGAGACGCGAGGACAGCCTCCCCGGCTACCTCGATTGAAGAGATTATTCCTCCCCGAAACAAGAGGCAGGGTACCGGGGATAAGTTGAAAGATAAAGCAGACTCTCAATCATCCTGTGTCTGGGACGACGTTGGGGTCGTGATGGCACGGGCGCAAGAGACCTTTATTGCAGAGGAGATAAAGGTATTCTTAGGCACGCCTCCCAACGAGGTTGTGGGTCGTCATCTCCACAAGCTCATCCAGGTAGTGCAGATTCATCTTTTCTTACCTTTTTTTTTTTTTTTTTTTTTTTTGCATTGTTCTGAGGCCTGGTTCCTTCTTTCAGTTGCTTGGGGAGAGCCTTCATATTACCTCGGAGTATCTTACTCAGGAGACTAAGGTCGCGTCTGCAGTGTCCAAGGTGGAGGCCTTGGAGGTGGAGAACTCAAAGTTGAAGAAAGACTTGATTGCCACCATGGACGAAGCCAACATCGTGAAGGAGAAGATTAAGCTCATGGGGGACGACCTCAGAGCTGAACGACTACTGATGGTGGAAAAGGACGAACAACTCCAGGTGGCGAAGGAGAAGCTCAAGACCATTGCTGCTAAGGCTGTTGAGACTTTTCAGCAGACTGAGGTATACAATATTATGCTCTTCAATTGGTACTTCAAGGGATTTGAGTTCTTGAGGCGATACTTCGTCAAGCACCCTACTGGAGTGGATCTGGAGAACCTTGACCTTGAGGAAGTAGACAAAGAAATGACTACTGACGAGGCCCCCCAGTCCACGGCCCTTGGCGGTGATGCCCTCGAGAGTGCTCCTGAACCTCCAGTTGTTAACAACGCAGCCACAAATGCTTGAACATGTTACTTGGTTTTTTTTTTTTTTTTAAATTTCATAACAATTTTTTTATTCCTATTTAAGAACAATGTTTTTGCCCAGTGTTTATGGGCTTTTGTCATATTGAAACAATGTTGGTTACCTGTTGTTGTAGTTATATCAATAACTGTTATACTTACTTGCTTTCATTCTTTCCTTGCATAATACTTAGTGGCTGCTCCGTTCCTTTAGTTATCTCTTTTGCATTGTGACTTTGTTCGAGTGTCTGTTGTGACTCATAGTCATTGATGGAGTCCTGCCACGTTAGTAAATTGCATTCGTTGAGATGGGATTTTGTTACTTAGTCAATCCTTTAATTTTTGGCTTCGTTAGTAACTTACATCCGTCTAGGCGGAATCTTGTTACTTAGCCAGTTTTATGTGACTTACACCCATTTAAGGGATTTTGTCAATTTTTGGCTTCGTCAATAACTTACATCCATCTAGGCGAAATCTTGTTACTTAGCCAGTTTTATGTGACTTACATCCATTTAAGGGATTTTGTCAATTTTTGCCTTCGTTAGTAACTTACATCCGTCTAGGCGGAATCTTGTTACTTAGCCAGTTTTTTGGCTTTTAGGCTGCTAGGTTCGCTTGCATTAAGTCACTAGCTGAATAGTTCTTTTATTGTTTTCAAAAATGGATACAATTGTCTATTACATTTATTGGTAATACTTCTTCAAGTGCTCAATATTCCATGGTCGTGGAAGTCTCTGCTCGTCTAAGGTTTCCAGGTGATAACTGCCTTGTCTGAAGTAATAGACAACCCGGTAGGGTCCTTCCCAAGTTGGGCCGAGTTTCTCTTAAGCCGGGTCTTTAGTTGCTGGGGTGACTTTGTGTAGGACGAGGTCCCCTATGTCAAGTCGTTTGAGCTTCACTCTCTTGTTGTAGTACTCGGCCATCTTCTGCTGGTACTTCTTCATTCTGTTAGAAGCTTCATCTCTGACCTCGTCCAAGCAGTCCAAATTAACCTTTAGTTGATCATCGCTACTCTTCTCGTGGAACATCTCTCGTCTGATGCTGGTTATTCCCACCTTGACCGGGATTACTACTTCGGTGCCGTAAGTGAGCCTGAAAGGGGTTTCTCCTGTTGGGGTTCTTGCTGTAGTCTTGTAAGCCCAAAAGACATTGGGCAATTCCTCGGGCCAGGCTCCCTTAGCATCGTCCAGCCTGGCTTTGATGATCTTGAGTAGTGTCCGATTAGTCACCTTTGTCTGTCTGTTTTCTTGTGGATGTCCTGGGGATGAGAACTGGTTCTTGATCCCTAGACTTGAGCAAAAATCCCTGAAGCCTTGACTGTCAAATTGCCGACCATTATCTGATATGATAGTCCATGGAATCCCAAACCTATAAATTATGTTCTTCCATATGAAGCTCTGGATTTTTGCTTCGGTGATGGTTGATAATGCCTCCGCTTCAACCCATTTTGTGAACTAATCGATAGCGACTAGTAGAAACTTTACATGTCCCTTACTTTGGAGTAGTGGGCCGTTAATGTCAATTTCCCATTATGCAAATGGACAAAATGAGGCTATCGTCGTCAGTCTCTTAACTGGAAGGCATTGGACATTCCCAAACCTCTAGCACTTGTCGCATTTCTTGATGAGCTCCCTTGCGTCTACCTGTATAGTAAGCTAGAAGTAGCCTATTCTGATAACTTTGCTTACCAAGGATCTGAGGCCTGCATGGTCTCTGCAAACCCCTTCATAGATCTCTTCCAGAATATACTGGGCTTCCTCTTCGTCGACGCACTTCAAGTAGGGCATGGAAAAGCCTCTCTTATACAGGGTGTCATTTAGGATCGTGAATCTGGCTGCTCTCTTCCTAACCTTCCTGGTCTCCTCAACATCCTGGGGAAGGTATCCATCTTGGAGGAAGGATATGATCGAGGTCATCCAGCTACTTGTGCTCTGGATTACAAATGTAGAGACTTCTTCAATGCTGGGGTGTTTTTGGACTTCCATCTTTAAGCCCATGCTCGTTGATCTTTCTTCTGAAGATGCTAGCTTCGCGATCTCGTCTGCTATCATGTTTTGGCTTCTAGGGATCTGCACGAATTCCACCCTATCAAACTCCTGTGTTAAGTGCTTTGTCAGCCTGAGGTATTTTTGCATTCTCTCCTCCTTTGCATCATATTCCTCTTTTATCTGTCCTATTACCAGCTCAGAATCACACTAGAGGAGCAAGTTTTTAGCT
Organism: Notholithocarpus densiflorus; assembly: GCA_030021035.2. Lineage (NCBI taxonomy): Eukaryota > Viridiplantae > Streptophyta > Magnoliopsida > Fagales > Fagaceae > Notholithocarpus > Notholithocarpus densiflorus. The sequence continues at coordinate 12,205,629 of JARYZH020000002.1, forward strand.
CCTAGTGCTTTTCCGACCCTTAGCCCTATTAGTATTCCTTCGTACTCGACTTTATTATTGGTGGCTGTGAATTTTAGTTGAACTCCATATTTAAGCGTTTCTCCGTCTGGGGTGATGATGACGACCCTTACTCCTCCCCTCTTTTGGGCTGACGAACCATCAGTTTGTATTGTCCATTGTTCTGCTTCGTCGGGGAGGCTGTTCTCATCTGAGATGGTGAACTCGGCGATGAAGTCTGCCAGTGCCTGCACTTTAATAGCCGTCCTGGGGTGGTACTCAATGTCGAACTAGCTAAGCTCGATGGCCCATTGGACCATTCTCCCTACTGCCTCAGGCTTGTTCATGGACTTCTTAATTGGTTGGTCCGTCATTACCAAGACGGGGTTCGCTTGAAAATAGGGTCATAGCTTACGCGAAGCTACTATTAATGCAAATGCAATCTTTTCAATTCTCGGGTACTTGGCTTCTGCCCTTTGGAAAGCTTGGCTAACATAGTAGAGTGGGAGATATTTCCTGTCCTCTACTCGAACCAAGGCTGCACTCACGATTGTGACTGATACTGCCAGATACAAATACAAGTTTTCCCCCTCCTTGAACGGACTTAGGAGGGGTGGATTGCTTAGGTAGCGCTTAAGTTCTTGAAAAGCTATCTCACATTCGTTAGTCCAAGCAAAAGCTTGCTTTAGTGTCTTAAAGAAGGGTAAGCATTTGTCCGTCGCTCTAGAGACGAACCTGTTGAGTGCCGCTATCCTTCCTATGAGCTTCTGGACTTCCTTGACGGTCTTTGGTGACTTCATATTGAGTATGGCCCGCACCTTCTCTGGGTTTGCTTCTATCCCCCTTTGGGACACCATGAACTCCAAGAACTTCCCCGAGGCTACTCCAAATGTACACTTACTGGGGTTCAACTTCATCTGGTACTATCTGAGTGTGGCGAACGTTTCCTTGAGGTCGTCCAAATGAGCAAGCTCTTCTTTACTCTTGACGAGCATGTCATCCACATATACCTTCATATTTCTCCCGATCTGCTTACTGAACATTTTATTCACTAACCTCTGGTAGGTTGCTCCTGCATTTTTCAGTCCGAATGGCATTACCTTATAACAATAGAGCCCTTGGCTCATGATGAAAGAAATTTTCTCCTGGTCTTCTTTAGCCATCTTTATCTGATTGTATCCCGAGAATGCATCCATGAACGTCAGTAGTTTATGTCCTGCTGTGGAATCCACTAGCTAGTCTATCCTTGGCAAAGGAAAACTGTCTTTTGGGCAAGCTTTGTTCAGGTCTGTGAAATCCATGCACATTCTCCATTTTCCATTTGCTTTCTTCACTAGGACGACATTGGCGAGCCAATCTGGATAGTAGACTTCTTCGAATAAAGCCTGCCGACAACAGCTTGTTAACCTCGTCTGTAATTGCTTGATTCAGTTCTAGAGCGAAGACCCGTCATCTCTGCTGGATGGGCTTCTTCTCGGGGTCCACATTTAGCCTGTGTTGGATGACCTTTGGGGATATACCTGGCATATCCTTGTGACTCCATGCGAAGACATCCAGGTTTTCTTTAAGGAACTGGACGAGTCTCATCCTCATCTCTGGGCTCAATGTTGTCCCTATTTTGGTCGTCCTTGCTGTTTCTCCTTCGACCAATTCCACTGTCCCCAGGGCTTCCACTTTATCTTTTTCTTTCTCCTCGATCATCCACGTATGGTTTTCTTTTGCAGCTAACACAGCTTGGTAGCATTCTCTTACCAGTACTTAATCTCCTTTTACCGCGTCCACACCGTTTTCTGTTAGGAACTTTACCTTCAAGCAATAGGTGGACGTGGCTGTTTTCCAACGGTTGAGTGTGGGCCTCTCGATGATCAAATTGTAAGATGAGGGACAGTCTACCACCAAGAAGTCCAATTGACGAGTTAGCTGCTTCGGGTAAGTCCCTACTATGATCGTCAATGTCACTATGCCTTTGGGATACACCCTGTCTCCACTGAAGCTGACGAGGGGGGAGTCAAATGGGCACAGCCTTCCTGGATCTAGCTTCAGCTGCTGAAAAGCGAAAAGGTAGATGATGTCCGTAGAGCTGCCATTGTCCACAAGGATTCTCCTGGTATTGAATCCTTCTATTATGAGCATTATGACCAAAGGGTCGTCATGAGGTTGATTTACTCCCCTAGCATCTTCTTCCGATAAAAACATGTCCCGGTCTGTTCGTCTATGCTTAAATGGGGGCATTTTGTGGACGTAGTTCACCTGCCTCTGACATGCTTTCCTGAAGGATCTGAACGAACCACTTGTGGATGGCCCACCTATGATCATCTTTATTTCCCCGATCACACTTGGCGAACGTTGGAACGTGTGATCCTCGTCCCTAGGCGAGGATTCTCACTGGTTTTTGTTATCGTCTCTGGACCTACTAGGTTCCCCCTTCTTCACAAACTTCTGCAGTTTCCCTTTTCATATAAGTTCCTCTATCTGCTCCTTTAGGTCCCTGCAATCCTCTGTGTAATGGCCGTGATCCTTGTGGAACTGGCAATACTTCTTTTTGTCACGCACGTTGGGCGACGAATGTAATGGCCTTGGCCATTTGAGGTAATGTTCATCCTTAATCTGTGCCAAAATTTTGTCAACAGGCATAACTAAAGGAGTGAATTTTACCGTTCGAGGAGCTTTTTCGTCTTTCCTTTTACTCCCGTCGTTAGTCTGACGATCTGGGTGCTCCCTTTTTCGTTCATTATGATCATCTTCCTTCCTTCCCTTTTCACTGGCCTTTTTTACGTCCTTTATTGCGGCTAAGGCATCTTCAACGTTCATGTACTTCTGTGCCTTCAGGAGCATCTCTGCCATCATCTTGGGAGGATTCTTCATGAGTGAAACCACGAACTTTCTGGACTTCAATCCAGCTTTAAAGGTCATTAACTACACCTTATCATCAGCTTCGTCCACCTCTAGAGTTTCCCGAGTAAAGCGTTTCACGTACGACCTTAGAGTCTCTTTCTCCCTTTCTCTAATGGTGAGTAAGTGGTCTGCTGGCTGCTTTGGGCGTTGTCCTCCGACGAAGTGGCGTAAAAAGGCATTGCCCAACTGTTCAAAGCTGTCAATGGACGATGTTGGTAACTTCGTGAACCACTCCCTTGCAACTCCTTTGAGAGTGGTGGGGAATGAACAACACAGTATTTCGTCAGAAGGCTGTTGAAGGCCTAGCGTCGTCTTGAAGGTGTTGAGGTGGTCCAGGGGGTCCTTAAGTCCGTCAAATGGTTCAAGCTAGGGCAAGCGAAATTTCGACCGCACTAGGCATTCCAGGAATGCCGTTGAAAAAGGCGAATCTATCGTCCTAACCATTCTATCCAAGCTTCGATTTGTCTTCTCTTTAATGGCATTCCTCAGCTCGTCCATCTCCTTTCTCATCTCCTGGAGAAGATCCGAGTTTTGTTCATCTTGAGAAGCTGGTCCTCGACGGTCGCTCCTTCTATGGCTATCTCCTTCATCTTCTTGATTGGCCCTAGATCGGTTCTCCTCCTGCTGAAGCCGTAGCCTCATCTCCTGATTCTGTCTTGTGAGCTCTTTGACGCTAGCTGCAAGTGCTTGGATTTGCAGGGCTAATGCTGCAAGATCCTGGTTGGACTCCATCTGAATTTAGGAATTGATTGGAAACTACGCTTTCGACCCTAAGTCCGAAAATGTCATCCCCACAGACGACGCCAAACTGATGAAATGCAAATCGTCAGTCTTATAGGTTCGTCCAGATGGAGCTGGGTCCTCGTCAATATATCTGCAAAAGTAGAACAATGACTCCCTTAAGGTAGTCACCGGTGTGGTGCCTGCCACAACGTCTCCGATGCCAAAGTCAGTATATAGGAGTTTCCAAAGAATAATAAGAATGTTCTGAATATAAAAGTATTTTTTGATGAATCTATCTACCTCATTTATCTCTGGTCAGTATGTATATATATAGCTTCATGGTTTCTAGCCGTTGGGGCCTTAATGGTAGCTTTAGTACCTTTTTATAACGCCCCAGGGCTCATGAATATAGGTTTTGATGAGGCTCCAATGGTCTGCCACTTGATTGGTAACTGCCCAAGGCATTGAATGCTCTTATTAATGATCCGCTTGTGTTCGTACGTGTCATGCCAAGGTGGACAAGTATATTTGGTAAGGTCATCCAGGAAGGGGAGTTCGTCAGTCCCATCAGCATCTATAAAAACTTTGATTGAGTACAACTTTTAAAGAAATTGTTAGGTTATATATTGAACACAGTTAATTAATCCAATTATCCAAATTAATTAATTAGTCAAATTACATGCAAATCAGATTAAGGCACAATCAAATTACCAAACTAAATTAGAGTATAGCAAAAAATAAGTTTGACATGGCGAATTAATCACAATGAGGAAAACCCTCACAGGCAAAAACTCCACTTGGTGAATTTCAAGTCACCACTACCAAAGAATCCATTAATCAAGAATCAAGCGGTTACAAATACAAAAAATCTTACCCCAACCGGCCTATCCCAAAGTACCTTCCTACAGTAGAATCTACTAACCTATACCAATATCAACTCCAATACTCAATTGGACTTGTTCTTGAAGTGACTTCTCCTTTGTATGGATCCCAGTACTTGATTAACATCACAACAATTGTTGATTGTTGTAATTTGATAGGGTTATTCAATCTATGTTTAAAGATCTAGAAGCAATTTTGCACACAACTCTAGGGTGCACAAAAAGTTGCGACAACCTCTATTAAGTGTGTGTATCTTTTTGTGTCTCTTTGTACATTTGACAACGGCTATAAAATGTAGCTTTTATATGCTCTGGAACCCTAGTACATAAAATCCTAGGAAGCCTTGTCATCATGGGCAGAAAACTGTTATTGGAATTTGAAATACCCGAAGCTCGATAGAACGAGAGGCGTCAAAAAGGTATCGAGGTTCATTAAATCTCAATAAATTGAGAAGTATCGAGCAAGTATTAACGTCTGTAGTTTCAATTTTTCTTGAGCTATTCCATAAGTGTTATTTTGTCTTCAATAATACTACTTGTAAATTATTTTTAAGGTCTTCTTAAACACACTAAAAACTAAGACTCAATTACACATAAAGTGCGTTTATCTAGGGATATACCAATTCACAAATATGACTCTTACAATCTTCCCTTTGGCAATTTGTGACAAACCCACAAAAATACATTGAAACGACTAATGGGTACACCGTTTTGACCTTCTTCAACCCTTTAGCCAACCCAACAGCCCCTTTCACAGTCTCCATCACCGGCCAAGAAAGTCACGTAAGCCCGACTTGGCATACTGCCAAACCTAACACTAGCAGCTGAAATAACTTGCTGAGGAGCCATGTCAATGTCACGTGGAGTAGAGACTAGTAAATATCTTAATTGTACCAGAATTTTTGATGTATTGTTTTGATGCTTGGTGATGAAGGGTGCTTTATAAAAGCGTCACAGAACCACTTGGCTGCATAAGTGTTGGCTACGTGTTATTTTGAGCAACAATGAGATTTTACTTAAGGAGGTCCTAGTTGTTTGACGCATATATATGTCGCGAAAACGCCATGACAGTGTTTTTTCTCTCTCTCTATTGCTGCATGGATAAGCCTACCGCCTGAATTTCCACAAAACGTCAGTTTTCGCCAAAATTGAGATGGAATCTTTTCTACGTTGCTGGACGACGATGTAATTGATCACTCCAATCTTGAGAACTCTTCGAGTTTGGCATACTAGCATTTTTGGAAGTCTTTTTTGTTAAAGAATAAAGATAAGTTTAAAAAAAAATTAAAAAGGTTATCTTATTTATTAAAAATAAATAAAATATGTTCGACTATTTATTTATTTGGTGAAAAGTGAGATAAAAAAAAATGAAATTAACAAAAAAAATTAAAAGCAAAAAAAGAAATTAATAAAAAATTAATAAAGTGCTTAGGATTGAAAACGAGTAAGACTATTTAATCCAATCAATAGACTGCATGTATAGATTTTTTTTTTTTTTTTTTTTTTCATAAAAAACCGAAACATATTCATGAGGATTAACTAATATGAAATTCATCATCATTCTACTAAATTTTGTTATGCAATTAAGGTCCCCCATCAGCAGAGCAGGGGTTATGTTAGGGAGCAAAAGTGAAAATGCTTAAAGTGTTAACAATTTGAGTGATATATACTAAATTCATATATATCCTATGATACTAAAATTTAGACTGCATGGTTGCAGAATAAAATGGAGTACAAAAAAGGATATATTGAAAAAACAAAGAATAAATTGAAACATATGAAAACTAAAATTGATTGGGGTGGGAGTAAATTGAACTAATGATTACAAATGGGGGTAGCAAAAAAAAATTATATATAAAATACTAGCATATTTATATAGAAAATGATAAAATTGTTGTCATGAGGTTCGGATGTGGTTTCCAATATAGGTGGGGTGGCCTAGCATTCTCCTAGAGATCTTGGCCTAGAAGCCTTGTCAATTGACTTTTTATCTACTCGACAATGAGGAATTTTTTATTGAATAGAATTGACTTCAATGATTAATGCCCTGATGATTAGAATGGGGAGAGCAATTCAAAATTAAAACCCAGTCTTTCCTGTTCGTTCATAAAAATTCAAAATCTGTTGTTCCTTGAATAACTGTCTCACTGCCATTTAAACTAAATTAGGGGCAAGGTTTTTTAGTGGAATAATACTAGAGATATAAACTATTTTACAAAATTTATTATAAACTGTTAATGTGGTGAGTGATTATTGGTAAATAAAAAAGTGATATTAATAGTGAGTCTAAATGAAAACTAATAAGAGGTTGGCTACATTAACATTTTGTAAAAATATTGTAAAATAATTTGTGTCTGTAGCATTACTCTTTTTAGTGATGACCATTTCCTGTCAATTTCTCTTCTACTTAGTGAATAACAATGTACCTTCCTTTTTACATTGTGAATACTCTTGTTAAAGCAGGAAAGAATGTTCTACCATAGATGAATTGAAAGCTTACCAATAAAGAAGCATCTAACTTAAATTTAGATGCTAAGATATTATGCTCTTCAAATACACGCAATAGTGAATGTAATTTGATTCCTTTACACATAAAATTATGGTACTCACAGTTCTTGCGGTTATAAACAAAATTTTCCAATTGGGAGAACGGGTAGGTAAGAATTTTTTTTTTTAGTTTCAACATATTATGCTTACTCTTGATGTTTATTATTTATCATTAGATCAAGAGACATCGGTTAGTTTTTTGTTTTAACCAATGATCGAATCCTAAATCTTTTATTTGACCACAAATTTTTTTACCAATTAAGTTAACTAAAATGTATCATAAAAAAAAAAATTTAAGCCAAAAGAAGATCTGTAGCCACTAAGTTATACTTTATTAATTCTTTTCTTCTTCTTTTTTTTTTCCTTTATTTTTTTTTTTTTGGGAGGAAATGGTAAAAAATACTGAATTAATCTATATTATTGTTTAAACTTCTAGCCATACATATATGGTTTAGACTTTAGGTTACCACTTAGATTGGCTATGATGATTAAGGATCCGTTTGGACTGAGGGGGGAGGGAGAGGGAGTAAAGTAGAGATGGTTGAAAATTGGCTAATTCTGTGTCAAATCTACTCTACTCTCCCTCCCTCTTCCTCAATCCAAACGAACCATAAAATTGAGAGGTTGAAATCACTATTATAGCCATCTTAATTTTGTAAAGTTTAAATGTTTGGTTTCCTGGCCTATGCCAAAACCTAATTGTCTTGCCTTAATGATAAAGATCAATTATTATTGAGCAAACGTCATAAGTTAAAATTCTAACTATCATATATATTAACCCAAAAAATATATTTGCGAAGATGATCTTGGTTCAGGGCTAAAGCTGATGGTAGTATCACCCTATCAACGTCATAATTTTCTCTAACCTTTGAAAAGATTAGCAAGATTTGTCAAATATCATTCTCCTGAGTCCTGGAAGCAAAGTTTTGATTGCTTTTCCTGTACCAACCAAATTCATTACTAGTTATTATCTCGTAATCATGTGAATGCGAAGACGCCTATCAAGGTGTCCAGCAAGTAACAGGTGAATATGAAAGCCCATCTCTGAACAGCATTATTTTAAATTTGGGATTGTTTATCACGTGTTTGCTCGGTTGGCCTTTGGTTTTCATGCTCCTAACTAGTATGAATGAATACATTCCACTCGCCAATAATATATATGGTATTAGCTAGGGGAGTTTTTGTAGCTTGTTGAATTTTTTTCTATTTTTTTGAGCAAGTAGCTTGTTGAATTCGTGTCATATATTCCTTGATTGTTGATACAATAAATTAAGTCGACTAAGCGCGGAACTCGTGTCAATAGCTAGGTCACCCATTGACACTGTTAACTGTTGTGCTTCCCCTTTAATTTGAACAATAAAATAGTATGACATAAAGCATCCAGCAATAACAATGAGATTTTATGGGGAAGAAACGCGAGCTAATCAGCTACACAAATATTAGTTGTTAAATTGACCTAAATGTTATGAGCCCAAAAAAAAAAAAATGGAACTCAATCGAGGTGTCTAGCCTCCTCAATTTAATAAGGAGGATAGGCTTTTTGGGTTAATTTTCTGCTTAATTTTTATTAATGTATTCAACCTATCTAGATACCAATCATATCCTAAAACATAGGAGCTAATCTGAATACAAATAAATAACAATACTAATCTATTTAAGAAGCCCTATTCTATCTCAAACTAAATTCAAATAATTTATTTACCATCCAAGGCATAACATGATCCTTCTCCTTTTTGTAAACGTATAGCGGGCTTACTTCTGAGAATGAAAGATCAGAGGCTGGCTCTTTTTAGTCTTGGGCAGTGAACATGAGTGGATGAGTGAGCTAGTTATGATTTTTGCTAGATTTAGAGGAATTTGCTCTTGTGCAACTTGTGTCACCTTTTACGGCTCTTAAAATAATCCTTATATATGTTTAGGGTTGTGAGAAAAGAAAGCCCAAACATACATTCACGGATTGGATGAAAAACAGTCTGAAAAACTGAGTTTCATAAACCTCGATAGATAGCCATCTATCGAGCTAGCTGTCGATCCACAGGCTTCAGCAGCTTTTAAACCTCGATAGATGCTAGCTGTCGAGTTTTAATGAACAACACTTTCTTCACTTGATTCCTAGACAGACTTGCATGGCTTTAACACTTGAACTTGAAACCTTGTTTAAAAGCATTAAACACATCCAAGATCTACCAAATTACAAGCATAGTGCGTTTTGTGAAAGGATTAGCCAATTACATAAAATAGTGACAGATATTCCTAGCATTGAATCACATATGTCCTAAAAATCTCCCCATTTGGCAATTCGTGACAAAACCACAACAAACAAATGAACATATGAGAGAAGTCATAAAACACTCAACTCATATTCACTTGTTAAGTACAATAAAATCTATCCTAACACAAACTCTTGAAAAACATTGCATGAAGAGAGTTTTGGCAAGTAGACTTTGACAACCTGTATTTTTGATACACTTTAAACAAAACTCATCACGGCATCTTAGTGTGAAACATAAATAAAAGATTGCATACATTATAAGAAACATGTGTATAAAGATAGAAAAGAAACAACACATGGAGAGATAGGTGAAAGAATTGTAATAACAACCTCAAATGTCAAATGTATATATATCAACGAGTACAAGGTTCGCTATCACAACATGATCACAAGATCTAAGGTACAAGAATAATGTATCTAAAATATAGAGAAAAGAAAAAGATACATAAAGTCCTCACTACATCCCTCAAAATAAACACTACCCTTAACAAAAATCTCCTATACTAACCCTCCCCCAATGAGTATGACTATTCTCATATCCAAAACTACTCCCCCTTTTTGTCACGAGTGATAAAGGGTAAGTATCAAGTAGACATTTCATCATCGCTGGGTGAGCTAGCATCTCCATCCTCATTATCATCATTGTCGTCGGAGTCATCATCGTCCTCGGATGCCTCGGGAGGAGGAGAAGTAGACTCCACAAAGCCACCAAGGCGAGCTTGCCGTCTGGCAATACGGCTGACACAGGTGTTCACCTAATACAACTCAGTAGTGAGTGTATCAAGGCGAGCATCCATGCGCTGAAGCTGCGCCATGACCGCATCAAGAGACACACCTCCCACAGAAGAAGAAGGAGTGGAGGTGGATGAAGCTGAGGGAGTGGGAGGAGCTACCAACCCGGACCGCATCGAACGTAGCTGCGCCTCGCTCTGTTTAACGGTAGCGGCGTCAATGGCACACATAATATGGAAGTGGTCGGATACGGGAAAGGGAACAGAAAAATGGTGTAAAATCCTCGTGATAGATGTGGGAAAGATGAGCTTATCATGGGTCATCGTATCCTTATGTACATCTATGATAGAAAGAATAAAATGAGAGAGAAAATCTATAGTAAGATGCTCTAAGAGAGAAAGCAAAAATTGAGCACGGGGCTCGGTAATAGAGTTATAGTGAGAAAGAGGATGCAAAACAAAAGTCATAATCATGTTCATGAACCTAGGCCCTTTAGTAAAGGCCGAACACGAAGTAAACTGACAATCACCCCAATCAGAAGGACGCTCACAAAAAACAGATATAAGCTCGTCTTTAGACACAGTCTTAAGATGCTTACAACCTGTGTAGTCAGGATGCACTACCCTGGGGACATGGAGCATGTTGGATACAATATCCGGAGTGACCACGATGCGCGTACCTCGAACGCGAGTAACAAAGAGAGGTACTGAATAATCAAATCCATGCATGTTGGAGTAAAACTCCTGGATAAGCATGGATGGACAAGTGACCGGGACGTCACATAGTGACTCCCAACCCCTACTGTAGATGATAGTGGGTAGGTCAGTGTCAGAGAAATCCGACCAAATGACTTGGCATTCCGAATGAATGCCTCGTCTAGAGAAGTTCTCAAAGAAGTCCGATTTGGCCTTCTCATCATGGAACCGTCGTGAAAGGGTGTAGGGCCAAAAGAAGTGGATGCCCCGGAACGAAGAGGGTTCCGGGACGGAGTCAACTTACGTTCCATGAAGCAACTAACGTAAACTAGTGAGAGAGAGAGAGAGGGAAAGAGACAATCAGAAAAGACCCAATACAGTTCAATATATAAGAATATAGAGAATGTAATGTACGTATGCATGAAAATGCATGAGCATGTGATATGCAATAGCAAAAATATCATGGGCTTAGCCCAATCTAATCCTACTAGCACACATGTTTGCAACAAAGTAAACACACATCTAAGAATGCATGAAACATTGTTATAATGCAAATGAGATGCAATGCATGATGTTTTAAGATCAAAAATACAAAACCCATCCCAAAATTTCACAATAACTTCATCAATTTTAAAAACCCCAAAATGAGTGGATGAGTGAGCTAGTTATGATTTTTGCTAGATTTAGAGGATCGATTATATTGATTTGATTTATCTTATCCTCAGGATAGTTACCACCAGGCTTTATGTGATGTCTAAGAATTGGATAAGCAAGTTTGATGAGCTATTGGAGATTTGGAAATCCGGAAACTGACTCATTAAGGCTGTGTTTGTTTTGGGTGTAAATGATTTCCGAAAAATATTTTACACCAAGCAACGTATTTGAGTGCACATGTAAAATAAAGTTTTCCAAAAAATCTTAAACATTGACCGTAAAATAAGCCCTTTGACCCGAAAAATCATTTACGCTTCTATTTTACCTTCAAATGATTTCCGGACTCACAGACACCCAAAGCGAGAGAGAGAGAGAGAGAGCAAGAGGAGAGAGTAGAGAGAGTGAGCTAGAAGAACAAACAAGCCATCGGACCACCGCCCCAACCCCAGACACACCGGCAAGATCACGCCGTCGAGATCGTGCCGCGAGATCGTCCCGCCAAGATCGCACCGCATGAAGCCTGCCGCCGCTTGACCGGTCTTGTCGCCCATGACCCACCCATGACCGATCTCTCTCTTTCTCGATCACCTTCTCCCTTTCTCTCAATTTGCAATCACTCTCTCTTTCTCCTCCCTCTCTTAGTTTGACCGAATTTTTGAGTTTAACGAATGATTTTGTTTTACTTTTTGTTTCTTTAAGTTTATTTATTGAAATTTTTTATTATAAAATTTGTTGAAAAGCTGAAAAAAAGGCTGAGAAAATGTGAGAAATTAGTAGAAAAATAGCATTTTTAGAATGCAACTAAACACCTAAAAACTTTTTCCAAAACAATTTTCATAATACAGCCAAACACTGAAAAAAAAAATTTCCCAAAAATATTTTCACCTAGAAATATTTTACACCCAGTCAAACGCAGCCTAAGACGCAATTTGTGCTGAAAAGAAGCAGAGTCAGAGAGAAAAAAATTACTATTAATTCAGCTGCCACAATAATTAAAAATATGATTTAAAGAAAGAAAGATTGAATTGTGATTTTAGTAGCATGCACACTTGGTATAATTGGTTTTTCCTACCCTTGAATCATGTACCCAATAAGCAGACGTGTCAAAGTGGATCATGAATACCATGTCAGTATGTCACCTAGTATTTCTCAAGGCTTGTCTCCTCAACCCTACAAAACCCCACCCCTCATATCTATGAGATCTGTTGACTGGGACCACAAGAGAAAAAGGTTACTGTATAAGCTGCTGGAAATAATTAATGCGTTTGTTTAATAATTAATGCGTTTGTTTTGAGAAGTTTTAAAAGTCAAAATCCCTCCTTTCATGAGAATTATGCATTTGTTTTGATTGTTTACTTACAAAAAAAACTTTTAATGGGAGGTGAGCTCACATGTAATTTTAAGTCATAACTCATGAACTCGGAACTCCCAACACATATAGCTAGGAAAGAGGGTATAGGCATACACCCATGCCCCTGTAGTAATGGGGAACTGGGTATAATAATTGCAATTGGAATACGAATCACGTACACACAACAAGCCAATTTCATCCTTAGAAGCCCACAATGTCACACCAGTACCCCAGAGAAAAAGAGGGCAAGTAAAAAACAGATGTATTATTCAGCAAAAATAAATAAATAAATAAAACACATGTATTCATTGCAAGGCTCTACAGCACACATTATAAACATTCATTTAGGAAAGGACTACGGCACCAACAAAAAGATTAAAATAGACAAAGCAAAAAAGCAAAAGCTTATTCCCATTCCCTAATCCCCGACACATTTTCACATCTTTCTTAAGGAAAAAAGGAATATATATTCTTCTTAACAAATTAACTCTCTCACTTCAACTACATTTCTAACTTTCTGAGTAATTTTAGTGTCCAATTCATCCTTAGATGCCCAAGCTAGCTAAGCTGCTGATGGTGCTGTTACATACTGAACAGCACCAGCCTCCGAAAGAGCAGCCAAGAATGGCTGCATTTTCACCTCTTCACCATCAGCCACCTCTACTGGCTTTTTGTAGTCTAATGATTCATCGTTGTATATATCCCACCACTTCTTCACAAGCATCTTTATGTCCTCTCTCTGCATGTTCTCTTCTTTCCCTGTATACCTCCATGGCTTTGATCCCTATAATAGTCCCACAAATCAAAAAGATTAGACTATATATATATATATATATATATATATATACTAACCAAACCCAACAATAAAATTGATCATATATGAATAATATATGATATAAAAATACTCACCGCTGCACAGTAATGAGCAATTTTAACTTTGTCAAATTCCACATTCTCGGGGTGACGCCACACCATAGCAAGTACAAGATTGTAAATTAAAGGTAGAGGCTTGTAAATATCCGTAAAGTACATGTTCAAGAAGTCCTGCAAAAGCAAACATAGTATAAATAAATCACAAATTTTAGCACAATCCCAAAATTACTAAAAAAAACCCATGAGCCATTAACCATATATCAATTTCGCAATACGTACCTGCTCAGCAAATGTGGTAGGAGTGGTGATTTTGACAGTCTTTAGGAGGTCATTATAGGTGTAGAAACTGGGCTCAAACACAAACATTCCAGCGTTGAAGTAAAGAGAAGGTGGCTGGCCCATCTCAGCGGGCCACTTGACCCTGTCAGGGCACTGCTGGCAGTACCCAACCTTGTATTGTGGGGTGTGACTCCATGTTTTCTCACAGAAGCAATCCATCACAGCATAAAAATGCCCATCATGTAGATCAAAGAGGTGGTCAATATTGTCAAACACCTGAATGTCTCCGTCCAAGTAAATCATTTTACTATACTCCACAAACTGCATCCAAAAGCAACATTAATATTAATTTCGAGGGAAAAAAAAATGATGCAAACAAAGTCACAAGTCTCCCATCCCAGATCGGCACGTGTTAGCACCGGAGAGAACCACAATTACAAAAAGAGTGAATGTTCTGTCCGGATGGGGCGTAAAAACAACGTAAAGTAGTGATATTATTAGGTACGTACCTCCCAAATACGGAGCTTAGAGTAGTTGATGACATAATAGGCCATGGCGAACTGGGTCTGGTTCTCAGGCGGGTAAACGGGTTCAATCTCACGGACTATGCAGCCCTGGGACTCCAAAATCCGACGGTGCTCTTGAGGCACGTCGGGCAACACTGCAACGACTAATGGGTACGCCGTTTTGACCTTTCTCAACCCTTTGGCCAATCCAACAACGCCCTTCACATAGTCTCCATTACCAGCTAGGAAAGTCACATATGCTCGGTTCAACATGGTCCGTACGGGCTTGCTAAAGCTAGCTGGTTTCACAGCAGCAGGAACTAGCTCAGGAGCCATTTCAAAACCCAAAAAAAAACTCAAACGTGAGGTTGTGATAAGCTTTAGAATGAAGGTTGTGTGTGTTTATGTTTGTGTGTGTGTGAGAGAGAGAGAGAGAGAGAGAGAGGGTTTGGTTGCTTTGTGTGTTTGGTGGGATATGGCTATAGACTTGTGGGAGTTTTTTGTGTGAGGGGTGAGAGAAGTGGGTGTAAGAGTATTTATAAATGGAAATGAGCTAGAAATTTCGACCAAATTCGTTCTACATATTTTATTTTTTTGGGTTGATCTTTGGGCTGTGTGACTAACACGTGTCTTCAATGATGATCTAACGGTGGTTGGTGGCCATGTGAACGTTCTGGAAAGTGGGGACCTACGTCAATAGTTCAGTAGCTTTGGAAGAGACTAGAAATGTCTTTAATTTTAGTATATGGTTTGCGAGTCTGACTCGGTGCATCTCACGTACGAGACTTTTTTTTCCCTAAAGTAAAAGGAATAGAACGTGCGAGAGGGGTTTTTTTTTTTTTTTTTTTTTTGAGATAAATCATAGAATATTTATCATTGAAAAAAAACTATAGTATATATAACTAGAGCAGCATCTACACGTACAGAATATGCTAATCAATTAGATAAAAATAACCTTCTCAAAAAAAAAAAAAAGATAAAAATAAAACAGATGCTTTTAATTAATTAAAGACTGCTTCCTTTGAGGTCCAAAGACAATGAGTTGTTGCTAGACAGAAGCAAAGAAACTTTATTTACTTTCTTGTAATCTTGCAACAGAATTTGAGCCGTATCCAATATTTGCTAAGGTGAAAATAATATTTATTCCTAGCGTTTCAAATTGCCCATACCAACATATTTTAGTTTCTTCAATAGTACATACCATGGAAGCTCTATTAAATAGGGGGAAACTGGTCAGTGTTTGAATCAGTAGGCCATTTTTGTATTTTACCTCTCACCCGAGCCCAAACATTTCTTGCTAAATGGTCGTTTCATTCTCGTGCTGACATATCTCACATTTTGGGCCCGTCTAGTAGCAGTGTTTAACTATTGTTGTTTAGTTTTTAGTGTTGAAGAAATCCGTGTCAAAAGTGTTATTGTTGTTTAAACACTTAAAACTGTTGTTTAAAAGCAAGTACCAAACAAATTCCTCTACTATCTTCCTAGTTTGCAAATTTTGAAAGGTTGGCCAACGAATTAATTAGAACATCCACGCCACACACAATGTTTAATTTATTCGCGATTATGGGAGAGGGATAAGACCCTTGGACTAGTGACAAGTATTTAAATTTAGGCATAATTAATGTCAAACTATATATGTAGGGATAAAGGGCCCAAGAGTATATATTGGGTCGTGGGCCTTATCCGAGGATGCTTAGTAATCCGAGAACAGATAAACGATAGTGAAGACGTAAGAATCAGAACTCCACGAGCAAGTTACGACTGAGAAGGTTGGGGAAGGTGGGCCGAGGAGGAATGCCTCCTCGGCTAAGCAAAGCAAAGGTCAGAAGGTGTGGTCTACCATCTAGAGTAACGTTCCGGGATATCCTATTGATAAGAATACACATCATGAAAGCACAAGATAAAGGGAAGCTATGAAATATCTAAAAGAAAGCTGCCACCACCGCATTAAATGCTCTGCAGCTAACTCTCTGGCCGCATTAATGTGGAAGTGATACCTGAACAACAATTTTCAGCCTTACAGCTACTCCCAAAGACTTCAAGAAGGTGCTGATGGGACAAGGATCAACACCAGTGACTTAATCTACACATGGAGGGTGAAGATGAAAGAAAGAAGATAGTATAAAATAGAAAGAAGACCCTGAGGGAAGGCGATCGGAGAAAAAAAATAGAAAAACACTATAACAACAGGAACTAGACTTGTAATTAAATTCAAAAGAGATATATATAAGAACACGTCTCCTCGGATTGTGCCGAGGATGATTTTCTTTGGATAAAACCTATTTATCTTTGCATTCAGGTCATCTAGACCCACCATAATTATTATCCAATTCATTAAAGCCTAGTTTTCTGACCCACTCTCTACAAATTCATTGTATTGGGCTCTTTGGGCCAAGATCCTTTTGACTCTTGGGCTTGGGATTCAAATTGGGTCCATACAATTGGCGCCGTCTGTGGGAAATTCTTGTGTTGTAGTGAGTTTAACATTCAGTTATGGTAGGTTTAGGTCCGAATTAGGAGGAATCTATGGGGTCCTAACGTCAAGATCATTTTCTCAGTCTTGAGCGAAGAAGGGACCGGGAAGTTAGTGTGCATACCACCCATACTAGCAGGAGCCAGTCTCGAAGTGGGAGCCATGTCTCTTATGAGGAGAATATCAGAACCATGCAACTAGAGATTGATCGTTTGAGAAGGAGGTTGTGCCGTGAACGACGAAGTCGAACTCCTTCCAATTCTGACTTCTCTTCTAACGATGATAGAGATGGCAGTTACAGGCCCAAGTCAAAGACTTCCCCCAGTAAGTCTTTCTCGTGTGATGAGGATAGCCACCATAAGCGCAGAAAAGAGCTCGTCTTACAAAGGCCTGGGAAATGATGCTATAAGCAGAGCGTTAAACCAAATTTCCAAATCACCTTTCACACGCAGAATTGAAGAAGGAAAACTTCCTTAGTGGTTTACTCAGCCAACATTCACCATGTACAATGGTCGAACAAACCCTGTAGAACATATGAGCCACTTCAATCAGAGGATGGTTGTTCACTCCAAGAATGAGGCCTTGATGTGCAAGGTGTTCCCATCCAATTTGGGGCCTGTGGCAATGAAATGGTTTGATGGCCTAGGAGGAAGTTCTATTGATTCCTTTAAGGAACTCACTCGGGTGTTTGGATCTCGTTTTATTACTTGTAGCAGAGTTCCTCGGCCTTTGGACTCTTTGTTGTCCATGACCATGCGAGAGGGGAAAATCCTGAAAACATACTCCGACAGGTACTAGGAGATGTTCAATGAGATTGATGGGAATTTCGATGACGTAGCTATAAGGACTTTCAAGGTCGGCCTACCCGCCGAGCATGATTTGAGGAAGTCGTTGACCAAGAAGCCTGCTAGGAGTGTACGTCAGCTCATGGACCGTATTGACGAGTATAAACGGGTCGAGGAAGACCAATAGCAAGGGAAAGGGAAGGCTAAGGTTATCCTTCAGGATAGAAGGGATTTCAGGTCGAATAGATACAACAATAATCGTCCCTGAAGAGACTTTACTGGGCAATCAAGGTCTATTGCCACTCAGGTGGTTGGCATAGTGTTTAGGGAACCAGTGCATCAAGTCTTGGAGAAGATTAAGAACGAGCCATACTTTAAATGGCCAAATAAGATGGGAGGAGAGCCTATTAAGCGCAGTCAAAACCTTCATTGCCAATGCCACCAGGAGCAAGGACACACCATAGAAGATTGCAGAACTTTGTGGAATCATTTGGAACAGCTGGTCAGAGATGGAAAGTTAAAGCAATTTCTACATCAGCCTAGTAGGCAAGGCGGCCAGGCAGGACCCAGATCTCAAAGAGATACTTCTTTAGGGCCACCTTTGGGCACAATTAATGTCATCCTCGCTGCTCCAAGAAGGACTAGTTCTCATCCCTCTAGGGTAATGTCTGTAGCTTGGCCATCTGCCGAGGACTCCAACTCTGAGCCGAAGATGGCTAAAATGGAGGTCTGACCAGCGTTGAGTTTCTCAAATGAGGATAAGGTTAGAACCATACAACCGCACGATGATGCCCTAATGGTCACCCTCAGGATAGGGGGTACGATGTGAAGAGGGTGTTGGTAGATCAGGGAAGTGGGACAGAAATTATGTACCCTGATTTGTGTAATGGGCTAAACTCGAAACTTAAGGATTTTACAGGTTATAATTCACCCTTGTTAGGCTTTGACGGGAAATTCATTGTTTCGAAGGGTCAGATTAGACTACCGATGCAAGCAGGTTCAGAGGTGGTGGAGGTGGACTTCATTGTAGTGGATGCTTACTCCCCCTACACTGCCATTGTGGCAAGGCCCTGGCTTCATGCCCTAAGGGCTGTTTCTTCTACCCTGCACTTGAAAGTGAAATATCCGTCCAGGGACCAGATTGAGGAGCTGGTTGGGAGCCAGTCCATGGCTAGGCAGTGCTTGGTAGCTGCAATTATGCATCAGCTTGAAGCTAGGTCCTTGGCCTCTGCTGATAGAGGCTTATAGCAATCAAGGATTCCAGTGTTATCTATGGATGCAATGTCAAAAGGGGCAAAGTGTGAGAAGTTAGAGAAGATTGTTATAGATGACGATTCGAAAAAGTTTTTCAAGTCGGAGCTCAGCTGCCTCTTCGAGAAAAGGAAGAGCTGATAGTGTTTCTCAAGAGGAATATTGATATATTCGCATGGAGTGCTTACGAAGCTCCTGGGGTGGACTCAAGCTTCATTTGCCATCATTTAAATGTCAACCCGACTGTCGTCCCCAAAAAGCAACCACCCTGGCGCTCATCTAAAGAGCATTCTAAGGCTGTCAAAGATGAGGTGCTTAAACTTAAGCAGGCTAGGGCTATTAAGGAGGTGTTTTACCCTGAGTGACTAGCCAATACTATAGTGGTGAAAAAGAAGAGTGGAAAGTGGCGAGTATGTGTGGACTTCATAAATTTGAACAAGACCTGTCCAAAAGACCATTTCCCCATGCCTCGGATAGACTAGCTAGTGGATGCAACTATAGGCCATCCTCGGATGAGATTTTTGGATGCCTTTTAGGGATACCATCAAATACCACTGCCTATGGGTGATCAAGAGAAAATGGTTTTTGTTACTTCTACTAGAAATTACCACTACAAGATAATGCCCTTTGGATTGAAGAAAGCAAGGTCTACCTATCAGAGGATGATGACCAGGATATTCGAGCCATAATTAGGCAAAAATTTTGAGGTTTATATAGATGATATGGTGGTGAAAAGTAAGATGGGGTCCAAGCACATGGGAGACCTCAGGAATATTTTTGAAATGCTAAGGAAACACAAAATGTGCCTCAATGCTTCCAAGTGCTCCTTTGGCATGGGATCAGGTAAATTTTTGGGCTATATGGTCGCTCATCGTGGAATTGAGGTCAACCCTGATCAGGTTAAGGCAATTAACAGTTTACAGCCACCTCGGAATCTCAAAGAAGTCTAGAGATTAACGGGAATGACTGCCGCTTTGAACCAATTTATCTCTTGGTCAGCGGACAAGTGCAGACCTTTCTTTCAGTTGTTGAATAAGTGGAAGAGATTTGAATGGATCGAGAAGTGCGTCTTGGCCTTCCAACAGCTCAAGGAATACCTTTCTCGGCTACCTGTTATGTCTAGGCCCGACATGGATGAGGTTTTGTTTGCTTATGAAAGCTCAAAAATGTGTGAAAACACAATAGCTGTTTAGACCCCTAAATTAAAATTATAGCTCGGTTGATTTTACTCTAACTTAAACTAAGTGCGGAATAGAGTAAATGCGAGCGAATAAACAATATAACTACTTTAAGCCATATTCATCAAATCACAGCAGTAAAATGAAAGCTAAAAGAGTAGGGAAGAAGAATGCAAGTATAAAATAACACGCCGATGTGTTATTGAAGAAGAAACCGAAGAACTCGACGAAAAACCTCTTCGCCGCCCTCCAAGCGGTAAATCAATCCACTAGAGAATAAGTTAGAGTACACAAATAACAAAAGACCCTCCAAGCGTAGTCTACCCCATGTACTCGAGCCCTTCAAGATCCTGCTACCAACTAACTTCGCCAAGCCTTGTCTTCTCTAGCTCTTCGGATCATGCAGTTTAGCCCGATTGCATCCACCAAACAAATGGCTTCTTCCAATACTTCCCAACAACACCAAAACCTCACTTTACACTCAAGATAGGTGTGGTAAGTGTTTGGGCTATCAACCTCTCAAGGATTTGGAAATGGAGAGGTAGGAGTTGAGGAAAACCACAATGGATTTTGTAGAGAATTATGGGTATAACAATCTCTCACTCTCAAGGGCAGTGGCTAGGGTTTTCTCTCTGAAAAACACACCTCCACATATGTGGGTAATGTGGGTAAATATAGTGTAGGTAGGGACAGGGTGTATCAGATATGACAAATTGGGAAAAAAGAATGTTTCATGGGTATCTCGCGGGAAGGCTTTTCCCGCGAGACACTCGCGAAAACTATCTGTCATGACTCTTCGCATTCTAGTCATGTGCTGAGCACATGCTTCACTTCGCGGGAAGACTTCTCGTGAGCTACCCGCGAAAACTTCTTTGTTCTTCAATTGCCTTGAGTCTTCACACTCTCTCTCACACACAACCCTTACAATAAAATCCCACAAAAAATATAGGGTACAAAAGATTGAACATAATTACAATCAAATTTGGCATGGAATTAAAGCCAACACAAAATAGTTGTAAATCATAACTTTACAATCTCCCCCTTTGGCTATTCTGTAACAAAACCCCTAAAATAGACTCTAAACTTAAACGTGAGTTTGGGAACAGTGGTAAAACTCACTCACATCTAATCTAGAAGCTGTGATGCACTTGTTTGTATATACCTGTAACCTGAAACACTCGCACACAAACAAAACTTTCATTAAGCTTATAACAAGTCGAATACACGGTACGTATATGAGCAAGTAAAATGTGATCAATGTAATAAACACTATATAAACAATTAAGCATATCTTGATCAAACAAGACCAGTCATTAAAGAATGACTACAATGAACATTTAGCTAGTAAATGATCATCCGGACATGCAATGCAATTAAGAGCAATGCAGAAATCAATTGCATGTCCAACAAACAACCAATGCGAAATACAAGAAGTATTTGCATCAAGGATACAAGATCCAACAAGGGCACAAGTGTGTAGTACTCAAGATAATGCAACAAAATCTAAAAGTACTTAAATATGCTACAAAGCAAGGATATAAAAGAAAGTACTGAATATAAACTGAAAGTTTTTAACCAAAGTACTTAAAGCTTTAAAAGAATGCAATGTAAATATCCACGAGTTATAAAAACTATAAAGGTAAAAGCAAAGTAACTATAAACACTAATAATCTGTAAACTAGACTAGCCAAACAATGGTTAGACTATCCAAAAGTATGTGTTAGCTTTCTCCTTTTGAGCTCACAAAACTCCCCTTTTCAATATGCACATTTCCCTTCTTGTGATGCTCTCCCCCTTACTATATGGTATTATCAAATCTATATAGTGAGTTGCTCTCCCCCTTTTTGGCATGAATAGCTAAAGGCTCTCCTCTAGTTTGCGTTGAATCGCATCTAACTGAGTCTCAATGGTTGTGAGATGCATTTGAACTTGGTTGTTGGTGGAGTAGATGACATTTGCAAGTCTTGAAATACACTCATGCAAACCTTCAACCAAAATAGTCAATCTGTCGGCATGAAAGCTAGATTGTCCTGGCTGAGTGCTAGTAGTCTGAGGCTCAGGAATGTGAGGAGATGCAGTCTCAGTATGTCCAGGGGTAGTGTAAGCAGCTGAGCCATGACCAGGAGGAGTGACATGTGGAACAGATTCACTCTTTGGTGTTTTGGACGGGTTTTGCTTTTCCCGTTCAGCAGAAGAGTGACTTTTGCTCATTTGAAGAGACAACATGGATATTGGGCGCTGACGAACTAGGATCATTCCATCTCTTCTCAGACGAACACCTTTAAGTACCATGATTTTCATGATAAGACTACAGAAAGGAAGACATGTTCGTGCTGCTGTTCTTGCTGCTATTTTCCCCATAGTCTGGAAGATGTGAGCGCAAATATCAATTGGAGTTCCTGTGATGAGATCACACAAGAACTGTGCTCTTCCAAGATTGATGAACCCCGTGTTAGACAGTGGGTAGAGATTGGAGAACATAATCAATGTGAGTGTCTTTAATTCAGGTTCAAACTTCGCAGTCCCAATAGATGTTCCTTTGGCTGAAACATCATGATCAACTCCAAGAATTTGCAGAATATCTGTCACTGAAGGAAGTCTGTCATCATATGGAGAAATGTCCACATTTGCCGGTCAATTGATTCGAAGGACCTTTGCAAGGTAATCTGGAGTGATGATAAATTCCTTTCCTCTCACCCAGCACTTCAGTTCAACTCCGGTGAATCTAGCATTCGAGTAGAACTCCTTAACTAATTCATCAATCGGATCCTCGAAGTTTCAGAATAGATTAGCCTAATCTTTATCTACAAAAATCCTAGGGATAAAAGTGGATCCCAGTATGTCAAACCAGACAATACGTTCCACCACAGTGGGGGCATCCTAAAAAATGCTGGAGAAAGTCTAAGAATCTAGGGGAGTCTTGAATCTCTCGCTGTTGGAGACTTCGGACGAATGCAGGGTCCTTTTTGATACAGGTGATGACGTAAAGTCAATCACGGGTTCTTTACCACAAGAGGAACGACGATTCATCTACAAAAATAGACACACAGTAGAGAAACAAGTGCAAAAACACAAAACAGAAACACAAACTTGATTAGATCCAAGTTAGTCCATGAAATAAGCACAAAGTCCCAAAAAGAACATAACCAAAGTCACAAAATCATGTTATAGGTGCTAAACATGTAAGCAACAAATATCTAGCATGGGTGATATGCAAAACATGATAAGTGAGCAAGTGTGTGCATCAAGTGTGCAGGTGGTGTGCCTATGTGATGCATGTGCAAGGCATGACTAAGCACATTGGGGTCAAAGTGTGTAAAACACACAACCAACAATCAAAACATGATAAACAAGTTCAATCATGGTAGTCCCCAAGGTTTGGAACTCATTGGAGTCCAAAACAACACCAAAATGTCATTTGGGCATTTTATCAAACACTTGGTATGCACCAATAAAATTAACATTTTAGCAATGCATGAACATAATTGAATCTTGCCTAAATACATGTTAAAATGCCACAAGGGGCCAACACAAACACAAACAAACCAAATGGGACAAAGCCCAATCAAGAAATTGAAAAGATTTTCATAAAAAATAGAGTTCCCAACCCTTTTTCAAAAATACCCCAATTCAAGTAAAACCTAGAAATTTTCTACATAATCTAAGGAAATAAAGAGAAAAGATTGTATAGACATACCTTAGATATGATTTGAAGAAGTTTTCTCTTGAGTTTTGATTGGGTTTTTGAGTGAAAATCAGTTTGGAGTTAAGAGAGGCACGAGGAAGGCAAAGTGAGGGAAAAACAAGTGATTTGAAAAACTGTCTACATTAGCCCTTTAAAACTGAAAACACATGTTTTTTGCTGGTTACCTTCTTGCAAAGTTACTCGCAAAAATGCCTTTGAAGCACAAAAGTTTTCGTAGGAAGACTTTACTCGCGAAACAGCCGCGAGACAGTCGCGAAAGTCTCTGTTTGAAATTTTGTGTTTTCAATATATTGCCTTAACTCATTTTCGCGGGAAGAGCTTAGTCGCGAGCTTCTCGCGAAAATTCCTCTGAAGAAGTTTTTGAAGAAAAACATGAAAAATGTAATTTTAGCAAAAACTCAAAACATGAAAGCATAAAAACACTTTCAAAAACATATAAAATACTCAAAAATATTTTTGGGTTTGATCGACAAGCATTTGAGTATACACATCACATTTGATCATGTACGATCACACAAATGAAATAAGCATTCATTGAATAAAAGTCTTGTGTGTTGTGTGTGAGTATTAAATGTGGAATAGTTCTTAGTCCAGAGTGAAGCTTCAATGATCAATTCAATCAAGTCATACACAACTGGTACTAGGTCAAGTGGTCTATCTCAATTATAGAAATGAACATATATGACCTTCCACAAAAATGATTACATAACTTTGAAGCTTTTTATTTAGCTTTTTTACAATTCATAACATTTGATCATTTTTTGAACAATACATCTCATTTTGAGATCGATGCCTAAAATTTTTGATATTTCAATTTTGTGAATAAGCCTTTGGCTTTTTAGGCACCAAACATTCCAATACAAGTCGCTTTCCCTTTTTCATAATCAAATACTAGTATGTGCGACGGCTTTTGTAGCTCTTTATCTCTTTTTGAGATTTGACATTTGTTGAGCTATAATGCAAAAACATAAAAAGTGTGGGAAGATATATAGGCACAAGTCTATGCATGTATCAAAACCATCAAGACTATTAACCAATCATTCATGACAAACTTGAAGATCGATTTACAACAATCACACATAGATTTCAAGATTTTTCCCACAAAGATAAATGTGCATACATAACAAGCTAAGCTCGTAAATGCACTACGACATTAGTACGAAGGTACTAGGCCAAACTCACATGTGATATACACAACACAAGCGATCAAACTTTTTAGAGATTTTTCAATTTTTATGGGTTTTTGAATTTTTCAACATACTCAAAAACAGAACATGTAAAGTAAGATCAACAAAAGCAACAAGTACAAAACAAACTTGAGAAGAAACATGCTAGAACATAAAACATAAGCAAACAACCAATTCAAACTCACAACATATAGGAAGAATTAATGCATGGACATGGTCAAAAGCTTATGCATGTGTACCCTTCTTCACCCACACGGCACATGCGTTTGGGGTGATATCTTTAGAGGATTGGGTACTAGAGTTATGATTCTCAAACCTTTGACTGAAGCTTGCCAAGCAAGAAGTGATGGTATCTATTATCTTTATCACATCACCAAAACCGGAATCAGCTTCTCGCCCTTTTGATTGCTTGGCGTTCCAATTCCCCTTTCCTTGTCCTTTTAACCTTTGAGAATCCGTTTTCTTCAATGAGTGAAGTTTATAGCAATTAGGTCTTGTGTGTCCTCCAACTCCATAATGGTGGCAGAAGTGTTGAACTCGAGGACCTCTTTGAGACTTTGGAAGAGATTTCCCTTTAACCTTGGGTTTGGCCACATATGGATTTTGAGGTTTTGTCAAAACCTTTTGAGCAATTCCACTTGGCTTCTTCTCCACTTTTACATTCTCAACACTGGGTGCTGCTACCATTGGTTCCTTAGCTTTAACAAATTTCATCTCCTTGGACACATTAGCACTTGAACTACTCTATCCGAAATATCCTAAGTCACTTTTGTCAATAAAAGGCTTTTGATGTGCAAGCACCTTGTCAAGTTTCTTGGAGGCAACGCGCTCCACTTTAGCATTAGCTTGAATCACTTCAAGCTCAAGAAACTTGATCTTGGAGTAGGCCTCAGTTAGTTCTCCATTCAGCGCCTCAACTTCACACTTCGTTTCCTTGTACCTTACAAGTATGCTCTTGTAGTCTTGTTCAGCTTTCTTCATTTTTCTAATGGCTGCCTTAGCCACTCTAGCATACTCTCCGATTTTCTCAAGAAGAAAATTATAAGATTCTTGTAGTTCCTTGGTTCCTTCATCTTCATCATCAGATTCTTCCCTAATTCCCATAGACTCTACTTCGGTGTGCTCGCCAAGTTCTTCCACTAGAAGGCTCAAATCTTCCGATGAGTCCACGAGTGCAATGGTCATAAATGCGGAGTAATTTCCTTCTCCATCACAGCTTTCTTCCGAATCAAAATTTGAACCATCTGAGTCACTAAGGGTAGTTGCAAAGAATTTACCCTTCGCTTTCAAATACATAGGGCATTCTTTCTTCACATGCCCATGCCCTTTGCACTCAAAGCATGTGACTATTTCAGATGGTGATGAATCTCTTGAATCCTTCTTCTTGAAGTCTTTCTTGTCCTTCTTGAACTTTGAGAATTTGCCCTTCTCAAAAGACTTTTCATCTCTTTTGAACTTTAGGAACTTACGGAAGTTCTTAGCAAGATATGCCACATCCTTTTCAACCTCATCCTCATTCGAGGAGTCTTGAACTTCTAATCTCTCATTGACTATCTTGAGAGCAAGAGATTTGCTCTTCCTTTGAGATGCTAGAGATAGCTCATAGGTTTGAAGAGAACTGATGAGTTCTTGAATTTTAATCTCATCAAGGTCTTTGCTCTCTTCAATGGCAATGACCTTTGCACGGAAACTCTCCGGCAATGAGCGTAGAATCTTCCTCACAATCTTGGAGTCCTCCGTCTTTTCTCCCAAGTTGAATTTTCCAATCACCACTTCATTTAGCTTCCCATAAAATGAGTCGAATGACTTGTCTTCACTCATCTTCAGCTCCTCGAAGCTTGTGGTAAGCATTTGCAACTTGGTGTCCTTCACCTTTTTGGTGCCTTCATAGGTCGTCTCCAAGATTTGCCACGCCTCCTTGGCAATTGTGACATGAGAGATCCTGTGAAATTCGTTAGGAGAAACACCACAAAAAATAGCATTTAAAGCCTTGCTATTAGCATTAGCCGCCGCAAGAGCTGCCTTATCCCATGTGGATTTGGCGGCCTCCGGCCTAGTCCATCCTATCTCGACAGCGTCCCAAACATTATCATCAATAGAACATAGAAATGCCCTCATACGAACTTTCCAAAAAGCGTAATTGCTCCTATCAAAGTACGGAGGAGCATTAAGCGATTGAGATTGATCCATCTCAAAAAGGGTCTAGGATCACACTTAGGTAATGAAACCACAGCAAGTGTATCCGCTCTGATACAAATTGAAAGCTCGAAAATGTGTGAAAACACAAAAACTGTTTAGACCCCCAAATTAAAATTACGTCTCGGTTGATTTTACTCTAACTTAAACTAAGTGCGGAATAGAGTAAATGCGAGCGGATAAACAATATAACTACTCTAAGCCATATTCATCAAATCACAGCAGTAAAATGAAAGCTAAAAGAGTAGGGAAGAAGAGTGCAAACACAAGATAACACACCGATGTGTTATTGAAGAGGAAACCGAAGAACTCGGCAAAAAACCTCTCTGCCACCCTCCAAGCGGTAAATCGATCCACTAGAGAATAAGTTGGAGTACATGAATAACAAAAGACCCTCCAAGCCTAGTCTACCCCATATACTCAAGCCCTCCAAGCTCCTGCTACCAACTAACTTCACCAAGCCTTGTCTTCTCTAGCTTTCCGGATCACGCAATTTAGCCCGATTGCATCCACCAAACAAATGGCTTCTTCTAATGCTTCTTAGCAGCACCTAAATCTCACTTTACACTTAGGATGGGTGTGGTAAGTGTTTGGGCTATCAACCTCTCAAGGATTTGGAAATGGAGAGGTAGGAGTTGAGGAAAACCACAATGGATTGTGTAGAGAATTATGAGTATAACAATCTCTCACTCTCAAGGGTAGTGGCTAGGATTTTCTCTTTGAAAAGCACACCTCAACATATGTGGGTAATGTGAGTATATATAGTGTGAGTAGGGACAAGGTGTATCAGATATGACAAATTGGCAAAACAGAATGTTTCGCGGGTATCTCGTGGGAAGGCTTTACCCGCGAGACACTCGCGAAAACCAGCTGTCACCATCTGTCATGACTCTTCGCATTCCAGTCATGTGCTGAGCACATGCTTCACTTCGCGGGAAGACTTCTTGCGAGCTACCCGTGAAAACTTCTTTGTTCTTCAATTGCCTTGAGTTTTCACATTCTCTCTCACACACAACCCTTACAATAAAATCCCACAAAAAATACAGGGTACAAAAGATTGAACATAATTACAATTAAATTTGGCACGAAATTAAAGCCAACACAAAATAGTTGTAAATCACAACTTTACAGCTTACATTGCTGTGGCTTCCCATGCCGTGAGTTTGGTGCTGATAGGGGTTGATAGTGGTGTACAAAGGCCAGTTTACTATGTGAGCAAGTCGTTGCATGAAGCAGAGGTTCATTATTTACCACTGGAAAATGCCATTTTGGCAGTAGTACATGCTACACGTAAACTCCTTCACTACTTCCAAGCTCACACAATTGTAGTTCTAACCCAACTCCCGCTTCAGTCAATACTTCGGAAGGCTGACTACACAGGAAGGATTGTCAAATGGGGTACAATCTTTGGGGCTTTTGATATCAAGTATATGCCTCGCACCTTTGTCAAGGGCCAGGTCCTTGTTGACTTAGTGGCCCAATTTGCTGAATTCCCATTGAAAGAGGAAGGAGACAAGTAGAACATGGATGGAAAATCAGTTGGTGTGGTCTCCCAGTAAAGGCCTCTATCCTGGAGGGTATACGTTGACGGTGCGGCTAATCAAAAAGGATCTGGAGTGGGGCTAGTTTTAATATCTGCTAAGAAGATCACTATTAAGAAATCCTTAAGATTGAGTTTCTCGACCACAAACAATAAGGCCGAGTATGAGGTTCTATTGGTTGGAATGGCTATGGTTCAAAAAATGGGAGGAAGAACAGTAGAGGTATTTTTAGATTTGAGGTTGGTTGTAGGCCGGGTGAAGAGGGAGTTGGAGGCCAGAGATTTGAGAATGCAAGAATATTTAAGTTAGGTGAGGCACTTGCAATTAGGGTTTGAGTCTTTTAACTTACTGCAAATTCCTAGGAGCAAGAACACATATGTTGACTCTCTGGCCACTCTCACAACCTCCTCTACACAGAGCTTACCTCGGGTTATCCTTGTTGAAGAGTTGTTCAAACCTACTGAGATGAAAAGAGAGGTGGTCCATGTTCATCAAATAAGGGTGGGACTTGGCTGGATGGACTCTATTGTGCTATTCCTTAAGGAGGATATCTTGCCCAAGGGGAAGTCCGAGGCTGACAAAGTGCGAAGAAAGGCTCCTCGATTTTGGCTGTCCAAGGACCAAAAGTTGTACAAACGCTCTTTTTCTGGACCATATTTGCTATGCATACACCCTGAGGTAGTAAAGCTACTCCTAAAAGAGTTACTCCTAAAAGAGTTACATAAAGGGATTTGTGGAAGCCACACAAAAGGCAAGTCCTTGTCTCACAAAGCCCTCACTTAGGGATATTGGTGGCCGAACATGCAGAAGGAAGCACAAGAGTACATAAAGAAGTGTGACCAATGCCAAAGATTTGCCCTAAACATTCATCAACTAGGGGGTGTCCTCAATCCTCTATCCAGCCCTTGGCCTTTTGCTCAATGGAGCTTGGATATTGTAGGGTCTTTCTCTAAGGCAGCAGGGAATAAGAGATGGCTGTTGGTCGGCACGGATTACTTCATCAAGTGGGTTGAAGCTGAACCATTGGCAAATATCAGGGACGTGGATGCCAAGAGGTTTGTTTGGAAAAATATCGTCACTCAGTTTGGGATCCCTCATACCTTCATCTCGGACAATAGTCTTCAGTATGATAGCAAAGCCTTCAGGAGGTACTGTTGTGACTTGGGCATTACGAATAGGTATTCCACTTCGGCTTATCCACAGGGGAATGGGCAGGCTAAGGCTGTTAATAAGGTCATAGTGAATGGACTCAAGAAGATGTTGGATGATGCAAAGGGAAGATGGGTGGAAGAGCTATCCCACATCCTTTGGACATATCGGACTACACCTCGTAGATCAACAGGGGAGACACCCTTTTCAATGACTTATGGAGCTGAAGCTGTGATCCCTCTAGAGACTGAATTCCCAACACTGAGCATGAGCTCTTTCACTCCGAGCAACAATGATGAGCTGTTAGAAAAGAGTTTAGATTTACTTGAAGAGCAAAGAGAAAATGCCATGGTTCATTTGGCGTATTATCAACACAAGCTCGACGCCAACGTGAGGTTAAGGCCATTAGCTCCTAGGGACTTGGTATTAAGAAAGGTTTTTGGTACTGCAAAGAACTCAGCATGGGGAAAGTTAGGTCCCAACTGGGAAGGGCCATATCATATCACCTCAATGGTTGGGATAGGTGCGTACTACCTGGAAGATCTAGATGAAAATGTTGTACCACGCCCCTAGAATGTAAATACTGCGAAGGTATTATTATTAATGAAAGTCTTTTCTGCCATATTTTCATTTGTTACATTATTCGTTACACTTCTTATTTGCTTAAGTATTAAATAGAACCTTAGTCATGTCTGGCTCCTCGGACCACATACTTTGGGTAAATTAATACTTCATATTATTTGTTCAAGTGTTAAACAGAACCTTGGTCATGCTTGGCTCCTCAGGCCACATACCTTGGGTAAATTAATACTCTTCATAATTGATTTAAGTGTTAAACAGAACTTTAGTCATGCCTAGCTCCTCGAACCACATACTTTGGGTAAATTAATACTCCTTATTATTTGTTTAAGTATTAAACAGAACCTTGGTCATGTTTGGCTCCTCGGACCACATACTTTGGGTAAATTAATACTCTTTATTATTTGTTCAAGTATTAAACAGAAAATTGGTCATATTTGGTTCCTTGGACCACATACCTTGGGTAAATTAATACTTCTTATTAGTTGTTAAAGTATTAAACAGAACCTTAGTTATGCTTGTCTCCTCGGACCACATACCTTGGGTGAATTAATACTTCTTACCATTTGACTAAGTATTAAATGGAACCTCGGCCATGTTAGATTCTGTGAAGCATGTGCCTTGAGAAAACTAATACTTAGCCTTACCATGCTGAGTAACCAAGACTCTCATTGTAGTAACTTAGTCAAAGGGACACTTTTGAGCATTAGACCAAGCATTTACAAGTGTTTTCATGATCAATTCATGAGTTAATTGTCATCTACAATTCCTTAAGTCTACTGTTAAGTGGAAGGTCATATGGCATCCTGGGGGGATAAATGCTCCACCATTTCCTGAAATTAGGAGGAAGTCTAGTGATATGTAAGAGCCTTTGATTTAATTCTGCTTAAGATATGTTTTTGAAGTGAAAGATATACTTTGTTGAGATTTTAAACACATTATCACTTATGCAGATAACTAAATGAAATCATGTCTCATTTTCATATTAGTTAAGTGTTAAATAAAACATAAACTATATTAGGACTTGTATGAATATCACAAGAGTAAAGGAAAAGTTCATAATTGTCATTAATTTAAGCCTTAGAAAAAGGCAAATGGATTACAAAAGAGAAAGTTGGTTACAAATTATGGAAACAAAAACAACAGTCTAAAAAAAAAAAAAACCTAAACTACTTTTTTATTACAATTTTGTCTTTTGTTGGGGCCTTGGTAGACTGAGTGAGTGCTGCTTCTGAAGCTTCTGGGCCCTTACCCTTAAGGTCCCCCTTGGCAGGCACAGGGAGAGTTGCCAAAACAATCTCCATCTTTGGAGGTACCTCTTTCTCTTTAAGTGGGTCCTGAGGAGCAGCTAAGGGTTTGGTAGCATCAGAGGGCCACTCCCTTGGTTGTGTCTGCTTCTTTTTCAACAACCCCAGGCTGCTCAGCCTCCTTGGAAGGGCTGTCAGAAGAGAGAAGGACCTTGGCCGGGTTGTCCTTACCAATCTCTACCACCTCGGAGGCGGTGTCAGCCTTAGAGCTGGCAGAGCCTAGTGCGCGGATGGCAGGAGGGTAGTATACACTCTCTGCTCTCTTAAGTGCAGAAGAGTCCTCAACTCCAGCTTGGTTAAGGGCCTCGTTCCACACCTGGAGGTAGTAGTTTCTACATACCTCCAAGACCTTAGCGCTAAGGGCCTCTTTATTCTCTGCCACCCCTATATCATAGCCGTCCTGCTTGGCCTGGTCTCTGGCCTTCTCGGCCTCCTCTAGTTTCTTCTTTAAGGCCGTGATTTGTTCCTTGGAGGTAGCCAGTTGGTCCTCGGTCTATCGAAGTTTCCTTCGTTGACCCTCAGCCTGCCTTTCAGCTCCTTCCAAGGTAGCTTCAGCACTCTTCTTGTCCCTCTCTGCCTCAGTCAATTTATTTTTCAGCTCTTGTATCTTTTTCTTGGCCACATTGAAGGCATCCACGGCCACAATGCGCCTACCTTCCTCTTCCTTCATTTGCCGGTGGGAGAAGTTTACTATTATGAGAGATTTCACAATTCGCTCCAATACCAATAGGCTTGGTCTGCGATTGAATGCTATAAAAGATTTGTGCTCCTCGTCCTTCACCAATTGGTCATTGGATGGATCGATAAGGCACACGGTCCGACAACTATCTCTTCGGCCCTATATGTGGCTTAAACAACCTACCAAGGAAAAAAGCATTAAAAAAAATGGAAGAAAAGGGAAGAAGGTTGTAAAGTTTAAATGTAAAAAAAAGGGGGGGAGGGGGGGGGGGGGGGGGGGGGGGGGGGCTAGGTGAAGGACTTACCATCGCGAGATCCCTCTTCAGGCTGAGGATCACTTCATGCTTCCTCATCGACTTGAGGTCGGCCATATCGGAAGGAAGCAGCAAAGCCTGCTCCACAGCATTGGCTATGTACCTAGCCTTGCCCTGCTGGAAGTCTCTTATAGAGGCATCACTCGGAAGAAGAGCTCCATCCAGCACTATAGAGGGGGTCCAGGCTAGGACTTCCATCTGTTGGTCACCCCTCCTTGAAGATCTAGTTTGCGTGACCCTGGGCTGTTTGCCCCCCCTCTGAGCCTCAACTTCCTTGGATGGAGATTTTCTTCTCTCATCCATCACCTCCTTTCCCTTTTGGTCCCGCTTCCTCTTTTTGTCAGTGGGGTTCGGTTGGGAAGTTTGGGTAAGGGGAAAGGCAGAGATTTTGGGCTGAACCGCCTTCTCGGGCTCGTTGCCTCCGGCCTGGGATTCCATTAGCTCTTGGAGGCTCGTCCTCGACCTGCTCTGTAGCACCATCGCGTCTGGAATGTGAGGAGCTTCCGGGGTGTGGCTCACCTGGGCGGAGGGAAGATGACTGAAGTCCTCAGCAGGGGCTTCTGAGAGCTGGTGATGGCTAAAGATTTCAAAATCGTCTTCGGATTCAGAAATGTCAACTATTTCTTCCTCTTCTTTGATGGTTGGTTGGGATGGTGTGGCTACTTCCTCGACAGTGCATAGGAATGGCAGCTCTACCTGTTGCACGCCCTTTGGGGTAGGGTCGGTGACAAGGAAGCCGGGGACCGCGAAGTTAATTTGGTGCAGACGTGGGTCCTTCACCTTGATCACACACTTAGGTGCCTGGAAGCTGGACGAGATTGAAGTGTAGCCTAAGATTAAGTGCGCTGCCCTTAGTTGTTCGTTGCTATGAACGAATACCTCGGACTTGAGTATTCTGTTCAAATCTGGCTAATTGACGAGGTTTAAGTTTAGAATGGCTGAATACTTGTCTACAAAAACATCAAAAACAGAAGAGCCTTATTAGTACAAGCAACGCAAGTCAAAGGAAAATTAAATTACAAGTAAAAAATAAAGAAAAGAGGGAGCATAGGAGACACTGGTGATAAACGGGGGTATTATCATTAGAACAAAAAGACCTAGACTCAGGAGCCCCACTTGGTGTCCTTTCTCTTGTCGGGCAATGGAGGCTATCGTGCCACTCCTCGGTGACAATCAGGTAATCCTTGTTCATGCCTTTGTTGGAATTGTGGAGGCACGATATAAGCCTAACCTTAGGGTACCTAGTTTTTAGATAATACCTATGCCTCGATAAGTGGTGACGGTTGTAAATCCAATTAACGTCGGTGGGTGAGGTTCAAGCCCATCTTTTCATTGAGGGCATCTACGCTGCCTAAGATCCTAAACATATTGGGGGCACACTGAGTAAGGGAAATCCTATGAGCTATAAGGTAATCCCTAGTAACTCTACCTATAGAGATTCTCATCCCTCCCTCTATAAAGGCAATCATGAGGATCACAACTTCTCCCTCCTGCCTATCGGTGTGCCACTCTCCCTGTTTGCAGTACCTAATGGACATTTCTGGTGGGATTCAGTATTGAGCTTTAAAGCTCTATATACTCTCAGGGGAGTATACTAAGTAGGCAAATCTACCCATTTGAGAGGGGAAAGGAAGGAAATAGGTAGACGAAATAAAATTAAATGGGCCGAGGAGAGAACAGACACTGAATAAAAAGAAAGACGGGAAGGACTGAAGTGAAGAAAGAAGGAAGAAATGACTAGGAACTACTTACGAGAGTGAAGAAATGCTCCTCGGACTAGCTCTTGAATTTTGAATGCGAAAAGTGAGATAGATAAAGTTTTTGAGCAATATATATATGAGAGAGAAGAGCAAGTAAGAAAACTCCCACTCGCATTCCCATAAAATCCCCAGCCGCTAGATCCCAATCGTACCGTAGAATGTGGGGAACATGGAGCCGCAGGAATTAATTGCAGTTGCGTTCTGAATGCCGAAGGGTCAGGAGTGTGCTTCTAGGCAGTTGAAAAGACACCTACACAGACATGAATGATGTGAGGGAAGAGCAAAATTAGGATTGAAGTATCAAAATCCCTTTCTTTTTCAAGGAGCAAAAGAAGGAAATTTTGAGGGGCTATTGTAGGGATAAAGGGCCCAAGAGTATATATTGGGCCGTGGGCCTTGTCCAAGGACGCTTAGTAGACAGATAAACGATAGTGAAGACGTAAGAATCAGAACTCCACGAGCAAGCTATGACTGAGAAGGTTGGGGAAGGTGGGCCAAGAAGGAATGTCTCCTCGGCTAAGCAAAGCAGAGGTCAGAATGTGTGGTCTGCCATCTAGAGTAACGTTCTGGGATATCTTATTGATCAGAATACACATCATGAAAGCACAGGACAAAGGGAAGCTATGAAATATCTAAGAGAAAGCTACCACCATCGCATTAAATGCTCTGCAGCTAACTCTCTGGCCGCATTAATATGGAAGTGATACCTGAACAGTAATTTTTAGCCTTACAGCTACTCCCAAAGACTTTAGAAAGGTGCTGATGGGACAAGGATCAACACCAGCGACCTAATCTACACGTGGAGAGTGGAGATGAAAGAAAGAAGATAGTATAAAATAGAAAGAAGACCTTGAGGGAAAGGGATCGGAGAAAAAAAAAAGGAAAAACACTATAACAACAGGAATTAGACTTGTAATCAAATTCAAAAGAGATATATATAAGAACACGTCTCCTCGGATTGTGTCGATGACGATTTTCTTTGGATAAAACCTGTTTATCTTTACTTTCAGGTCATCTAGACCCACTATAATTGTTATCCAATTAATTAAAGCCTAGTTTTCTGACTCACTCTTTACAAATTCATTGTATTGGATTCTTTGGGTCAAGATCCTTTTGACTCTTGGGCTTGGGATTCAAATTGGGTCCATACAATATATATATATATATATATATATATATAAAGAGAGAGAGAGAGAGAGAGAGAGAGAGAGAAATCGTTCAACTATAGTGTTCATCACTGCCAACAACTCAAATAAGCCTCCTAGATTGCAAGCCTAAATCAAGTGAAGTGATAAAAAACCATGCCTGGGTGGTTTAAATTGAAAACATATGGAATCTCTTCTATTTAATTGCGGAAACTTTTTGAGGACATTCCATAATTCTTCAATGAAGCTTGTTTACCTTAAAGCAAATCAATGTGCAGATGGATTTGCAAATTAAGTTGGGAAGCTCTCAAACTTTAGATTTTGTAATATTCATAACCCATTGATTAGGGTGGTTCATTTGTTGACTTTTAATAAGAATTTTAATGCACCTTTCTTTTGTGGAAAATATTAAAATATTATCAACTTTTATAAAAGAAACTAAAATGACAATTTATGTAATGGAGGACTTGAGATCACATACAATTATAAGAAGTTAACAACAATTATTGATCAAAAAAAAAAGTTAACAACAATTAAGTTTCAAAATTTTGGAATTGTTTTATTTTTGCTAATTTTGGAATTGTTTATGGCTCTCTATTTAACTTATTAATTGAATGATTGATGTGTACATTAACAATTAACACCATAATAAATAAATTTTTAATTTGTGTTTAAATAATGACTTGTCAAATATTTTAATTTTTAGGGCCTTAAACAATTTATTGATAAAGATTTGACATATCAGACGTGTACATGGAAGCTACTAGGAGTCTAGGCGAAGATACCAGTCACATGCCAACCCACTTGCTAGACGACATGGACTTAAATTTAAAAAGGAACCCCATATTTAAGGAAATTTTATAAATAATTCGTGGTTCAGACTTCAGTTTCATGACTGTCAGTATGCCATGTGATATTTGAGGGTACAGATGATGACACTTGTCAGATCAAAAGAGCCAATTCAAACTTGTGGTCTATTGTCTTTTTTTTTTTTGCTAAACATTTTGGTCTATTGCCTTGAACTTTCTTTGTGCTTGACTGACTATAATTCTACGAATCATTCATTAAGATTTGTACCCTTTTTCCTGTTTAAACTTTAAAGACAAATCATTTTATGGGTTGTATAAAATGTATCATTGTCTTGTTAATTAAGTCATCCATATCTTGGTGCAAAATTCCAAATTGACATAGAGCTTAAAGAAAAATGGAATGCATGACATAAGCATAAGCTCTTTGAAGTTTTGATCCTCATCCAAAAGAAAGTAAAAATGGGAGAAAAAAAAATGCATACACAAACAAATAAAATAAACTCTACAATCCTATCACAATTCACAACTCACAAGTCTTTTGGATGATTTATATATGTTTGAAAACTCTTCCAGACAAGTGTTTCTGTTAACCATTTTTATCTCCTCAATTCATGCCCTTAATGAACTTTACTCTATTAATTCTCCAAATTAAAACTCAATCATGAGAAGTTTAAATTTAGTACTAACGGAATTAAATTTTTTGAGAAAAAGGATAGAAAGAAAGGCAAGAGTAGCATTACTGTTAAATTTCTTTTGATTTGTGAACACAGGTTGCTCTATATGCCAAAAAGTAATAAAGATAAATTTTGATCTCAATCAAAATCCTGAAGAACTTATGCTTTGTTTGGATGTTTAAAAAAGGAGGGGGAGTAGAGTAATTCAATTACTTTGTTTGGAAGTTTTTTAAGGAAGGAGGGGGAGGGGTTTAGAGGGGTTTCAACTACCTCTAACCCCTCATTTTTAATTCCCCCAAATTGGAGAGATTTGGAGGGAGAGTAGAGTAGATAAATTATTGACCAAATAAATTTCCCAATTTACCATTTCTAAATTAACAAAATTACAAACCGATTATATAAAATAAATTCACGTTATTTCTCTCATTAGTCTCAAATTTCTCTCAACTCTCTCAGCCTTTAAGACTCCGTTGCCTCTCTCTCACACGATTTCTTCCACAATTTACGCTGTCTCTCTCTCTCACAACTTCTTCAAGCATCAAACAGCATCAAACATGATCATCCAAAATATAATCCTAATATTTTCCTCCCAATTTTCTCAGCAACTAAACAGATTATAAACCTCAAATTACACTTATTCTTCAAGCATTAACAGTCAAAAAATTCATCACAATAAAATAACATAACAAAATTCAAGCCAATCATAGCAACACAACATTATTAACCTAAAAGACTATTTTTTGAGAATACTATGAATTTTTCAAAACCAAACAGAGCTTAGTGGAGATTGAGAAAACGTATGTACTGGAGAAAAGAGTTTAGATCGTATGGATTTTCCGAGTTCGACTTTTTTATTGTGCTCAGCCAATCGAGATCGTATCGGACCAAGTTCTGAATGAATGGGTCCATGCGTGTTTTCTTTTTCCTTTTTGATGTCTTTTGCTGTAATGGTGGCTGAGGAGTATTTTATATAAAAATATTAAAAATAATAATAATAAATGAAAGAAACACTCAAAATTCAATATTTTGTTGATTTTTCCAATATACAAACAAACCAAACATTTTTTTTTCTTATTTTAATTATTATCAATGAAGGATGGTTTTTTTTAGTATAATAAAAAAGTAGAAAAAATATTTGATCATAGACCAATGTTGATTATTTAATTCACATAAAAAAAATTATCAAAAAAAAAAAATATTGCATGCTATAGTCATAATTATTTTATCTAACAAATTAATCTTAGACCAATGTTGTAAGTCCATTTTCAAATAGGGATAAATTTGTCTATTTAAATTATTTACTTTCCTTTCCATCCTAATTTTTAAAACATCTAAACAAGAGGAAGAGCTAATTGCTCCCTTTCCCCTTACTAATTTTAAAAACATCCAAACAATATGGAGGATAACCATTCCCCTCTACTCCCCTCTGCTCTCCTCCTTCTCTAAACTTCCAAACAGGCCATTAAATTGTCTAGGTGCTTTTCCACAATTCCTCATTATTGTAAATACGTGGAGATTTCTATACTATGTTCGTGCCACTTAGTATTTTTCTTCAAGGCAAGGACAAAAATATTAAAGAACGTATGGTTAAGAATCTTACAAAAGCAAGCAACTTTTGCTTAAAAATACAAATATCATACTTAATTTTTTTTTTGGTGAGTTTCAATTTTGATAATTAACCCTTTTGTTTGATAGTATGTTTGTGTGTTAATTTAATACATGTGTTATGCATATCAAAACTCTTATTATTCAACTATTATCTTCTAATATTTATAACAAAAATAATCACTATTCAAATTTTCCCACTCTTAAATATTGTTTAAAAAAAAAAAAAAAAAAACTATATATCACATGAGTGCTACTTTTGTCAATTGGTAGATCCATATAATTAGTAGTATGTAAAAAGTGTTTATCACTCACAATTACACAAGTTAATAAATTGTAAAATTAGGTGTATTCCTAAAAATTATTCGATGTAATTAACTCCATCGAAATTTAATAGAGGATTTTGACATGGGGTTTTATTTGTCAAAATTATAATATCCAATGATAGATTGCTTAAATTGAAAATGCAAGAATCTCTCAAAATTTTATATTATTTCTTTTTAAAATGCAAGGATTAGACTAATACTACAAATCTAAGAATGCAATTTGTTAAAAATAAATAATAAAAAAAATTTAAAAAGGGGGAAAGAGACGGGAAGAGTAGTTATTACATAGGACAAATTAATCTCTCCATGCTTATGCCTCAAATCAGCAGCAACTTAAAAAAGGTATCGACAATGGAAATCACCCTCAAATTTTGATCCTTGGAAGTAATCTCTAAATTGTGTAAGTATCCGACAACTACCAGACTTGCCTTTAATTTTTTTGTCCAGGACAAGGTCGTAATATATGCATTATTGGCTTCTGACTCTAACTCTATGATTCATTTTGGCTCCATATGGGACTTTAGTTTATGGTTTATACACTTGGGCTAAATCTAATGCAACTTCAGAAACTTATTGCCAAAGTTTTATCCCAAAAAAAAAAAAAAAAAAAACCTTATTGCCAAAGTTTTATTTAAAAAACAAGCCAAAGAACTTATAGCTAAAGTTTCTTATCAATACAAATATCATTCCAAGTTAATTGCTTTTTTTTTTTTTTTTTTAGGGGGGCGGGGGGTTGTCTAGCTCGGCATTAGTTGTGCTTTAATTATAAACCAAAGTTTTTTTAATTAATTTAATTTACCTTTAATTTTTTTTTATACCCTAACTTTAATCTTGCACACTCTGACGTAAATCAATCTAGCCCAAAACTAAGCAACACAAATCAATCCATCTAAAAACCAACCAACAACATAAATAGCAGATCTCTCTCTCATGAATCTCTTTTCTTTATTTGACTATCGGTGTCTCTGACTTTAAGGGTCCGTTTGGTTGTATAAGTGAAAAAGTGAAATGATAGAAAATGGCGGAATGATGGAAAAGTGAGAGGATAGAAAAGATTTTAATTTATCTCATTTTTATTTGATTGGGAGTGAAAAAAGTGGAGAGATGGAAAAAGTAAGTTTATATAAATTTACTTATATATCCTTATTAAAAATGATGCCCAATTAAAACAAAAAAAAAAAAAAAAATGACAAACAACCAAGAAAAATACAATCACCCAAATCTATTTTTAAAAAAATCATGTCCAGAAAAAAAAAAAAAAAAAATCACGTCTAAACCAAAACAACAAACATTGTCATGCCCAAGGCCAAAAAAAAAAAAAAAAAAAAAAAAAAAAAAAAAAAGAGAAAGAAAAAGAAAGAAGAGGCAACTGCAACGTCCAGTGGAAAGCAAAAGAAAAAAAAAATGAGAACAAAAAGTTTTCACTTGTTATAATTGGAATTGAAAAAAATAAAAATAAAAACCAACGTAGCACATGGGCATTTTTGTCATTCAGCTATTAGATTTTCCTCCATCAAGTTTTCTTTTCATTTTGGTGGACCTGGGAATAAAACTTTTTGGTAGCCCGAGAAGAAAACACCCTCATTTTCCCCTCTTCCCCTTCCAACCAAACACCCTTCAAAAAGGTTTTTTTTTTTTTTTCATCCTCTTTAAAATCCACTTTACCAAACACATCCTAAGTAAAGAGTGAGTGTTTGTGAGTTGTAAGTGTATCTCTTTTTATTATAAATTTATATATTATTTGTATGAGTGTGTGTTTGATATTGATTGCAAGCGCTATTTATTTATTTATTTATTTATTTTTGTTATAATATTATTTGTGTGAATATGTGCATGTATAGTATAAATATAATATAATTTTATATAATTTAATAATTAGAAAATATAAAGGGTTTGTTACATGTGTGTGTGTTGTTATCATGTTATAATAACATTTTGTTATAAAGTTAGTGATTCAAAAAAATAGTAAAGTTAATGAATCTTCAAGCATTTGATTGGTTAAGTAAACACATAGTGTGTTATTTATATTTGTATGATTGGGTGTGGCTTTTTGGGTCAATAATTAATACAATGCACATGAGTTGAGTTTTTTTCATTCAGTTTAAAATATTTTTATAAAAGCAATAACAAACAGATAATTATAATTGCATAAAAATAAAAATAAAAATAAAAATAAAAATATTATATAAACTTAATAAAATAAAATGGTTACACCTACTCACATTGACAATAGATAATAACAACTCATAATGAATTATCATATAAAGATTTCAAAATATGAAAACTTGTAGAAAGAAATGGTCAAACGTTATGTATTTGCGTGTGACATTTTTTTTAAAATTTTTATCAATAGTTTGATATATTAATTTTTGTTATAGTTCGATATATTAATTTTTGTTTAATTTAAATTTTTTAATGACCCTTAAAAAAATAAAATAAAATAAAAAATCCTGGAGCCGTGTCACCGGAGTTGTCAAAAACTACTTGGTCATCCTTGCTTGGCAGTGAGTAGTGACAGACGACAGTAGATACATTATGCCATCGTGCTTGTGTTCATGTGGGGTAGTTATGGATTGTGCTAGACCTCGGCCTATATGGTTAACTATGGGCTGAGTTTTATTGGACAGGCCGATGTTTGGGCCATAGATGCAGTGAACATTTATAGAACTAAATGGGTCTATTTTTATAGTGTGTCTCTACTACCTACAGTCCATTCAAACTTGAAACAGGCTCGGGCTCAACACCAATATCACTGCTTCACTTAAAACAATCTCTCAGCCCAATCTATATGTCCAGCCCCATAAATGAGCCGTTTGTTTTTCTAATTAAA
This sequence comes from Notholithocarpus densiflorus, assembly GCA_030021035.2. Lineage (NCBI taxonomy): Eukaryota > Viridiplantae > Streptophyta > Magnoliopsida > Fagales > Fagaceae > Notholithocarpus > Notholithocarpus densiflorus. The sequence goes on from JARYZH020000002.1 coordinate 12,247,527, forward strand.
CAACCCCTAAAAAACCTAAATTCATTAATTATCAAATGTGAAGATTTTTTTTTCAAGAATAATTCGGGTAATTACGCACGAGAAACATAGTTAAATTTAATTTTCCTTTAAAAAGATAACATTATTTGTATTGCATTAGTAAATGCAATCACATGATTAAATTTAAATGAGAAACTTAAGTTACAACACCAAGACACCAAAGAAATTGTATTTACTTTAAATTGAGTGCTGTCGATATTGATATTGTGAAATACTAGTGTATTTTTTTCTTCTTACCATTATTAGTCAATAAAAATACAACAATAATACGAATATAACAAATTTCATAACTTTTTTTTTTTTTCATAATATATAAAATGGTAAATTAAGATTAATGCAATATCATTTTAAATGAGATTATTACTCACATTGGACACCAATAACCATTTGGCACCTCAATAATTGCAAGGAATTGTGAAATTTGTTGATAATTAGATCGATAAAACCACGCGAAATCAACAATACAACTAATGATATAATACCACAAATTTTTTCACAATTATCTTATATGACAAATTATAATTAGCTGACTTTCGTTTTCACATGAATCAATGATTTATTCATCCACCACATGCAGTTTATACTACATCAGAGTTTTGGTAAAATTATGTCAGTTGTGCTTGTGATATTAGGGGCCTATTTGTTATTGTTGTTTAAATAACAGTTTTTAGTGTTTAAACAACATTACATGTATTTTTACACATTTTTTCACCCATTCGTATTTTCAAAAAAATACAAATAACATTATTAGAAATCTCTTACCAAACCGCCTAGATTTTTCGGAAATATAATATGTCGTTTAAGAAAAGAGAAAAAAGAAAAAGAAAAAGAAAAAGAAAAAGAAAAAGCAAAGCAATAGAGCTGGGCAAAAGGCGCAGAAAGTAGAAAGCAGAGAAAACAAGAAATTTACAAAAACGAAAACTGAGGAAGCAGAAAACTTGGCAATATTGAGTGAGTATTCAGTATTCACACAGATCGTTTAGCAAAATGGATTTAAGCCAGGTAATCCCAACCAGATCTCTCGTTCTTTTTATTTTAAAGCGAAATTCATCCTCATTCTCTCGCTACATTTACATTGCTCAATTCTTGAAAACTACTAGCTACATCTTAGATCTGTGAATTCTTATTTTATTGGACAAAAAGGGCATGGTGGATCTATCTGTATCGGCGAAATTTATTATTGTGTTAGTCAAGGAATTATACTACTACTACTACTACAACAATAATCCAAAAAAATTTGTTGGGGTCGGGTATGGTATGGATCCACAACCACAATCACAACAAATGTATGTGAACATCCACTAGTAGATCTATTCATTTCTTAGCTAGCTTGGGATACCAAGTAGACACACACATGCAGATGCAGATGCAGATGCAGATTGCAGAGTTTAGTGAAGGAATTAATTATAACTGATTTTGTGAAATATTGAAATGGCCTAGGTGAAGTAAATGGAGTGGAGAAGATCTTTTTCATGGATTTGATATAAGGTAGATTTGTTTGTTTGTGTTTGTGGTTGTGGTTGTGCAGCCTGTGGGTGTGGGTGTGGGGGAGAAGGAGAACTATGCCAACCCAAAGACATGCTTCTTTCACGTGCTTTTCAAGGTTAGCATTTTTATGTCTTCATCTTGTTCACAAACAATCAGCTTTAACTTGCTATTGTAAATCTGGTGACAGGCTGCAGCTTTGGCTTTCTACATTCTCTCCACGCTCTTCTTTGATAGCTTTGTTATAATCTTTGTGGTCACTGTAATTCTTGCCGCTCTTGATTTTTGGGTAGTCAAGAACATCAGTGCCCGGATCTTAGTCGGGCTTAGATGGTGGAATGAAATAGATGAGAAGGGTGAGAGCCTGTGGAAATTTGAGAGCCTTGACCAACAGGTTATAATTGCCTTCTCATTTCAGATCTGGAAAATCTAAAATCTTGCTCTTGCCTTTCTTATGTCATTATATTTTATTATGGGATCATCATGGTCACTTGACCATATTTTTCAAGCATTATTTTTATTTATTTTGTTCTGTCCCGCAGTCATTGTCTCGGATGAACAAAAAGGACTCATGGCTATTTTGGTGGACATTGTACATTAGTGTAAGTATATATAGGTTCAAATGTTGCATAAGACTGTCTTGCATGGAGATATAGACTGTCTTGTGCAATTATGAATTCAATGAGCGTGAAAGATATAGACTGCAAAATTGGCTTTTGGAACTATGTTTCGCATGTTAAAAGACTAGAGCAATTTGGACTTTTTTTAGAAAGTATAATTCATTCAAAAGCACAAAAGCAGGTAGTTTCATTTCTCTTGTATATGTGCTTTGGCTGTGTTCACTTCCCATTCTTTTAATGCTTTAATTGTCTAAAAGAAAAATAATTTGAGGATGGATGGATATATGTCTGAGAGGCTTATTTTTTATTTTTTTTGTGTTGGCCTTACCTATCATATTTAAGGACAAAAATTACAGGACAAATCACTAAAATAGTAGTAATCAAATGTACCTCATGCTGGGTCCTTAAGGAATAAAACATGTACGTGTTGCCGTGGTTGATACAAGGATGTTGAGGAAGATAAGTTACAAGACAAGCATGATATTTTACAATGATGGGATGGAAACTTGAATATTTTCCAATTGATGACAGTTCAAGACTTCAAGTTTGTTGGGAAAAGCTTGGTCATGTGTGAGTAAGAGTGGAAGACAACTGAATATCTGTACATAGGGGAGGCTTTACAGCTTAAGGACAGTGTAAGACTCAGTAAGAGCAGGGGGAGGGCCATGAAAAAACAAGGATTATTGCATTAACAAATGAAATCATGATGTTGGCCTAAGGTTGATATAAGCGGAGACATGAAATATCAATAAGGATCCCTTATTGGAGTTGCATGTTTAGCAGATGAGTGACTGCTGGGGGAAAATGAAAGAATTTGGAAGCTATCATATTATGTGGAATAAATAGCTGTTAAAAGATAGGAAGGTTAGCAAAAGGCTTGACTGATGATTTATACTTCATTTCCTGGACTTAAAATATGGTATCATGAAGTCTGAACTACACTTTATTGCACTACGTCTTACTTCTGAGTAAAATGAATGCATGTCTAGAGTTAAAAATACTGATCAATTTCTATCAAATTTTGTTTACAGTTATATTTATGTCTTCAGCACCTTTTGCATTATAAAACAATGTAGATAAGTAATAATCAATATAAACAGAGTAAATTTAAAAATGTTTAGGGTACAAATCAATTAATCCTAATACACATGTAACATATATATATATATATATATATATTTATATATATATATATATTTATATAGGTTAAGCACAAAAATACACTTTCAGTTAATTTCCTGTCACTCATCCTATTATCACTCATAACAATCAATATGTTTTTCTCATCATGCAGGCAGTTGCTTGGATCATCCTAGGAATATTTTCAGTCATCAGGTTCGAACCTGATTACCTCCTCATTACAGGGGTTTGTTTGAGCCTCGGTATTGCAAACATTGTTGGATTCACTAAATGCCGCAAAGGTATAGAACCCTGACCTTTTAATTTACATTATAATTTAATTTAATGCTTTGACACCAACACCCATAATGCTTAACTAAACTAGCCAAAGTATAATTTTCTTGTTATGGAAAGATTTAGGTAATGATAGACACCGTCTCCACCTAGAAAATGGATCACTCTTAAGTGGTGCCTGCCTTAAGGCAGTTTGCCTATTTGTTGGATTGACCATTTGAACATGAACAAATTCTTCCCACATGTTTTGGGTTTGGATAGGTAAAGAATCCTTTTAGAGATTAATCTTACTTTTGGGAATCTGTTTTTGGACTGCTGATTAATGATAGTCACCTCTCCACCTAGAGAATGCATCGCTCATAAGTGGTGCCTGCCTTAAGGCAGTTTTCCTATTGTTGGATTGACCATTTGAATACAAAAAATTCTTCCCACATTTTTTCTAGTTTTCAAGTGGGTTTGGATAGGTAGGGAATCCTTTTAGAAGATTAATCTTACCTTTGGGAAACTGTTTTTGGACTGCTGAACTGGTCAACGATTTTGTTTTTGGTGCAATATATTGGTCTTGACATTCTGAATGTATTTGGAGGGTCATTGGAAAAAATTCAATGTGTGTGTGTGTCTATATATATATAATAAAAGTTGTGTTCTACGTGCTGTGGTTGTGCTAAGTGGATGTCCTCTCCTTTTTTCTTTATATGTTTTTTTCATTTTTTCTCCTATTTTCATGTGACACACTATAAGTACATCAAAATTATATTTGTTTCACATGAAGCTCTACTACCAAAGTTTCCAAGAAGTTTAAAAATACTATTCTCATTAGAAATCTATTATCAAAAGTTTCTAGAAATTTAAAAAGAAATGCATTAGTTATTTCAATTTTTTAAAATCATCTGCCTTAAAATTTTGTTTTTCTTTTTTTAATTAATCTATTCATTGCATGAACATGATGCTTGTGTTTAGTATAAAGTAAGCCAATGCCCTCTATCATAAATGACGCATCCTCACCTTCTAAGAGCAAGGTGAAAGGTTACATCATGATTCAGATCCACAGGGTACATCATACATGTGTATTATATATATATATATATATATATATATATATATATATAATATTAGTATAAAGTAAGTTCAACCAATATACCCATGAAATTGGTCACTAAAAATAGTGTCTCTAGAGTAAATTTGCTACACCCTCCACCAACTTTTGTGGGACACATGTTTTGCCATGTCACAGAGCAATAACCTTTCCCTTAGATTCCTGTCATGCATGGTTCCAGATGTTAGTACCCTTCCAATCTATGACCTCAAATGCGTTACCTCACATTTTTTTTTTCCAATTGAAAGTTATGCAAACTTTGACTCTCAAGCACTAGATGATGGAACCGCTTTCAATGACTAATCTATTTCTTTAATTCCCCCTGCAAAGTTTCAATGTCTAATCAACTGAATATTATCAAAAAGTTTTACCTATATCTACCTTCTTCTCTCAAAAAAAGTTTTACCTATAAAAAAAGGTCTAATCAACTTAATTTATCAAAGCATGGCAAATATGGGAAGATATATAATCAAACAGTGTCAGTGATGAAATGAGCCCCACAAAGAGTCAAAAAATTCAAATTAGGTGTTGTTCATACTGCCTCAGACATTGTGGAAACAGGCATAAACTACGCAGAATGTCATCTAGTATAATCAGTGAGTTAAGGCTTATTTTTTCAATCTAACTTGTAGCCTTGCACCCAAATTAGAATAGTTATAACCTGTTTTTATTTTTATTTTTCCCACAAAAAGTAGTTAGGAACTCACTATTTTGCCTCACAAAACATAATAAGATCTGGAAGACAAATTCTAATGTTCTCCAATGCTAAGGAAGGTTACCAGCATAACTTTTCATGTCTGGCTATATTCATATTGACCTGAAATCCCATTACTATGATAATACTTGGTCATTGTTTCCAATGATTCAGCCACCTTGATAGAAAAAGAATCATTACATGGAACAAATTCCTTTTCATCTCTCTTATCATATTAGTTTGTCTCATTGAACAAATTCCTTTCTGTATATGTATATTATTTTATGTAGTTATGAATTATGGGAAAATGTAGCCAACATTTTCAACTTCCACTTGTTGGCTTCACTACGCCTTATTTCTTTTCCTTATCTTGAAAAGTTCTTTGTCTATTTTCAGATGCCAAGAAGCAGATTCAAACATTTGCCTCCCAGACAATTGCAACTCGTCTCTCATCTACAATTCAGTCAGCATTTAGTGTGGTATAAGTTGTTTGAGAGGAAAAGAGCTTACCAAAACTATATTGGTCATACTGCTTAACCAAGATTTAAGAAGTGAATGAATTGATCGCATATACTCCTTATCATGAACTGGGCTTCTTTGAATATTTTCAATAGGCTTCTGCAGAAATATCTCCCCTCTCGCCCTTGTTTGTTTTATCAATTTTGTCGATGACCAACATTAGATAAATGTTGTTACCAGTTATTAGGATTTCTCAATGCATTTTCATTGTATATCCTCATGTTGGGAAGCTTGAATTTCTACACCTCCTGACCCAAAAAAGAACAAATATGTAAAGCTAAAACTTCTTGTAACCCATTGAAATGTGATAATGTTAATACCCATTGATAAACTTAGTAATGTTCTGAGTACTTTTTGGTTGTGCATGTAGAGTTGGAAAACCTAGTTGAAATTTAGTGTGATTGTCATCAGTGAAAATTAGCTTATCTTCCCTTCACAGAGATGTAAGTATGAGGTCCATTATGCGGTATAAAAAAAAAGGGTCAATTGTGTGTGCAAAGCGAGAAGGAAATTGAGCCAGGATTCCCTTGTGGAATGTGAATGTTGTCGGAAAATAGCTCCTTGTAGGGGGTATCAAGGGGCTTGCGTATCTTTGGGTAGAGTTGCCTGGAATATGAGATGAGATGCTCCCCCGATAGGATAAAATACTATGCCAAGAAATTGTAAGCTTAAAGATTTTCTATATTGAATTATTTATCCCTAACGTCAAAAGTGCTATCATTTTGCATTGTTTTAATAAACCATCATAATGAGCGTTCAATATTGATTTCATGACTGACTTAAAAGACTCTTTGTAAGAGCTTCCTAGACGATTTTAGTGGGAGAAACTTCTATTATGACCAGGAAAAAAAAAAAAAAAAAAAAAACATTCAGAGTCAGCTGAAAGAGGTATCACAGAATGGAGTCATGGACTTTCATAGACAATGCTTCTTAAATCTGCGTCTTTAAAGGGAAAAAAAAGGAAGGAAGAAAGCAAAAGGCAAGCCTAGTGGAGATTCTGCTGGTTTGGCGAATTCAACTTAATTTTTTTATAATTTGTGATGGAATTTTACAAAATGTATGTCCTAAGAAACTTCATTGTCACATTCCATTCAGAGTCCTTGTCCAAAGTTTGCTGTTTTATTAATATACCCCACCAATATTTCTAGCCGTCCTAGGTTAGATTAGTTTTTGTTTTACAAGAAAGAAACTCGTACTGATGATTGGTACCTCCTAACATAGATTTGGCCCCTAGATAAATACATAATGAACATATATAGTTCAATTAATATAGACCTACCATGACTAGAAAATGAAAATTATTTATATATGTTATCCTATCAAATGTTGCTAGTATACGTTAACCAGACCCATACAATAATTGTGTGGCATAAAGAGTACATATTGCATGATGTTGTATTTAAAATAAATAAATAAATGTTTATGATCTCCACAAATTTGGAAAAATATGAAGGAAGGATTAATATGAAAACCAAATCTAGTAAGCTTTGCCTTTTATTATAGTTTGCTGAAAATAGGAAGGATTAAGGTGAAAACAAAGAGGTAAAAAGAAGGAAAAAGTTGAGTCCTATGTGTGTGTCTAGACTCTACTCTTGTTGTTTTTTGACATGATTTATGCGTTAGTAGGGTGTGCATTAAGGCTGATTGACCTGTTGATTTGTTGATAATAAGAATAAGAAAGAATCAAATCATCAGGTCCCTTTACGATGTGGGCCTCCATCACTTGAGGTGCCATTGAATCTAGACTTCCATTTGGGGTTGAAACCACCTTTGCGGATCCTTTTCACATCCTCTGTGGCCACAGTCACGTGGACTTAATCAACTCAGCTGCCTCTTCATCATTATCATTATCATCATCAACTTCACCCTCATGAACATAAAAAGAAAATAAAAAGGGTGTTAATAATAAGAGTTCATTCATTTATTTAGTTATTATTGGAACAAAATAATAAACAAGAATAGCCATATACATATATCCAATTCCGCCTATTTGGTGGTGTTGGAATTGGGAGATAACTTTGAGGAGATTCTAATTGAATAGTTAATATATTATATTGAGATATCATTTAATCCAAAACTTTTAGTCCTATAGTTAATACACTACTAATATTTGAATGAAATAGTTTTAAGACCACATATTATTTCACAACTATTTACTACAATTTTAATATAACAGATTGTGAGTGGTTGCTTATCACTTATACATGGATCTACCATTTTTTCTCTACCACTCACACTCTGTCACATCACAGTTGTGGCAAAGAAGTTGTGAGATTAGTTGTGGTACTAAATTTTCTTATTTGAATGTGATTAATATCACTTTCACATGAGCACTTTTGTCAATACTTGTATTAATTATAGAAAAATGACAAAATTTTAGCCAACCAAACTCAAAATTCACTCACATCAAGCTATATAAAGCTGTGTAAAAATACATAGTTGCTAAAGAAACCATGTAAATTTACACCGGCACTATTCATTTTGCATTTAATTAGTTTTTTATCATATCCCAAGAATAAAGGAAGAGAATGGATGGTAATTGTTACATGTAAAGGAAGAAAAACAATTAAAAAAAAATTAAGAAAATTTGATTATTTAATAAAATGTAGTGTAAAATAGATAATTTGATATGAGGTATTTTGAAAGTAAATTTTTATACTATTCAGCAAAAGAAAAAAAAAAAAAAGTTATGTTTTTATACTAAAATAGACAAGAATTTTTGCACGAACTAATTCTTTTTTTTCTTAATGTTTATTTATTTATTTATGAGATGATGTGAATACTTTTAACAGTTAACGCATTGATTAGACGTGAAATTGGGTTTAAAATTAGATGTATCCCTAAACTTATTTAAAGTAAAACTATTTTAATATTCTTAATAAAAAAGAGTAACAATTAATGTACATCGTTGTTTATTTTATTTTTATCTTTTTGCGCTGGAGGCAAGCTTAAACTCTATCTAGTGCATAATGCTCTGACTTTTAAGTAGGATGTCAATCTTATCTTCGCATAATGTTCTGATTTGTAGGCAGTTGTTGGATGGCAATCTTATCTTGAATTGTGAATTTTTTTTTTTTTTTTTTGAATTGGAATCTATTACACATTGTAAAATCAGAGGGCACTTTGTTATCACACCAAAATTTTAATCTCTTGTTAATTTTAATCTTCTCCAATCTTCCTTTTGTTCCAAAACATATTTAAACCCAATTTGAAATGGAATGTGAGATTGTTTTTCCTTTTATTTATTTATTTATTTTTCATAATCAACGTTATCACCAAAATAAGTCATACTAACCAACCTCTGGAATATCATTTTCATTTGTTTGTCTGCTGGAAAATTCTTTACATTAAAGATTTAAGTATTTAACCATCTAAAAGTATAAAATGAAGAAAAAAAATTCATGTAATTGTTGGAGATGAAACTTAATTAAACCTTCTCCAAAAAAAAAAAAAAAAACTACAATTCATATTGTACGAGTTGGACAAGAAAGGTTGAATACTTGAGTTATTTTTATCTCCAAAAGTCAGACATTTTCTCTTTCACGTTTCCGAAAATAGATGTCTCCTCATGATGTGATCATGAATTAGACTGTTCTAAGTTCTAACTTCCAAGTGGCAGATTTTGTTAAGAAAATGCAAATTTGGGCGGTTTAGCAAAGAGATTTTGTTCTGTGCTGTTGAGATTTCCACTATTTCTTTACTCATCCTCTCAATCCGAGTTGACCTTTTATGGCATGTCCTTTATTATACAACCCTAGCCCTAGGAGTAGGACAAGACCTTTACCTTAGACCAACTTTGGCCTACCTGCTGTACACTCATGATTCATCAATCACCAATGCCAATGAATTAGAATCCTTCTCTAAAATGCTCCACTGAATTTGGTACTACTAATTAGCAATTAGCACAGTAACGTACACTTACAAAAAAAAAATAAAAATGTTGCTATCTGTGACGGCTTGAGTTCGATACTAGAGCACATAAAACCATCGCAAAAACGTAGGTTTTACCTGCGAAAAAAACAGAAAATTTATATGAAACAAATATTGTTTTATAAACATTGATGTAATCAATTAGTGGTAATGCATAATAAAAGTGATGGATCCAATTAAAAATAATACTTATAACTTCATTTATAATTTGACATTTTAACAAAGAACCGATCTATGTGTATTGAATGCATACATCACACTCACAACATATAGATGCCATAGGCAAATAAAGCTTATTGTTATGAGTTGCGGAAATAATTGTGCGTTTATTTAAGGAAAAAATAATAATAATTGTGTACAAAGTCCAATCATAAACTGCTGCCGGCTAGAGTACTGCCACTACATGCTCAGCCCTTGGTAAAGATAAAAGGATGTTTTAAAACTGAGGACGAAACTGAGCTTCATGAGTGTGACACCACCAGCATGCATGGAACATTCAAATCAACAAGCTATATAAAACAAAATGAATTATTATTTCCTTTTCTTGTTGTTTTTCCTTTCCCATCTTCTTAGCTAGCATGGAATTCTTGCAAAAGGATATGGCAATTATGTTAAGAGTTTTCATACCCTCCAAAAAAAGGCACCAATCGAAAAGAAGCAATATTACGAAAGATGGCTGTAGCAGCAATCATGAAAGGCCAAGTTTGTTTTTGCAATTTTGGGATAATGTGCTATGAATAAGATGTCCTCTATAAACCAAGAGATTGACTTATTACAACTAAAAGGTGGGATTACTATTACATAAAGTGTTTTGACATTCTGTAAGTAACTTTAGAGAGAATACATGCCACCATTAATTATTAGTGCATGCCCGGCCCTTCACCTATACTCTTGCTAGGCACTATAGGATCTGACATTATAGAATCTCTTTTATGATAGCTGGCCATGTTCACAATTTCTAAGATATATTTCCTCTTAGTTTTCAATGAGATCATTGTAGAAGAAGCTCCCATTTGGATAGGAATTGATCGATCTGTTTGGAAGAATAATACCTTGTTGATTCGAAAATATAAGTAAACTATATATACATGTTCATGCTTTGAGTGATTATAAAGATCATGCATGCATGATTCTATTTGTTTGAGACACTGCTTATTAGAAAAGTTTTATTTTATAGGTTTTCCATTCAATTATATTATACTAAATGTTTTAAGTTTTTTATTTTTCATTTTAATTGAAATTTCAACTAAAATTTTATATTCTCGAGAGTCTTATAACTCAGTAGTATTATTATTATTATTATTATTTTTTTTTTTTGAATCAGTTCATCACAACTATCTCTCCACTTGTAAGAAAAAAAAAAACCTCACACATTTGTATCTAACACTATTTCTGTCCTCCTAATTAAGTTGATGAACATGCCTTTATTTCAAAAGTTAAATCATAAAACCTTCGAGAAGAAAACTATGTCTTCTAGGTAAACAAAATTTTACAAGAAATTGTATTCCTTGCCGTGTACACAATCAAGACCTTGTGATTTTCAAGGCTTAGAATTCTTAATCGTCATATACTTCAATTTGTATGTTCACTCTTTAACAAGTAAAGACTAAAGTGTCAATAACATAGTGTGGCCGTACAAGTTTGGCAAAAGTAAATTAAAAGAACAGGATTTTGTGCACTTCAGCAATTTTAAAAAAGTAATGATACAGGTACATAATATTTTTCATAACTTCTAATATGAACTGTTGTTGTTATTGGAGAAAGCATAACATCACTTTTACATGAGTTTACGTTCCATAAACACGAATTTTATTATTATTAATAGTTGTGAATAATGTTATGTTCTTAAACTTATTGTTTTCAAATTGTAAGGCTATTCATGGAATCGAGATGCTTGGTGAAATCAACTAGTCTAACATGCTTTGCTTATATACCCCAGCCTTTTCTTTTTTGGTAGCTTCTCTCTTTCTTTTTTTCGACCACCCTCTCTAGCACCAACAATCCTAAATTCGACATTGAAAACCCTAGATTTGGCATTGGCAACCCCAAATACTCCTCTCTCCTTTCGACCAACCCTCTCTCCCATCACTTCTCTTACTCACCATCCAAGTATCCAACTTCTAGCCCAAACTGCCGAAATCGACACAACTAATTACCAATCCAAAAGCAAAGTTTAGTTTGATGGCTTGCTCATATGTCAATTATTGAAGGTCAGTTTTTTTCAATCTAACATACTTGGGTTGAGTGACAGGTTGACCATCAAGCCAAACATGAAACATGACGACCACTGAACGCATTCACCAAAATGAGTAGAAAATAGAGAATGTTGGTACTAACTTAGAATAAATTAGTTGTAGTACACAATATTCTACTTCAAATGCAAAAATATATGTACTTCACTGAAGAATGCATTTTCTATTTTAGAGAGAGAGAGAGAGAGAGAGAGATCTTGGAGAATTCACTTTTTAATGGTATTGAAAATAAATAAAAGAAAAGAAAAATGAATTACAATTACCTCCCTAAGCTTTGATTTTATTAAAATCACCTACTTCAAAATTGAGATATTAAAATGAGGTCTCTTCAAGTTTAATTTCTCACAACTGAAATCCCGAAACTAAATCAAATTATGTCATGCTAAAGTAACTTCTATTATTTCAAATATGTCTTATTCTTTACTAGTTAAAGGAAGGGATGATAAATATATACTTCTGAAACGAAAAAAAAGAGCCAGTTTCATCTTTGGGTTTTAATAATTATCCTCAAAAGGGTAATTCAACAAAAGATAAGGGTATTTATAATAAAATAATGAATAAGGTAAAACATTTACTTTTTTCTCAAAAAAAAATGTAAAACATTTACTTCCAGTTAGCTTAACTGGTAAAGTCCCTGATTGTTGAATAAAAAACCTAAGGTTTAATCCCCGTCTACACCAAAAACTGATTGGTATCTTGGTTTGATGATAAAGAGCTATCATCAGGAGTGGACGTTATAGGTTGAAACTCTCTCAAAAAAAAAAAAAACCTTACTTTATAACAAATGAGCTTATTACATGTTTATATATGTCCATTTTAATTTTTTGCAGCACTTAGGGTAAGACATAATAGATACAGTTATACCTGTCAATATCGTACAATATGCGATACATATTGTACGATACGTATCATATCGTATCATGTGTAAAAAAATTTGTATCATAAGGACGTATCGTAAGTGCTCATGAATCGTAGGATATAATGTGCATGTAGTATGAATCGTATCGTATCGTACCATAAAATAATATGTATTGTATGATATATAGAAAAATGCTTTAAAATGAGTTTTTTTAATTAAATTTTGTACTTTTATCTGAATCTAACAAGTTGTCAAACTTTTTTTTTTTTACATAAAATTATTGGGTTACTTAATATAGACAAATAAAATAACATGTCCAAATTTTTTTTTCTCTTTCTCCAACAAAATTTGGACTACACACTTATACTTCATTTTCATATTTACATTTTTTTTTCATACTATGAATAAGGTATTAACTGATAATACAATTATTTTTTATTTTTGTCATTATTGTTATAAGTTAATGAAACTAGAATGTCAAGAAGAAATATTTTTTAAAATAAATATTAAATAAAAGAACAAGAAGAGATAATATATAAATGTTGATGATGATGAAGAAATAAGTTTGCAAAATGATGAACTTGATGATAACATTTCCTTAGATTGAGTTGATTAGGCAATATGATGAAAATAGATTATTATTTTGGGTCATTTGTAATGTATATCACTTTTGAGTTTATTAATTTTTTTTTTCTTTTTTTAGAAACCAGTTTATTAATCAATTTGAATGTGTATGCTATAAACAAATGCTAGTTTTATTTATTTAGTTAGCTTGTTAAATATTATTACATAAATGATGAATAAATTAGACATTGGTTTCAAAATTTACAATAAATATACTCTTTATATATATATATATATATAATTTTTTTATAAATTTTTTTAAGTGTTTGTATATCTTATGATATACGATACAATACGATACACGATACTGAAAATTCAAAAATCAATTCACGATACAATTCATGTTTCACAACTATGAATACAGTCTCTAGGTGATCATTCATATTAAAGTAATTTCTTGTAGGCTTCTCAATAAAGTAGAAGTACCCACATTCAACCATTGCTTTAGGATTCTGTGGTTTAATATAAACACCACCAATAAAAAAAATAAAAACTCTTGATTTTTCTTTACTATTTAGATAGTTTTGATGATATTAATCAAATATTTTTTTTAAGGACAAAACTTAGGTACAGTATCTTAGGTGCTATTTCTTAGGTCCTTCTTGAGATTCAATCATGTGGCTACTTAACTAAAACATAAACTTCCATCACATAAGGAAAAATCCACATGACAAAATCTTAAAAATGGAATCTAAGAAACAACACCTAAGTACCACCGCATACTCTTGGTGCGGTGGTCACTTCACAAGTATAAGTGCTTGTATGGTGTAAGGGGCAAGGGCTGAAGTTCAAATCTTCAGAAGGAAGCTTTACATATATATATACTTAGATCAGGCTAAAGTAGAATTTCTATCTTGTAAAAAAAAAAAAAAAAAAAAAAAAAAAAAAAAATACTGTACCTCTTGCTCTTTCTTTAAATTATATATCATTTTTAATTAATTCATTGGCGCATTTAGAGTTAACATATAAAAATGGGCATCCTAATCCATAAAAAACAATATTAATGGTCTCGCTTTGGCATTTATTGTATATCGTCTTTTACCAACTAAATTCATTTTGTTATGGAAACCCCCCAATGCCATGAACCTGAAACCCTACACTCTGCCTTTTGGACTATCCCTTTTGACCAAAAGTGACTAGTTTTTTTATGTGGATATATTCCTGCCTTTGATGCCCTTCCGTTCAATAATCTGTCTTAGGAACTTCGACCGTATCTTTAAAAGGATAACCACTATCATGTATTTTTAATGTGGTAATCATTCTATAAGTATAAGTGTTTGTGAGGTATGAGGAGTAATGGTCGAAATTCAAGTTTTCAGGAGAGAGTTCACATATATATACATTTAGATTAAGTTAGATTAGAATTTCTATTTTGTAAAAAAAAAAAAAAAAAAAAACCAATCTTTCATTCGCTTAAAAACTTTTGACTGTCCTCTTTTTTGTTCCTCATTTACCATTTTGATTTTTGACTGCTCTCATTTTTGTTGCCCATTTACGGATTTCACTTATATGTAACTTTATTTATTTATTTTTATAATTTCACTTATATGTGTAACTACATAATTATAAATCAGAAAAATAAGTTCATGCAAAAAAAAGCTTATTTTTATGTAAGGGCTACTAATTAATCTGCTATTTTCTCAGATGGGGTTCTTGCTTTAGATTTTTTTTTTCTTATTTTTTGGGGGGGTAAGGACATGAGGTGAAGTCATAAAAACTCTGTACGAGGAACTTTCCATAATAAATAATTGAAAGTATAATGCTAGGTTATGTTGAATTCTTTTTATGATGAAAACTTCAAAAGCATATGTTGAATTTAAAAAATTGAAGGAATTTTTCTTTTGGGTAGAAGTGGTGCTTGGAAATCAAGAAAAGATAATTAAGTGGGAGGTTGCGTACGTGTCCAAAGGATAGAATATGTGCTGTGCTAGTCTTTGTTGTTGGCCTTTCTTCCTTCTACCCCCTTCAAGGGAGTAATAAGGAATCAACTTCACATATAGAATCATTCTTGATTAGACCTTACTACTATTTGACTATATAATTTTCTAAGCTTTCAAGAACAACTTCTTCTCCTTTGCTAATTAATGATCTTGGGTGTGAAGGACTGTCACTGTATAGGAAGGAAATTCATGAAATATGTGTGTCTAAAATACTCTAAATTGACTAGGAAAAATCCTCTTCGTACTTTTATTAGCCATAACTAGAAATGGACCCCTTGTTGTAGCTGTTGTTTTTTTTTTTCTTCTTTTTAGTTTTTTGTTTTGGTAATAGAAGGTTCCCTTGTTTTACAAGGGTTAAAATAAGATCGACCATAGTCTCTAGTTTAACCAGGGTATTGGAGAATAAATGGACCACTATATGCATACGTTGTTCATTTTCGTCATTAGATGCTGAATTGGACTAACCAGAATATTAAGGCATATATATATATATATATATATATATATAAATTGCTCAAACTGAGCAGCATATTCAACAAAAAAAATTGATGACATAATATTGGAAGATATCTGATGTAAGATAATATTTCCTTGTTATTGAAAATATCATATTTTTATCTTTAAAACATACAAAGCTTCTTTACACAAAACGAGCCACCAAAGACTTTAAAAGAAAGGAAAAAAAAAAAAAAAAAAAAGAAGAGAGAGAAAAAGAAAAATGAAAACACAAAATTTTTTCCCATTACTCATGCTGTTGACATCTTTAACAATTCTAAGGATTATGCAGAAATAATTGTCAATAGCAGTTACTTGTATAATTGCCACTAAACTTGTTACACCAATCTGAAAACTGCCTTTTGGAATAACAATGACTTTCTATCCTGGAGACCTTTGCCAGCACACCACCACCACCACCACCACCACCAACAACAACAAGAACAACAAGACTCTAGCATGCTGCTGCCATGTCGTTTACACATGTTCACGGCCTATGTGTTCATGTTCTAGCTCGATCGCCATTGGCCATGCAAACTTACCCTACAACTCAAGCACATGACCAGCAACACAACTTTGGTTCATGCACACCAAGAGCACGGTATGGCTTGTAACGATATAAGGAAAAGAGCTAACCATCTATATCATACCCCAAAAAAAATTATTCTAGTCACAATTGAAATTCTTTATAATTATTAATAAATCCTAAATTAACCTAATATATGTCCAATGTGAGACTCAATACGCACCCACACAACACATTCTCAATTAATATTTAATCAATCCATGACATCACATCATTCCTGGCAATGGTTATTGGGTTCCAAAAATACTATCACCAAATTTACCAAGCTAACACATCAATCATACATAAAAAAACAAAGATTTACATGGAAAACTATTTTTCCATTGATGGAAAAACCAGGGGACAAACTTTGAATTTATCCACTATTATAAAATCAATTATAATATCATCTCAAGTTTATATACTTGAGATCCACACCAATTACAGTAATATCTCTCTCTAGGAATTTATGTAAACTAGCCTAAGATCTTCACTTACTTTGAATACAACGATTCCCCAAGATTGTAGTACCTGAAAACATCCCCTAGAGAAAACCCAAAATTTATCGTCCACACGCCACCTTTTTTTATTTTTTCACATGGTGACTCTCACATGTCCACTTTTTCTTCTCTTTTTCTTTTATCAAATGATTCTGTAAAATGTGAGAGAGAGAGAGAGAGAGAGAGAGAGAGAGAGAGAGAGTGAATATTATCTAATATGATCTTTGAAATGTAAAGGATATATGGATGGACCTAACAAACAAGTCAGGCCAATCGAGTTCGAATTTGATCTTGTTGGGTTTGGGTTAGAAATTGGTTGTCATAAACGAGTTGCAAAACCTGTAACCCTTAACTAGTTTTTTTAAGGTTGGGTCAACCCGGCATTACTCATATTTTTTCACATAAAAAAAATTACAAATTAATGAAATAAACAGAATTTTGATAATCTTGTCTTTATCTTTCCCATACAAATAAGAGAACAAGGGTCCGTTTGGATACCGCTGAAAACTGAAAACACTGTAGTAAAATAATTTTTAAATGTGTGAATAGTGCCATGAGACCCATTTTTAATGAAAGTTTTGTTGAAAAAAAGGTTTGTGGGTCCCGTGAATAGTGCACGGGATCCATTAGAACTCAGTTAACGCTCTTCTAAAAAAAAAAGTGAAACGCAGACGTTGAACGCTAGACTCAGTATCCAAACGGATACTTAAGGTGTGTTTGGATGCCGCTTATTTTGTTGAAAACTGAAAACACTATAGCAAAATAATTTTTAAATGTGTGAATAGTGCCGTATGACCCATTTTTAATGAAAGTTTTGTTGAAAAAAAAGGTTTGTGGGTTCCATGAATAGTGCACTGGAAAAGTCACCACAACCACAGAAACGCACTTCAAAAAAAAAAAAAAAAACAAAAATGCAGATGCTAATAATCAGTATCCAAACGGGTACCAAATCAACAAAACACTCAAAAATAACATTTAAATAATATATAAATTATTATGCTTACATAGTCTAAGGTTCACCAAAACCAAAAATCTTCAAGTCTCAACCTTGTAAAGAAAGAATGTATGAGTGTCTATGAGAAGACAAGTTGGAAAAGAAAAGCAGTAAATAAAAAGGAGGAAGTGAAAGTGTGAAATATGTTTAAACGTAGTTAGAAAAAATACAAAAAATACAAAACAAAAACAAAACAAAAAATACAGAAAAAAAAAAAATCAGGTCGACCTGACCCAACCTGCCAATTCATCGGGTTCAAGTCGCCTCTTTTTCCGGTACAAAAATTCCCTACTTGTATCCATATTTTTTTTTCTGGGTTCGGTTGGGTTATCAAGTCTGAATCCAATTTTTGCAAGAGTCAAGATATGGTTGGAAATCCTTGTATGCAATGAACAATACAACACATTTACAACATGAGGTAATTCTCAAATGAATTAGTTCTAGAGTGAATATTTTATAAAACCCAAGATCCGTCGGACGATATGATATTTTTAAACTAACAAGCTCTATTTTTAAACCCAAGATCCCTGTTTGGGTTTATTCAATGACTCTCATCACGTCAGCCAAAATTTGTGAAGTCGATGACGATTCTTTTCGTCACCAATGTTATGAAGAAACTGAGTCAACTCCTTCTCTATTTCAGTCCTCCATTATAATCACTCACTCATTTTAATCAGAAGTCATAGACACACCGAATTGGTTTATGGTTAATTTCCTCACCTAACTCATGCATCTAAGGAATTGTTATACATTAAGAACAGCTTAAGTACTTTTGAATAAATTTGATACAAGAATCATATCAAAATCTTTTCAAAGAAATGAATTATGAGAAATTTCTAAGAGCTAAGCGACATGGGTCTTGTTTCTAAATTTCTAATTTGATGTAGTCAATGCCATCCTTCACAAGTGGAAAAAAAATATGGACAAAAATAATTACGATGGCTTTATATGGTGAGCTAGCCTAGCCAGATTAAAATATTAGCTTAGACCACGAGAGATTTAGTAGTCAGTACTAGTAGTGGTCGGTCGCTAATTATATAATCCTCATAGAAACCGTGGTCTCCCATCAACTTCACATGTTATAAATCATAGTAAGATGAAAACATATATAAAAAAAACAAATGTTAAAACCATAGATTAAAAAAGAAAAAGTTAACAGATACTCTAAAAAATCGGTTTATAGTATATTTTAGAAACTTTTTATGAAAAAATAAAAAATAACCGACTTTTTTTTTTTTTTTTAATTTTTTATATTTTTCATTAAAGTAGTATTGAAACTTTCTTAAAATGTTATGTTAACAAATATTTTAAGTGCACTCGTTAACGGGGCCAATTAAAAAAAGAAAAAAAAAAAGACCAACTCGGAATTCTAGTAAGCACACAAGTTGCACTAGTTTCTGCGCGTGTGTGAGGGACAAATGAAAAAAATTCTAAGGGTCCGTCAAACCTATGCTTAATGCGTAATTATTATAAAAGTAATTAGTATATTTATTCTTAATTTTTGGCGTGTGCTATCACGTAAGTGTACCACTTTTTCCTTCTTTATTAATAAGTGTTTTTAAATATTCCAAGTGATATGGTCTTTCTTTTATTTTCATTTGATATATAAAATATGGCTTTCCAAATCCCATCTTATCTCTATATATAATCCCTTCTTATCCCTAAATTTAATCCAACGAAACCCATCTTCTTCTTTATTCTCTTCTGACTAATCCATTTCCAAACCCCCAAGAGCTCTCTCTCTCTCTAACAGACTCAAACGAATACACAACACAGAGTCTTAATAAAGTTCAGTGAGGAATCAATGGATTCTCACGTGAGAGCTTGTGGGTCTGCAAAACTTGTTGTAGGTGAAGAGGATATAGACATTAGAAGAGGTCCATGGACAGCTGAAGAGGACACTTTGCTCATAAATCATATCACCCTCCATGGTGAAGGTCGCTGGAACTCTGTTGCTCGCTGTGCAGGTATTAATTAAACACAAAACTCACAACAATTTTCCTTTTTGCATCAAGATAGATATATATATATATATATATATATATATATATATATATAAACCTGTTGTTACTCATACATGAACACATATTATTCTTTGTTATGTTTTGAGTTTGATGAACTGTACGGATATGGCAAACACAACAAAAATAGCTAGCTATCAGAAACTTTCCTTTTGGGGTAAAATAGCAAATTAAGTACAGTACTTTGTTTTGAGTTTACACTTTTCACAATTAGAACACAACTAAAATTTCCAGTTTTAACTTTTAATCACTGTATTTGTTTCTCTAAATCAATAATTCAGGTTTGAAGCGAACTGGCAAAAGCTGCAGATTAAGATGGTTAAACTATTTGAGGCCTGATGTTAGACGTGGAAATATCACTCTGAAAGAGCAGCTATTGATTCTTGAGCTCCATTCTCAGTGGGGCAATAGGTATTTTTTTTTTTTTTTTTGTTTCTCTTTACATTATCATATTGTTTGGTTTATGTATATGTATATGTATTTAAAATCTGATTAATTTAGTTGGGCTATTGGTTTTTGAAACATTATAATTAATAGGTGGTCCAAGATAGCGCAATACCTGCCTGGTAGGACAGACAATGAGATCAAGAACTATTGGAGAACAAGGGTACAAAAGCAAGCTAAGCAACTCAAATGTGACGTCAATAGCAAACAATTTAGAGACGCCATGCGTTACGTATGGATTCCTCGCTTGATGGAGCGGATCCGGGCCACATCCGAATCCCACTCGGATCAACTCACCATGGAATATAGCACTACTACTGACTCTGGCGGGGTCACCCTCGACCCAAGTCAAGTCCATGCATCTGAGTCCGACCCAATTGACCCGTATTTCATGCCCGCTGTATCGGGTACTCCATCGGATTCATCCGAGGCTCAAATCTCAGACCTAACCGAATGTTACGATTTCTCGGGTAGTAATTACCCGAACGAATCAACAAACGGGTCAGGTTTTTGCCCACAGGGAGTGGATATCCAGCAAGCTTTTGAGCATGGGTTTGGTGGTGGGGACACATTGGATAGTTTGTGGAATGAAGAGAATTTGTCGTTTTTGCAACAACAGCTTTGTGATGAGATCTGAAAATTAATAATAGAATTCCTTTACGTGACGCATTAAGGTATTCAAACAAATATGTATGTATGTATTTGAGAGACAAAAGTAGCATTAATGCTAACTTTGCTAATATGACAACTACTTTTATTTGTACCATTACCAACATATATACCAAAGAAGAAAAAGAGCACCGAAGATACTAAAGCAATGTTATATAAATTAACAGTCTCGTGCTATTCCCTTTGTCTTTCAAGCAAAAAGGTCCATATATCTTCCACAAAATTTATAAATTTTGATAGTGCTCCTCCCATTATCATTCGGGTTATTGGGTATTTGGCTTTTGCTTGCACGTAATTATTCACATCCTTTTCGTTTGATCTGATTGGAGAATAAAATCACTAATGGAGGAGAACTAAGGAAATAAATAAATAAATATAAATATATATATTATGAGATAATTAATTAAGGGCAAGTTACATGCATATAAAGTATAACTTTAAACAATGTTACACAATTCAATATATTTTTATTGGAAGCTAATTTAAACAAATCTATAGTTTCATGTATTTTCTATGCTTGTAAATTTTCAAGGCAATCAAAAGTCAATAACTATATTATCAATTAAATGTTTAAATTAAGTTCAAGTTTTTATAATTTAAAATTATACATCAAAGATGGGTTATGGATCCGATTGACACGAATAAGAGGAGATAACTGTGATCATATATCTTTTTGGCTCCATTGTGGCACGAGTATACTATAGGGTAGAATATAATGGAAATTGTGAAAAGTAAATAATCCGTGTTGACGGTAGTGTTAAACACTTGTTCCACATTGCTTTTTTGTGTAAAGTTCTCTAGAAGCCTTTATGTATATACTATATATATATATATATATATATATATATATAGTTGATTTAGAGCTTTAAGAAAACCTTAAACGTGATGGGTAAAAAGGTACGCAGCTATATAATTTGTACGATATTAACGATTCAACGGGTTCCCTATTGGAAGCACTAACTGCCGAAATCCTTGAAATACATTTTGAAAGTCTTAGGTAGTCACCTCAATTATAACAATTTAGGATAGTATAAAATTGGTTGTAATTCAAATTCATGATGTGGCAAGTTAAACTATTTTGATATAGATCGGAAAAAGATAGCTCCAAACAGTTTTGGAGCCACAAACATTTTCTCATTTGAAAATCTAAATGTACCATTAGATTCATTTAATTTATACATAGAATCTTGCAAAGAATTTATTTATTTATTTATTTTTTTATGAAAACAATCAAAATCTGCACTTTAATATCTTAATTGAAAACTTGTTTGTTTTCTTAAACGTTGTAGCTTATTTTCCATTTAAATCTTTTCATTTTTAAAAATTTTAGTCAAATGTGATGTAGGTGATATTTTCAAAAATAAAAAAATAAAAGAAATCCAATAGTTTTAATACCTTACGTAAATCACATATATCAAAAACATGTTACGACTCTTATATCTGGCTAACAATTGGAGTAAATTGAAGGATTTAAATGAGATGCATCTTTCTTTGAATTATAATTTGATTAGAGATCGAACCATGAAAATGTCATAATTAAATAATTAATTAAAAATAAAGGTATAAAATTTGTAAAAATTATAAAATTTATTACAAAAATATATCTACAAATGTTTAAATAACTTTCAAATGTATTTCCACAACTTTTATAAGGCTACTAGAAAATAATAAAGTATAAAAAATTATTGTGTTTATTTATCCTTTAAGTAGAGATAATTTTAATCTAATTCATGACCATTTTTAAAATAAATTCAGAAACAACATATTCACATGTAAAGGCACAACTCCTAAACCATAAATAATTTCCATAAAAATACAAATTCAATAGTATTAATACATTGAGAGAGATGCTAACCATTTAGTAAAATACATAATAATTAAATATTAGTATTCTCACATTCAAATAAATATAATATTTTTTCATTAATGGACACAAGGAAAGTATAGGACTTCATGATTGACATGTATGATAATAAATTTGAGGTATATTTGTGTTGGGAACTTACACGAATTCTCATATTTGTGAGAGGTGAGAAACAGACTATAAAATAACACACACAAAGGTAATCATACGACATAATGAATTATATGGTTTGACAATTTGCCTACATCCAATGGGTTGTAGTGATTTCACTATTTTTAGGAAAATTATACAAAATATAACAGTATAGTTTTCGTCTCTAAAACAATACATCAAGCCCTAATAAAAAAATCTCTTATTAAAAATTGTAATACTTTTATATCTCATAATCTGGATCAAATACAAATTCAGCTCCACATAACCCAATAATTTGAGTGTAAACAATTCAAAACTTGGCCAGTTTGACTACCAGTTTTGATAGTTGTCTCACTCTAGTTAGCTTGACCACTTGTTCCTTCTTTTTATACAATATGATAATTAAAAGGGGGTGGAATGTATTTGAACTCTGGATGTTTCCATTAATTAGAAACATCCAGAGTGCCAATCGAGCTATCTGGCTATTGGTTTTCGACCATCTATTCTAATTGTTTTCTCACATGGAATAAATTAATACAACCGTCATCTAGAAACCAGCAAACAAAAAGTTAGGAGCTGTGCACTTCGTACGTAGCACGAATTAAGTTGTGATTTACCAAAAAAAAAAAAAAAAAAAAGAAAAAGAAAAAAGAAAAAAGAAAAAAGAAAAATGTAAAATCCTGGTGTGAAAACGGTACCAAATGGAGAGAAAAGAGATGGTAGAAGGCGGTGGGCGGATGAAGATATTGACATTTGACTCTTTCCACATTTTAATCTTTATATGTAATGTAACTGTGAGTAGTGAGTGGGAGATAAAGTTGAAATTTAAGATCAGAAAATTTTAGCAGCCACACGACCTTGCCTCTGACTCTTTGAAACACTGAATTTGAAGCTGCAGCAGCGGAGACAAAGTTGAAATATTTGGTTACAAATTGGGACTTTTCTAAATGTTATTGCAATCATGCTAAGAAGCTAACATAAAAAATAAAAATTGATTGAGAAGACTTTAATTACTAGTGTAGAATGAGTTAAACAAGTCGAAGAAAATGAGGATACTCATAAGACATATTTTAAGAATTTTTCATATCTTCTTTTATGTGTACTCCAAGTTGACTTGCAACTTGCCTGAGTTGTCTTTTGTTGAAACAAGGTCGTACGCTTCATTAGCTGTTAATTAGTGAGAAACCATGGATTAGTCACTTTCATTAAATATCAAATGAAATTATTAGTTAATTATCAACTTATCTCAAAATGTTTACGTGTTCTACTACTATATTTCAGCGTGTACCAAATCATGGAGTAAGAAAATATAAAAAGCAATAACACATGATTTGGTTACGATGTAAAAAACTGACATAGCAACTATTTAATTAAAGGAAAAATCACTCTAAGTATACAAAGACAATCACTTAGAAAATTAATTTACTACGAAGAAACGGTACGGGTTATAAATAGTTAGAACTTACATAAAACATTTGGTGGATAAATTTGTGTTAATAAAAGTCTCATATGAAAATGATGTTAAATAAAATACAAATTATCACCTTAATAAATTGCGACAAAACTATGTATTAGTGACAAAGCTCATATCCTAAGGCCGTGTACTGTAGGTGGAGATGTTGGGCTAGACGATTAGGCATCTTCCTTAATTTCTCTGACTAATGTCTGTGTTTTGTTGCCTTTTCGTCTCTCGTGTATGTCCATTAGCATTGTCATTCTATATTATTGATCAATTAATTGTCACTATCCTAAAAGTCTAAGTTAATAGGAAATCCAAAATATCTTAAATTCATGCAAAATGGTGAATTTGATTTACTTATTCAATATTTTAGTAGTTATTAACCAAGGAAAACAAAGACAACGTGAAGTCTAGGTCCCAACTCAAGACTATTTGTTATAGTATCACAAATCACAATGAACTACCAATTATTCTAAACCCAACACTGATGGAATTGTCAATGATTTTTTAAGTTGTGAAGGAAAATTAAGGGAAAAAAGGACGGGAGAAGATGGAATTGTCAAAATAATAAATTATAGTAAATTCCATCATCCACCCCGTGTCACATGCTTTGAATTGAATTGGTCAATGACAATTTAATCACTTTTTTTTTTTTTTTTTTTTTTGATGAACGACAATTTAATCACTTAGTCAATTTATATAAATATATATATATATATATATATAAAATAATTAACCAAAGAAAAGTAATGTACAAAAGGACGAAGACGAAGTGGAGGAAGGAATTGTTGAAGTAATAAAATGTATAAAATATTAGTGATGATTATAAGAGGTACGAAAATCTGGAATTACAGGATTACAAAAGTTGGTCAGAATTCAGAAACCTTTGAAAATTACATGGGCTGGCCTTGAATCTAGGTTGGTCAGAAACCATTGAAAAATTTCTATGTTCTAATGAGGCTATGAGAAGTATCTTTTCTTTGATCTAGAATAGGCCCATTTGGACTAGTGGCCACCCAAAAGGCAAATGGCCCATTGTTTGGTTATAAAGAACAACTCCATCTAGCTTGTTATATTTTGTTTAGGTTATAATGAACATGTTTTACAAATCATTTGAATTTTAACATGAGAGAAAGTCTATAAACTTCAAAATTTTGACAAAAATTTTACTTTGATTGATGCTCAAATTATTAGTGATAAGTAAAAAGGTGGTGCTAGTGGTGGACCTAAACGAGAACCAGTAAAAATTTGTCAATTCAACTATTATGAAATTTTTTGTGTATGTAACATTGTTATTAACATAAATTCAGTTTTTGGTTTGGGTGTGCAGTGGTGGCATGATCCATAGCCCCTAATGAAAAGGGGTAGAAGACAAGGGACACAAGCTTTGTATTACTTTGACCCCAAAAGTATATATAGAATCTGTTTAGAAACAGCTTATTTAACTGAAATTGAAAATTTTTTGCTGAAAGTACTGTAAATAAAGTTAAAAGGTAGTTGAAATAGTATATTAAGACTCATGAATAATAGCAAAAAATGCAATGAGGCCCATGAATAGAAGCAAAAATAAGCTAAATAATAAAAAAAAACTGGCTTTTTAAACTAGTGCCATACACAATCATAGTCACACTTGACTTTGAGTAGTTCCTAGTTGTTGTTGATAGAGTTGCTATATTATTTAGGCCCTACCAACTATAAATGGAATATGTAATACAGCGATGTCCTTTCCAATTTCCACCATAAAATGGGACAGGATTAGGTTGAGGCCAGTAAGTACACATATCAAAATTGAGAGTTAGGGGTCCCCATTGAATCCTCTAGATCTAGTGAGGATGATGCTTTCTCTCAAATGTTTCTACGAATTCGATCTATATATGTCACAATATATGGCTTCCTTGATGTACCCAAAAACCTTTGTTACCATCCATTATCACCAAACATTGAATATATATCTGGATTTCACTTTCTTTTTCCAGACAAGTACAGAGGGAACTAATTGCATGATTTTTCGCACAAGTTGACCTGATGAACACTGTAATGTGCACGAGTTGGGCAATGTGCTCAAATTGTCAATTTGCTTTGACGAAACCATCTTGCATTTTTATTGAATGCAAAGTCATATGCTTTCTTTCCCCTAAACAGTTGAAATATAGACTTTTTTTTTTTCTTTTACAGGGATAAATATAAAGCACTCCAATCAAAAACTAGGAACATTATTTTCCTAAAAGAAAGACAAGATATCAACTAGGAGGCCGCCTTAAATAAAGGAATGGACAAAAAAGAGAAGGATGAAAAAGCTTAAGGTTAAGTTTAAGATTTTGTAAAACTTAACCTTAAACAATGAATAAGTTTAGCTTTATCTATAATATAACATATTTAGTTTAAGATTTTGTTTGAAAAATGGGAAGAGTGAATTGATTTTTTCCCCTCAAGGCTTTCAGCAATGAATTTTCAATCTCTCATTATTCCTTAATATGTCATATTGTTTGTGAAAGGGAAAAGAATTGAATGGAAAAAGAAAGTAGCCAAAAGCAGAGAGGGAAAAAATAAAAATGGAAAGCGGAAGCAGGCTGGAGAGAGTGAGAGGGAGGTGGAGTCCGAACGATCAACATCTAGATTCAATCCATGTTCGCTTTAGAGGGGAAGAAAAGTGAAATTTGAATACTAAATGTCTAAATTCGCTTTAGAAGAAAAAAAAAAAGTGGAATCCAAGACTTAAGGAACCAAATTTCATGCAATTTGGTTCTTCAACTTCAGCTCAAATTCAATATTAATTTCTTTCAGACTCTAAAACGTAATTTACTTTGCGGTTATCAATTATTTATAATCTAGCTTGTAACTTCATGTATATACATGGATATACTTAAAAGACATATATTAAGATGTATAGTATAATTCTTATTACATATATAATTTATATTTATATTTTTTTAACTCTGTAAAAAGTCTTGTAAAAATATTATTAGGTAGAAAATATAAATTTTCCATTTTTTTAATGTTCATCAATTGTAAACTCTTTGGTTTTTGAACACAATAAGTCACTTGAATGGATATTTATGATGTGGTCCCACATTTAATTCCAAAATTAAAAAACAAAACTCTCTCTAAAAATAAATAATTTATGACATATAGCACAAAATTAAACTTCAATTGTAGAATCTAATTGAATTTTCTCTAAGTTTTACCAATATATATATATATATATATATATAGAGAGAGAGAGAGAGAGAGAGAGAGAGAGAGAGAGAGAGAGAGAGATTAATCTTTATAAATTATAATATTATGTTTGCCACCACCTATTTAAATTGACTTTTGTAAGTTCATAAGAACATGCATTTTGATTGAATCGTTACTAAGGAGTTCCTTTCAAAATAAAAAAAGCTAGGGAGTTGGGTTAATAAAAATGGTCGGGCTGATGGGTTCACGATGGGCCAATGGTTTTCAGGTGGATGGGCTATGCGATTTTCAGGTGGTGTTTTTTGGGTTTTTGAGTTGCTATGTTTGTATTGATGGTGTTTGTATCGATTGTGTTTTCTGAGTTGCTGGGTTTCTCGGCGGCAGTTGGTTGCTGGGTTTGTCTCGGTGGGTCTCGGAGATTTGGGTTTTTTTTGGTGGATCTCGATCTTGAAGAGTTGCTGGGTTTTTCTCGGCGGCAATGACTATAATGGTGGATTTCTTGGTGGATTGTTTGGGTTTTTTTTGGGAGGTGGCTTTTAATTGTAATGGTGATTGTTGTGGCTGGCTGTGTTGCTCTATTTTTAATGGGTTTAGATTTTAATTTTTGGGTTTGTGTTCTTAGATCTGGGTTTGTGTTATTGTTCAAGACATACTTAGATCTCAATTCATGTAATTTTTAGTTTTTAATTCTGTTTTTAATTTTTTTTATTTAGTTAAAATTAATAAATTAATTTTTTTAATTTAGATGCTGACGTGGCAATTTTTAATGCCAAAAAACATTTTTTATTATTAATTTAGGCCACGTGGACATTAATTTATTATTATTTATTCTTGCCGTTTGCCACGTCAGCTTTCTCCGTTTCTGATGTAACGGCAGGGACCAAAACGAGAAGCATTTTTCAGGATAGGGACTAAAAGCGGTAAAAATAAAATGTAGGGACTAAAATGGGAATCGCCTGAAAATGTAGGGACTAAAAGTGGCTTTTCGCCTATAATATATTTACCCGTCGAAAGTGTTTCTCAAAACAAACCCGGACAAATTAGCAACTTCAATGACAGCTGCCCTTCACCTGATACAAGAAAGTTAGGTTTTAATTTTTACAAAATCTAACTTTTAGACCTTCTTTTCCCTTAATTTTTTAGTTTTTTTATGTTTTGAGATGAGAGAGATATAAAAGGATAATGAAAATACAAATTTATCCTTATTTTTAACAGATGTGGGTAACGGAAGACAAACAGAGCTAACCTCAAGTGGGTAAAATGTCAATTTTTAAAACACAGTAGACAAAGTGTTTTTCAAACAAACTACAGGTGGGTAAATTGTAATTTCCTAAAAAAAAATTATAGTTCATTAATTTAGATTCTTAGTATTTTGCACTTATTAACTCATTTGGCACAAAGATTAAAAATCTTAAGCGGACACATGATGCAAACTTAAGTGAATAATTATAGTGTGGTTCAGTTCATTAATTTAGACACATTGCACAAAATTGAATTCTAATTTCAAATTCTAACTAAACTTTCTCTAAGCTTTACCTATTAATATATATATAGGTTTTTAATTAAAATTTAATTATATTTGATATTTAAAACCTCTATTAGAATCTTAGTTCATTATATTTTTAAAAATGGTAGAATGTGTATATATATAAAATAAAAAATGTGTAAGAGGGATGGCAGAACTTATGCGCCCAGAGTAATACGAAGGGAGATGGACGCTAATGTGATTCCTAGTAGGGATTAGGGGATTCAATCCTAAGTCTTGTTGGCCCAAAACCTAATGGTAGAATATATGGTTTCATGTATAAACAAATTCATAATAAATATCTTCTCAAAAAAAAATCATAATAAATACTTAATGCTTGAATATACCATATAGAAACACAAATATAATAAATACCTATTAATAATTATCATAATTGTAGAATTTCATATTTATACAAAACATAAAAGAAATAAAAAAATAATATTACGTTAAGGGATGGATTCTAGTGAATTCCACAAAATCTTCTAAAAAAGTTAATAAATTAACTCCATAAAAGTTACATATTTTTTAAAGAAAAATATTATGTCCACAACATTTTTATAACACTTTCATAACAAATTTTAAGTGATAGGTTGTTATTAACTACTACGTGTTAACTATTACATGTAGGCAAAAAAGTAGTTTAAGTTACGGATTCAAATTAGAGCCAAAAACAACTTCAACCTATAATTTGTTGTGAAAATGTTGTAGATGTAACACTTCTCTTTTTTAAATGACTAATTTTTTAGAAATACGATATTTGTAACATTTTTACATCATTTTCACAATAAATTCTAAGTAACAAGTTGTTACTAGAACATTAACAACTTATGGATTAAGATTTATTGTGAAAATATTGTAGATTTGCCAACTGTCCTAAATTTTTTTTTTATTAGATGCTATGACAAATAATAAATTATTGTCCACATCATTGTGTCTACCTCTACTGAAATTATCACCACTCGTCTCTCCCCTCAGTTTATATATCTTATATTTTTACTTTGTACTTGTCGACAAATTACTCACAAATATGACGGTGAGTGTGACAATTAAAGTGAAATCTTCAAAATACCGGATTTATTTTTTACATTTAGCATTACTTTTGGAACATTTCAGTTAGTTGTTAAGTTTGTAAAACTATTTAGCAATCTAGCATTTTGAGACTCTAAAACTCGAGTTTAATGTAGAACTGGAGTCTCTTAGACTTGAGTTGCAAATGATGGTAAGCTAATGTGAAATAAAAAATACACGTGGAACTTGAGTATTTTCTTGAACTCTTCAAGTTCACGTTCTTCTTTAAGTTCAGATTCCTCTTTTGCAGATCTGATTTTCTTCAGGTTCTTCTTCTTCTTCAGATCCGGTTATCTTCGGATCTTCTTTAGATCTAGATCTTCTTCTCTTCATCTCCTTCTCCTTCTCCTTCTTCAGATCTAGTTCTATGGAACTTGAGTCTGTTCAACTCAAGTTCCACGTAGATAAATTGTTCTACGCCAGCTGTGAAATTCGAGTTTTAGAAGCTCGATTTTTGTCACCGAACTCAAATTTCTAAAACTCGAGATGCTAGTTTACAAAATAGTTTCAAAAAAGTACTTACTATTGAAAATGTCTCAAGAATCGAGCTAAATTGCAAATTTCCTCTTCCAACCAAACACATGGAGATGGAGATGGAGCTACTCTTCTTATTGTAGCCTTTTCAGATCATATGCAATACTTCCCTATGGAGACCGGCAACGATGATGGAGGATCATGCGCACTTTTCACCAAAAGACCTCATCAGTGCTAATTGGATAGCGAAAATTCATCTTAAACACTTTATACTTCTCCCCATTTTATTTTATTTTATTTTATTCCAATCTATTTCTACGTCCCAAAACAATATATGTTAACTCTATCAAAAACCCATCCCAAAACAATATATAAGGACAAAAGTTTATCAAATCCACCAAACCAAGGGAAAAAAACAATTTTGATGATAAAATACTAAAATAAAATGTTTTGAAGCTTTTCAAAACTAGATGTACACATTCCACTTCTTTGACGGTGAGGAAAAGATTTTTTCAATAGAGGAGAGAGGAGGTGGAGGTAAAAATTCGGGATCTAATGCAATACCTAAAGAGCATCTCCAATAGATTAGCTAAATCTATTTTTTGGAGAGCGAACCCTAAAAATCAGCTCTAACAGATTCTCTAAATGCAAAAATTTTCCAAATATTTTTTGAAGTTGCTATATTGGTTCTCTTGATATAGAAAACAATGTAGCAACTCCATAAGCTTATTTTATCTTAAAAAAACCACCCAGCCATATTAAATAACTATTCTTTCTCTCTCATCAAAACTTTTTTCCTTCTTTCCATTGTGCTCTTGGTTTCTCTCCAGAATACATCAACACAGCTCTCTCTCTTCAGAAAATCTTCTCTCACAAAATCAACCCATCATTGCTACTCTCTCTCACAAAACGATTCTCTCTCACAAAACGACCTGCACTGTGGCTTTCAATCGAAGTTCAATCAACCACCTGTGACGAAGAATGGAGTTCTAAAAACATTGGCTCAACCTTGAATATTGGTACCCAAAATTTTGATTTTATAGGGTTTTTGTCATGTTTGAATTTATTAGTTTATTGTACGAGTTGATGATTTGGTGGTTTTGAATGATTTGCTATTGTTCTTCACCACTATCTGGGTTTAGGTTTTGGGTTTTTGGGTCTTTTCTCTCTATCTCTCTTTCACTCTATTTCTTGATCTTATCTCCATTTTTCTATTTAATTAATCTTATTAGTGTCAATAAACTAATCTGATTCCCTTAGAGTTTCTTATTTTCTAATAAAAATTTTGGTCTCATCTCTATTGCACACCAACTGTTCGATAGAGAAGACATAGGTATGTTTAAGAACTGATATGGAAGGCTTTTTTTTTATAAAACATGAATTTTTTTTTTCCTAATATACTTAATAAGTGGAGCACGGGCAACAAAGTATTTTTCTAATGCTTTGTTTTTATTAAATTTCATTGCGTTTCATTTCAATTGTATTTGTATATTTGCATTGCTTATATAGAGGCTTATATTTGTACATTTGCATTGCTTATCAGAGCAACTTTTTATTTGTTATTGAATACTGGTCATAAAATTTGAGATATAGAATTGTCTTTGAAACATTTATATTTTAGTATTGGACTATTGGATGCATTGATAGATTACTACATAAGCTGCATTCTTGTTGATCAATTGGATTGATAATCTCGACATCCTATGTTTAACTTTGGCATTTGTTGATGGTTTTAATACAAAGTGGTTGTAACTTTGAATTCTAGTTTCTTGAGATATCTACTTACACTTGGGGTATGCTTCTTAGAGTGATTTGCTCTATTTAACCTTTCCATATTAGAGATGTTGGTTGACTTGGTTTCTGCAGTAGCTGTTGGGTCTAAACATTGAAAGGAGTTGCTGTCATTTAATTTTTCCATATTAGAGGTGCTAATTTAATCTTTCCATATTAGAGGTGCTACTTGACCAAAGAATGGCATATGCCTTCTCTAAGTGTATAATCTATCCTAAACATAACATCTAATATGTGAATATTGCATGGTTTTTTAAATATCAATATGTGAATTATTCACACATGCTGCAATAATTGTGTGTATTTTTGGTGGCAGCAACTTGGGAAATTTGTTCCATGGGTCGTAATACAAATTATGAACGTAATATGCTTCTAAATGACTGATTCTGATGATGATTTTGAGATAATTGCGCTTCTTGCATTGGAAGAAGAACGATTAGAAATAGAGAGGGCATCAACATCACATCGTGGTTCTGTTCCAGGCCATAGGTTCATCCAATGTGATCACGAGCAAGGCCACCAAAGACTTTCCAAAGACTATTTTGCAAAATCACCAGTATATCCTCCTAACATATTTTAGAGGAGGTTTTGAATGAGTCGTTCTCTTTTTCTACGTATTAAATCTAATCTAGAAGAGAAAGATGAATATTTTGTTCAAAAAAGAAATGTTGTCGGAGTGCTTGGTTTGTCTTCCCTTCAAAAGATGACTGCCACACTAAGGATGCTTGCATATGGAGTAGCGGCAGATTTTACAGATGAATATGTGAGAATTGGAGAAAGCACTGCAATAGAGAGTCTCAAAAAATTTGTTGAAGCCATAGTCGATATTTATTCTACAGAGTACTTGAGGTCACCAAATAGCAATGACATTGCTAGGTTGCTAAGACTTGGTGAAAGGTGTGGATTTCCAGGGATGCTAGGGAGCATTGACTGCATGCACTGGAAATGGAAGAATTGCCCATCGGGGTGGAAAGGTCAGTATACTGGTCATAGTCGTGAGCCAACGATTATTTTGGAAGCAATAGCATCATATGATCTTTGGATATGGCATGCATTTTTTGGGTTACCTGGGTCTCATAATGACATCAACGTGCTACAACATTCTTTTATATTTACCAAGCTCGCTCAAGGCCATGCACCTTCGATGAATTACTTAATCAATGGTCATGATTATATAATGGGATACTATCTTGCTGATGGTATATATCCTCCATGGTCCACTTTTGTAAAGAGAATCCCAGCTCCCCAAGGTAGAAAGAGAAGTCTTTTTGCTACAACTCAGGAGTCAACAAGAAAGGATGTAGAGCGTGCATTTGGAGTACTTCACGCACGATTTGCAATTGTTCATGGGCCTACACATCTTTGGAGAACAGAGGCTCTTGATTACATTATGAAGGCATGCATAATATTGCATAACATGATAATTGAAGATGAACGTGATGCCAATGGAGCAGAAGACTTTGATTATGAATAAGTGCCTGAAAGCATCCCTACAATAGTGTC
Organism: Notholithocarpus densiflorus; assembly: GCA_030021035.2. NCBI lineage: Eukaryota > Viridiplantae > Streptophyta > Magnoliopsida > Fagales > Fagaceae > Notholithocarpus > Notholithocarpus densiflorus. Next base: position 12,281,682 of record JARYZH020000002.1, read on the forward strand.
CCACGAGCCTACAGAAGAATTTAGTCAATTTACGGCATTCATTGCAGCCCATGAAAAAATTAGAAATAGAGAAACTCATTCTAAACTTCAATCGGATCACGTTGAGCACTTGTGGCAACGATATAGCGAGTTGTAGGATCATCTAATTTTAAGTTTTATGCTCACATTAATTTTTATGTCTTTAGTCTTTATTGTAATTTGAAATTTCTCTTCATTTATGTTAGTCTTATACAGGTAAAATTCAATGTAAGTTGAAATTTATCAAATCTATGTTAATCTTGAAATTTCTCAAGCCTTTTTGAAAAATATGACTATTGAGAAATATTACCATTTGAAAAAATATGACCCTTAAAAAAAAGGCTATTAAGAAAATATAATTGTTGGAAAATTTGAAAATGTTACTGTTGGGAAATTTAAAAATATAGCTATTAGGAATTTGAAAAATATAGATGTTGGTAATGAATAAAGAAAGATTAAAAAAGATTAAAGAAATATTAAAGAAAAAATAAAAAAAGAATAAAGAAATAATATTTAAATGAAATGGAGAAATGATAGAGAATCTGTTAAAAAATGTATTTCAAAAAGTAGGTATATAAAAGGCAAACATCACCATTCACCCTCCAAATAATACAAAATTTTAGATAAGCTATTAGAAATGCTCTAATAAATCTTCATGGCACTTTATTTCAAATTGACAGGACATTAAATTCATAAAAGACCATTTTACCCCCTAAAATTTTCAGAGCCCACTTGTTTGTGTTGAGTCCAAATATGATGATTTAAGTGTACGTTTGGCATTAATTATTTTTGCTAGTTTATTTTACTATTCAGCTTATTTTTGCTATTATTCATGGGTCCCATTGCACTTTTTCGTACTATTCATAGGCCCCACTATATAATTTCAGCTAACTTTTACCTTTGTCTATAATACTTTCAGCAAAAAGTTTTCAGTTTCAGCTAAATAAGCTGTTCCCAAACGGACACTAAGAGCTAAAATTCTAGAATTATGACCTATTTTGATTAACAGTCAAATGAACTCTAAAATTCGATTCTCAAAAAAAAAAAAAAAAAACTCCAAAATTCACTTGACAATCAAATTTCATCTAATTACGACCAAATCCATCTTCCTAAACTATTTGACCAAGGTTTGATGGCAATTTAACCAAAATTTTGATCTTCAGATCATCACAAATTTAAGCCCATGCGAAAGATCATGAAATTTCCTATAAAATGATTTCTTAGAAGCCCAAATTGGAATTGAGACGAGCAATATATCACAAAAATATTGAGAAACTAGCCAAAATTCTTAACCATTTTTTAGAGTGCATCATAAAGTTTGATTATGGTTTAATCGTCATTAAATCATAATCAGACAGCATTGAGTTGGTACCAAAACAAAAAAGTGTCGTTAGAAAAATTTAGTGATAAAATTTGATTTGGCATGCTTAGAGTACAAAATTTCACACAAGGGTTGTACCTCAATTGGCACTTCCTAGTAGTGTATATGGTTAGAATCTCCCCTCCGCCACTAAATTATAGTATTGTAAAAAAAAAAAATTATTATTTTTCTTTGTTGAGTGTCATTTAACCTCAAAATGCCATAAGTCATTTTTAGAACTTCACACAAACACACATGACAAATCACAAGCTTTGATTATGAACTTTTCTAATTTCTTATAAAGAAAGGAATTCATCAAAATCACAAAAAATGTGTATAATTCTGATGAACAAGTTATTTTAAGAAATTGACGTTAGTTTAACTCTACTGGTAATAAGAGTAATCATTATAGAGTACTGGATGTCATAGATTACAATTGCATTATGGTCTTCTCCATGCAACTCCACTGGTGTTATATGTTGGGTTAAAATGAATTGACCCCTTAGCAAATTAATTAATTACCCAAGTTAATTAATTAGTCAAATTATATGCAATAGCGTGGTAGCACAAACAAATCACCAAATAACTAAATGCAGTGGAAATTAAATTTGACACAGGTGATTTGTTTACGAATGGAGAAAACCAGCAAGGCAAAACCCCACCGGGTGAATTTAAGCTCACCACTTACGAGAATCCACTATTATCAATCATAAGCGGTTAAAAGTAAAAGGAATCCCAGTACCCAATACCAACCTACAGTTGAACTCTTACCCCAATACCCAATTGGACTTGTATTGTAGCGGGAATCTCTTCGTTCAATCACGAATCCCAGTATGTGACTAACCAATGATGCACGGATCCTAGTATGTGACTAACACACCAACTTTAGGAAGATTGTTGGCTGCAAAGTTTTTTAGTTCATTAACAATGAAGATCAGGAAGCTCTTTGGTCACAAAACCCTTGGCGTAAAGACGTAGTAGCTTCTATAGAGAATATGATGAACTAGAGCAATTTCTGCTTCCGGTCACAATATGCATGGATTATTCTTTTGCAACACCTTGCATCACCTTGTGACGACTCTTAAAATAATCCTTATATATGTCTAGGGTTGTGAGAAAAGAAAACCTACACAAATACTCAAGGATATGTGTGTAATCAGATCTGAAAAACCTGATTTTGTAATTCTCGACAGATACAGCTTGTGTCGAGCTTCAGCAGTAATTCTTGATAGAAAGGATACTGTCGAGTTTTAATGAACAGCACTTCATTCACTTGTTTCTTGGTTAGATTTGCATGGCTTCAATACTAAACTTGAACACTTGTTTCTTAAAGTACTAAACCCATCCTAGATCTACCCAATTACAAGTAAAGTGCGTTTTGTCAAAAGATTAGCCAATTATATAATTATGTCCCTAACAATCTCCCCATTTGGCAATCTATGACAAAACCACAACAAACAAATGAATCATGAGAGGAGTCTTAAATCGCTAAACTTATAATCACTTGTTGAAATACAAATTAAATTTAACCCTAACATAAACTTTTGAAAAACTTTACAAGAAGAGAGTTCATGGCATGGTAGACTTTTACAACCTGTCTTTCTGAAACACTTAAACAAAACTCATCAAGGCATTATGTGTGAAATGGAAATAAAGATTGCATACATAAAGAAATATGTGTATAAAGAGAGAAAAGAAACAACACATGTAGAGATAGGTGAAGAAAAACATACATCATCATATATATGAAAAGAGAAGTACAATGTAAGTCATAAATAAATGGTCACAAGACCAGTATACAAGACGCTAATGTAAAGAAAAAAAAGAAAAAATACATGTAAACCTCACTACATCCCTCAAGATCTATAAACACTCCCCCTAACAAAAATGTCCTATACTAACTCTCCCCTTAAGTACAAGACTACTCTCAAAGCCAAAACTTCTCCCCTTTTTTGTCATGAATGACAAAGGGTAAGTCACTGAGAAGTCGTCATCTCGCTATCACTGGAAGAGCTAGCATCATCCTCATCCTCATCATCATCATCATCACCAGCATCATCATCCTCATCAGTTGAAGCCTCTGGAGAAGGAGATAGAGAAGCAACGAAACTACCAAGATGAGCCTGTCGAAGGGTGATGCGACTAACTCGGGTGTTTATCTGACCCATCGAATCGGTGAGATAGTCAAAATGACCACCAAAGTCAGCCTCCATCCACTAAAGCTGCACCATGATGGCCTCCAAGGTCACACCAGCTGCCGAAGAAGAAGGAGCATAGGTGGAAGAAGCCGAAGAAGAAGGAGGAACAGCAGAAGTCAAAGGATCATCTGTCTTCACACATGGCTGCTTCGATCGAAACTGGGCCTCGCTTCGCCAAATAGAACCGGCGTTGATGGTACCCATAGTGGTGAAGTAAGGAGAATTAAGAATGGGGATGGAGAAGTGTCAGAGGATATGCGTGATAGCCGAAGGAAAGATGAGCTTATCACGTGTAGCCGTATCCTAATACACATCGAGGATAGATGTGATGAAGTGAGAAGGGAAGTCAATAGAGAGGTCCTCAAGAAGAGACAAAAGAAAACGAGCACGAGGCTCAGTGATAAAGTTATAGTGAGACAATGGAGTAAGAGTAAATGTCATCACCATATTAAGGAGCCTCGGACCTTTTACAAGCCCAAGCATGGGGTGTTTTGCTTACGACCCCATATGGAAGGTGTCTCACAAAAGCGAGACAGAAGCTCATCTTTGGACACAGTTCGAAGACGCTCACAATCGGGGTAGTCAGGATGCGTTACCCTCGGAACGTGTAGTACCTCGGATATAAGATTCGGGATAACTACAATACGTGTACCTCAGAATGTCATGGCAAAACGAGCTACAGAGGTATCGATATTGTGTATATTGGAGTAAAACTCCTGTATAAACACGATGGGACACCTCATGAGTCTCTCAAGTAGAGATTCCCAGCCCTGAGTCCAAATGACAGAGGGGAGAGGAGTGTCGGAAAAGTCCGACAAGATAACCTGGCGCTCCAGATGAATGCCACGTTTTTGGAAATTCTCCAAGAAGTCCTTTCGGGCCTTCTCATCATGGAACCGAACATGGAGCGAAGGGATAGGATCAGAAGAAGAAGACCCAGAACCAAGAGGATTCCGAGCTGGAGTGGATTTACACGCTTTGGGTGCCATGACGCGGTCTATCCGAGAGAGAGAGAGAGAACATGAAATATGCATGAACGTGTGACGTGCAAAGAATAGGAAGGAAAAGATACGTATGCATGAACATGTGACGTGCAAAATTTTAAAAAGCATCATGGGTAAAAACCCAATTCAAACCTACCAGCACACAATTAACAATAGTCAAACACACATCTAAAATGCATGAGCATATAACATCAAATCAACAACGCCCAACCCAAAAACTTCACAATAATCTCAAAAACCCCAAAAAATTTCCAAAAACCCAAAACCTAGGTCTAAAATGCATGAATGCATGTAAAATGAGGGTTTAAGAACACATACCAAGTGATTGAGGCTTGATCTAGGCCGAAAATCACGTGGGTAGAGAGATTTTAGAGAGAAAAGAGTGTTTGGGGCAAGAGAGAAAAGATTCTGTCGAGAAAGAAGTGAAAAAGTGATATCTAATACGTGTCTCAGCTTTAAATATAAAACGCAACTCGATCGATCGAAGTATCTATCAAGATCTATCGAGCACTAAATCTCGACAGAAATGAATCTGTCGAGGTGCTGTCGAGGATCTGTCGACGGTAAAATCACCTTGATGGATCGAGAATTTGTCGAGAATCTATCGATCAAACAGAGAGCTCAGAAATTTGGCTCGATGGATTGAAGAAGTTGTTGAGAATCTATTGAGAAGAAACTTAGAAATCTTGATGGATCGAGATTCCATCAAGATTTGTCGAGAAAAGGAGAAAGAAGAGCTCGATAGAAGGAAATCTGTCGAGAAGTTGTCGAACTTGAAGAAAGAAGGTTTTTCAAGAAGGGAAAAACACATAGAAATAAATGCAACAAGCAAGCTACTTAAACAAAGATCCAATTAACATGTTAAGCTCTCAAAACATCTCTTAACATATATGCAAAGCATTCATAGATCCAAAACACACATACACACTAAACAAGTCTAACCAATTTTATATTTCAAAAACAAGTTAAGATAGTTTAGTGAGCATATATTAACACATGTATTCCTTGTGATGTCCAAATCACATTGTACCTGCATATGTATCAAAAGTAGCAAAAAGTTTGCGTGTTGTGTGTGAAACATAGCAAGAGTGCATAAGTGTCTCATATTATGAAGATTTGAGATATGAGAAAATCAAATACACTCACACACAATCATAACAGCTTGATGGGGACTATCACCTTCGAGGTACCTCCTATAACTTCCATATCTCCTAGAAACACGCTTGCAACCATATTTAAAAACATTTTAATTCTTTTTGCTTTTATTTTATTTTTTTTTTGCATATTTTCTTTTTGAACAAATCATGCATGGGCATATAAGAAAGAGAAGAAGTACCCAATTATGTAAGCTAAAACATCACAATTTTGCTATGCTGAAGCACACAGATGTTATTCATGATTGGCGGGCTTTAGTGGTGAGATGATTATTTATGCCTTTCCCTTAGGATTTTCTAGTCATTCTCGTCAAAAAGAGTGATATGAGTGTTAAGTATAGAAGATTACTTAATCGTACTCATCACAAACACGAGCCATAAATCTCACTTGCTTAGTTGTGCATTGAAATGCTCATCTAAGCTACAAAAGATACAAATTTTAGAAAATTTTGTTTTAATGGTCATCCAAGGTACACAAGTACCAATATACACAAACACACACTGTTTTTGTATTTTTTTTCAATTTTTCAATTTTTTTTTTTAATGAAAAACAAATAAAGCAAAAACTGAAAACAACCAAAACAAAACAAGAAGGAAAAACACACAAAGCATAAAACTAGACTGACTCAAGACAAGAAAGCAAAACACATAAGTAATGCATAACCATAAGGGGAGAGAGAAAAAGTGACTGAATCACGTTGAGCCTTTTTCTTTCCACACCTTGAAGAACCTTTCCTTTGCGCGAACCTTTGATCCGGAGGTGAGGGGGAAGAATTAAAACCGTTCAAGTTCGAAAGGAACATGAGGGGCTTGAGAAGATCTCCAAGAGGAGCAAAAGATGATGGAAACTGATTCTGGTATCCGGTCGAGAGCATACTATTGCTCTTGTTGAGTGACTAACCACTTGTAGCGATTTGGATAAGTATGCCCTGAAGCTCCACAATGATGACAGAAATGTGGCTTCTTTTGTTGAGACTTTTTGTTGTTTTCCCTTTTTGTCCTAGGGTTTCTAACCTCTTTCTTTTCAACCTTAGGGGGTGCTCCTAAAATAGATTTGCCTTTATCTAAGTTCTCATTAGCTATTTCAGTTTTAGCTTCATCATTCTTAGAATTAACATTATCAACAGGTGAGACAAATACAGTTGTACTAGATGAAGCAATATTAGGAGAAGAGAAATCATACCCCAAATTGATTTTATCAGAAGAAGCTTTTTGAAAGCTTAGCATCTCATCGAGCTTAGCATCTCATCGAGCTTTGCATTGGAAGTCCTCTCCAATTAAGCTCTAACCTGGAACAGTTCCGTTTCAAGCTTCTTTGTCCCTTCAGCAAGGAAGTTGTTCTCGAACCGCAAAGCTCCAATGGTTTGATTTGCTTCATCAACCTTTGTAGAGTGCTCCTCTTAATCTAGCTCCACATCACTCAGCTTCTTGGTGGCTAGCTTATACAGTTTCTCATGCTTCTCAGAAATCTTGTACAACTTAGCATAGGCTGTATGGATGTCATCTTGATCGTCCATTTTCTTAAATTTTGATTCCACTAAGTCCTCTTCTTCATCTACTGCTTCTACGATTCCCTCAGTAGGATCCACTGTGGCAGTGAAGGCACTCAAGATTCCCTCATCATCACTGTTATTTGACTCAATCTCAGGCTCGGTGTCACTCAAGGAAGTAGCAAGAGCCTTGCTTTTCCCAATTGACTTGAGATATGTTGGACATTCTTGTTTCATATGTCCAAAACCTTGATATCCGAAGCACTTTGCTTCGGAAGGAATAGTGTATTGACCACCATTCTTAGCATCCTTCTTTCCTCTATCTTAGCTTTTGAATTGAGAAGAACTGGATTGCTTGCGGTCCTTATCAAATCCTTTCGCATTGACATTCTTCATGAACTTCTTGAACTGCCTAGTGATGTAGGACTTCATCTTAGAATCTTCATCATCTGAAGACTCATCAGTCTCATTACTTTTGGCCTTCAGTGCCATGCTCTTACTTTTACTTCCTTTCCCAATTCTAGTCAAACCCAATTCATAGGTTTGCAAGTTGCCAACCAGCTTTGTCAAAGGAATTTTGTCAATGTCCTTTGATTCTTCAATGGCAGTGATCTTGGCATGGAATCTCTTAGGCAGAAATCTGAGCACCTTTCTCATAATCTTGGGTTTGGGAATTTGTTCACCAATATTAAATGCTGAGTTGACTATGTCCTTCAGCTTGGCATAAAACTCATGAAATGATTCATCCTCCTCCATCTTGATCTCCTTAAAACTTGTAGTAAGCCTTTGGAGCTCAGAATCCTTGACGGCTTTGGTTCCTTCATAGGTAGTTTGAAGAATGGTCCACATTTCCTTAGCAGTTTCAGTTGAGGATATTTTCTTGAACTCCTCATTAGTCACCGCACTGAATAGAGCATTCAATGCTCTGTTGTTGAAGTTTGCCGCTTTGATCTTGGCCTCATCCCAATCAGCCGGCGCTTCCTTTGGTTTAGTCTAGCCAATCTCCATAGTTTGCCACACCTTCTCATCTAAAGACTGCAAGAAAGCTCTCATGTGTACTTTCTAGTATGCATAGTTAGTGCCATCAAATAAAGGAGGTATAATAAGAGATTGTCCTCTATCCATGAAAAACAGGGGTCAATGGATCACACAACAAAGATTAAACCTAATTAGAGTGTGCCTACTCTGATACCACTTGTTGGGTTAAAATGAATTGACCTCTTAGCAAATTAATTAATTACCCAAGTTAATTAATTAGTCAAATTACACGCAATAGCGTGGTAGCACAAACAAATCACTAAATAACTAAATGCAGCGAAATTAAATTTGACACAGGTGATTTATTTACGAATGGGAAAAACCACCGAGGCAAAACCCCACTGGGTGAATTTAAGGTCACCACTCTCGAGAATCCACTATTATCAATCACAAGTGATGAGAATGCAAAATGTTATATTTTTCTCCCTTAATTTTTAGTCTTTTATACTTATTTGGTGCCTAAATGTAGTCATTATTCTTATATTTTGATTTAGGATGCAAATGGAGGCGTTAAGTGCAAAACGAAGCTAATTGGGCGATTTTGGATAGTTTCGATATTGTTTCGTAATCTGGGTATAACTCTCTCATCCGAGCTCCGATTGAGATGATTCAAGATGCTATGGAATTCCAAGAAAAAGTTCTACAATTTTTATGTTTCGAGTTTTGAGAGATACTGGCTGCATCAAGGTCGAAATTGGGCTTAAAGTTGCTGTACCTGCACTGCTGACGTTCTGGAACGTTCCTTAGCCTGCAATTCTAATGCGCGGATCTGACGCGGTTTATTTTCAGAAGCTTCCAAATTTGGTGCACGAAAATTCCAGCTGAAAACACCACTTTCCTAGTTATATTAGGACTATTTATTTTTAATATTTTACTTAATTAGTCAGATTTGGATATTGTTATTTTAGGATAATATTTATAATATTTTTAGGAGATTTTTTAGGCTTATAATACTGATAATTAACGTGTAAAGGGGAGAGGAGAAATCATTAGACTTCACACACGCCTCTCTCTCCCCTCTTCTCTAATTTCTCCTTCAAGTTTTCATAATGGCCCTGCGCGGCTAAACTTTTATAATTGGTTGAAGGAAATGGAAGCCTCAGAATCAATAAAACTGTGAGATCTAATTTGTTTTTATTGTTCAATTTATGCTTTGAGTATCAGATGTTCTTCTGTGCCTATTTTCATGATTGTCTCGTTTAATTACTAGGAGGCCTACTAGTTTATTACTCATTGCAATCTACTGCTAGGTTAGATATCAAATCTGTAATTATTTGATCCCTTTAATTTATGAAGCAACCAAGATTTAATAATTTGCTGCGTCAAAAATTATTAGATCTTATGAAGAACGCTCAATTGAATTAAATGCAACTACTTGTGCTTGTGTTGTTTAGCTTCATTGATCTCTCTAATTCTTAAGGCAACTACTATATTAAACCTTTAGCGCTTGTCTTAGGTTGTTTAGTAGTTAGGGTTAATTAGATCGCTTGTTTTCTAATTAACTGCGACTAAGGAGAGATAAGAAAATAGTTCCAACGGTGAATATTCAAAGTGTGAATTGATATATACTTGCATCGATGATTAGTTGTAAAATTCCAATGGTGGATGTTGACTTAGACCAAGGTTTGTTCTTTTGATTGATTTTGTTACTTTAATTTGAATTGTTCCTTAGTTGTTTTTCTTAAAATTGTTTTCGTTATACTCAAACCCCCCCCCCCGCCCCTCATCCTTGTTCATGTAGCATAAAACTATGCTAGATACTCTCCCGTGGGAATGATCCTTACTCACACCACTACATGTACTTTTAGGAGTATAGGTTTTATTTTTGGTTGCCTGTGACAGCACACCAACAAGCGGTTACAAGTAAAAGGAATCCTAGTACTCAATACCAACCTACAGTTGAACTTTTACTCCAATACCCAATTGGACTTGTATTGTAGCGGCAATCTCTCTGTTCAATGCACGAATCCCAATACGTGACTAACCAATGATGCACATATCCCAGTACGTGACTAACACACGAACTTTAGGAAGATTGTTGGCTGCAAAGTTCTTCAATTCATCAACAATGAAGATCAGGAAGCTCCTTGGTCACAAAACCCTTGGCGTAAAGATGCAGTAGCTTCTACAGAGAATATGATGAGCTAGAGCAATTTTTGCTTCCAATCACAATATGCATGGATTATTCTTTTGCAACACCTTGCATCACCTTGTGATAACTCTTAAAATAATCCTTATATATGTCTAGGGTTGTTAGAAAAGAAACCCTACACAAATACTCAAGGATATGCGTGTAATCAGATTTGGAAAACCTAATTTCGTAATTCTCGACAGATACAGCTTGTGTCGAGCTTCAGCAATAATTCTCGATAGAAAGGATTCTGTCAAGACTTCTGTCGAGCTTTAATGAATAGCACTTCCTTCACTTGTTTCTTGGTTATATTTGCATGGCTTCAACACTAAACTTGAATACTTGTTTCTTGAAGTACTAAACCCATCTTAGATCTACCCAATTATAAGTAAAGTGCGTTTTGTCAAAGGATTAGCCAATTACATAATTATGTCCCTAACATTATATCGACCAAGCCATTTTATAATTATTGTTACATTTCCGTCGTGGTCTTCTCCATGTAAAAATGAGAAAATAAAATTTAGATAATTATATTATCATAGTACATAGGCCTAAATGTAGGGTTGAAGCCATTGATTCTCATCGATAAAGGACATGTTAAGGAAAGGAGAAGCTTGAGTGTCATTAAGTCTTAGAACATAAGGAGACCTCTTGGTCATATTTGCCCTAGGAATTGAGCAATGGTATTCTCCAAAGAATACAGTCCTACATTTTGACAAATAAATCAAACAACAATTGTATTCGTTTTTCAAATGAATTGGACTCAGAAACCATTTGTTGCAATCCGTGTTGGAAATATAGTGTTGAAGATTGCTCAAATTAATTAACAAAATTACAAGGCAATATTAATAATAGACAATAGCAAAAACGTATAAATTAAGGATTAACTAAAACTTATCGCCGAGGCATGGAACTAAATCCGCTGTCCTTAAAAAGCGATTTCGCCTTCATTGGAATGAATCCGTCGGTGCAAATGACTTAGACAGTCACTCTCCATGAGTTCGAACTCACAAACAAAGTTCAAACTCGTCACAAATGCTCAAGAGAAAGTTTTCAGTAAAAGACAGAGGATAAAAGTATTAAAGTAAAGTTTTGATCATTAGCAACTAATCTTCTATATAAAATTTGACACTCTTAGGCTCTTAAAAGGAAGCAGTCAAGGGAAAAGGGGTGAAAAGAGAAAGACGAAATTGGGGGAGTTTTTGTTTCCCATTGATACCACAACCATTGTGTATTTTCTGCAAAAGTGGGGAAGGTGCTGGCTGACCTATTGCTAAGGAAAGAAGAGAAAATTTTGGGTTTTGTTTGATGCCAACAACTCACACACCTGTAGGAATATTCTAGAGCTTGGGCTTGGGCTTTCCAACCAAAGTTCATGGGTTTAAGTTTTAAATTCACCCAATAATTTTAAAACATGCCCAACAATCCCCCACATGTTTTAAAATTGGATTTTTCAAAAATTGGGCAATCACAAGATGAAACAGTGTTGATATCTTGTGGACTTGAATCAAAACTTGGTATTTGTATTCTAGAGTTCACAAAATCTTGGTAATACAAGATCTTGAACTAGTTTCATGAACCACAAGAATACGAACACCTTTGCTTGTGAATTCTTGGACGAGTTCTCGATTTGACACATTTCGACCATGCGCCCTACTTGGATTTTCATGAGTGCTCTAGAGAGTTTGCCCCCATTCTCATAGGAGGCGGCCCCACCTCCACACTCACGTAGTTGAATTCATCAAGTGTGTACTACCACACACCACCTATAAAGGCTATGAATTCATTAAGACTCTTAAACTCAACCTTACTAGTTTGATAGTAAACACTATCTACACCATAGGGAGGGACAGTGAAATCTCATTCTCAATAATAGTGCTATCTTGAATCTCTCCATGATGCCCATTGAACCTTTTGTTGACATAGGTTGGGTTGTCATCATGGGTGATTAACTCAATGGGCTTAAGTCTCATCCCCCTCGATGTATATCATAGACCAATTGTCTAGTTAGCCCTTTGGTCAGAGGATCCGCAAGATTCTTTTCTGACCGTACAAATTCCATGGCAATTACACCATTGCTTATGAGTTGCCGCACTATATTGTGTCTTAGGCGTATATGCCTCTTCTTCCCATTATAAATTTTATTTCTTGCACACGCAATTGCAACTTGGGAATCACAATGCAATGATATTGATGGTAATGGCTTATTCCATTTTGGTATATCAGCAAGTAAATTTCTAAGCCACTCAGGTTCAGTACCTGCCTTTTCTAAAGCAACAAACTCAGACTCCATTGTTGATCTAGCATTACAAGTTTGTTTAGAAGACTTCCAAGATATAGCTCCTCCACCTAAGGTGATAACTTACAAGTTTGTTTAGAAGACTTCCAAGATATAGCTCCTCCACCTAAGGTGCTAACATATCCACTAGTGGAGTTGGTCTCATCATTATCTGATATCCAATCTGTATCACAATAGCCTTCTAATATTGTTGGACAACCTGTATATGTAAGGCCCAAATTCATGGTGCCTTTCAAATATCTCAAGAGACAAGTTAGTACATTCTAATGTTCATAGGCAGGATTATGTGTATATCTACTTAGTCTACTAACAGCATATGCAATGTCAAAGTGTGTACAATTCATTAGAAACATCACACTACCAATAATTTTAGCATACTTAAATTGCGCAACAGGGGACCCTCTATATATCTTTAAATGTATGCTTGGGTCATATGGAGTTCTCACAGGGTCACAATTAAAATGATTGAATTTTTTAAGTACTTTATCAACATGGTGTGATTGGGAAAGTGTAATCTCTTCACTATTTCTAATGATTTTTATTCCCAAAATTACATCAGCCTCTCCAAGGTCTTTCATATCAAAGTTTGAAGATAAGAGGTCTTTAGTAATTTTCACAACATCCATGTCAGTTCCCAAAATTAACATGTCATCCACATATAGGCATATGATAACACCATTATCACCAGAGAATTTATTATACACACATCTATCAGATTCGTTCACATGTTTCAAACCATATAATGATTTTCTAAGTTTACACACTTTACTTTCTTGTCCTTGAACCACAAAACCCTCTGGTTGGTTCATGTAAATTTCTTTATCTAAATCACCATTTAAAAATGTTGTTTTGACATCCATTTAGAGACACAATCAATTTACGTATTGAGTCCATAGCAATTAGAATCCTAATTGTAGTTAATCTTGTCACAGGTGAATAAGTGTCAAAGTAATCTATCCCTTCTTTTTGTGTATATCCTTTTGCCACTAGTCCAACTTTGAATTTGTCTATGGTCCCATCTACTTTTAATTTCTTTTTAAACACCCATTTGCAACCGATGGTCTTGCTTCCTCTAGTGAGTACTAACTCCCATGTATGGTTAGCCATGATTGATTCTAACTCACTATGGATTGCATCCTTCCAAAAGGTTGCATCTACTAATTTCATGGCCTCTTGATAAGTTTTTGGGTCATCTTCTATAAGAAAAGCAGTGATAAAATCAGGCCCAAAGTTGGTTCCATTTTTAGGTCTTTTACTGCGTCTTAACTCTTGTGTTAAGTGACTTTCATCTAAGTTTGAACTTGATCTCACTTGGGGTATGATTGATGAGGATTCATTAGTGAGTCTCGTTCTCTTCATAGGAAAAATATGCTCAAAGAAATCAGCATCCCTAGTTTCCTCTATGGTGTTAGTCTCCAATACTGCACTTATAAGCAGGACTGTTTTGTGCATATCCTATGAAGACACTGTCCTTGGTTTTAGGACTTATATTTTCTTTATGTGGTTCAGGAATTCCAACCTTTGCCAAACAGCCCCACACCTTAAAGTACCCTAAGTTTGGTGCACGTCCTTCCCATAATTCATATGAAGTTTTTCTAATCTTTTTATGTGGGGCTCTGTTTAATACATGACATGCAGAATGGATAGCCTCCCCCCATATGTTGGAAGGAAGACTAGAGCTAATGAGCATGGCATTCATCATATCTTGTAGGAAGCTGAAATTAGTTTAACTCAATCGATGTTATATTAACTAGCCATTTTATTATTATTGTTACATTTCCATTGATATCTTCCATGTAAAAATGAGAAAATAAATTTAGACAATTATATTACCATAGTAAATAGGCCTAAGTGTAGGGTTGAAGCCACTGATCCCCATCGATAAAAGACACATTAAGGAAAGGAGAAGCTTGTGTGTCACTGAGTCTCATAACATAAGGAGGCCTCATGGTCATAGTTGCACCAGGACCTGAGCAATTGTATTCTCCGAAGAATACAGTCCTACATTTTGAAAATTAAATCAGACAACAATTGTATTAGTACTTCAACTAGATTGGACTCAGAAACCATTCTTAAAATAAATTATATGTGTGTGTGTGTGTGTGTGTGTGGGGGGGGGGGGGGGGGGTGTTGCAATTCATAGGTTCTTACTTGTCTCTTGTAGGGTCATTGAAATCATTCCAACCCTCTGGAGCAATGATATCTGACATTGATGTGTTGGCAAAAACAACACGTGCAAATGGCTTCCATGCTCGACCTAGCCATACTCTTCCATTGCCACCCACAGTGCAGTTTGTGAATGCAAAGCCAGTATTCTCTTCTTGGGAACCTCTGCCCTGAGCTGTAATAACTCCAGTTATGCCTGCCGATCCTGGATCTACTGGGTTTGCCAGGGAAATCAATACACAATTCTGCAGTGTACAATTTAAAGATTAATTTATGTTTAAAGTTTTCTACTTTTGAGTATACTAGCAAGCTGGAAAGCTAGCCCAAGCTACTTTTATAAATGTGATATTGATAATAATATGCTCTTGCTGTCTGTCTCTCCCAAGGGGAAAGCTTGGACAAGGGATTTTTTTAAGCAAACAAAATCTATAAAATTAACTAACGTTTGGATTTGAATATTATATATTAGCCCTGGTTAACCAACATGTTACCACAAACAAATAGTAATTGTCACCCTGAGCAGAATTGAAGAAAACCAGCAAATCAACTACTTCAATAAAATAAAGTCAGCTCATTCTCTTCAGCAGAGGATTTTAAATGGAGATCATCATGTTCCTAGTACTTAGCAAGTTAGCATGTTGAAAAATGTCCTACTGAGATGGGGTGGCTTTCTTTCTTTTCTACTATTTGCTTAGTGTTCCCATAATATTTTAGTTTCAAATGGTTGTGAGAGTGTACTGATATGGATATTCTAAATTTTTATATTCATTATTAATATGAGTTAGGTTCAAGTTACACATGGTGTAACTCTAAGTATTGTTACACCATCTAATAACTTTTTGCAAAAAGTAAATAATTAAAAAATGTCACTATTATGTTACATGTTCTATATATTACTAACATGCATGCCAAATTTTGTGCAAATTGGATGTTAATTACCAATCGATCTATTAACTACCACATTAGGATCCATAAAATGATCAATTTGCACATCCTCTTGAGAAGGATCAACTCTTGGTCTCTTATCCTTAGCCTTTGGCTTTGCTGGAGTTTTCTTTTGTGCTTTACTCTGCTTCAGAAAGGTTGCTTCAATAGGTTCAATCTGATGAATAAGCTCTCAGAAGAGAGGGAACACTTAAAACTTGGAAACTCTAAGATTTTGAAGATAGACACTGGAAGAAGAGATTTTGTTTTCTAGAGTTATTTCTGTCGATGTCAACAATGGTTTGAATAAAAAGATAAGGAAGACAAATAGAAGCACTAGTAACAAGGGCAAAAAGGAACAGTAGCCTATCAGTAGTAATTGTATGAATGTGAGTCAAGGGAAGGATACTATGACAAGCTATCCTATAGAAAATACAGTTTTCCTCAGTAAGCTCATTAGAATCAAGCTTAGGTTCATCATCCCAAGTCATAGGTGTTCCACACAGAAGGGACACAACATCATCTAGAGAGGGAGGGTCAATGAAAGAATAATCAAGATTACAAACAATTGGCACAGAAAGAGCATCAGAAACAACCTTACGGGTTTTTTGATACTCAAAACCCCTAATCCAAGTAGTCAAAGAGATTAGAGTATAATTTCCTAATAATAACTGTAGGAGGAGGTGATAGACTAGAACAAATAAATACCAGCCCCTAGACTCAAAGTATTGCCCAAAAATGGACTAAGCTCATCTAAGACAACCACTCTCTCACTTCACATAGATCTATACTTAATCAAGCTATCAAACTTTTGGAAGTTAGAGATAGTATGAGAGAGAGAGAGAGAGAGAGAGAGAGAGAGAGAGAGAGAGAGAGAGCCTCAGTGATGTCTAAAAAGCCAGGAATTTGAGAAATATGTATAAGAGATTGGAAGGGGAAAAAACTCAACTTTGACTCCCTAGTAAATTTATATTTCAATGTTGAAGTGATGAACTCGCAAACTCCCTTTAATAAAAGACTAGGGATGGTATGACCTTAATTATATGTGGGCAATGGAATTGATGGACCAATATAACGAAATTCATACTCAAAATATTTTCTACCAAAAAAAAACTCTTAAAAGAAGGCTAAATTCTAAAAATCTTTAAGCTACATTAAACCCTGTGATTTTGACATGCTTCCAATTCAAATTTTTTTTTTAAAGTTTCACTCTTTTTTTTTTTTGTCATTTCAATCGTCTAAATTTAATTATTTCAATCGTCTAAATTTAATTCGGTGTTTTGTCTAGTTTCATCCAATCTCCCCTTTAGAATTTTTTTTTTTTTTTTTCAAAACAATATTGTTTTTGGTGTGAAACTGTGGGAATTAATAATGAATAGAGATGGAAGGACTGAAATAAAAGCAACCTTCATGTTGTAGTTTATTCCTAGAACCTTCCATGCCATCAAAACTAAAGGAACATAAGGATATGCAAGTAATTTGCACCAACAAAATTGATGTATGGTTCTAAAATGCTCCGTTTTGGTTAAACGGAACCTTCTACACATAAAGATATATAACACATACAGATGTAAACTGATTTTGTCATGAATAAAACACCTGCCTTTTCATCAAAAGATGATGTATCAAAAAACTACTGTAATGTTTAGCATAATGGAAATTCAAATGCCTATGAGCATACTAATTATATTATATGAGTTCATCATATTGAATATGATACAAAAGAATTAGGCTTAAATTAATAGTTCAAACACCAAACAAAATTTTTTGCCTTAAATTTGGATTTCTACCAGTATCACCTATCCCTCTCTAGCTACCTTTCTTTTATTTCGTTCTTAATTGAAAACTCAAGTGAAATCAAGAAAATCTAGGCTATAAGCTTTTCTTATTAAAAATAATAATAAAAGGACAAAAAAAATATATATCCAAAAGCCCACACATTTGTTAGAATTCTTCACCAATAAAAATGTAATTCCTCAAATAACATTTTTAAAAAAAGCAACAAATTCAGTCTTTAATATAGTTAATTAAAGAAATAATTTTACTTAAATTTTGATTCTCTTGGTAACCTTAGATTATTTATTGGTTAGGAATGCACATCCAATAGGTATTTCCAATGTAATAATGTCAAGTAATTAAGGTTGTTAACTACGAATTAATGGATATATATATATATATATATATACACACACACAAAAAGGAGGCGTAAAGTTTAGACAAGGTTTACATAGGGTTGGTTTCTCAAAAAAAAAAAAAAAAAAGGTTTCATAAAGTTACTTCTTTTCAAGATTCATATCTTATATCTTATGTTAGCTGTGTTACTATGAATATGGTGTATAACAAAACCAGACATGAGTTGTGGAGAGCATAACTGAAGGTCGTTATGGTAATTACGCATGTAGAGAATGCAACTTTAATAATTCCACCTCCAAATGTATACTATAAATAATGCAACCATTTGTGTTTAATATTCTTAGCACTATCATTCTCATGGCTTTCTTATCCCACCATCTCCAACTCACTCTCTTGTTTCTCTTTCTATTCAATGTCACTTTGGCCTACTCTTCTTGGCGTTTTGAGAAAAATGTGGACTACAACAATTGGATATCATGGAATATCAAAAATTACCAGCAGAAAACCACTTTGAAAGCAGAATCCACTGTTCAGGCACCAGGGGCTGCAGGTAGGAAAGCTCTAGATTTGAAGCTAAGGAAGGCTGAGATGAACAAAGTGACAATAAGTGTAAGTCAAAATGGGACTGGTGATTTCAAGACTATTAGAGAAGCTCTTAATAGTATCCCATTATATAACACCAGGAGACTAATATTGGTGATCAAACAAGGTGTTTATAGGTATGTTATTTAGTAATCACTGAAGCTTAATTCATTCTTCATTTACAAAATATATTCTAGCCTTTTTTATTTTCCCATGTACCTTGCAAGCAAGATTTATAACATTATGGTATGACCATATTAAAAATGCTAACTTGGGATTGTAGGGAAAAGATTACCATCCCCAGAACTTTGCCCTTTGTCACATTTTTAGGGGATGCTATTGACCCACCAACTATTACTGGGAATGACACAGCATCGGTGGCTAGAAGAGATGGGAGCCCAATAGGGACATTTGAGAGTGCAACAGTTTCTGTGGATGCTAATTACTTTGTGGCCATCAACATGAAATTTGAGGTACACCAATAAGTAATAAAACTAGCCTCATCACATGCATTTTGTGCGTTTGATGAGACTTTTTTTTTGGTTTAGTGTCAAAATTTTTCTTTCATATCAATTTAAGATTTACACATTTGTCCATTAATATCACGCATTTACGAACTACTGATACAGTTAAAAGTGTCATGAGATTAACTCCAAAAAAATAAATAAATTTATATAAGAACATATAATTTTGATGTCATTTTAGTGTTCATTATTTTGGAGTTAACTTGATGACACTTCTGAATATATTAGTATCTTGAAATTGATGAAAAGCATTTTGTTAGGCACATTCTCTAGGCAAGTCACCAATGGTTCAAAACCATTATTCTTTCTTGAAAACACCACTATTACTCACTTTTGAATTCTTTGCCACTAGGCAACTCAGAGCCATATGTATGTTTTCAACACCAAAATTCACAAATAAGGAACGTGCAATGTGGTACGAATTTTGAAGCTACATTTCTTTAATCCCGGTGCTTTTTTAATTGCGATTTTAAATTATTTGCAAGAATGAATTATAGACGTTTATAGCTCATATTAATTATAGGTATATTGTCAACTGCTACTGTATCTTATAATTGTTTAGGAGTACCTCACACGTATAACAAGGTAGACAAAGATTCTATTCTGCGTGAAACATTCCAAAACTCCAAACAAAAATGCCACCCATGTTCAGAAATCAGAACATTCAAAATTGGAAGCATTAGGCAATAATTTAAATTTAAGATTCCATGTAAAAAGTGAAATGTGTAATAAATTGTGTAATACGGTTCAAAAATTATGAGTTTAATCATTTAACCATATTCATAAGAATATAAAGTAAAATATCTTCCCAACTATATACTCACCCTTGTCAAAGGCCAATCACCATTTTCTATCTTTTTTATTATGTTTTCATTCAGGGAAAACCAATCACTATGAAATAAAAATTAGTATATCATACAAAATTTTAATTTGTTCACTAAAATTTCTGTAAATGTAGAACACAGCTCCACATGAGATTGGATCCATTGGAGAGCAAGGTGTGGCTATTCGCATTTCTGGAACAAAGGCAGCATTCTACAACTGTAGTTTTTATGGGTCTCAAGACACACTTTATGATCACAAGGGCCTTCACTACTTCAATAATTGCTTTATCCAGGGCTCAGTGGACTTCATTTTCGGCTATGGCAGATCCCTTTATGAGGTCAGTCAATCATTAACATACGGACCCCATATGGATTGGGCCTATGGCTGGTGTTGCTAGCCAGCCCAAGACTAGTGGGTTCGAATACATTACATAGGTAGTTATCCCCTGTAATCAGATCAGTGCAGCATCTCCAATAGAACCAAAATTATAAGCAAAATAGAGAATGAAGTCTTGAAAATCAAGTCCAACAATATCTGCAATATAGGCAATTATTTTTGGCTCATCTACAGTCACTCTCTTTGTGTGGAGGGTACTGTAGATGAGCAAAACAATCTGTTGGCTTAAAAAAATTTTAAGAGGAACTAAAAAGTATATAGGCAAAATAATATTTAAATGTGATAGAAAAAGAATAGAGAATTTGTTGAAATGTGTATTTAAAAAAATAGGTAAGAAAAAGGCAAAAGAAACATTTTATTCTCCAAATAGCACCAAAATATGACTAATTAAATTGCTGGAGATGCTTGAGTCAAAGGGTTTGAACTTTGAAGCTCAAACTCAAATGGGTGTCAACTATATAGTAAAGTCTTCTGTACTAAAGTGAAGGAAAAATTAGTACCTCTCATTTTGTAGTGTGGAAAGGGAAAAAATTTAGGTACAATTCCTTCAATGTTGCATATTATGTTCCTTAAATTAAATTCAATCATGTGATTATATTGGCCAATGAACCACATACATAGTTCAATTAATTGGAGAAAAATAATATATTTTATGTTGCATTAGTTAATACATAGTTTAAAATTTAGCATTTGGAAGAGGTTGGGTCAAGACTATTAATTAGGATTACTAAGCAATTTCCTATATGGGCAGAACTGCAATTTAAATTCCATAGCCAAGAAGGTGGCCTCCCTCACTGCCCAAAAGCGCACCAATTCCTCATTGGAAAGTGGGTTTTCCTTCAAAGATAGTGTGGTAACAGGGAGTGGCCAGGTTTACCTTGGTAGAGCATGGGGTGATTATTACAGGGTTGTTTTCTCATACACATTCTTGGACAAGACTGTTCTTCCCCAAGGGTGGAGTGATTGGGGCGATCAAAAGCGCGATTTGTAAGTTCAATTCAGTA